>CAWUFW010001126.1:2400000-3139079 GCA_963921515.1 Calotriton arnoldi | reverse complement strand
GTTGTTCAGGTAGGTTAGAGCTATATATTTATACCCTTATTTCCATTACTGTAACACAGTGCTTGTCTCTTTTTACTTACTCATACATTCTGTTATCTTGTTACATGCAGGAAACACACCTGACTACCTTGCCTTACTCTTGAGTGGGACACATCGTGGGACACTTTTTCATTTCTCCTTGTTTTTCCCTCTTCCCCTGAATCACCATTGGTGCTTTGACTTGCTTGGGTACGGTGAGTGAGTAGGGTAAGTTGGGATCTCTCGTCTTGCATGTCGTTCCTGCGGAAACATAGGTGAGAGTTTGACAGAACGCAAAGCCCACGTTTTTTTTTCCCGCCCGAACGATATGGAAGAAAGTTAGGTAAGGCTTACGGACTTGGCCCATATGATTGGTAACCTCCAGAAAGAAACCCAAGCTCTTGCCTTAAGGGTAGATTCTCTACAACAGGGTATTAGACCCGATTCTAGTCTAGGGAACATGGCAAATGGTGCAGGAGGTCAGGTTTCACTCCATTCTCCTTCTTCTAGTGCAAGTGCCCCGGTGATTCATGTGACCACCCCTCCTGCTATCCCCTTGGCCCCTCCTGAGAGATTTATGGGAGATCCTACCAAATTTGCAATATTTATTAGCCAATGCTAACTCCATTTCATGTGTAAGGCTTCTTGTTTTCCCACAGAACAAGCTAAAGTGGCGTTTGTTCTTTCTTACTTGGGAGGAACTGCAGTGAACTGGTCGATTCCTCTAGTAGAGCGAAATGATCCTTTGTTGTAAAAGTACTTGGTCAATTCCTCTAGTAGAGCGAAATGATCCTTTGTTGTAAAAGTACTTGGCTTTTAAGGAGGAATTAAGAAAACTATTTGATAGGCACTCTTTCATGCAGTCTGTACACATAGAATTGCTAAATTTGAAACAAAAGATCTAATGACCTACATCTCCACCTTTAATAGATTGGTAGCTGAAGCATGACGGCCGGAGGCAAAACGCAGTGCTCTGTTCTATAAAGGCCTCAGGGAGGAACTGAAAGATATGTTGGCTCAAGTGGTAGATCCCCAGAGTCATGCAATGCCCTCATTGATTTAGTGGTGAAATTAGACCATCGTGTAAATGAAAGAAAACGAGAGAAAGGGAGCTCTGAAGTGCGTACTATAGTATACAAAGAGAAAAGACAAGAAGCTGAGAAAACAACAGATGAACCAGAACCAATGCAGATAGGAAGCATACAGGGTCCCCTTAGTGAAGAAAAAAAGCAGAGAAGGTGGGATAAGAAATTGTGCCTGTACTGTGGAAAACAAGGACATTTCCTTAGAGAATGTCCTGTTAAACCAGGGAAAAGAGAATATATACTTACGAGACGATTTGGATGACATGCTGCGTATCGATTTCATTTGGCCTTCCCGATCACCCGCCTTCTCGCCTCTTTTTTTAATCCCAAAACGAGGAGGAGGCCTCAGATGCTGCATCGACTATAGGGCCCTTAATGACGTTACAATAAAAAAATCTGTATCCTTTACCATTGATACCTTCCATACTTGATCAATTAAAGATTGCTAAAATCTTCACTAAGTTGGATTTGCGTGGGGCATATCATTAAGTGAGAGTTAAGGAGGGGATGAGTGGAAGACAGCATTTTGTACCAAATTTGACCTTTATGAATATCTGGTAATGCCATTTGGACTATGCAATGCCCCGTCTGCTTTTCAGTTCTTCATAAATGAAGTGTTAAAGGATATGTTGGATGTATATGCAATTGCATACATCGATGATATTCTGATTTACTCCTCTTCGGTTAAGGAGCACGTTGGACACGTTAGGAGTGTTCTTGAGAAACTATGTGATAATCATTTATATGTCAAATTAGACAAGTGTGAGTTCCATACCTCTCAAGTATGTTTTTAGGGTTCGTTTTGTCCCCCAAAGGGATTAGTATGGACCCTCAGAAAGTGGCAGCCATAACTCGCTGGCAATTACCCAAGAATGTGAAAGACATACAAAGTTTTCTCGGATTTGCCAATTTTTATAGACGCTTTATTGAAGGATTTTCAGATGTAGCTTCACCCATAACCAAACTATTGAAAAAGGGAGCTACATTTCTAAGGACTCCAGCAGCAAGGAGGCGTTTTGTAAGATGAAAGAGGCTTTTATGCAGGCTAATATACTAAAACACCCAGATCCTTATCAACCCTTTGTCGTAGAGGTAGATGCCTCACAAATGGCGGTGGGGGAATTCTTTCTCAGACTGACCGAAGTACTGGCCGTCTTCACCCCATCGCTTACTATTCACATAAATTTTCTCCTACCGAACAAAAATACTCTGTAGGTGATAAAGAACTGCTGGTCGTTAAGAAGGCATTTGAAGAGTGGCGTCAATATCTATTAGGAACACTTCACAGGTTAACGGTACTCACCGACAATCAAAACTTACAATTCCTGAGGTCTGCCAGAGCATTATCAATGAGACAACTAAGTTGGACACAATACTTTAGTGAATTTGACTTTACCATACAGTTTCAGGCTGGGAAGAGAAATGGGAAAGCAGATGCCCTGTCCCGTTTAGGATACGAACTTGAGGAACCCATGTATGACCCTCCTCCTATTATAGCTAGGGAGCGTATCATAGGCACCATCAGTTTTGAGGAAGAATACTTGAAGGCAGTAGCAGAGGCTCACATTCCATAGAGGTAGAGCAGTTAGCACAAAAACATTATGGAAGTAAGGTTCAAGATCTTTTATATATTCAAGGGGGTTTGTAAGTACCTACACAACACTTGCAACAACAATCACTAGAGTGGTCTCATGCTCATCCCCTCTCTGGGCATCCAGGATACAAGAAGACATTAGAACTCATACGCCGACACTTCTGGTGCCCTAATATCGCAACCGATACCAAGCATTATGTTCAGACATGCCATGTATGTGCCCAAGGGAAAGCCTCCCATCAGGCTCCTGTAGGATTGTTAAATCCTTTGCCCGTTCCTCGCAGTCCTTGGCATACCGTTTCTATGGACTTTATTGTTGAGTTACCAAAGACAACACAAGGGAACACAACTCCTCCTAGTAGTAGTGGATCTATTAACCAAGATGGCCTCTTTGTTCCCTTGAAAGCACTCCCCTCTTCCAACAGCTGGCTTCCTTGTTTGTACAACACATAGTCAGGTTACATGGACTCCCTTCTGTTATAGCGCCAGACCGAGGACCCCAATTTATCTCTAAGTTTTGGAAAGGGCTAGGTTCCTTGTTGCAGATTGATGTCAGATATTCGTCCAGCCATCACCCTCAAACTGATGGTCAGACATGAAGAGTAAATCAGTGTCTGGAACAATATATAAGGTGTCAACTTCTGTATTCCTCATCAGATTGGGATACGTTGATAGGGATGGCTGAATTTTCTTATAACAATAGTTGTAATTCCTCCACTAACTATTCTCCTTTCAATTGCAAGTATGGTTTTCACCCTCGATTCATGTTGTTGCGTCCTCCTCTCTCTAACCCTGCTCCTGCTGCTCTTGAATTCATGAAGAACTTACATGACATACAGAAAGTAGCTACAGCGAATTTGTAGAGGGCTAAGTTGGTGCACAAGGAAAAGGCAGATCTCCAACAATGTGCAGAACCTACATACACAAGGAGATAAGGTGTGGTTATCCACCAGAGACATTGCAGTCCTGTAAGTTCTTATTGGCCCATACAAAATTTGTAAAGTTATTCATCCTGTGGCAATGAAACTAGACCTTCCTGCTACACTAAAAATGCACCCTGTTTTTCATATGTCTTTATTGAAACCAGTGGTAGATGGTACTAAGATGCCTGTTCTTCCGGCTCCCATAGTGATAAACAATGAACCCGAATGTGAGGTTGAAGCTATCATTGACTGTAGAAGGGTGAGACGAAGACTACAGTACCTTGTGCATTGGAAGGGTTATGGTGTTGAGGATCGCACTTGGGAGCCAGCAAGTCATGTACACGCCCCTTGATTATTGCGTCTCTTCCATAGACGCTATCCTGAGAAACCAAAGCCTGTGTGGGGAACTATAGGAGGGGTGTACTGTCAGGCCCGCCGTGCTCGCTCCGTCCTTCACACGGGATAAATCAGGGAAGTATAAAACTCCTCCGATCCCGTAGTAGAACGCTACGCATTCTAGCGTCTCGGGAACGTCTGCCTCCGCATCCGGGTCACTCACCTGTGCACTTCCGGTTCATCAGCGTCTCTTCGGCGTTCTCTCTCATCGCTCCTGCTCACGTTCCGGCCAGTTCTGCCTGCAGATTCCTGGATCCTCGTTTGGGACACTGGATTCTTTCCCTGCAACACAAAAAAGAAGATCAACTATTAGTCTACATTTGTGGTAACAGCGCACACTGCGCTGCAAGTTTATTTTTTAGTTACAAAAGTCAAATATACTTATCTGAGCTCAGATCGTCTTTGGAGATCTCCTTTTTCTTTGTTTACTAGACCGCAAGGTTGTTCCTGCAAATTACAAGGAAACCCATCATTGCTTCTTTCTGAATTTAAGGACGCATATTGTATTAAAGAGAATTTCAAAATATGCTGCTTGAACTTTATTTCTCCTATTACTGTGGGCCAATCCTTTTTGTAACATAGGTGGATGCTACTCTATTTCTCTTCATATCCTTTCTACACTATGTTTTGCATTACCTCATTGGCATTACTGCTTTTTGTTTCCTATAGACGAACACCACAAATCCCACTAAGGCAGTCTATCACTAGCAGTGGAAGAGGGGAGTTGTTCAAGTAGTTTAGACCTATATATATACAAACCCTTATTACCATTAATGTAACACAGTGCTTATCTCTTTTTTACTTAGTCATACATTCTGTTATCTTGTTACATGCAGGAAACACACCTGACTACCTGGCCTTACTCTTGAGTGGAACACGTCATGGGACACCTTTTCCTTGTTTTTCCCCTCTTCCCCTGAATCACCATTGGTGCTTTGACTTAGTTGGTGTCTTGCTTCGTACTCCCAGATAATGTAAAATACCACTCTCCCACACGATGGCTCAAACACGACGAAGCAACAGACACAACAAAAAATCCCCTGGAAAGGGATTTCACTTTATGAAATGAAGCACATCAAAGACTCTCTTTTCAGAATAAGGCTTGGGGTTTTATTTATGCAATGCTCTCTAACAGAAAGGCTTTCCCAGATGTCAAATGAACAACATTCAAGTGTGTATATATATATATATGGAGTGGTTAGTTGTTTAAAAGAAACGCAAGCTGTGCAAAAATGTTTTTTAAATGATTTGTGGCACTGAAGAAGGTAATATACCGAAACGCGTCTGCTCAATAAATCATTTTAAAGACCCCGTGAGTGCTCCGATTTCCTACCGTAGTTGTTGTGCAACAAACGACCTCACCCGTCGCACGGAAGCACCCGCCGAGCGTTCGGCCGCCTGGTGGAACGTTGTTGGGATAAAATTGGCGTGCCTGAACCGCCGCTACTAGAGCCTGCTGACCGTGATGGAAGCGGACTATCCAAGTCTGTGGTGCACCGACCATATGAGGTACACCAGCAGGAGCTGTGCAAAATGAAATCAGCGGCAGGCGAGGGAGAAATGCCCAGCCTGAAAAACGAACATTAAGTGGCTACCAATCTGGGAAGGACATTAAAGAGAAGTGGCTGCAACGAAATAATTTCCACTAATGGATGTTGCATTATGGGACATTGAGGCTCCTTTCTCTTTACGTGCGAAATATGCCGATGCAGAATGATTGAAGTTGTTTCCTGATTGGTGATAGCCCCACCAATGGAGTGGTTAGTTGTTTAAAAGGAACGCAAGCTGTGCAAACATTTTTTTTAAATGATTTGTGGCACTGAAGAAGGTAATATACCGAAACGCGTCTGCTCAATAAATCATTTTAAAGACCCCGTGAGTGCTCCGATTTCCTACCGCAGTTGTTGTGCAACAAACGACCTCACCCGTCGCACGGAAGCACCCACCGAGCGTTCGGCCGCCTGGTGGAGCACTCAGGAACGGGTGCCGGTCTTTTGTTTGTGGCGATGGTCCCACATGGTATATTCTGCTCAAACCTCACAAAAGTGAAGAGACCGCACTCAATGCAGGGGTGAAACTCGGTTATTTATTTACCGAGACAAACAAACAGGACGCGTTTCGGCGCGCACCTTTTTCCAACTGTTAACACAGATGGCTGTTCCACCATGTTTTGTAATCACAACAACATGTCACTTCCGGATTAATGTTACATCAAAATAAACAACAGACTGTTTCTTCACAGACCATAGGCGCCATCTTTGAATGGTTTAGTGTCCTGTGATACAAAATCCATTGTTACAATACATATTTGACCATCATAGACACGTAATAGCATAGTTTTTGTTATACTAGCAATTCATTCATTTGCCAGTGATTAGTCACTGAACACAAAATGCTCGTCATAATGAAACAGGTCAAATTTATGACTTAAATCATTCACATACAATTAAGCTCTGTATGAGCAAATCTCACTGGACATTTGTAATTACACCATTACAAGGATGGCAAAGATATAACCAATATCAAATTGGGGTTCTCAATATCATTACATGCATGAATTGTGCACTAAGTTCATTGTGCTTGAAATTAAGCCCTGAATGGGCAAGGAGGTAGGTAGAATTTCTATACTACTATCAGTTCATTATTTACAATAATCACAAAATTTACATTTAATTAATAATTAAAGAAAGCATCTTTCTAAATGTGGGACACATTTCAGTGGATAGCATCAAAATTCATATGACCCGAGGTTTTACACCGTTTCTAGTGTTACATGCTAAATCATTCCTGTCATCAATTTGACACTTTAACCCAAATGAATGGCCAATTCCTCCTCTGTATTAAGACCTATGGGTGCTTTTGTTTGTAGGTCAACAATAAATCGAGATTCCAATCTGCGCAATTTGAGCTCTCTGTTGCCCCCTCTTTCATGGGCTGGGACATGATCTAAACAGTAGATTCGAAGTAGATTCCTATTACTTTGATGGAATTTGGCAAAATGCCTTGCCACAGGGTAAGATAGATCATTTTTCTCGATAGCTCTAGCATGTTCTAATATTCTACGCTTCGTTGGATGAATAGTACTCCCTATGTACTTTAAATTACATGGTCAGACTAAACAGTAAATACAGAAGGGGTGTTACATGTTAAAAATGTATTGATGGCTCTAGGTTGTGTGCATCCTGGGATTTCATATGAAAGTGTTTTTGGACTATTTTTGCACGCCTTGCATTTAGTGCAGGGAAAAAATCCAGTTAAGTTGCTTACTCTGGGAATATAAGGTGCTACTTCAAAGTGACTTTGTACTAGTTTGTCCTTAAGGGAACGACACCTCCTATACGTTATTTTAGGGTGGTCAGGTAAATTCTTTCCAATTACCAGATCTGTTTTAAGGATATGCCAGTTATGGTTAATGACCTGCCTTAATGTCTCAGTCTCCCTAGAGAATGTTGTGATGAATCTAAATTCATTTGGCTCATCACCAGCTTTCTGGTTCTTTTCACGGAAAAGACATTGTCTCGGGATCTTATCAACTCTAGCAAGAGTTTTCTGAAGTAATGGCACAGAGTAGCCTCATATTTTAAACCTCTCAATGGCTTCCTCTGCCGCCTGTACAAAGTCACAATTCCTAGTACAATTCCTTTTTAGACGTAAAAGCTCCCCATAGGGAATGCTATTTATCAAGGAGTTGGGATGACTACTGTGAGCTTCTAAAATCGAGTTCCCTGCTGTAGCTTTTCAAAACAAGGAGGTGCAAATTTGTCCGCCTTCAATGAATACTTTTAAATTTAAGTATTCAATTTCTGTTGCACTGATATGCCCACTGAAATGTAGGTTTACAGAATTGTTATTCAAAGCCTGTATGTACTGTTCTGCCTCATCCTGGGGACCTTTCCAGAGGACAAAAAGATCATCTATGTAACGGAACTATCCAATACTGGATGATATTCATTTGTTGTTGTCCTCTGCCCATGCCACCTGCTTCTCCCACCAGCCCACAAACAAGTTGACGTAGCTGGGGGCGAAGCAGGTGCCCATGGCTGTCCCTTTGGTCTGCCTGTATAGTTGCTTGTGGAACAAAAAGATATTATTAGTTAGGCAAAACGTGAGGAACTCAATCAACATTTCATTATGATTCGCGAATTTTAAGGATCTTCCTTTCAGAAAGTAACGGACAGCACTTATACCATTATCATGAGTTATACAGGTATATAAACTAGTTATGTCTAGTACCATCATTAACATATCTGGTTCCCAAATCGTGTTGGAAATTATCCTGATGAAATCCTTAGTATCGCGAATGTAAGAAGGCAATGTCTTAACAAAATCAGATAAAAAGTAGTCAATATATAGTGACATAGATTCTGTTAAGCTCCCTTTAGAAGATATGATCGGACGTCCAGGAGGATTTTTAGCATCCTTATGAATTTTGGGGAGGTGATAGAATGTTGGTGTCACAGGGTGAGGACAGTTCAAAAATCTTGATTCCTCAAAATCTATCATACCTCTATCCAGCCACGTTTGAATCATAGTGTGGTAGTCATTGATGCTTGAATTATATTCATCCTTAGAGATTTTGACATAACAAGTACTGTCCGACAGTTGTCGCAAAGCCTCCTTGCAATAAAACTCTTTCGTCATGAGGAAGATATTTCCTCCTTTGTCCGAAGGTTTACAAATTAAGTTCGGATCTTTTTGGATGCCTTCGATAGCTCTTTTTTGTTCCAGTGTCAAATTTGCTTTACCATGATTAAATTTAGCATTTTTTGGTGTCTCAATTTCATCAGATCTTTTTTTCACTTCCTCTTCAAAGACATCAATTGCATCAAAGGTTGTTGCGGGTATAAAGGTGGATTTGACCTTAAAGCCTGTTTTCACTGTTTTTTGGGCAATCCCAAAACTTCTGTTCTCGGATGCCGACCGTCAAGAGGCGGCAATGGGGATTTTCAAACGTGGTTCCACGCAACTAGGAGGAGATAGAAATACTTCTACAAATATACAAGGAACTCTTAAATCACAATTTGGAAAACTTGAACGCCTGTACGAACGTGAGATAAGAAAGTGGTGGGAAGCCACCTCCTTTCAAAATTATATCGAAGTTCAGCGTATCCCGAGAGGCTTACGCATTTATACAATTCCTGCTTACGAAAATCCGGACCCCAAATTGTTGGACGAGTGGTCTGCTTATACCACTGATGTGTCCGTAGGAATGATAAAAATATTAATCAAATTCGCATGGAGCGACAGGGACAAATGCCTGAAAGAAATTGAGGAACTTGAAACCTTGATTGCGCAAGAACCTGATGCGAAAACTAGAGAGGAGATCAGAGAAGCAATGAAAAAACGACTTCTCGCATATGAGGAAAAAATCAAACAGCGGAAGCATACCAAGTTTAATAGAGATGCCCATGATTACGAACAGGGCAGAATTCTTACATTTGCTCAGAAATACGATGCTTCACGAAGAGCTTTAAGGAGCAATGTGAATCGGAGAACTATGGAGCAGAGAGAAACCTCAGAATCCGACATCACAACCGATAATGAGCAATCAGGTGAGGATAGCACTGATCCCCAGGCACAACTCCCAGTGAGATCCCTTTTTCACGAAGAGTTTCAATTAATGCGACAGTCGTGGCAACGGGGAGGACGAGGCAAACCCCCGGAATGCAAAGTACTAGGAAGACAGAAAAAACGCGAAGAGGGGGCTACCTCAAACACCAACAAAGGCGTGGCCTCACAGACACGCAGCAAACGAGGATCAAAAAAGTAGATCAGGCGGACGACCTAACAATAGTCAACCTGACTCCAAGGAAATTGACAAAAATTGAAGAATTAACTTTAAAGAAGGGACTTACATTCTGCCCAACGCAAGGTCTCGAATACACACAAACACGTATAGATTTGCATCTTTTCACCAGAAAATTGAAATTACATAAATTCTTCAAAATCAAAGGTTTAAGCAGACAAGAACAAGCTGCCATTACATCAACAACAGCAACAACGATAACAACTGATGTACTAACAGGGGATGACCTGGAAACATTACTACTCTTGGAAAGCCAAAATGAGTCCAATGACAGAGATGAAGGTGCCGTAAATATACAAGACATAGAAAGTTTTGGGATTGCCCAAAAAACAGTGAAAACAGGCTTTAAGGTCAAATCCACCTTTATACCCGCAACAACCTTTGATGCAATCGATGTCTTTGAAGAGGCAGTGAAAAAAGATCTGATGAAAATGAGACACCAAAAACCAAAAAATGCTAAATTTAATCATGGTAAAGCAAATTTGACACTGGAACAAAAAGAGCTATCGAAGGCATCCAAAAAGATCCGAACTTAATTTGTAAACCTTCGGACAAAGGAGGAAATATCGTCCTCATGACGAAAGAGTTTTATTGCAAGGAGGCTTTGCGACAACTGTCGGACAGTACTTGTTATGTCAAAATCTCTATTGATGAATATAATTCAAGCATCAATGACTACCACGCTATGATTCAAACGTGGCTGGATAGAGGTATGATAGATTTTGAGGAATCAAGATTTTTGAACTGTCCTCACCCTGTGACACCAACATTCTATCACCTCCCCAAAATTCATAAGGATGCTAAAAATCCTCCTGGACGTCCGATCATATCCTCTAAAAGGAGGTTAACAGAATCTATGTCACTATATATTGACTACTTTTATCTGATTTTGTTAAGACATTGCCTTCTTACATTCGCGATACTAAGGATTTCATCAGGATAATTTCCAACACGATTTGGGAACCAGATATGTTAATGATGGTACTAGACATAACTAGTTTATATACCTGTATAAATCATGATAATGGTATTGATGGAGCAAGGTCTCATAAGAAAGAGACTTGCTCGGAGGCAATCCACTCGCATAACTCATTAACAAGTAATTAATTATGTTTGGTGAATAACTAATACGTACCACATGAACACGCGGGTTAGTGAAGCTTGCTTATGTGTGTATTAATGCGGATAATAATGAAAACGGACTAATACCGCTTTAAACGGGGAAACTGTTGTGCGCATGCGTCAACTGCATCTACGCAGTATGACGAGGTAACGCTTGGAGGAAAATTCTAGCGCATGAGCAGAAGATACTAAAATGGAGTCTTGAAGACTCGCGTGCATGGCATCTGCTTAGCTGAAACTAAAACAAGTTATTTTACTAATGCTAATGCGGGAAAAGTATTAATAAGCAAACGGGAATAGAGTAGAGGTGGGAGGTATACAGTGTGACCATTTATTTGTGAAATTAATATTTGTCTTTTTGACTTTATTGTTAGTGCGTATTTGGGCCTCTCACGCATGGCTGAATTAAGTTGAGTGGTGAAGCGACTGCGCATGTCCACTGAGAGTTAACCCAGAATGATGACTTGGAGGTTGAACAGAAGCCAAGGTCGCAAATGATGTGCCCTGGGAACGGAGGGTGAAGAGTTCAGTGAAGAAGACTCTTATTCATAAACTAATACAAATGTTTCAAGTAAAATGTGGATATGTATGGGAACTTAAGACATGAATAAAAATTAAGGGGATGGGTTTGCAAACAATAGTTTAACTGATTTTGAGACAGAGTAGCGAATGTTTTTATGTTGTTATTAACGAAGAATTTAATGAAAAGTATTAAGAAATTAGTTTTGTATTACCTTGTAAAGGGAGGGTCAGTTGCCGGAGTTGTACTGACGTCACAGAGAGCCGCGCTGGGATTGGTTGATACAGCGGGCGTGAGACAGAAACAGATTGTAAAGGAGGGGTCAGTAGTAAGGAGCAATATCGACATCACAAAAGGCCGCGCTGGCATTGGTCAGACCACGAGCGTGAGCCTGAGTTTGATTGGGTAATAAATAGAAGCCGCGCTCGGATTGGTCGAAAAAGAATTGTATGTTGAGTCCTGATTTGACTGCGGGCGTGAGTCGTGCTGACATAGGACGAGATGTAGGTAATAGAGCTAGAAGATATAGGGAAGACTCTTTCCTATATCGACCGTCTGAAATGTTCGGAAGACCAAAGAAAATGACATTAATGAAGAAAATTAAAAATTTCTTTAAGAAAGACAAACCTGTAATGACTAGAGAGGGAATTCCTATTCCGCCACCCAAAACACCTGCTTCATTTATGATGATGGAGAAGGGATATCACACGTGTGTATGGTTGGAGAATTGGGTGGAATATACTAAAGGTGATGGTGTTTTGGCTTTTCCGGAGCATGTACTTTCAATTTAAAGGTACTTCAGAATTTGAGAGATAGAATGAATATGTTAGAACCTAATCCTAGAATGACACAGTATGAAGCTTTGGAAGAATGGGAAATTGAGGCATTTGATCATGAAAAATACAGAAGTGGTCGGAGATTTAGAGGATTTTTACCTAGATATCCGTATGAGTCAAGTGGAGATCAAATGAAGCGTTGGAGAAGAGCTGTGGTGACCGAGGGTTTATATCCAGTATTAATGGCTGAAGAACAGTTAGGAGGAAAGCGTAAAGAAAAAACAAAACACATGAATACGGCAGGTTATGGTGAATCAGATGATGAGCTATTAGAGGATATTTTGATTAAAAACCCTCCACCGTACCAAGAAGCACCTAGTAAGGTCACCCCAAGTGCACCAGTGATAGGAATGCCTTTAACCCCACAAATTTTACATGATGTGACACTTAATAGGGTGTAATAGGATAATTAGAGAGAAGCTTTAAATAAAACTAGAGAAGAATTAGTTCAGAAAGTAAGCCAATTGAATTTAAATGCTGAAGCTTTGACAGTACCAGTGACTTTTGGTCCTGTAATCCTATTATATGGAGATAAAAAGACTTGCCAGAAAACTCAAACTGTGACAATTCCGAGTCCCAGAAGAGAAGTAATAATTACGGATGATCAGGCCAGTGAAAGTGAATCAGTTATTTCATTAATGGATCTCCCGAATGTAGAACCTTTAACTGAAACTCCGAAGAGAATTATACCTGCAAATTTGAGAGAAAAGAGATCTTTGGTTCCTATAGGAACTGGAAGTTCAACAGTAGTTACCCCTGAAGATATAGAGAGGTGGGCACAGGAAATAGACAATCGAAACCCACAACCAAAGATTCTAGATATCAGTAAATTAAAAGTAGAGTTGGAAGAAATGATAACTGGCAATGTGAGCATAGAAAGATTGAATGTTTATAATGATGAGGAGTTATTATTCTTATGTAAGAGTATAACCAGAAGAGCAAGAGTATTTCATGAGAAATTAACAGAAGTTGCCTCAGAGATTGGAATAGATATAGGGAAATCGAAACTGTTTCAGAAACCATATCGAGTGGAGTTTACTGATAAAGATTTAGAAAGTGTAAATGCTTCTGGTAAGAAACTACAGATAAAAGAGTTAATGAGTATTTTGCGAAAATGGGGAGACATTGACAAATGGAGAATCAGGTGGATAAGAAAGAAAGAGGAAGTACAGGCGAGAGAAGCATCATCTGCATTTCCAGTGAGAGAATCAGATAAGGTTGAGAAAATGTGTCCAATGAGAGAAGTTCCTGGTGGTGGATATGTTCATGTCCCTTGGAGTAGACAGGATATTTTGTCATTTACGAATGATTTCCCCAGATTGAGAGAAAACCAGTTGAATGGTATAAACAGGTGGAAAGATTTGTGAAGGTTTCAAAGGTTTTATTGAAGGATCTGGATGGTTTGTTTGATATTGTGGTACCTACTGATTTATGGACAGAGTGTAAGATCACAGTTGATTGGCCAAGTGAGGAGTATGCTAGAGACTCGAAAACAGGAGCACCCTCAGAGGAGGTGATGAAGAAGTATCACCAAGTAATTACTTTCCTGAAAGGGAAAATCCCTCCTAAAGAAACAGATTGGGTAAAGATAGACAGAACAACTCAAGAGCCAAATGAGTCCGTACATGCATATTATGAGCGGTTAGTGGTTTTGAGAACATTGGTGATAAGGATATGGGATATTTTGTGTATCGGTTTGTGTATGGTCTGAAACCGGAGATTAGTCAGATGATTCAGCAGCACATGTTGTGCTGGCAAAGTAAGACGATCGATGAAATTTTGAAGTATGCCAAGTATTGTGGAGATGACATTGAGGCAAGGCGTAGAAAGCTAAAAGAGAAAATGATGTGGGCACAAGTAAAATTGGCAGAACAGCAGGAGAATAAAGTAAATACCCAGACTGATAATCAGATAAAAGAGCAGAGTCAGAATGATCAAGCTGCGAATGGTGGTAAAGTAAGAGGACGAATGAATAGAGAGGAAGCGAAGAAGAAGTTTCCTTGTCATGCGTGCGGAAAGCTTGGACATTGGAAGAACAAGTGTAAGAATATTCAGAATAATAATGGGCCAAACCAAAATTTAATTCCACAGATGCAGAATGAAGTACTTATGAATCAGCCGCAGCAGGTAGTTACTCCACAGTATCAGGTGCCACCAGCTCCTATGCCAAACTTTGTGAACCCTCAAAAGTACAGTGCGAACACCGGATTTCACGGAGAAAGTGGTAAGAATAACAAAGTGGTTACACAGTATTTTTTGCAGAATGATGAAAAAAATTCGGACTACGTGCAATGACGGTGCCTGAGGGGGGAGGAAGAGGAGTGCGTGCTTGGCGCATCCTTGCCGGTAGATCAGACAGGTCCATTTATTGATGGGAAAGTGGAAGGTAATGATATCACTTTTCTATTGGATACTGGTGCTACCCGGTCTACTGTGAGAACAGCAGACATCCTAAACCTGCCCCTCTCGGGAGAATCTATCCAAGTTGCAGGAGTGTCAAATCAACAGATTAGAACCCCAATCACAAAACCAATGGAGGTACATATCGGAAATTTTAAAGATATGCATCGGTTTGTAGTTTGCGATTCCAGTCCAGTAAATCTGTTGGGAAGAGATCTATTGTGCAAAATGAACTGCACGATCTACTGTACACCAGATGGTGTCGCTTTCCAAACCCCTGATGAAGATGTTATATACAAAATGATGCTAGCTAAGCAAGGTACAGAAGTAGACGAGATGTTTTCATTGATAACTGAAAGTGAATTGCCTGAAGAGTTAAGAACCACAGTAAATCCAGAAGTGTGGGATTTTACAGGAAAGGATATTGGGCTAATGTCAAATGTAGATCCAATTAAAGTAACAGTGAAAGAAGGTGCAGTTTATCCAAACACACGACAGTACAAAATGAGTCCAGAAGTGAAAGCAGGAATTGCTCCAGAAATTGACCGAATGATTAAACAAGGCATATTAAAGGAGATAATGGGTAGTCCTTGTAATTCGCCAATAATGGGATTTAAAAAGCCTAGCGGAAAATACAGGATAGTGCAAGATTTGAGAAAGATAAACAAAATTGTAGTGCCTTGTTGCCCGGTAGTGCCAAATCCAGCAGTGATCCTTTATCAGATACCCTGGAATGCAGGCTGGTTTACAGTAATTGATTTATGCCAAGCATTCTTTTCTATTCCTTTGCACCCAGACAGCCAGTATCTCTTCGCCTTCCAGTTTGAGGATCGTATTTTGGCATGGTGCCGAGTTCCTCAAGGGTACACAGAGAGTCCCTCAATTTTCAATCAGATACTGAAAAAGTGTCTGGAGTCATTAGTTATGCCCGGGAAATCAGTTCTCGTTCAGTACATTGATGACCTATTGGTGGCATCAAAAACACGAGAAGATTGTGTCACTGACACAATTGCATTACTGAACCATTTGGCCGAAGGAGGACACAAAGTGTCTCCAGAAAAATTGCAGTTGTGTCAACAAGAAGTTAGATATTTAGGGCATAAAATAGAAAGAGGAGTTAGAAAAGTGACACCGGAAAGAATAAAAATAATCAAAGAAATGCAGCTACCTCAAACACAGAAAGAGATGAGAATGTTTCTGGGAGTGGTTGGGTACTGTAGACAGTGGATCAATGGCTTCTCCATGCTAGCAAAGCCATTGATACAGTTAACTCGGAAAAGAGCGAGAGATCCAATTGATTGGAATGATGAATGTTTGGAAGCCTTTGTGAAACTACGAAATTATCTATGTGAGGCCCCTGCCTTGGGCATGCCTGATTATTCAAAAGAATTTGCGCTGTTTTGTTGTGAGAGAGAAAATTGTGCACTTTCAGTTTTAACACAGAGACATGGACTGAGCCGACGTCCAGTGGCGTATTTCTCTGCCACCCTGGATCCAGTGGCCTCAGCCTTACCTGGCTGCTTAAAGGCAGTAGCTGCTACCTGTATGAGTCTGGAGCAAAGTGAGTCAATAGTGATGGGACATCCCGTAAAAGTCTATGTTCCACACTCAGTTGAGATTCTTTTGACAAGAACGAGAACACAACATCTCACTTCTAGTCGGCTGACTAAGTATGAAAGAGTGATTTTGGGAGCAGAAAATGTGACAGTGATAAGATGCACATTAATGAATCCTGCCACATTATTGCCAGATCCATGTTGTGAAGAAGTGAAAGATGAGATTGATCATGATTGTCTGGATGTGACTGAATTGTGTACTAAGCCCCGCCCAGACATAAAAGAAACACCATTGAAGGAATCTGATCATGAATTGTTCGTGGATGGGTCGTGTTTAAGAACAGAAGGAGGAGGATTAAGTGCTGCATATGTTGTATGTAAAATGACAGGGGTTGTTGCAGCATCCTGTTTACCGGGAGTCAAGTCTGCACAAGTAGCCGAATTGGTGGCCTTAACAAAGGCATGCAAAAAGGGGAAACATTGGAGAATAACCATATTTGGACAGTCAATATGGTTTCGGGGTTGTGCATGATTTTGGCCAACTCTGGATGCAGAGGGGATTTCTGACTTCTTCAGGATCTCCTATCAGAAATAGTAAAAATGTAAAAGATTTGTTGGAAGCATTACAATTGCCAAAAGAAGTAGCAGTTGTTAAATGCGCTGCACATCAGTCAGGAAATGACTATGTGACGGCCGGTAATAGATATGCAGACTACATTGCTCGATACTGTGCAAGAAATACAATGTCAATTAACAGAAAAATTGAAACGGGTGAAACCAGCTGCCAACTTATGTTTTTCTCTGTTCCAGAAACATGGGATGAGGTCAGACAGTTACATGAAGAAGTTGAGGAAAAGGAAAAGGAAATCTGGATAAAATCAAGTTGTACAAAAAGAACAGAAGATGAAGTGTGGGTGTACTTAGATGGTAGACCAGTCATGCCAGATTGTCTACTCTCTCAAATGGCAAGAGTATACCATGGGACAACACACATTGGCAGGGATTCGATGATCAGATTATTCAGACAGAGTTGGTACAATCCGAAGTTTAGGGTAGTCGCAGAGAGCCTTTGCCAAAGATGCTTAATCTGTCAGCAGCAGAACCCAGGCAGGAAGACAGTGGTTAGTTGGGGAAAGATTGGAAAGGCAGAAGGACCCTTCACCAGATTACAGTTAGACTTTATTGAGTTGCCTCCTTGCAATGGATTGAAATATGTACTTGTCATAGTGTGCCTGTTCTCGAGATGGGTAGAGGCATACCCCACTAGAAGAAATGGCAGTCTTACAGTTGCTAAATTACTATTGAGGGAGTTGATACCTCGTTTCGGTTTTCCAGTCACTTTGGAATAAGATAGAGGACCTCATTTTAATAATGAGATAATTCGATTAATCTGTGCTGCATTTAATATTGAACAAAAACTGCACTGTGCTTATCATCCAGAGGCTTCTGGAATAGTTGAACAGCTTAATGGCACAATCAATTCAAGATTAGGGAAGGTGTGCGCATCCACAATGCTGAAATGGCCAGATGCATTGCCTCTTGTACTGATGGGTCTCAGAAGTATTCCTGACAGAAAAACAGGATTGAGTCCACATGAGGTGCTCATGGGAAGGGCAATGAGACAAGCATTTATTCCTGGAAATAAATTAATGAATATAACTGATGATCTGGTATTGGACTATTGCAAAGGATTGGCTGAAATGGTGCGTTCTGTCTCTCATCAGGTTGGAGAAGACGCAGTTGAAAGACAGCCAGACCAAGCTCATGATTTGAATCCTGGAGATTGGGTGTTAGTGAAGAAACACGCAAGGAAGTCGTGTCTAGCACCCAGGTGGGATAAACCACGTCAAGTCATACTAGTCACCACCACAGCAGTGAAGTGTGCAGGTTTGCCCAATTGGATTCATGCTAGTCATACCAGAAGAGTTCCGAGCCCATCTTTACAACAAGAACAGCCACTGACTGAACAAGCTGAGATGTCAGAAGTTGAAAGTTGTGAAGCAGAAGAATCTAGAGTGATAGATTCTGAAAGACAACTATATGACGAACAACCAAGTACAAGTCAGGAAGAGTGGATACCAGTGATTGAAATACCTGATGCTGTTGTCGAAACAAGAAGAACAACTGAATTAAAGAGACAGGAAGGTAGAGAGGAAAAGACAGGGAAAGAAGAACACACTATTCAGAAACCTGAGCAGGGAAAGGTAGATCTAGAAGAACAAGTTCAGGTAGCAGAAGACCAAGTTGAAATAAGACCTGAACAGGATCAGATAGATCTAGAAGAACAAGTTCAGGCTGAAGAAGAACAAACTATAATAAGACCTGAACAGGTGCAAGTAGAGGAAGATCCAAATACAGAAAATACAGAACAAAGACAATCAGAAAGGGAAGAAGAACAAGAACAGATTGTGCCCAGATTAAGTGAAAATAAAAGAACTTTAGAAGGAGACGGAGAAGGTGAAAGTGCAGTCCAGGTCAAGGTCAAAAGAATTAGAAGAGGAGACAATTGGCCTGCAGGAGTGAAGAGACTAAAATATTTCCTAAGAAGACCAGAAAAGAAACCAGAGCAAGTAAATGAGGTTACGAGTCAGACACAATCTAAACAAACCTTAGTAAAACTTACACGAAGAAGCCCAAGATTGAGAATTCTGAACAGAAAATACAAGGCCCGAGTGGACCTATGTTATACTTGAAGAATTTGAAAACTTAGATTTATGTGAAGAATCAGAAAGAGTTCATGTTGCACAGATTGATGAAAGCAAATTAAGACCTCCTTAAAATAAAAGAAAAATTTAGACAAAGAGAAAGAAAGAAAAAGAGAAAAGAAATTTTCTCAGATTAAAATAGCAGAAGTTGAAGACACTGAAAGACCGAAACGAAGTTTAAAAAGAAAATGTTTAAGATTTTGTTTATGTAGTATTATATTAGTTTTTTTATTTTTATTTATTTGAAAAGTTTTATATATCGCTGGCTAGACCCGGAGGTATCAGAGCGCTTTAACTGAGGAAGAAGCATTGTTTCAGAACATGGTTACAAAGTTCCATCAGTTACTGGAGCATAGTTACATGAGTTACATGAGTACAAAAGCATAGCATAAACATAAGGAAAAAAATAGGCAAAGGGAGAGAAAAATTAGGGGAGAGAGGAAAGGAATAGGGGAGGTAGACAAAGAATAATGGAGGGAAGAGGTGGGGGAGGGGGGAGGAAGCACAACGGGGAGACGAGGAAAAACAGTGTCCGACGTCCGGCTGGGTAGGTGACGGCCGAGGGGTGAACCAGAGCCAAACTCCTCTATTGCGGCATAGGACAGCTCCACCGGTCATCGGCCATAGGTTGCTCGGGCACCGTAGTACATACAGAAAGGTTATAGTTTCCGCTTAGGGGGGCATAGTCCAAAAGTTCCATCGAGAGCTCCAGTCCCAGTGTACGGTGCTGTGCTCCCAGCGGTAGTGGGATCAATCCCAGGCCTCCGCTCTGTGAGACTCCCTTGTCGCTGTGGACTCTCTCAGAGGGGTCTCTGAGACTCCAGGGCATAAATGCTGGATCCCTCCCCAACAAGGGGAGAAGGAGTGCTTTGGAAAGGGGCCCACTCATGGTGGCCATTATTAGGGACAATCGGGCTGGATTAGAGAAAGACCTTGACTGCAGTAGGGGGAAGTTGAGAGTTGTGCCGCTAGATCCGTAGTCTGGGAGACTGCTGCCCCATTGCAGTCAATGTTGATGGTAGCAGGTTTGTAGTGTAGCTCCTATTTCCCTAATAGGCTCTGCGCATTGGAATAATATATCCTATAGGTTTGACATAGGACTAAGGTCAGTATGTCCCTATCGAGTATATTAAACTTAATTACTTGTGCCAGCTAGCTCAGAGGCCACTAGAAACTCCTTGACAACAAGAAGGGAATAGTTTCTGGCAGCCGCAAAACATGACCACTGTGTTTCCCTTTAGAATCAGAATGTGTCCCAGAGTCGTGGAAACAATAGATAACTATTTCACTCAGCTCAGTCGTGCATGCTTAGTTTTCTCCAAGTTACACAGAAAGAAATAGACGGGTGTTTCAATAAAGGATTTATTGAACAGTCTTGTTTCTGGTGTAAGTAAAATGTGCTGTTACGATCACAAGACAGTATGCAAGATAAATAATGTACAGGGTGAGCAGTAGAAATAAATAATACTGCGATAGCATTATCTTTTAGTACATTTGCTGTTACATAAATAACACAGACTAAAAATGCGAGTACTCATACGATGCGTTGCTAAGCTAATTCTACCCCAATGTACCTAACCTAACCTAGGTGTAGGAAGAGGGAAGAAGTAGGTGAAGTATTCCTTACTATGGTATACTAAGAGTATGTTAAGTCTAGTATGCCTAGTATGCCAAGAGTCCCTCTAGGTTCTAGTCAGCTCCATACCTGAAGAATGAGAGAGGTAGGAATCTCTTTGCCAGACTCGAACTCCAACACCCCGCAAGGGAAGTCAGATCACTGGAAGCTGGAAGCTGGGCTCTCTGCGTGCAGGGAATGGCAGCGTCTTCTCAGTGCGTCAGGCCGGGAAACGGGCTCCTCTGAAGTCGAGGTCTCCTCTGATTTACAGGGGCTAGGGAAGGTATATTTATACCTTAGAAGTACCTAAGAATGTTAGCATTGACGTGAGTTGGACAGCGAAAGACGTCATGAATGAACCCCCTAAGGAATAATGGTTCATGCATAATATATGAGTCCTTGAAGAAATCAATAGTCCTGGACTAGGGAAACTCCCGCAGCCTAAGGGTCTGTTCTTCATGAACTCGTTGTGACGTTAGGGTGGACGCATGTCAGAGACCATGCCTGTATTTGGAGTGCACGGTTTAATGCCTAAATAAGGGCTGGGATTTTATGCCTATATAAGGGCAGGGCGAATTGTGCCTATATAAGGACATGATACTGGAAAGCCCGTTTATGGATACCCTAAGAGGAATACAACAGGTTAAGACCAGTAAATTAGTATGTGTCGGACGCCATTTTGATCGTAGTTTCTTGAAGAAGAAGATACACTCACGGAATAAAATGGGTGTGCGAGCAGAGTAAAGTGGGCCACACGAGTGAGGAGAGCACTGGCAAACTATGAGGTCCGCAATAACACTGGAAACAAATGTTGCGGTGAGAAGAGGATAGGTGGAGGTCAGTGGAAGATTCGGCCGCCATTTTAAGGTCAGGCAGAATCTCCGGAGCGATCGCCAGGGATACTGGCCCACTGGAAGTAGGTCAGGGATCAGCTTCCTGCATCAAAAAGACGGTTGTCTCACCTGTAATCAGAGGGAAGAAGGGCTTGCCAGAGGCCTCGTGTGCGGCGGCCATCTTAGGGTCAGGCAGCACGGAAAGTTTGAGAAGGTTATCCAGTGGAGGAGAGGCCGCGAAACAGCCAGATAGGACATGGCCTGGGCCCCTTGCGGTGGGAAGGGCGCAGGTCCAGCGACGTCGGGGGCTGTGCGGCGGCAGGGGGTAGACCAGGTCTTGCCGTCTCGTTAGTCTCCCCATCGGACGCCAACACCCCAGCCAATAGGAGTACCTTTGTTAATGGAAACAAGTAACAAGAATAATACAATTACTAATGAGAAAGTAGATAGAGTAAAGGGAACTAAAATAGAAATAGGGGTAGAAGATGAGATAAACTATCATAATGAATCAGACAATGATTTGTCTTTAAATGTATTTACAAAATTGCTATTTCAGTATGTTAATACGATGGAGATTAGTAATTGTTATGTTTGTATGAAGTTACCCTCATCAGTGTCAGAAGGGGTGACTTATCACCATATACCTTTAACATATGGTGTATCATGGAATGTTTTATCAAGTTTATTTTATGTAACAGGGAAACTTCAGTATTTTTATTCAAACTTAGATGTAGTGTTTTCAGAATTGCCTATTAGACAGAAAATGAATCCAGTATTTAGTAGTAAAAATGCACAGTTCATGGGTGAATTTTTCTTAACAATGAGTTCAATAGATATAGCACAGGCACACAAAGATAATCTAACATGTATATTACGTGAAGAAGAAAAGGAGTTTTTGAATTTAGTAGAAGAAAGGAGACAGGATTTAACAAAGAAAGCTGCTGAACAGAAATCCCATGTACCTCCATGGGCTGAGAAAGAGGGAATTTATGCAAAGGGCGAAGCTCATGCTGCGATGTCCCTAGACTTTGTGAAAAGGGGAAAATTCTGCCTCCATAGGTTAAAGACAGATTATAATAACAATTTCATTGGTTCCAGTGAATGTGAACACAACTTCCTAATTTTAGGAGGGTGGGGACTAAAAGGGGGAACTGATCCTGTGTTTCCAGGAGTTTATTATGTATTTGGGAATAATGCCTATTATAGGTTACCTGCAAGATGGTATGGGAGCTGTTATTTTGGAATAGTTTTTCCAAAGATCTACCATGTAGACAGAATCAATGGAATCAATGACAATTCTAATGGACTAACATGGAGAAGAAGAGCTAGTTTTTCTGAAATAGTAGGTGATATATTTAGTGCATTGATACCCTCAGTTGGAGTCATTCTAAATTCACGTAAAATTTGCAAATTGTCAACCATAGTTGATCGTCTTTCTACAGATACTGCCGGAGGATTTTTAATGATCAATACAGAGATGGTTGCAATAAGGTCTATGGATTTACAAAATCGTCTTACTCTTGATATCTTATTGGCAAAGGAGGGCGGAGTCTGTGGTATGTTGAAAATTCAACATTGCTGCACTTATATTCCGGACAAAAGTAAGGAAATTAAATGGTATATTAGAAATATTACAAGAATGCATAATGACTTGACCCAACTGGAGGTTGACAGTGTATGGGGAAGATTAACAAAAAGTATAACATCAATAGGGAATTGGTTTACTAATTTTGGAAAGAGTTTTTTAGGTCAAATAATCTTACCAGTAGTTGTGATAATGACAATAGTAATGAAAGTAATGATCACATGTAAATGTTGCAGAAGCAAGGGAAAGAGAAGAATACATTTAGAAAGAGAAGGGAGAGGAAAGAAACGAAAGAGGGAATATGAAGAAATTCAGTTAGAGGAAATGAAAGGAAAACTATACAAAAAGATGAAAGATTTAGAAGGAAAAGAAGTAACTGACAACATGAGGAGAGGAGAAGGAGAAAACTGAGCTGTGCTAAAGTTGGCATCTGGGAAGGGATGGGTAATTTTGTGATGGCTCAAAATGCCATCAGAGAGGGGATTGATGGAGCAAGGTCTCGTAGGAAAGAGACTTGCTCGGAGGCAATCCACTCGCATAACTCATTAACAAGTAATTAATTATGTTTGGTGAATAACTAATACGCACCACATGAACACGCGGGTTAGTGAAGCTTGCTTATGTGTGTATTAATGCGGATAACAATGAAAACGGACTAATACCGCTTTAAACGGGGAAACTGTTGTGCGCATGCGTCAACTGCATCTACGCAGTATGACGAGGTAACGCTTGGAGGGAAATTCTAGTGCATGAGCAGAAGATACTAAAATGGAGTCTTGAAGACTCGCGTGCATGGCATCTGCTTAGCTGAAACTAAAACAAGTTATTTTACTAATGCTAATGCGGGAAAAGTATTAATAAGCAAACGGGAATAGAGTAGAGGTGGGAGGTATACAGTGTGACCATTTATTTGTGAAATTAATATTTGTCTTTTTGACTTTATTGTTAGTGCGTATTTGGGCCTCTTACGCATGGCTGAATTAAGTTGAGTGGTGAAGCGACTGCGCATGTCCACTGAAAGTTAACCCAGAATGATGACTTGGAGGTTGAACAGAAGCCAAGGTCGCAAATGATGTGCCCTGGGAACGGAGGGTGAAGAGTTCAGTGAAGAAGACTCTTATTCATAAACTAATAAAAATGTTTCAAGTAAAATGTGGATATGTATGGGAACTTAAGACATGAATAAAAATTAAGGGGATGGGTTTGCGAACAATAGTTTAACTGATTTTGATGACATGTAAGCATGGTGTGATGGAGCTTCCCCCCTTGCCTGACCAATCATATTTCGTATTTTTACGAAATTGAAACTTTAGTGGGTGGAACATGAAGAAACAAAGGTATAACTAAGGTAGCTTTAGTTAGTTAGTTAGAGGAAGGAGACGCAGATGCTGTGAGTCGGAGATGCTGTTGCTGGGAGAGATGCTGTGAGATGCTGATGAAGAATCGAATGCAGACTCTGAAGAAGAACTTTCTATCATAACTTAATTGGGTTAGATCAGAAGATCGCAGAAGAATCTCGAGGAGGAAGAGAGTGTCAGAGAGGGGTGCGGCGCAATCGTCGGTATTCTAGAGAGGTCAACTATCCTGTCCTGAATCCTGTCCTGAAGTCTTTGTCTCCTGACCTATCCTGGGGGACCCTTACCAGCCCTTTGGCCAGGGGGTTGGTCTTTCAGACCATTCTTGGTAACTATAATTTCACGTTATTTGCAAATGTTCTTTTCTCTCTGTCCTCTCCCTTTCTGAGCATTAATTATTGTATGAGTCCGAAATATATGTTTGATGTTTAATCAAATTGAATTTTCTCTCCTAAGAATGATGGTGACTGCACTGTATTTTTGAAATGGTTCACATGCATTTAATTTAGATAAAGATTTTAAACCTTCCTGAGTCTGTGATAATTTACTTCAAACAAAAGAATAGTTAAGGGTTAAGTTAATTATCACCATCAACTAGTTCAACTAATGGTCCATCGACCAGAGGAAAGAACTTTTTGATCAGTGAAAGGTTAGTTAGGAAAATTAAATAACTAATCCTGAATATTGTGAAGTATAAATATAAAACTTTGACACTCCAGCGGTTTACTCAATGTGTGTGTTTTATGGGCCCAGGTGAGTATATGGTAGTGGAGTATCTGTTGTTGGTATACCGCTGGATCAGTAAAAGTGCTGACCGTAACTTTCTGAAAGGAAGATCCTTAAAATTCGCGAATCATAATGAAATGTTGATTGAGTTCCTCACGTTTTGCATAACTAATAATATCTTTTTGTTCCACAAGCAACTATACAGGCAGACCAAAGGGACAGCCATGGGCACCTGCTTCACCCCCAGCTACGCGAACTTGTTCGTGGGCTGGTGGGAGAAGCAGGTGGCATGGGCAGAGGACAACAACAAATGGGTATCATCCATTATTGGATGGTACCGTTACATAGATGATCTTTTTGTCCTCTGGAAAGGTCCCCAGGATGAGGCAGAACAGTACATACAGGCTTTGAATAACAATTCTGTAAACCTACATTTCAGTGGGCATATCAGTGCAACAGAAGTTGAATACTTAGATTTAAAAGTATTCATTGAAGGCGGACAAATTTGCACCTCCCTGTTTCAAAAAGCTACAGCAGCGATCTCGATTTTAGAAACTCACAGTAGTCATCCCAACTCCTTGATAAATAGCATACCCTATGGGGAGCTTTTACGTCTAAAAAGGAATTGTACTAGGAATTGTGACTTTGTACAGGTGGCAGAGGAAGCCATTGAGAGGTTTAAAATACGAGGCTACTCTGTGCCATTACTTCAGAAAACTCTTGCTAGAGTTGATAAGATCCCGAGACAATGTCTTCTCCGTGAAAAGAACCAGAAAGCTGGTGATGAGTCAAATGAATTTAGATTCATCACAACATTCTCTAGGGAGACTGAGACATTAAGGCAGGTCATTAACCGTAACTGGCATATCCTTAAAACAGATCTGGTGATTAGAAAGAATTTACCTGACCACCCTAAAATAACGTATAGGAGGTGTAGTTCCCTTAAGGACAAACTAGTACAAAGTCACTTTGAAGTAGCACCTTATATTCCCAGAGTAAGCAACTTAACTGCAAGGAGTGCAAAAATAGTCCAAAAACACTTTCATATGAAATCCCAGGATGCACGCAACCTAGAGCCATCAATAAATTTTTAACATGTAACACCCCCTTCTGTATTTACTGTTTAGTCTGACCATGTAATTTAAAGTACATAGGGAGTACTATTCATCCAACGAAGCGTAGAATATTAGAACATGCTAGAGCTATCGAGAAAAATGATCTAACTTACCCTGTGGCAAGGCATTTTGCCAAATTCCATCAAAGTAATAGGAATCTACTTCAATTCTACTGTTTAGATCATGTCCCAGCCCATGAAAGAGGGGGCAACAGAGAGCTCAAATTACGCAGATTGGAATCTCGATTTATTGTTGACCTACAAACAAAAGCACCCATAGGTCTTAATACAGAGGAGGAATTGGCCATTCATTTGGGTTAAAGTGTAAAATTGATGACAGGAATGATTTAGCATGTAACACTGGAAACGGTGTAAAACCTCGGGTCATATGAATTTTGATGCTATCCACTGAAATGTGTCCCACATTTAGAAAGATGCTTTCTTTAATTATTAATGAAATGTAAATATTGTAATTATTGTAAATAATGAACTGATAGTAGTATAGAAATTCTACCTACCTCCTTGCCCATTCAGGGCTTAATTTCAAGCACAATGAACTCAGTGCACAATTCATGCATGTAATGATATTGAGAATCCCAATTTGATATTGGTTATATCTTTGCCATCCTTGTAATGGTGTAATTACAAATGTCCAGTGAGATTTGCTCATACAGAGCTTAATTGTATATGAATGATTTAAGTCATAAATTTGACCTGTTTCATTGTGACGAGCATTTTGCGTTCAGTGACTAATCACTGGCAAATGAATGAATTGCTAGTATAACAAAAACTATGCTATTACGTGTCTATGATGGTCAAATATGTATTGTAACAATGGATTTTGTATCACAGGACACTAAACCATTCAAAGATGGCGCCTACGGTCTGTGAAGAAACAGTCCGTTGTTTATTTTGATGTAACATTAATCCGGAAGTGACATGTTGTGATTACAAAACATGGTGGAACAGCCATCTGTGTTAACAGTTGGAAAAAGGCGCGAGCCGAAACGCGTCCTGTTTGTTTGTCTCGGTAAATAAATAACCGAGTTTCACCCCTGCATTGAGTGCGGTCTCTTCACTTTTGTGAGGTTTGAGCTGAATATATATATATATATATATATATATATATATATATATATATATATATATATATATATATATATATATATATATTACCTACTGGTGGTCGCCAGTAGGTAGCTATAGTTAGGACCTTGTTTCTATTCAAAAAGCGTTTTTTCTTTTGCCAATATCTTCGGTGCCGTTTGACGAATCTTCGCAAAATTTTCGAAACTAATGGCCCGCTCAGGTCAGCTCCTGTCTTGAAAGGTTCGGGGTGATTCGTCAAGCGGGGGCCGAGAAAAAAGGGGGGTCCCAAAACGAGTTTTCCCCATTTTAATTTCCATAGGAAACTTTAGACAAGGCTACAGCCCGAACTGCTGAACAGAATTACACCAAAGTTGGCAAAAAGGTAGCTCTTGGTTCAGAAAGTGCCCTTTTTTTTAAATGGTGTAAATCCGTTCAGCAGTTTTTTAAATATTAAAGGAAAAAGAAATTTATATATCTGGGCGGAGCCTAACCACACATCTCATCGTGAGATCTGATTGGCTGTCAGCACTTCATCCAAGAAGTGTTGGCAGCCAGCTTGGGACCAATATACATGATAGCCCCCCATTAAAATGCATTGTAGTGAATGGAAGGTTTTGAGGGTCACCAAAAGGAGAACATATAAAAGGTGATAAGACTTTAGTTACATTATAAATCATTTGTTGATGTACCCATACTAATTTTAGGAATTGTGGTGTGTTCTAAGGTGATTTTACCCTGTGAAAAAGCCTTCTGCTGGGATATCATTCATCATGTTTGAGAGAAAACTATTTTCTCATTTGGTTTGGAAGGTGATCTAGAAGCTAAAATGAGAGCATATTTTCTGTAAATTCACATTATCTTTCTCAGTCATGTGAGAATGAAGTCTGACATTCTCAGTAAAGCATGTACATCCAACAAGGGCAGAGACTGTCAGTTTATTCCTTTGCGTTCTACTGCAGCTTCCCAGAGTGTTCTAAAGAACAACTAGAGCGCTAACAGTCTTACTTATGACAAAAGTATGGCACACCAGAAGTCATCTTGATTGGAATAAACTGGTAACACTTAAAACATTTAATTTAAAAAGGAACAAAATGAGGGGGTTCATTTTGCCATAGAATTTATGATTAGTGCTGAAGAAAGAAAAATTAGGGGACATTTTGAGTGACTTCTCAAATCCTCTTCAATTTCATTAAAAATTCTGACATGCAGACTGAAACATGCACTTTCAATACCAGCAGCAGACTTCCCTGGTGAGCAGTAGCTTTACTACAGTGATCTAATGAGCATCTAGAGTGCTAACATTCAGAATTTATGGCAAATGTGTGACACATCTGAATGCCTTCTTAATGGAATCAAAGTAAAAAACTGAAAGCATTTCCTACTGAGGAGGCTGCAGTAAATGAGGAAATTAGGAAACTTCATAACAAATAAATCTCCCAAGATGGCCACCAGAGACAAAAGAGCCCAAATGTAGCACAAATATCACCCAGATGTAGCCCACGTATAGCCCAATGACAGAAGTGTGCAAAACACTTTTTTTGTTGTTGGTTTTTTGCAGTTTTATATAGTGCAGACTGGTCAGGTATTGGAGTGCATGGTTACATCACACAAGGACAAATTCATTTTGGTTATAGACATGGGGAAATTAAGTGATTTGACCAGAATCACAGAATGTCGAGCTGAAGCAGAAGCTCCATCCTGGTTCCCCAGTTGCAAAGTCTGCAGCTCTGGAAGTAACACCACATCCTCTCCCCTAAGTGCAACATTTAATCAAGTGGTCAACTGGATAAAAAAACATAAAGATAACAAATAATTTAAAAGTGCTTTGTCGCTATTTGAAAACTCAGAAAATATGTCCTCATTTTAGTTTTTTAGAGCACTAACCATAATTTTGATGCAAATAAGACCCTCATTTCTGTAATTTCTAAAGGAAATGCTCTAGGTATTGCAGTTTTGATTACATCAAGATGACGTCAGGCGTGCCACACTTTTGTAATAAATATAGAATGTTAGCAATCTAGTTCTTCATTAGGATACTGTTGAGAGGCAGAGGCCAGGGGCACTGACTCAGAAAATTGAAGGCAGGTAGGAGGGTGCAGAGGCAACAATTTGACCACACTGGGCAGGCAGGAAGGGCAGTGGCAGCACAACAGACTATGGGGGGCAGTGGAAAGGGGGGCAGGGGCAACAAACCAACAATGCAGGACAGGCAAGAGAGGCTGTGGCAATATAATAGACCATTGTGGGCAGAAGGAAGAGGCAGTGGTAGTACAACCATACATGCCAACAGACCCGATTCAGCCAGGAAACGCCCAGTGTTTTTAAGCCCAAATGGACTTTATTTGATCTGTCTCCTGTCTACAATCTCCTCTCTTTCAATGTAAGTCAATGGGGAAAATCAATACCCCAGTTTTTTTTTCAAAATCTCCCTCTTACCAAGTTCAAAATGTTAGCAAGTATGGTACATTGGATCATGGAAGGCAGGAGGAATTGGGGTAGGGACATGGACTCGGTTAACAGAGGACAGGAGGGACATGGACAGGTGCACCAAACTGACCTTACAGGGCAGGCATCAGGGTTTGCAGCAGAACAATACACCACACAGG
The DNA here is from genome assembly GCA_963921515.1 of Calotriton arnoldi. NCBI lineage: Eukaryota > Metazoa > Chordata > Amphibia > Caudata > Salamandridae > Calotriton > Calotriton arnoldi. The sequence goes on along the minus strand of CAWUFW010001126.1, from coordinate 3,109,195 downwards.
GCATGCAGGATGGGAGTGCAGCACAACAATCCATGGAAAGCAATAGGGAGGGGACAGGACCATGCACATGGACAACAGAGAACAGAGGGTAAAGAAGCAATGGCAGCTAGCTGACCATAATCGACAGACAGGAGAGAAAGCTGCAGCATAACGGACCATAAAGGGCAGGAGGGAGGGATCAGGGGCATTACAATGGAACAGACAAGCCAGGAGGGAGGGAATAGGGGTCTGCACATGGAAAAAAGAGGGCAGGGGGCAGGGCAGGAGCAGCAAGCTGACCATGGAGGTCAGGCAGGATGGGCACTAGAAGCAAGACACACCATGGAGAGCAACAGTGAGACTATAATGGCATACACACAGACCATGGAGGGAAGGTGGGAGGGGGTCAGGGGCAGCTTGCTGACCACACAGGGAAGGTGGGAGGGGCCGTAGCAGCACAGAAGACCATGCATGACAAGCGGGAGGGTTAGTGGCAGCACAATGGCCATGATGGGCAAGAAGGAGGGGGCAGGGGCATGCACAAAGGACCATGGAGGATAGAAGGGAGGGGTAGGAGCTGGGCACAGACAAGAGAGTTCAGGGGAAGGGGCCTCACAACAGACCACGGGGGGCAGGCAGGAGGAGCAATTGCAGCACAACAGACCAGGGAGGGCAGAAGGGTGTGGCAGTAAAATGGACCATGGAGGACAGGAGGAAGGGGATAGGGGCATGGAACATGGACAGGCAGGGTAGAGGTGGCAGGGACAGGTTACAGTCATCTGACAATGCTAGGCAGGTAAGAGGGGAGTGGCAGCTCAACAGAACACTCAGAGTAGATAGGAGGGGCAGGTCCATGGAACATGGTGGGCAAAAAGGATGGAGCAGGGGCATGCACACAGACATCGGAGGGCAGGGGGAAGGAGAGTAGGGGCAGCAAGCTAAGCACAGAGGCTAAGCAGGAGGTCAATGATGGGGCATAGAATTGGGCAATGGAGGGCAGGAGGAGTGGACTGGGATATCATGCTAAATGGAGGGCAGTGGCAGCACATCAGACCATGCATGGCAGGAGGGAGGAGGCTAGTGCATGGATTCAGACAACAGAGGATAGGGAGGAGGTGGATGGGGCAGCAAGCTAACTGTTCAGAGAAGGCGGGAAGGCCACTGGCAGAACAACGGCCACACAGGGCTGTAATGAGGGAGCAGGGGCATGGACTTGGACATGGATGGCAAGGAGGAGGGGAGGCAGGAGCAGCAAGCTTTGGTGGGGGCAGCACAATGCCAGGTTAGGCCCTGCTTCCAACAGCCACCATCCATCGTGATAGGCATCTTACTTAATGTTAAAAAAAACCTAGAAATTCGCTGAAAAAAACAAAGATTACAGGGACGTTATAGTTAGACTCAGATTTCACTCGTACAAAACCAGTGAAATTCAGCAGTTATAGTTACCTGAGCTAACTATAACTTACGCCCCCGCAATGCACTGCTTATGACCTCAGACATTACATCATTCATGACACGGTCAGTGACATCACTCATGACATTTCAAATGAGCTGTGAATGGAATGGAACTATAATCGCTATAACTTTATTTAGGGATAGTGTGTGTATATTAACACCCCTTTTTTTTCTTTTCTTTCGGGTAAGAACCATTATAATACGCAACGTGCCCAGATCAATATGGCCGATAGCCTTTCACTTTAAAGTAATGTGTAGTCCATTGTTTATGTTGATGTTTGCAATCCTAAGTATGTTTATTATGAACATGTCACGTTGATGAACATACAGGTACGGCGGTCACGGGGCAAGATATGCTGAAATGACATTGTGTGCATATTAACACTTGTTTTCTTTTCTTTATTGTATCAATTCCTGAATTTTCACATCGTGACCTGGCCAATATGGCCGCCAGCTTTTTGGATTAAAGTAATATGTAGTCCTTTGTTAATGTTGGCAACTGGAGGCATTTGTACCTTTAAATAAGGAAGCTACAATGACATCTTGTATCGTTATCAAGGTTCGGACGAGCCGAAACGCGTGGATCGCGTCCTTTGCAGATTAAATACTTCCAAACTACAACCTGAGTGCTGATTCCTTCCTTGTAAGAGTGAGAGGAGATTGAATACATATATATAAAATTCACTGAAAAAACCACAGGTTTCAGGGACGTTATAGTTAGAAATTAGCATTTAAAAAACCTTGGATATTCACTGAAAAAACCACAGGTTTCAGGGATGTTATAGTTAGTCTGACATTTCACTCGTACAAGACCAGAGAAATTCAGCCGTTATAGTTAACTGAGCTAACTATAACTCACGCCCCGCAATGCACTGCTGATGACATCACATATTACATCATTCATGACATGGTCAGTGACATCACTGATGACATCACTGATGACATCTCAAATGACATTACTGATGATATCACTGATGACATCATCCAGTGACTGTGTGTGTTTCTAAAAGGTTTAAGAATGTGATATATATATATGATGATTCAGTCAGTGTGTGACTGACTGTATAAGTGAGTGATTATACGTGTCTGGGTGAATGTATGGGTGAGTGACTAATCTGTGTGAATGTCTGTATCAGTCTGTCAGTTGGTGTGTAAGTGGCTGCATGGGTTGGTGAATAGGTACATGAGTGTCTATATGGGTTCGTGATTGGTTGTCTGAGTACCTGTATGGGTGCCTGAGTGTCTGTGTGTTGTGTGACTATCTGCATGGATGTGTGAGTGGGTGATTCACTGGGTGTATGGGTTCATGAGTGCATCTGCAAGGGGCTGTATAGGTGAGTGAGTGTGCATATGGCTGTGTTGGTGAGTGAATGGATGTCTTAGTGGTATATGTGTGAGTAACTGCATATGTGAATGGCAGTATATGTGAGTGTTGGAGTATATAAGTGACTGTATGTGAAAGTGAGTGATTGTGAGAGTGGATGTATGGATGAGTGTGTGCTTGTGTCAGTGATTGTATAAGAGAGTAAGTATGTGTTAGTATCTGTGAATAAGTGAGGTAGTGTGTGTATAACTGTTTAGGTGAGTAAATGGCATTGTGATTGACTCTCTGGGTGACTGACTAGGTGTGTGAGTAACTCTATGGGTGAGTGGCGATGTGTGAGTGTCTGTATGGGTGTATGAGTGCATATAATAGTGGCTGTATTGATGAGTGACTGCATGTATGAGTGACTGTATGGGTGAGTGAGTGGATGTGTGTGTAGACCTATGAATCAGTGAGTGGGTATGTACTAACTGGTATAGGTGTGTCTATGGTTTCGAGAATGGTAGTCTGTATTTTAGAGTGGGTGTATGAAAGGTTATATTAGGGTGTGAGTAGGTGCATCAGAGATTAAGTGGATGATGCTATCAGTGATGTCATCAGTGATGTCACTGACCATGTCATGAGTGATGTAATATGTGATGTCATCAGCAGTGCATTGCGGGGGCGTGAGTTATATATATATATATATATATATATATATATATATATTCTCTGAAAAAACCATAGGTTTAAGGGCGTTATAGTTAGCTGGACATTTCACTCGTACAAAACCATAGAAATTCCACCGTTATAGTTAGTTCAGCTAACTATAACTCACGCACCCGCAATGCACTGCTCATGACGCCACATATTACATCATTCATGACATGGTCAGTGACATCACTGATGACATCTCAAATGACATCACTGATGACATCATCCACGTGAAAAACTGATGCATCTCCTCACACTCTAATATAACCTTTAATACACCCACTGTAAAATACAGACAACCATTTTCAAAATCGTTAACACACCAATACCAGTTACTACATACGCACTCACTGATTGCTAGGTCTACACACACATCTACTCCTTCATCCATACAATCACTCATACATGCAGACACTCATAAATACAACACTATCATATGCACTCATACACCTATACAGACAATCACACACCACCACTCATCCATGCAGTTACTCACACACCTACTTAGTCATGCAAAGAATCTTTCACAGTCCCATTTACTCAACTATACAATTATACACACACCACCTCACTTATTCATACAGATACTAACGCATACTTACTCTATTATATAATCAGTGATACAAGTACAGACTCATCTATACAGCCAGTCTCAAAATCACCGACTATCATGTAGAGTCCTTTACATACTTCAACTCTCACATACACTGCCTTTTACATATGTAGTTACTTGGACATGTACCACTGAGACATCCATTCACTCACCAACACACCGATACACACACTCACGCACCCATACACATGTTTCCACATGCACTGTTGAACCCATACATCCAGTGAATCAACCACTCACACATCTATGCACAGAGTCACACACCTCAGACCCACCCACACACACACTCAATCTCCCCCCAAAAATACTCAAACAACCAATCAATAACCTATATACACACTCATATAGCTACTGACCAACCCATGCAGCAGCTTGCACAACAGACAGACTGATACAGACATTCACACAGTTTAGTCACTAACCCATGCATTCAGTAAGACACATTTAATCACTCACTTATACAGTCAGTCACCCTCCTACTAAATCCTCAATTCAGACACTTATACACCCACTCATTCTTCAATACACCTAGGATTATATATAAAACATATTTAAAAATTACAGAAACACACAGTCACGGGATGATGTCATCAGTGATGTCATCAGTGATGTCATTTGAGATGTCATCAGTGATGTCACTGACCATGTCATGAATGATGTAATATGTGACGTCATGAGCAGTGCATTGCGGGTGCGTGAGTTATAGTTAGCTGAACTAACTATAACGGTGGAATTTCTATGGTTTTGTACGAGTAAAATGTCCAGCTAACTATAACGTCCCTGAAACCTATGGTTTTTTCAGTGAATTTCAAAGGTTTTTTAAATGCTAATTTCTAACTATAACGTCTGTAAAACCTATGGTTTTTTCAGTGAATTTCAAAGGTTTTTTAAATGCTAATTTCTAACTATAACGTCTGTAAAACCTATGGTTTTTTCAGTGAATTTCAAAGTTTTTTTTAAATATTAAACTACTATTCTGCTATCTGTCATTAGTACTGTTTTTTCTAACTTTTCCACTACAGAAAAGAAAATAAACTGTAAAACTATTGTGTAATGTAATATATTTCACAAATTACAGTGTTACTTATCAAATAATTCAACATAATTTAACATTTTGAAAACATATTTTTCTCCCTTTTTCTGCTGTTATCAGATTCTACTTAACTTCACTATTCACAGTGATGTCAGTGTAGTATCATCATAAACAGCTGGGGAAAAAACAATCAACTAGATTGTTAAAAAACCCAAATGACTAATTCTTGCAACCACAATACGAAATCAACACAAATAACACATCCAATACTATTTCCAATTTTTAAATCTTACCTTTACTCTGTAGTTTCTGTTCACATTTTTCCTCAAGGCCAAATAATGTGTGGAATTTTTTTTTTTTTTTAAATCATCCAGTATGAATTCTTTAAAGCATCTTCCCATTTTCCCTCTAGGCCGAATAATGTATCTAAAATTTTGTTTCAGAAATATCAAGTATGAGTTGGGTAATTCATAAGGCAATCTCGGTTTTATTTCCAAGTGTGTATCGTTGCAGTGACTCCAACCATTATTGCATTTTAAATATACAGTATATTGTCCACATGTGGTAGTAGCTCCAGCATGGAAAACATTAGCCAGTGTTGCGAAAGTTCTTCCAGAAATAGATACTTGACTAGCAACAACATTTTTAATTTTCGTTTTCACTTTTCTTCCATTTGGTCTACAGCGTTGTAGCATTAAAATTAGATATTTTCCATATCTTTGTAGGCATAATGTAGATAACATTTCTGATTGACAACGAGAACATTTCATATCATGATTTGCTTCTTTTACTAATTTAGGAAAAGGTACAGATTTGCAGTCAGGTATTGTTAAATATAGAAATCGTTCTCTGTCAACTATAGTGCTTGAAGTTAATGAACACTGTTCACATTTGTGATCCCATTTGTAACTGAGTCCAAATAAACTCTCAATCTGGATTCCTTCATCTTCTAATACTCCAAGCATAACCATCAGAAACTCTTGTGCATCTTGTTGTATATTAGGGCTGAACGTTAAAGAACCAGTACATGTATCCAAGAGTTGTCGAATACCAGAAGCAGTATGGATCTTACTTCTGTCAGTTCTCAATTGTTCAAATAAAGTATAAAGTGCAGAACATAATCTTTTTCCTGACTTTCCATAATTTCACCATAAAGATCTTCTAGATAAAATATAACGTTTAGAATAACATTACCATAGCAGTTGACACCAGAAGCATTTTCTAATTGGTATCCCACAACATCATCACTTGTTTGTATTTTCTGTTTCTTTGCATCTTTTCTTTTCTCTTGAAATTTTTTCTGCTTTTCAACCACACTTGATTCATCAACATGTTTGCGTTTTGAACACACAACACGTTTTTCATAAATAGGATATTCACCTAAAGTTGGTGCATAAAGTCTTCTTAAACGATTATATTCTCTTACACAATTTACATCAGCACTAACCTTGTTTTCATCGAAATCAATTAAATACAAACCAGACAATGTTCTAACTCGAGATAATGCAACATATGCCATTCCCTCTTTAAACATAGTTCTTCCAACATTTACTAAAGCATTATCTACACTTAAACCTTGAGATTTATGAATGGTTATTGCATATGCTAAACAGAAAGGAAACTGTTTTCTACGAACATACAAGTCTTTTACCAGCAAAAACGTACAGCACAACGCCCAATCTGTTATCTCTGTAATCTGATCAAATTTAATTTTCAAGAATTCAATTGCATTTCTGTTTTGATATTTTACAAATTCAACAGCTTTCCCTATTGCTCCATTCACTAAACCTTCTTCTATATTCAAATTACGCCTCAAAATTACCCGACAGTTTATACATACATCTAAAAAAATTCTAAGCCAGCAGTTTTTGATACAGACTTTTCCAAAGAATCCAATTTAGTCTGTAGTTTATTTGAAAGAAGAATTGTTATTCCTTGATGCTCGATTTTATCAATAGCTTCAATGTGAACTATTTCTTGATTTTCCAATTTCAGAAGCTCTTGATTAAATGTATAACACTCTTCCACTGTAGGCATTAAGCAAAGTATAGACTTTTTTCTGCAATGTTCTTGTACAGTACTGCTGCTGGTGTGTTTTCAGTTGTAAACAAGTTCTTTAGTAGACGACTTTGTAAAGCTTGTTTACCATGTTTGCTTAGAACACCAATTCTTACATCTTTCAGAATATTTCCATAATCTTCATCACTTGCTTGTCGCATATTCTGAGTGAGTTCTTTGTATTCAAAATTTAACCAGAGATACACATTTCCAATACTTCCCAAAGATTTCCTAGTGTCTTCATGTAGAAGAATTTTAAAGACTGGTTCTCCTTTTACAGGAGTTAGTTGTAGCAGATCTCCAAATACAATTAAGGGGTCGATTCCGATCTCGGTCGGAAGGCCTCCGAATCGGATTCGGCTTTACCGGATCCGAGTCGGAGGCTTTGTTTCCGACCGAGTCGTACAGAGGCCCGGACGCCCAAGTACGATGCGAATGAACGCGAAATCGCCGACCGAATCGTTTCCGGGTCTGAACCGCTCCATATTACTCGTTCGCACTCGATTCGTACCGCGCAATGGAGACGTTTTACGACCGAGCCAGTACGATGCACGATCCGGACAGCCGGATCGAGTCGGAGCCTCCGACATGCAAACGCTCTGGGAAGCGGACTTTGGGGGTCCGTTCTGGACCCCCCTTCACCCGTAGCCTTACGAGTCGGACACAGGGGGAGACCCAAGGGTCCTCCCTATACATGCATGTATGGTGCGGATGGCACCAACGCATACCCACTACAGGGGGCACCCTTTTGCGCAACGTACCCATTCAGTCAATGGGAGCCCATGTACGCGTCGTATGACCGGCTCCCATTGACTTCAATGGGAGTCCGACCGAACCGAGTCCGTCAGCATGCGGCTGCATCGTACTCGCTCGCTTGGAGCCAAGGGGCACGAATCGGTCGGAAATCGCTCCGGGAACGTGTCGGACGGAACGGTTTCCGACCAGGATCGGAATCGGCCCCTAAATGTTTTCCTCCAAAGAGAACGTCGTAATCTGTTTTTAATACCTGTTGCATTCTTAAATGCACGAAAGCAAGCATTAAGTTTGAGACCATGCTCACCTCATCAATAATTAAAAGTTTCATCTTCTTCAGCACTCTTGACACTTCATAAGAAGCTTCTCCAGACAACTTCTGATATTCTAATTTATTATCATGCTCAACTGGTAACATCAGTAATCTATGCAAAGTAATTCCTTTAACATTATGCGCAGCTAATCCAGTTGGAGCTGTTACCACACAAGATAAATGTGAACCAATAGTTTTTTTAAGATAACTGGTCAAAACTTTAATTAAAATACTTTTACCCGTTCCAGCTTGACCACTGATGTACATCAGAATAGGTTTAAATGATGAACATACACATTCTTTTTTTTCATGCAACAAACCATGTTCTATCTGTTCTCTCACTTGTACATATATTTCTTTCTGTTCAATATTTACTTGTTCTTCTAACTTTTCCAATGTAATATTCTCCTCTTGTGCTTGTTGCATTGCAATTTCGACTTCATGCATAGCAATCGCTGCTTCATTTTCCACTATTGGTTGTCCAAGTGGATCTTGCCTACATGGACCAGAACTTTGACTATCTTGAGAACTTTCATTTGCAACTTCAGCTGTAATAGTCTTTTCCTGTTCAACTTCATCATTCAACATTTTTAAATATGTAGGGAAAATTGAACATGCAATGCTATCTTTACATGCATTAAAAGAATGTTCGTAGCAGTCGAAATCTCCAAGTAATTCACTTTCACTACGCCATGGTTTGAACAGTTGGAGAAGTGCTAAATAGTAAAATTCTCGCTTGTCTGGAGTTTCACAACTGAGTTTCTTGTGGTTGATAAGGTTACCTTTTGTGTGTTTTACTAAACATCCATGACATGCAACTACTGCATATTTTCCTTCTTTTAAATTCTGTTTAACATTTCTTTTGAAGCTGTAATGTTGAAGTACTTCATACAGACATAGCTGTTCCAGATGTCGACTCCTTTTCGGAAAGTATGTATCCAACATATTAGTTTTAAGAATTTCTGTACTGTCTGGTTCATTTGCTGCTAAGTATTCAATTTCTTCTAATGATTTCAACACTCTATTTCGTGAGCAGGCAAGACCTAAACTTACCCAAATGATCCCTCGTGATTTTGAATATAAACTTGAAGAGGACAAGCGGTCTGAACATTCATAGGATCCAATTTCTCTGTGGGAAAGCATTTTCAAAGTAAAGCTGTACAATTTTTTGCTAAGGCTCTTCTCTTGTGCAATTTCTTCCCACATTTGTTTCATCTCGTTTTTTCTGATTTCGTTATATATGATGTAACGTAGCGTGCAACAGCAATTGAGTTGTCTGCAACATACTGGATGTCCATATTTGCATTCCACATTTTTAAAATAACCGGATTGTAGTCATTAATATACTTTGACAGTTCTGTTCTTTTCAAGTTGTAGGAATTCTTTGGAGATTTGCGAGTTATTGTGTGCCTTACAGAAGAAAAAAAGAATTTACTCTTCCTTTAGAAATTACTGGACGTGGAAATCCAAACCGACACTTGGTATAAAATTTTCCTTTAGACTTGTATTTTCGTCGGCAGTACTTTCCACAACGGTGACTTTGGAAACGTAAAACTTGCTGTCTCAAGCTTCTATCTCCTCCTTCTCTTGGAATCTCACATGTCACATACTGTTCAATGAAAGACAATACTATTTCATCTGAATCAGTTCCAAATTTAGGTGCATCCTTGATCCACAATAGCATATGCTATATGAGGAGCACCTCTCGCTTGGTACTCCTTTCTCCAAAAGAAATCGGTAACTTCTCCAAGAGGTGGATTCTTTTTATTGCAGATGAAAGACATCATAGCTTGAAACCTATGATTAAAATATCTGCACACATTTACAGGATCCAAAGAACACAGTTCTCCAGGTGTCTTCATTTCAACATTCTTTATATTGGAATTTGCTTCTCGTAGAAATTCAAGCAAATCTTCCCATGCATACTCTGCACAGCTAAGTGTCACAAACCATGTTGGTGTACCTAAGTTCCGTAACATACACTTCAGTTCTCCATGACGACGATACCAATACTCATTTGTTCCTCGTTGACATGCCATCAAATTAATTAACTGTGCTTCTAAATTTTCATCTGTTTGTTGAACTTTCTCCACAAATTCTTTAGCTGAAAGAAGTGATTGATGAACTCCAGTTTTCAGTATGTGGTTCACTGCATAGGACAGAAAAGACAGATCACTTTCAAACAAAAGGTGAAATATATGTGGTATACACTGCCGGAATCTAGGATCTTCAGAGTATAATCTTGTTGAGCGATATTCTGAAGCTGGAATCCGTACAGGTCGCTCTCCATATCGTCCACCTTCTCCAGTAGGAAGCAGCTGTGGAACACAACGAGCTTCTAAGCTTTTCTCCCATACACTCATTGGAGTTCCCTTTGCTTTTTTCATTTGAAATAACTCAATGCTGTTTCCTATTACTTCTTTTGAATGTAGAGGACATATTGTGTAATGTTCATAAATCTCTTCACTCCTTGACTTGTCCACTTTCTCTATTTGACCACTTGAAATTTCAGATTCATCTTCCAAACTTATTACCTGTTCTTCCACATTTACACTTTTATAATAAATATTATTCTCCACAAGATATAACGTAGCCTTTTGAAGTTTTTTAACATCCACAAATTCTTGCCGTATTTTCCGACTCTTTGTTGGTACTCCATTTACTAGAAAGACTACTGCTTCATTTTCATCTTTGTCTCCACCAACAATTTCAATATTTTTCTTAAAATCCAAAGGTAAGTACACTACTCTTCCTTTCAGCCCTCTTTGTAAGTCTGTTGGTGGCAGTTTACCTGTTTTAGGCTCCATGCGAATTATAGTTTGAAATGGATGAACAGATTGAATTAGAACTGACTCATATGTATTCAAATCTGCCAGTTCCTCCGGAATAGCTACTAATTCTAACTTATTATGTACTGCTCTAGCGGGCATTTTGTTCTCTTCTAATTTGTTATAACAATATTTACAAATACGTTGATCACTGCCTAACTCAAATTGACCTTCCACTAACAAGTAAGTTGCAAATTCTTTCCATTTATCATTATTCTTCTTTTCAGATTTCAAATACAAATCAACATTCCTAGTTTGAGTTTTATAATTAGTACGTCGACAACAAACACAAACATAGTTTGGAATTTCAGAGCACACTATGTTAAACTTTCCAATTTCTTCTTCAAACTGATCAATCATAATCACTTTCCCATCTTCTTCAACATCTGTAATTGTCAAACTTTCACTTTCTATACACTGCTCTTCTGAACCAAAATATCGGAACTGAATATCATCACACTTTTTTTGTACATCTGATAAAGAACCGTGTAAAAGAGCTGTATTCAGTTCACCTAAACATAATGCAGGACTTTTTACATAGTACAGTTTCCTTACAAACTTCCGCATTTCTGAATGGTGTACTGCTAACATCCTTAAGTGATGAAAAACACTTTTACACACTTTTCTTGAAAGACAAGCCAGAGAATGCCCATGTTTCTCAGTATATTTTCTTACATTACATGGATCTAGTGTTTGTAACAACCTAATCTTCTGTTTTACACTTTTCTGTGTATATTCTCCTAACAAATTTCGCATTATATCAATAGATTCCTGTTGAATACTACAAATACTGCTACAACCCCACTTATAAACAGGAGCTTGTGTGCGTTTCCCTTGCACTTCTTCAGCTATTAACTGTTCTGCACTAATAGTAACCATTTCCTCTTTTGGAACAGGACAACCATTCTGAACTTCGTAGCAACGACCTCCAGTATCAACTGCAAATGGTAAACTATTTTCTTGGAAGTAACTCTCTTCATTAAAAAAAGGTTCACTATTAGATGTATGTTTCCATTTTCCACTGAAGATTTTACAAAAGTTGCTTCTGTTCACACGTCTTTTTTTAAACTTTTGTCTTTCAGAATCTTCATTGTTTTATCCAACACTTTCATCCTCTTCAAAATCAAAATGAATATTTTTTGTTTTAACTTAAAAGCAGTATCCACTATGCTTTCAACACACTGTTTCTGTTTCAATTGCAGCACTTTCTTTTTATATTTGCGGCATCCTTTTATTAAATTCTGAATTACTCTATTTCGAAAAAGTCTTTGACGAATTTCTTGAAATTGTTTTTGTCTACGTGTAACAAATACTCCTTCCTTATCATGTTTTTTTTTCTTGCAATTTGAAGTCGAAGTCTGCTTCTCCTTACTTGAAAAATTCTTCTTTTCCCTTTGTGTGATGTTATTTGCATTAAATGTTCGTAATACTTTTTTTTAAATTGTCTAGTGTTTTTACCAGAAGAAACTCTTTTTGTAGTACTCTCATTTACTTGTAATCCACATTTTTGACTTTTCTTTAAGTAGATTGCCTTTTTGTCTTTCCTTTTTTTTTCAGTTCTTCTAGGCATTTTCAATTTTGAATCCAAACAAAATAATTTTCTGAGAAAGAAAAAAAAGTTTCAATTATTTGTTATATCTGTTCAATATGTCAAAATAATCACATACAATTATATAAGTTCCACTGGCGGCTTGCAGAGGAAATGCCGCATGGTACTGGAGCGGAATAAGGGAACAGTAGGGTGGCAGGTAGTGTCATCGGACATACAGCACGTATTTATTGAATTATTTAGATTCACCTTCCCATTTTATATGTGACTCCACTACCTCCTACTTTTTCCCTCGCCCCCCGCCCCACCCCACCGTCCCATGCCCCCCACCGTCCCACAGCACTTCCTCTGCAACCCACTACAGATACCTTTGTAGATACTATTTTGTAAAATTGTTATCTGTATACTTAGAGTGATATTCTCAACTAAATGGCACATGTAAACGTTACCCTTATTAGTTTAACTCTTCTATCGGCAACTTAGCAAGCATAACACTGCACCATATTAGCAAAGATATGGTACAGGCTTACATTTCATTGTGGATGTACATAAACAAGTACAGATCAACTGTTAGAGAGCAACAAAAACCACCGACATGGAGATGGAGAGGGGAAAGATTAAGTAAGGTGTTATTCCCATTTTGGTAATCTGCCAGCCCAGTCGTGTACGGAGCTTTAACACCAGCAGAAAACCTCGTAATTACGTTAATTTACATTTACGTATGCTTTAGCACTGTAACCAACACTTTGTACCCCTGAGACTACTGTTTATAAAAATAAACAAACAGAGCTTTATCTAGTATAAAAATAGCACACAGTGGTTGTGAGTCGTCCCCCCCCCCACACGGGCTGGCTCGTAGAGGGAGAGCTGTGGGCCGCCGGCTGCTAGAGGGACAGATGCGTTCCGGCTCGCAGACGGAGAGCTGAGGGCCGGCTCGCAGAGGAACAGCTACGGACCGAGTCGCACAGGGAGAGCTGCGAGCCGTCGGCTTGCAAAAGGATATCTGCGACCGCTGATGTGGGGTGAGGGAGGGTAAAGGGAGTATCTGGCAGAGGGAAAGCTGCGGTATATTTCCAGTGTTGGCTTGCAGAGGTAGAACTGCTGGCCCGACGGCTTCTAGAGGGAGAACTGCGAGCTGTTGGCTTGCAGAGGAACAGTTGCGTGCCAATTCGCAGAGGGAGAGCTGCGGGCCGGCTCGCACAGCAACAGCTGTGGGCCGCTGCAGGCCGGTGATGTGGGGGGAACGAGGGTGAAGGGAGTATCTGGCAGAGGTACAGCTGCGGTATATTTTCAGTGTTGGCTTGGAGAGTTACAGCTGCGGGCCCGACGGCTCGCAGAGGGAGAGCTGCGAGCCGACGTGCTGCCTCGCAGAGGCAGAGCTGCGAGCTGAGGGCCTGGCTTGCAGAGGGAGAGCTGTGGGCCGTCGGTCGACGGGCTGGCTCGCAAAGGGAGAGCTGTGAGCCGACTGGCTGGCTCATAGAGGGAGAACTGCTGTATATTTCCAGTGTTGGCTTGCAGAGGCAGCCCTCCCTCTACGAGCCAGCCAGTCGGCTCACAGCTCTTCCTCTATGAGCCAGCCCGCCGGCTCGCAACTCTTCCTCTGCGAACCACCGGTCGGCTCGCAGCTCTTCGTTTGCGAGCCATCGGGCCCGCAGGTTTATCTGTACAAGCCGTCGGGTCCGTAACTCTACCTCTACTAGCCAACACTGCGAATATAACGCAGCTCTCCCTCTACGAGATACCCCCTTCACCCTCCCTCGGCCCGCATCAACAGCCCGCAGCTATCCCTATGCAAGACAACGTCTCACAGATCTCCCTCTGCAAACCGTGGGGCCCGCAGCTCTACCTCTGCAACACAACACATCACCAGCCCGCAGCTATCCCTCTGCAAACTAATACTGAGAATATACCACAGGTGTCTCTCTCCGAAATACCTCCTTCACTCTCTCTTGGTCCGCATCACCGGGCATTCCATATTATATCTAACAGTATGATCAAATTATTCAAACCATGCGTACATACACAAACCAAGGTACATATTTACTTTCTGTATTTGCTCTCCATGTAATGTCTGCAACTTGTAAACGTGCTAGCAGTACAACACCTCCCTTAGCTTATATTTAAATATACCTCTCTGTGTAAAAAATCAGCCCACAAGCTGTACACATAATATATCTTTTTTTTTGTTTTATCTGCCTTAAATTAATAACAGATAAATATCCCCCCCCTCCCTCCACCACTATTTCCAGACCAAACATAATTTCCAAAACGTACGACATTTTCTTTATCTCGGCCAAATTTATTTCTCAACACAAATCAACGCCGTATCTGATTTACAAAACTACATACTCGTTTAAACATAACAAACTATACTGCTTATTTGCTACCTCTATACCTTACTCCTAAAACCATGTAATCTTTCAAACATATGTCACGTCACTTTTGTACCATTGAAACTGATTACGACCTTCTCTTTACACTACAGATCCCACGAACATGCCAATAAAGGTATAAGTGCTATTTTCATACTAGATAAAGCTCTATTACTTAATTTTTATAAACACTACTGTTTGGTGCACAAAATGGGGGTGACACATGAGGAGAGTAAACGGAGGTGTAATTCCTAAACTTTTATTGTACCGTTCCTTTAATATACGTATATTGAGGGTTTTAAGTGGGATGAAAAAAATGCGGGTGTCTAAAAGGGGTAGCAGTGCTCAGCACCGGTAAGACCCAGCCCACTTAAAGTCCTGCGTATATTCAGCACAGAGACACACCCTAACAATTTTCATCACTTATAATCACAGTTAGTTTACTAGTGTGAAAAAATCGTACAGAAAATTTACTAAGAACATTTTTATTTCTTTTTTATCTCTCACACATTTATAAAATATCTCTTGTAAAGAAACGCCCTCTCCACCTTTATTTCAGTACGAACGAGCAATAAATAATCCCTTTACCAGCATCTAGTCACTAACTACTAACACTGTGCACTGTACCCAATTGTAAAGCAGAAATAGTGTTTAGATTATATCTTAAAGTATCATCAAATGATTCAAACCATGCATACATACACAAAGCAACGTGCACGTTTACTTTGTCCATTTACTCTCTATGTAATCTGTGCACATTCTGAACGGGTTCGCAGTATATCACCTGTCTTCACTTATACTCAAATGTACCTCACAGTGAAAAAAATGACATCACAACCTATGCATATGTAATATTTCCAACATAATACAGTGCAGTTTTATACCATTGAAACTGATTGCAACATTCTCTATATAGTACAAATTCTACCAATATGCCAATAAACCTATAAGTGCTATATTTATAATACAAAAAGCTGTATTAGATTATTTTTATAAACAGTACTGCTGGGGGCACAAAATGGTGGTGCAAGGTAGTCAGAGTAAATGAAGGTGTAATTCCAAACTTTTTATGTATCGTCCCTTTACTATACGTATATTAACAGCTTTAAGTGGGATCAAAAAATTGGCGGCTCTCTTAAAGGGGTGGCGGAGCTCAGTACCGATAAGACCCGGACCACTTACACGCCTGCGTATATTCAGCAGAGGAACACACCCTGACAATTACTATCACTAATAATCACATTTACTTTAGCGTTGTGAACAAAATCGTACAGAAAATATACAAAGAACATTTTCATTTATTTTTTATCTCTCACACATTTAAAAAAAATGACTTCTGAAGAAACGCTCCCCAACAACTTAGATTTCCTAAGAACACCCAAATGCAAAGCCTCGCAGTACCACACCAGCCTTGACTCACATTGAAATCTACCTCTCAGTGTAAAAAATTAGACCACAAACTGTGCACATAACATTTCTGCTTTTTGTTCCATCTCTGTTAAGTTAATAACACATGAATTTTCTACTCTCACCCCTTCCCCACTATTTCCAGACTGAGCATAATTTGCAAACGTGCGACATTCTGTTTATGTCGCCGGAATAGATATTCAAATCCAAATTTACGCTACATCGAATTTTCAAAACCATACAGTCTTTTACAGATGACAACTTACACCTTTTCTTTGTGAAAAACTCCTAAACATATATAAAGCACTTGTTTAACAACTAGTTACACATTATGCATATTTTAGAACTAAGGGTGGGTGGCAAATTCCGTTCCGCTCGCGGAACATGCGAAATTTCGGCATTTACGCGTTCCGCGCGGAACGTGAAAATGTCGAAACTTCCGCGATCCGCGGCGGAACGGAATTCGGGTGCAAGAAAGCACTGAAGCAGGTGCCCGAGTTGAAGCTCAAATTCTGTAACGTATTAATCAGCACAAAAAATTTGTGAGCAAGGTCGAGGCTAAGCAGGAGTGCTTTCTGCCCATATCTACCGTCAAACATTAGCTGTAATCCCCGATGGAGGTCTTTGCATCCTTGATTTTCCCGAGCGCAATCCCCGTGTAGGTCCAGTGACCAGGAGGTTCTTCCTCCTCATCTGCTGCTCAGATCCTGCTCTGACCCTTTATAAACAAGAAGCATGTGAACAGGCCTAGAAGCCCCGCCCGTTTGCCCCCGCCCCACATACACTAGTGGTATGCACCGTCTTCCCGCCCTTTCCCCAGAAAGATGGACAGCTTAATCAAAGGACCCCGGCGCTTTCGGCGCGGTGCCAAAGTTACAGACACACAGGTCACTGGGGTCAATTCTTCTGGACCTTTACGCAGCTGTAGTGTAGGAAAGGCACTATACATTTACCCAACGAGGTAGCACTTACCAATTAGCCAGTAGAAAGTACTCCAGTTGAGTAGAGGTATTGCACAAAACGGAGGCATCTTCGTGGATAAATATGCAGGGCAGGTGTGCAGAATTCGTGAGCGTGGTTAAGCAGATGTGCCTTCTCTCCATTTCCAACGTGAAAAGTTAGCTGTAATCCCCGATGGAGGTCTTTGCATCCTTGATTTTCTGGAGCGCAATCCCCGTGTAGGTCCAGTGACCAGGAGGTTCTTCCTCCTCATCTGCTGCTCAGATCCTGCTCTGACCCTTTATAAACAAGAGGCATGTGAACAGGCCTAGAAGCCCCGCCCGTTTGCCCCCGCCCCACATACACTAGTGGTATGCACCGTCTTCCCGCCCTTTCCCCAGAATGATGGACAGCTTAATCAAAGGACCCCGGCGCTTTCGGCGCGGTGGCAAAGTTACAGACACACAGGTCACTGGGGTCAATTCTTCTGGACCTTTACGCAGCTGTAGTGTAGGAAAGGCACTATACATTTACCCAACGAGGTAGCACTTACCGATTAGCCAGTAGAAAGTACTCCAGTTGAGTAGAGGTATTGCACAAAACGGTGGAATCTTCGTGGATAAATATGAAGGGCAGGTGTGCAGAATTCGTGAGCGTGGTTAAGCAGATGTGCCTTCTCTCCATTTCCAACGTGAAAAGTTAGCTGTAATCCCCGATGGTGGTCTTTGCATCCTTGCTTTTCTCGAGCGCAATCCTCGTGTATAATTCGTGAGCGTTGTTAAGCAGATGTGCCTTCTTCCTATTTCCACCCTGAAAAGTTAGCTGTAATCCCCGATGGAGGTCTTTGCATCCTTGCTTTTCTCGAGCGCAATCCTCGTGTAGAATTCGTGAGTGTTGTTAAGCAGATGTGCCTTCTTCCTATTTCCACCCTGAAAAGTTAGCTGTAATCCCCGATGGAGGTCTTTGCATCCTTGATTTTCTTGAGCGCAATCCCCGTGTAGGTCCAGTGACCAGGAGGTTCTTCCTCCTCATCTGCTGCTCAGATCCTGCTCTGACCCTTTATAAACAAGAGGCATGTGAACAGGCCTAGAAGCCCCGCCCGTTTGCCCCCGCCCCACATACACTAGTGGTATGCACCGTCTTCCCGCCCTTTCCCCAGAATGATGGACAGCTTAATCAAAGGACCCCGGCACTTTCGGCGCGGTGGCAAAGTTACAGACACACAGGTCACTGGGGTCAATTCTTCTGGACCTTTACGCAGCTGTAGTGTAGTTAAGGCACTATACATTTACCCAACGAGGTAGCACTTACCGATTAGCCAGTAGAAAGTACTCCAGTTGAGTAGAGGTATTGCACAAAACGGAGGCATCTTCGTGGATAAATATGCAGGGCAGGTGTGCAGAATTCGTGAGCGTGGTTAAGCAGATGTGCCTTCTCTCCATTTCCAACGTGAAAAGTTAGCTGTAATCCCCGATGGAGGTCTTTGCATCCTTGCTTTTCTCGAGCGCAATCCTCGTGTAGAATTCATGAGCGTTGTTAAGCAGATGTGCCTTCTTCCTATTTCCACCCTGAAAAGTTAGCTGTAATCCCCGATGGAGGTCTTTGCATCCTTGATTTTCTCGAGCGCAATCCCCGTGTAGGTCCAGTGACCAGGAAGTTCTTCCTCCTCATCTGCTGCAAAGATCCTGCTCTGACCCTTTATAAACAAGAGGCATGTGAACAGGCCTAGAAGCCCCGCCCGTTTGCCCCCGCCCCACATACACTAGTGGTATGCACCGTCTTCCCAGAATGATGGACAGCTTAATCAAAGGACCCCGGCGCTTTCGGCGCGGTGGCAAAGTTACAGACACACAGGTCACTGGGGTCAATCTTCTGGACCTTTACGCAGCTGTAGTGTAGGAAAGGCACTATACATTTACCCAACGAGGTAGCACTTACCGATTAGCCAGTAGAAAGTACTCCAGTTGAGTAGAGGTATTGCACAAAACGGTGGCATCTTCGTGGATAAATATGCAGGGCAGGATTCAACGGGCGCAGCAAAATCTCCGCGAGCACGCGAAATTCCGCGTGCTCGCGGAGATTTCTTGCCGTTTCGCGGAATTTTGCGGAACGCAACTCCGCAAATTCCGCCCACCCCTATTTAGAACCAATAAGACACCAGACTTTACTAACACTATGTTATTTAGAAATAAAAAATACTTTCAAAGTTAAAAATATCGTCTCAAATACTTAACCACTACTACAGAACACATAACACACCTTCTTAATTTCTAATTTACCTTCGTAGTTGGTATGCAGATTTCAAATGTCACAAACGCATGCAATTCTTTTCTTGTCACACAGTACATGTAATGCACCGCTTTCATCAAGAATGGAACCAGTAATGGCACAATTTCCCTGTTGCTCCACACATAAATACATGTAAAGAACAAATCAAGGTACTGTGTTAAACTGGTTCCGCACCTTCTTAGAAGGTCGGTCTCAAAATGTGTTCTTGCGTCCTTTTACCTCGGCTACTAGAGCTATTAGCTGCGGGGTCCCACAGGGCTCAGCGCTCAGCCCCACCCTCTTCAATGTATACTTGACCCCTCTCTCCACACTGATTGAACAGTGTGACGTGAAGGTGGTCTCGTACGCTGATGATACTCAGCTTGTCTTCTCTTTTAAAGAACACACAGAGGCAGCCTTTGCGAATTTTAAAATCTGTTTGCGCACAATCTTGGTATGGATGACAAATAACTGCATGAAGTTGAATACTGATAAAACAGAGGTACTGTTTTTTAATCAACCCTCTCCTCCTGCATCTGAACTCTGGTGGCCGGCTGAGCTTGACCCCCCTCCTAACCCGGTAAGCTCAGCTAGGAACCTAGGCTTCCGATTTGATTCTAGCCTATCAGGTAGTGCTCAGGTTGGTAACGTTTCTTCCGTGTGTTTCTGGAAATTAAAAAGCTTACGCAAATTCCTGCATTTATTACCAATGAATTGCAGAAAAAATGTGGTCCATGCGCTCGTAACTTCACAACTGGACTACGCGAATAGTCTCTATCTGGGGCTCCCGGACTACCTGTTAAGAAAACTGCAGATTATACAGAATGCTGCAGCCAGGCTAATAAGAAATGTGCCTCTTCGCCATCATATCTCTCCTCACCTGCGAAGCCTGCATTGGCTCCTGATCAAGAGACGGATCGAGTTTAAGGCACTGATACTGGCCTTTAGATCTATTAATGACACTGGCCCCCAATACTTGAAGCATAGACTTCGGAGATATCACCAGTCAAGATCTCTGAGGTCTAATTATCAGAACCTAATGGTGACTCCGCGCTTTAAAAAGGCTAGGATGGGGGGTCGGGCTTTTGCAGTAAAAACCGCCTTGCTGTGGAACTCTATGCCAGTCCACCTCCGAAAGGCAAAGACAGAGCATTTGTTTAGAAAGGCCTTGAAAACTTGGCTCTTCAGCCTAACCTAGTACATTTGCGGAATTCCTCCGTCCCTGTATGCAACCTGCACCTACCGTTAGCGCCGGGACACTTCCGTTGGAGGTAGCTGTGCGCTCTATAAAATGCATTAATAATAATAATAATAATAAATCAGAATAGTTCCTTCATTTTTTTAGATTGCAAAACTTCTCTTTATTGGTTATTTTTGAACTTTCCATATAAACAGTTTTTTCAAGGACACATACAGGTGAAAAGTTCAATGT
This sequence comes from Calotriton arnoldi, assembly GCA_963921515.1. Lineage (NCBI taxonomy): Eukaryota > Metazoa > Chordata > Amphibia > Caudata > Salamandridae > Calotriton > Calotriton arnoldi. The sequence continues at coordinate 3,088,179 of CAWUFW010001126.1, read as the reverse complement.
ATTCTATCAACACTTTCTAGAACATTCTACGACACGTGCAGGTTAAAAGTTCATCATTTTTTTAAACCTAACGATATTTTTTTTGCAACATTTTCTCCAACATTTAACGGCACGTGCAGGTCAAAAGTTCACCATTCTTTCAAGCTCGAACTGCACCTTCCAAATACAATTAGCAGGTGTGGTTGAGCTGAGCAAATTTTATCCTATAATATGTACTCCACGTATAAACTGCTTTTTTATTAACCAATGACAAAGATGCTTTTCCTCAAAACTAATATGCACCCTACTTTTTAGGAAACAATACATTTCATCTCCCAATCGTTTAACGTTTAGTATGTAAAAAAAAAAGTAGTTCCCCATCTTTAAACATATCTCTCATTCTACGAACGGACTGCATGAGCTACAGACATTTATCCATATCTTCTAGCCATACCTTCAAAATGCTAGTGTGGATTGTACGACATAGCTATGTTTTCTGGTGCAAGAGGTATGCAGAACAGAGACGTATTGACTTAGACCTAGGTTTACAAAATGTGCACAATAAATGGTTTGCACAGAGAGGATTGAAGTGGCACCAATTTCTCCCTTTGGTTAAAACCTGTTTGCATCTCCAACACCCTGATCTCATGATTGTGCACTGTGGTGGTAACGACCTAGGCACATTGACTGGGGTAGGTTTGGAAATGCTTATGAAGGACACCTTTGGACAATTGATGTTACTTTTGCCTCAAACTGTCTTTGTATATTCCAATATATGCCAAAGACAGAAGTGGAAATGGTCAAACCAATTTTGTCATAAGATTGAAAAATCTAGGAAGAATGTCAACAAAGCTGTGTCTGCATACCTCAGAGACCATAGAATGGGGTCGATCTACAACAACAACATACGTTTTGATATGGCTCATATCTACAGAAGTGATGGAGTACACTTCAGAGATGAGGGAAACCGAGTTTTTCTGAATAACCTGAAGCTGTGCATCCGCACTTACATGTAGCTCCAACTAATAAACACAAGGGCTCTTTTTAGAGCCGCCTTATATTCCCAATTTTGGCTCGCAGAGTGTCAGCTGCGGTCCGGCCAGCAGAGGGAGACCTGCGGGCCGTCGGGCAGGCTCGCAGAGGAAGAGCTGCGGCCCGTGGGCTCAGCTCGCAGAGGGAGAGCTACGGGCCGTTGGCTCGCAAAAGCACAGCAGCGTACTGGCTCGCAGAGGGAGAGCTGTGGTCTGACTCGCAGAGGGAGACCAACGGGCCAACAGGCCTGCTAGCAGAGACACAGCTACGAGCTAACGGGCTGGCTCGCAGAGATACAGCTGCGGGCCCGCCGAGCTGCGACCCGACGGGCTGACTCGCAGAGGGAGAGTAATGGGCCGACGGGCCTGCTACCAGAGACACAGCTACGAGCTAACGGGCTGGCTCGCAGAGATACAGCTGTGGGCCCGAGCTGTGACCCGACGGGCTGACTCGCAGAGGGAGAGTAATGGGCCGATGGGCCTGCTAGCACAGACACAGCTACGAGCTAACGAGGTGGCTCGCAGATGTAGAGCTGCGGGCCAGACGGCTCGCAGACACAGAGCTGCGAGCTGACGGACTGGCTTCTAAAGGCATAGCCGTGAGCTGGATATGTGGGGAGAGGGAGCGTAAAAGAGGTATCTCGCACAGACAGACCTGCGGGATATTTTCAGTATTGCCTCGCAGAGGTAGAACTACGGACCCGATGGCTTTTAGAGGGAGAGATGCGAGCTGACGGACTGAGTCACAAAATGGCTGACAGCTCACAGTCGCAGAGCTGCGAGCCGACGGACTGGCTTCTAAAGGCATAGCGGCGAGCTGGTGATGTGGGGAGAGGGACCGTATTTTTAGTGTTGCCTCACAGAGGTAGAACTATGGACCCGATGCCTTGTAGAGGGAGAGATGCGAGCTGACGGACTGAATCACAAAATGGCTGCCAACACTTCCTAGTTTCAACAATTCGCAGCCAATGAGCCGCAAGCTCGTGCTCGTAACGCCTCAGTCAATCAGATGTCAGAATTATCAAATATCGATATCTGGAAAATTTGATATTTCTCAAAAACTACTGAACGGATTTACCCCATTTAAACAAAAGCGTGCTTTCTGGACCAAGACCTCTCTCCCTGCCAAATTTGGCACAATTCCGTTCAGCAGTTTGACCTGTAGCCTTGTCTAAAGTTTCCTATGGAAATTGCATGGAGAAAACACGTTTTGGGACCCACCTTTTTTCTTAGCCCCCACTTGACGAATCCCCCCCAAACTATCAGGATAGGAGCTGACCTGAAAAGAGGAACTTTTTGGAAAATTTCGTAAAGATTCATCAAACGACGCCAAAGTTATAAGCACATCAAAAAATGCTTTTCCTATGGAAACGTGGTCCTAACTATAACTACCTACTGGCGACCGCCAGTAGGTAATATATATATGTTAATATATATATATTAATTATGTTGTGGTACTTTGATTATGTACAATATAGGGATCTAAGCCAATGATCACAAAAGTGTAAAGAGTATGGCTGTTAGGATCCTAGCCATGTTATGTTATTTTAACACAAGGTTAAGTTCTAATTGGCGTAGTACATCTAGTATTTTTTAATTGTACATACCATATCTATATTTATTTATATATTTATATTTACCCTGTTCTTTGTAAATTGTGGTTGTGTTTGATTTTATAAAAAAAACAACGGATTTTCAATATGGATTGTTTAACAACATGTATTTATACAGATATAATGTGTTTATAGGACATTGCAACATTGTGTTTGAATATGGTATTGCCACAAAATTATTTTAAACGGTGTTGTATGGCAGGTGAAATGTAAAGACAGGACGATAGTCTGTCTTCATGGTCGTTTGATGCACTAGCACTTTAAAGGGGGAGAGAATTTCGTAGTCATGTCATGTGATCAAGGGCTGCATAGCCCGAAACGCGTCATGGCGACATTTGCACTGAATAAACCAGCATTGCACTGAATAATTGGAGTCCGTTTCCTTCTTGCGAGTTCCAGATTCAGGATCTCTTCATTGGGAAAATCGTGTATGTTAATATATATATATATATATATATATATATATATATATATATATATATATATATATATATATATATATTCACTGAAAAAACCATAGGTTTTAGGGACAGTTATAGTTAGTTGGACATTGCACTCGTACAAAACCCGTGAAATTCCCCCGTTATAGTTAGTTCAGCTAACTATAACTCGCGCCCGCAATGCACTGCTGATGACGTCACATATTACATCACTCATGACATGGTCAGTGACATCACTGATGACATCACTGATGACATCTCAAATGACATCCCTGATGACATCATCCAGTGACTGTGTGTTTCTGTAAAGTTTAAATATTTTTAATATATATAGGGAAAGGCGTATTGAAGAATGAGTGGGTGTATAAGTGTGTGTATGGATGATTTAGTAGGTGCGTGACTAATTCTATAAGTGAGTGATTAAACGTATCTTACTGAATGCATGGGTTAGTGACTAAACTGGGTTAATGTCTGTATCTGTCTGTTGCTGTGTAAGTGGCTGCATGGGTTTGTGAATAGCTACATGAGTGTCTATAAGAGTTATTGATTTGTTGTCTGAGTATCTGTATGGGTGCCTGAGTGTTTGTGTGGATGGGGTGTGTGCGACTGTGCATAGATGTGTGAGTGGGTGATTCACTGGGTGGATGGTTTCAAGAGTGCATCTGTGATAGACTGTATGGGTGGGTAAGTGTGTGTAAGAGTGTGTTAGTGAGTGAATGTATGTCCCAGTGGTACATGTGTGAGTAACTACATATGTGAAAGGCAGTATATATGTGTATTGGAGTATATAAATAGCTATAAGCGAGAGTGAGTGATTGTGATAGTGGCTGTATGGATGAGTGTGTGCTTGTATCAGTGATTGTATAAGAGCGTAACAATGTGCTAGTATTTGTATGATTAAGTGAGCTGGTGTGTGTATAACTGTATAGGTGAGTAAATGGCAGTGTGTTTAATTATTTGCATGACTGACTAGGTGTGTGAGTACCTCTATGGATGAGTGGCGGTGTTTGAGTGTCTATATAGGAGTAAGAGTGCATATGATTGTCCTGTACTGAGTGACCATAAGTATGAGTGACTGTACGGGTGAGTGAGTGGATGTGTGTGTGTAGACCTAAGAATCAGTGAGTGGGTATGTAGTTATTGGTGTTGGAGTGTCTATGGTTTTGCGAATGGCAGTCTGTAATTTAGATGGGGTGTATCAAAGGTTATATTAGGGTGTGAGGAGGTGCATCAGATTATCACGTGGATGATGTCATCAGTGATGTCATTTGAGATGTCATCAGTGATGTCATCAGTGATGTCACTGACCATGTCATGAGTGATGTAATATGTGACGTCATCAGCAGTGCATTGCGGGCGCGAGTTATAGTTAGCTGAACTAACTATAACGGGGGAATTTCACGGGTTTTGTACGAGTGCAATGTCCAACTAACTATAACTGTCCCTAAAACCTATGGTTTTTTCAGTGAATTTCAAAGGTTTTTTAAATGCTAATTTCTAACTATAACTTATCTGAAACCTATGGTTTTTTCAGTGAATTTCAAAGGTTTTTTAAATGCTAATTCCTAACTATAACATGTCTGAAACCTACGGTTTTTTCAGTGAATTTCAAAGGTTTTGTAAATGACAATTTTTAAATGTATTAATTGTTATATTAATTTTTTTCATACTGATTTATTACATTTTTAGATTTTTTTTTTTACATATTTTATTTTTTAAATTACATTGTAATTACATTATACATTACATTACAAAAAATACTTTCTCAGAATGAATTACTTTAGTTTAAATACTTTGCACATAGGCAATAGACTTTTAAGTACAGTAGTTACAGTTGTTGCAATGGGCACCACATTTTCAAACACAATGCAACATTCAGCTCAATGTGAATTTCTAGTTAAATGCAATTAGTTACTTTATGGATTACTTTTCTAACCACAGGACTGGATCCTAGATTCAGTCCTGGTACATCTCCTGTAAACAGTTGAGTAAAAGCGTTTTGGTTACAGTCGTGATTTTTAAGGAATATTATTGTATTTTAAAAGTTGACACTTAGAAACTTTTTCTCATAGAATCACCAATGTTATCCTATGGAAGGAAATTCACTTAGCAGGTAAAAACTGTTATCGTTACTTTTTCTTACTCAGTGTTGGATCCTGGATCCAGCACTGGTGCATCTCCTGTAAACAGTTGAAAGAATGCGTTTAAGTCATACAGGCGATTTGTAAGGAATATTTGTAGTTTGTGAAAATCGACACTTTGAAACTTTTCTGCTGAAAACCAGACAATGGATTCCTATGGAAGAAAATATAAGTTACTGGTAAGTACGGTTAAAATTACTTTTCAGGACCAGTACTGGGCTGAAAGATGCAGCACTGAGGTCTCTCCTGATAACAGGTGAGTAAATCGAAATTCGTATTTCGGCTGATTTTAGAGGAATATTTAAAAGTTCCAAAACTCCACACTTAGAAGAATTTCCAAGTGAAACCAGTCAATGTTAGCCTATGGAAGGAAATTCAAGTTACTGGTAAGTACGATTAAAATTACTTTTCAGGACCAGTACTGGGCTGAAAGATACAGCACTGAGGTCTCTCCTTATAACAGGTGAGTAAATCGGAATTCGTATTTCGGCTGATTTTAGAGGAATATTTGTATGTTTCAAAAATCAACACTTAGAAACTTTTTCAGCAAAAAGCAGGCAATTATATCCTATGGAAGGAAATTCAAGTTACTGGTAAGTACGGTTAAAATTACTTTTGAGGATCAGTACTGGGCTGAAAGATGCAGCACTGAGGTCTCTCCTGATAACAGGTGAGTAAATCGGAATTCGTATTTCGGCTGATTTTAGAGGAATATTTGCACAATGGTGAAGGGAGGGGCGGGGCCTGAGGTGACATCTGTGCAAACGCGCCCCGTGGCGCGTTTTAAGTTGGGGGATTAAGTCCCCTTGAATCATGAGGGTCCCTACGGGCCAACTAGCCCACCAGGAACCTCCAGTATGCGCCAGGGGCTGCGTTGCAGAGACATGTACAGAGGCCACACCCCTTTTACACCTCTCTGCAACGCAGCTCTGTGGTGCTTTCTGGACGTACCTGTTGGGCTAGTTGGCCCCCAGGGACCCTCAGGATTGAAGGGGATTTAATTCCCCATCTTAAAACGCGCCACGGGGCCTGTTTGCACACATGTCACCTGAAGCCCCGCCCCTCCCTTCACCACTGTGCAAACGCGCCCGTGGCGCGTTTTAAGTCGGGGGATTAACTCCCCTTGAATCCTGAGGGTCCCTGGGGTGCAACTAGCCCACCATATACCTCCAAAAGCGCCACAGAGCTGCGTTGCAGAGAGGTGTAAAAAGGGGCGTGGCCTCTGTACACCTCTCTGCAAGGCAGCCCCTGGCGCATACTGGAGGTTCCTGGTGGGCTAGTTGGCCTCCAGGGACCCCAGTATTCAAGGGGAATTGTTCCTCTCTGCAAACGCGCCAGGGCGCGTTTGCAGAGTGGTGAAGGAAGGGGCGGGGCCTGCGGGCCCGATCGTTTTTTTTTGTTTTTTTCTCTGAAGGGGGCTGTGTGGCCCCCTTCCTTTTTCCTATTTTTAGGCCCTGGGGACCCCATCCCCCAGGGCCTTACCCCTCTTTTTTTAATTTAAAAACGGGAAGGGGGCCGCGTGGCCCCCTTCCCTGGGCCTGTATTGGCCCCGGGGACCCCATTCCCCGGGGCATGGCCTCTTTTTTTTTTATTTGGAGGGGGGCTGCGTGGCCCCCCTCCTCAGGCCATTTATGGCCCCGGGGACCCCATCCCCCGGGGCCTGGCCTCTCGTTGGGGACTGTGGGGGTCCCCAAACCCCCACAGTCCCGCCGGCTCCCCGTGTCCTATGGGAGCCGGCATTGCTTTACACATGGGGAGCAGCTAACATGCTGCTCCCCATGTGGAAAGCAATCAGCTTTGGATATTGGAAGAGAGAGCAGGTTTCCTGCTCTCTCTTCCAATATCCAAAGCAGTTTGTAATGACAGGACGGGAGCCGCGAGGCTCCCGTCCTGTCATTGCAAACAGCAGTGTCCCGGGGTAGGCACCCCGGGACACTGCAGGAGCCGGCCCTGGGTGGTGGCGGTCCCCAGGGCCACCACAGGCTCCAGGAGGGGGCCGCGCGGCCCCCTCCTTACATTTTGAAAGCCCCGGGAGGTGGTGGTCCTCGGGGCTTGGGGTCCAAAACGGACCCCCATTGTAATTTTTCTTAGTGCCCCGGGAGGTGGTGGTCTCGGGCGTGTGGGGGCTGGAGCCCCCCACACAGGTTTTTCAAAAATAAAAAGAAGCCCCGGGAGGTGGCGGTCTCGGGGCTGCGGGAGGGCTCAGAGCCCTCCCGCACCATTATACATAAAGCCCCGGGGGTGGTGGTCCCCGGGCTTGGGGGCCCTTAGAGGCCCCCACACATAAAATTAACCCCCCAGCATGCCCCCGGGACTTGGCCCACCCGGGGCCAATTACATCGAAGCGCGGGAGACCGCGCTCGATTTTTCTTCGGCAGGATTCGCGCACCCTGAGCGCATCCTGCCGATTTAAAAAAAAAAAAATAACATTTTTTGCCCAGGGGGTCCTGAGCAGACCTAGGGGGTCAGGGTGTTTCTACCCTGCCCCCTTTGTGCGCTTTGCGCACTTGTTTCTGTCCCTCGGTTCTACCGAGGGACAAAATGGCTGCCAACACTTCCTGATTTGGAGTGTTGACAGCCAATTAGCATGCAGCTCGTGATCGGGAGGGTGCGCGAATCCGACGCGGCCATAGATATATCTATACTTTTACTTTTGATTTTCTCAGCAACTACTGAACGGATTTACACCATTTAACAAAAGGGTTCTTTCTGAACCAAGAACTACCTCTTTGCCAAATTTGGTGTAATTCCGTTCAGCAGTTCGGGCTGTAGCCGTGTCTAAAGTTTCCTATGGAAAATTGCATGGGGAAAACGCGTTTGGGACCCCCTTTTTCTCGGCCCCCGCTTGACGAATCCCCCGAGACTTTCAGGGTAGGAGCGGACCGGAGCGCCCCACAAAGTTTGAAAATTTTGCGAAGATACGTCAACTGGCAAGAGAGTTATTTCAAATAGAATGTCGCGGATTTCCTATGGATAATAGGTTGTAACTATAACTATCTACTGGCGACCGCCAGTAGATAATATATATATATATATATATATGTGCAAATTCCTTACGTCTCGCAACAATAAGGTAAAGTCGCACTCAGGATTGAATTATAGAGAACAGTTTTATTGACTGACGCGTTTCCACCTCACGGTCTTTGTCAAAGTCACTTCCTGAACCGGAAGTGGCTGTATTTAAGTGTTTTCAAAAACAATACATGACCAAGCATTTATGCATAGACATAAAAGAAATACATCAAAGTTAGAGTCTAAATTAACATGAAGACAGACTCCAGTCACGTTATTCCTGCAAATGTCACAAATAACATAGGAGACCTTAATGCATCATATATATGTACATAACGTGAAACATCAAATTACAAATTTGAAATAAAATAAAACTGAAGTAATAGTGATCCATCTGTAAAGCGCAGGCATTTACTGATATACGCAATTGACGCCTCCCAGGAGTACTAAAGAACCAAGTGGTGCTAAATGAAGGTGTAGATATATAAAGCCTATCCACATGCAGTAGCAGCGCCAAGTGGCTGTGTGGATCATAGGTAAGGGGAAACAAGAGGGTGCTCACCCCTAATGAGATACTATATGGCTTTATTAAAAGTAATACCCTGTTGATAAAACAGTACTCAACCGGTACCGGCTGCCTCTGTATGTCTGCTTTACAGTCCCGCTACAAGATGGAAAAAATGAAATAACAGTGTGAATAAAAATAATAATAATAAAAAAGTTTCTGGCCAACACTTTGAAAACCCACCCCCGGTGCTATACATTGAGAACGTGGTGATGTGAACACTACTGGCCCAAGCAGCCGCTTGGAAAGAATTGCAGCCCCATCGTTGTATTAGAAATATGCTTGAGATAAACGGGGGTAAGGAAGGGAATAGTAGGGATGGATTGCGAGTAAATCAGACTAAAGATACCAGTATATACAGTGTCCAAGGGAGTGTTAGGGCACCTCTTGTATATAGTATCTTCTCTATCCTAGATGGACATGAAGGTCTTCCTCACGATTGAGGCCTCCGGGAGCCTTGCTTTGCAGGCGAATGATGTACTCTGATTCCAGGCGTCGCAGGTGGCGTTCGCGGTCACCTCCACGAGGATGCACTGCAATCCTGTCAATTCCAAAATAAGAGATCTTAGAGCTAATATCAGAAATTTCCCCATGCTCCAACGCACAATACTTGGCAACTGTATAGGTCAGATCCCTGTTCCTAATAGCGCGCAGGTGTTCTAGTATACGCTTTTTCACAGGAAAGATAGTGCTACCAACATAGCGCAACCCACAGATACAGATCAGGACATAAACAACAAATTCAGTGTTGCAATTGATAAATGAACGTATTTTTTCACTTCTACCAATGGGCAGTTGATAGCTTTTCACATTGCGACTGTTGGCGCAGGCCTTGCACCGGCCACATCTGTGAAAGCCCGGGAGTTCCCTCAACCATGTGCCTGTTCTTCTGCACTGTTGTGTGAGATGACTGTGCACCAGTGTATCCTGTAAGGATTTGCATCTACGCTATGTGATATGTGGTTGTGGACTGACTAACCTACCTATGACCACATCCTGTCTAACTAGGTGCCAATGTTTACTCACTATTCTGTGGAGTGCCTGAGAAGTGTTGGAAAAAGTGGTGATAAGTCTCACTTCCTGTTTGTTCTTGTTACGTGTCTTAGGGATCAGGAGACTATCCCTATCCCTCGAGGAGGCCTTCTCAATTGCTGTTCTAATGATTTTCCCTGAATAGCCACGTGCTTTAAATCGGCCAATCATGTTCCCTTGTTCCCTGGTCAGTGCCTCTAAGGAACTGCAGTTGCGTTTAGCTCTGAGGAGTTCTCCATAAGGGATACTCCTCTTTAGTCCATCTGGGTGGTGGCTCCGTGCATATAACAGGCTGTTCCCGGCTGTAGCCTTTCTGAACAGACTGGTGTGTATGCTGTCATCTCGAACCTCCACTAAGACATCCAGGAATTCAATTATAGTTGTATGTACCTTACTCGTGAATCTTAGATTTAAATCATTGGTAGATAATCCCGCAATAAAGTTGTGTAGCGAATCCTGTCGGCCATCCCAAATCAGAAAAATATCATCAATGTAGCGGGTCCACAGGATGAGGTTATCTGTGTAACAGTCATTGCCTTGGTGCCAGAGGTGCTCCGCCTCCCACCACTCCATAAAGATACAGGCGTAGCTGGGGGCAAAGCAACTCCCCATCGCAGTACCTGTGTACTGTTTATACCATGTGTCTTCAAAGAGGAAACAGTTGTTATGCAGGCAAAAATGTAGCATGTCTAGCAGTAACATAGTGTGGTCAAACATAGAAATTGGTCTGTCACGGAAAAAGTATTTACATGCCTCCAAACCTAAATCATGTTCGATGCAGGTGTACAGGGACACCACATCTACTGTTGCGAGGACATATGAGGCTTTCCATGGAATGCCCTGTATTTTTGAAAGAAAATCCATGCTGTCCCTGCAATAAGAAGGCAAGTTTAAAACATAATTACAGAGGAAGTAGTCAAGATAAATGGAAGAATTTTCTAGCAAGCTTTGGTTGGCTGCGATGATCGGTCTCCCTGGTGGTTCAGTAACACTTTTGTGCACTTTGGGGAGCATATAAAACACAGGGGCAACCGGCTTTTTCACCATCAGGAACAGGAATTCGTTGCGCCTCAGTGTCCCTTGCCCGTGCCACGTCTCTAAGAGTTGGTGATACTGGTCAATGGTTCTGCTGTATTCTGCTTGGTTAGACCTCAGATAGCTACCTGAGTATTCTAGCTGTCGTGTAGCTTCCGCCCTGTATTTGTCAATATCCCACAGGACGACGTAGCCCCCTTTGTCGGAGGGCTTTATAACAAAGGTGTCGGCCTGTTGAAGAGATTGTAAGCCCACTCTCTGTGCAGGTGTCAAGTTGCTAGCAAAAGAATTATTTTGTTTCTCCCAAAGTTCCATTAACTCCAATAATACTGTCTCATGGTACGTATCTATGCCATCATGTAGTGTGACAGGATTGAACCTGGATTTAGGTTTAAAGTCATTTCTGGACTTCCGATCGGTAGTAATAACCATACTAGTCAGAAGTTCGCGATCCGTGCCCCAGTCCTTGCTGCCCTGCTCAATCTCTCTGATTGTGGCAATTGTCTCAATGTCACACATAGTCAAAGGGTTGTCATCCCCACCCCCAGCACTAGATTGTAGGGTCACCGAAGGGGTGATACCACCTTGTTTCAGAGTGTGCACTTTGAAGAGCTTGAGCTTCCTTATAAACAAGAATATATCAATGCGGGCTCTTGGAAAGTTAAAATTGGCTGTGGGGCAAAAAGACAGACCTAGTTCTAAAACTGCGCGTTCCTCAGACGTGATGTTGTGTGAAGAAATGTTAATAATAGAAAAATTGTTATTGCTTTGCTCACCCATTACTTGTTGCGCTTGGATCGCCGTTGTCCTCTCACATAAGGCGTCTCGTTGTCTTTGGCTTTCGCCTCCTCTCCTGGTTTGTCTCTTTCTTGTTCGTTGCTTCCGCCTTTTCCTCTTCCCCGAGGTGGTTTCTTTTTGCCACTCAGGCTTTCCCGTAAAAAACGATATTCGGTAAGCGAAGGGAAGGGACCTCTTACTGGTGCAGCTGCAGCCTGTCGCTCGTCCAGGTCGGATGGGGCATCTGAGCTGGACTCCGAGGTTTCAGACTCCTGCATTCGTGCTGTCTCGGTTTGGAGGAAATCCCTCCTCGCTGAGTCATACTTCCGACCAAAGGTTAATATGCGTCCCTGCGCATAGTCGTTGCGATCCCTGATGAATTTCCAGCGTTTTTTGGACTTGATGCCTTCTTCGTACTTCAGTAGTCTTGCATCCATATCCTTCAAGAAGGATGTGATCTCACTCTGGGACTCATGTTTGTCCAGCATCTCACGGAGCACTTTGATCTCTGCTTCGACCTGTTCCAACTCGAGAGCTGCATACTTGGCCAAAAGATCCAACATCTGTCTGCACATGGATGCCATAAGAGCTGACCATTCCTCCAGGAGCTTAGGGTTCGGATTTTGGTAGGTAGGTGTTATCAGGATGCGAAGCCCCCGTGGGACGTGCTCAACCTCAATGTAATTATTGAGCGAAATGACTTCCCAACTCCTATTAATTTCCATCTTATACAGCTTTTCCAGCCTGTATAAGTCTTGCTTTAATGTTGTTGTACCTCCACTGGCTGAAATGCCTCCTCCGCTCCCACTTTGGTTTGTTTCACCGTCGGTCACCGTGAAGAGCGATTTTGCCACATCCAGCCGTTTTCTAACTGCCTCACACATGGTTGGCAAATCGTTGTATAGTCCGCTGCCGCAGTTTCCAAAAGAACCACGTTCTCACACTTCAAAGCTCTGTCATACAATCCTCCTCCGTAATCACGCCCCTGCCCAATCGAGCTCAACTGAGCCGGACAATGGTCGGAGCACCCCTGCCGCTTTCAATTGTAGATGCGGGACATACCGGACGTGTTGTGGAGCTTGTATCACGGGGAGAGCCAGCAGCCGCTAGTTCCGGATTTCCTTCGCTTCCGCGAAACGCCCCTGTAGCAAGCTCCTCACGTTGCCTGGCAACCAGTCCCGGTGCCTCGGTTCGAAGAACACGGGAATCCTCGTAGCGGCGGCGGGAATCGGGAAAGTAAACATCAAGCAGAATTCCAGCTTTTCATCCGATTACATCCACCAGTTGGGGTTGGTGCGAACAGGCGGGCGCTGGACCCGCTATGAAATGTGCAAATTCCTTACGTCTCGCAACAATAAGGTAAAGTCGCACTCAGGATTGAATTATAGAGAAAAGTTTTATTGACTGACGCGTTTCAACCTCACGGTCTTTGTCAAAGTCACTTCCTGAACCGGAAGTGGCTGTATTTAAGTGTTATCAAAAACAATACATGACCAAGCATTTATGCATAGACATAAAAGAAATACATCAAAGTTAGAGTCTAAATTAACATGGACAGACTCCAGTCACGTTATTCCTGCAAATGTCACAAATAACATAGGAGACCTTAATGCATCATATATATGTACATAACGTGAAACATCAAATTACAAATTTGAAATAAAGTAGAATAAAATAAAACTGAAAGTAATAGTGATCCATCTGTATATATACTGCTCTTCATCTGAAACATGGGAACTAGCCTGGGTTGCCTGCTCTTTTCTTCTTTTTTTTTTTTTTAAATAATTTATGTCGCACACTAAGCCTTAAAGGGCAGTTATTATATATAGAATGCCCCTTTTATGGCTCAATACATAAAAAATTAAAATATTAAATGAAGACAGCCCATGGTTTAGCTAAATGTTATATGCGACGATGAAGTCGACTCTACCCCATGTTTTGTGCAATAATTTATTGACATGTTAGGCACAAACTCCCTCTTTAACTTACGGAGCGGCTATCCAATTTTTATTTCCCCTGTATTTCCGACCCCTTGTACTACTCTGTGGATACTGCTTTCACTATTCTGTGGATGTTGTTCTTCATTTGAAGTGTTTACTTTGTTTTACTTTATTTTCCCCCAAACTCGCGGTAGTTTCAACCGCACCTAAACTCACTGATTTTCCGCGAGCTGCCCCCTTCGTTGGCACGCACCATGTGATACATGTCACATGGCAATACACCTGCATTATCGGCGCATCGCCTCACGCCGCACTCTAGCAGCTGCTCGGAGGGACATTACATCTACTAGTATACCATACAGTTCCATAGAACCCTTCGTATGCTAAGATTGTTAATCATTTCAAAGAAACCATGGCCTACATATATGTGTAACTATATAGATATTACGCACATTAAGAACTGCTGCATTCTTTTCGTGGCTGAAGCAAAAAAATATCCCACGGTCAGCATGTATAGGGTAACAGAAGGCACACCATGCCTGCATCAAATAAGCAGAAGGCAAAAAAAACACCCACACTTTTTGCCGTAGAACATTATTTTCAACAGGGGCTTTTAATTATTTTCGATAAAGTTTTGTATTCTAAATTTCTGCCTCCATAGTGAATTGGGAGTGGGGTGTGCATTTGGTGTTTTACACACAACTCGTTCATTCTTTGCAAAATGTACTTGTGTTTCTTCTAGCTTTCGGTTGTTTGTCTTTCTGCCTGTCTTTTTCTTTATTTCTAAGAGTGTTTTTGTTATTCGCTTCCCACCGGTCTTTCTGTTATCATCTCAGTCTGGTTTCACTCCATTTCCTTTTATGCTAGTATCTGTCCTTCTGCCATCCACTAGCTGCAAACGTTTTTCAATCTATGTATTTTTCTATTTGCCCTCCCCTCTATCTAGAAGCCTGTCTTCTGCTTTTTAAGTCTTTCAACCGACCTATCTTTCCCCCTTTTATCATCCGCTGCACATCAGTAGCGCTTGTCTTTTCGACATTTTCTATCTGCTTTTCTTGTTTTCTCTCCGTCTGCCCGACTCTCCTATGTTCAAGCTGTGCATGGCTGCCCGAATGTGTGGTTGCCATTTTCTGTCTGAGTTCCCATCCGCTTGTCATTCCATTTGTCTTTTGCCGAATTTCTTTTTTACCCTTTTGTGTCTATGTGCCGTTTGCCCATTCTCTGTCCTACTGCTAAATGGTTGTTTTACTTTTCAGTCTGTCTTTCGTCATTTTTTTATTCGTCTGTCTGCCTGGTTAAATCTATTTTTTGTCTTTTTTTAACGGCCTGTTTTTTTTATATTATTATATCTGTCCCTTATCCTGCCTTTCTTCATTTTACCCTCTTGGTTTACTTGTGTGTATCCCTTCTTTAACTGGCTGCCTGCCTTGTTGTCATTCTCTGTTTGCTTTTACTTTTTCCATAGCTAGCTTTTCTCCGCCTTTTATCTGCCTTCCTGTGTCTCTTTGCTGCGTGGCACCTGTCCGTCTGAATATTCGTTCATCCTTTTGCCTTTTTTTCTATCTGCCTGCCTCCGCTTTAGCCATAGCTCACTGTAACTGTCTCTTTGTTGTGATTTTAATTTTTTTATCTGCGTGTTTCCCTTGTTACCTTTGTTTCTGTCTGTCTTTTCTCATTTTTTATCTATCTTAATCTTTTCTGCCTGCCTTTTGTGGCAGTTGACCACTCTGTCTCTCTTCCCCTCCTGCCCCTCTTTTCCCATTTTCTATGTGTGCATCTTCTCTGTTTTCTACTTTACTTGCCTTTTTCGAACACTCCAACTGTCAGCCTCCTCACGCCCCTTGCCTTTTCTATATGTTTCTGTTTTATTCTCATTATATATATTTTTTTTTCTAATTCTCCCGCTTGTTTTGTACCTAACTCTAAACATTTGTGAAGTCATGCCATCTTGTCCCCGAGCTCTTTGGTACAATGCATATTGATGCTTAGCAAGTGACAGTACCACAGGACAGGCTTCTGCAATGGTTTACAAGGCTCACGTCATGGGTCAGAGGGACCTGAAGATAGACTGGCATTTCACAGCGCATATGTGCCCACACAGCATACCTCTCCACTCCCTGCAGCAAGCACACCAGTGGTGGACCCTAAGATTCTAGAGAAGCAAATGGTACTGCGTGGATCAATATGTCATAAGCCTCTTTTTGCACCTCTGTTTGTTCTTTCTGCACTGCACCTCTTTTGCAAATTCCTGCATCCCTCTTGCCTATTTCTGCACCCCTCTTCCCTTTTTGTCCACCTCTCGTGCTTCTTTCTGCACTTCTCTTGCTTCTTTCTGCACTGCTCTTGCTTCTTTCTGCACCTCTCTTGCAAATTTCTGTATCCCTCTTGCCTCTTTCTGCACCCCTGCACCCTCTTTCTGCACCTTTCTTGCCTGCTTCTGCACTTGTCTTGACTCTTTCTGCACCTCTGTTGCTTCTTTCTGCACTTCTCTTGCCTCTTTCTGCACCCCTCTTGCCTCTTTCAGCACCTCTGTTGCTTCTTTCTGCACTTCTCTTGCTTCTTTCTGCACCCCTTTTGCCTCTTTGTGCACCTCTCCTGCCTCATTCTGCACCTCTTTTGCCTTTTTCTGCAGTTCTCTTGCCTCTTTCTGCACCTCTTTTACTTCGTTCTGCACTTCACTTGCCTCTTTCTGTACCCCTCTTGCCTCTTTCTGCACCTCTGTTGGTTCTTTCTGCACTGCTCTTGCTTCTTTCTGCACCTCTGTCCCAAATGTCTGCATCCCTCTTGCCTTTCTGCACCCCTCTTTCCTCTTTCTGCACCTCTCTTGCCTCAGTCTGCCCACCTGTTCCCTCTTTCTGCACCCCTTTTGCCTATTTCTGCAACTCTTGCCTCTTCCTACAGTTCTCTTGCCTCCTTCTGCACCTCACTTGCCTCTTTCTGCACCTCTGTTGGTTCTTTTGCACTGCTCTTGCTTCTTTCTGCACCTCTCTTGCAAATTTCTGCACCCGTCTTGCCTCTTTCTGCACCCCTCTTACCTCTTTCTGTACCTCTCTTGCCTCTATCTGCACCCCTGTTCCCTCTTTCTGTACCTCTTTTGCCTGTTTCTGCAAGTCTCTTGCCTCTTTCTGCAGTTCTCTTGCCTCCTTCTGCACCTCTGTTGCTTCTTTCTGCATTTCTCTTGCCTCTTTCTGCACCCCCATTGCTTCATTCTGCACTTCTCATGCTTCTTTCTGCACCTGTCTTCCTTCTTTCTGCACCCCTGTTGACTCTTTCTGCACTCGTCTCCCCTCTTTCTGCACCTCTCTTGCCTCTTTCTGTACCTCACTTACCTCTTTCTGCACTTCTCTTGCTTCTTTCTACACCTCTGTTGCTTCTTTCAGCTATTCTCTTGCCTCTTTCTGCACTTCTCTTGCCTGTTTTTGCACCTTTCTTGCCTCTTTCTGTATCTCTCCTACCTCTTTCTGCACCTCACTTGCTTCTTTCTGCACCCCTCTTGCCTTTTTCTGCACCCCTCTTCCCTCTTTGTGCAACTCTCTTGCCTCTTTCTACACCTCTCTTCCCTCTTTCTGCAACACTCTTGCCTTTTTCTGTACCTCTGTTGCTTCTTTCTGCACTTCTCTTGCCTCTTTCTGCACCCTTCGTGCCTCTTTCAGCACCTCTGTTGCTTCTTTCTGCACTTCTCTTCCTTCATTATGCACCCCTCCTGCCTCTTTCTGTACCCCTCTTGCCTCTTTGTGCACCTCTCCTACCCCTTTCTGCACCCCTCTTGCCTCTTTTTGGACCTCTGTTGGTTCTTTATGCACTGCTCTTGCTTCTTTCTGCACCTCTGTTCCACATTTCTGGATCCCTCTTGCCTCTTTCTGCACCCCTCTTCCCTCTTTCTGCACCTCTCTTGCCTCAGTCTGCCCACCTGTTCCCTGTTTCTGTACCCCTTTGCCTGTTTCTGCAACTCTCTTCCCTCTTTCTGCAGTTCTCTTGTCTCCTTCTGCACCTCTGTTGCTTCTTTCTGCACCTCTCTTGCAAATTTCGGCACCCCTCTTGCCTCTTTCTGCACCCCTCTTGCCTCCTTCTGCACCTCTGTTGGTTCTTTCTGCACTGCTCTTGCTTCTTTCTGCACCTCTTTTGCCTGTTTCTGTACTTCTCTTGCCTCCTTCTGTACTCAAATGGGAAGTGCAAGCTGTCAAGTTTAAAGGTCTGCGTGCTCTCGTGACTGAGGTATATGTCTACTTGTATATGTATTCTTACATGTGTTATGCATCTGAAGATGGTAGCTTAAAAAGCGGGTAACTTCTCCTATAGGTGGTCAAATATTCTCAGTTCTGCTCTGTCATTCGGTTGCACAGGCAGACATGTCTTATGTATATATGTGTTATAGAGCCCCTCAAATATAATATTGAATACCCATGTGCCCTGTATTGTGAGCAGAAAGAAATGCATACACCTTCTTTTACACAAATTTACAGAGTATGCTGTTTGAAACACAGGTATTCAAGTGTTTGTATGTTTATTTTAATTTAACATGTCACTAGGTAAAAGCATAGACACGCATGCATACCTTCACAAACTTGGTCAGACTTAAAACAGTGATATGCTTAGGATTGCTGTTTTATATTTGGTAGGCCTAACATTCTGAGCAGTCGATTAATAGTGAACCTTCAAGAGAAAAGTGAGGTTTAAGACATCTTCGGAGAAGGAAACTTTGTATGAGTCTGTTGTAAGGTACAGTCAAAGTAGGCCTCTTTCTGCACCTCTGTTAGTTCTTTCCGCACATCTCTTGGTTCTTTCTGCGCCTTTCTTCCTCTTTCTGGACTTCTGTTGCCTCTTTCTGCACTTCTCTTGCTTCTTTATGCTCCTTTCTTCATCTTTCTGCACATGTCCTACCTATGTAGGCATATTTAGAAATTAGCATTTAAAAAACCTTACAAATTCACTGAAAAAACCAGAGGTTTCAGGGACGTTATAGTTAGAAATTAGCATTAAAAAAAACTCAGAAATTCACTGAAAACACCACAGGTTTCAGGGACGTTATAGTTAGTTGGACATTTCACTTGTACAAAACCAGAGAAATTCGGCTGTTTTAGTTAGTTGAGCTAACTATAACTTGCGCCCCCGCAATGCACTGCTGATGACATCTCATGACATGGTCAGTGACATCACTGATGACATCTCAAATGACATCACTGATGACATCACTGATGACATCATCCACGTGATAATCTGATGCACCTCCTCACACCCTAATATAACCTTTGATACACCCCCTCTAAAATACAGACTACCATTCTCGAAACCATAGACACACCAATACCAGTTAGTACATACCCACTCACTGATTCATAGGTCTACACACACATCCACTCACCCATACAGTCACTCATACACGCAGTCACTCATCAATATAGCCACTAAAATATGCACTCATACACCTATACAGATACTCACACAACGCCACTCACCCATGGAGTTACTCACACACCTAGTTAGTCATGCAAAGAATCAATCACACTCCCATTTACTCACCTATACAGTTATACACATACCACCTCACTTATTCATACAGATACTAACACATACTTACTCTCTTATACAATCACTGACACAAGCACACACTCATCCATACAGCCACTCTCACAATCACTCACTCTCACATATAGTCATTTATATAGTCCAACACTCACATATACTGCCTTTCACATATGTAGTTACTCACACATGTACCACTGAGACATCCATTCACTCACCAACACACCCATACACACACTCACCCACACATACAGCCCTTTACAGATGTACTCTTGAACCCATACAACCAGTGAATCACCCACTCACACATCTATGCACAGAGTCACACATCCCCCACCCACCCATACAGACACTCAGGCACCCATACAGATACTCAGACAACCAATCAATAACCCATATAGACACTCATGTAGCTACTCACCAACCCATGCAGCCGCTTACACACCAACTGACAGACTGATACAGACATTCACACAGTTTAGTCACTAACCCATGCATTCAGTAAGACACGTTCAATTACTCACTTATACAGTCAGTCAGTCACGCACCTACTAAATCATCCATTCAGACACTCATACACCCACTCATTCTTCAATACACCTTGGCATATATATATAAAAAACATATTTAAACTTTACAGAAACACACAGTCACTGGATGATGTCATCAGTGATGTCATTTGAGATGTCATCAGTGATGTCATCAGTGATGTCACTGACCATGTCATGAGTGATGTAATATGTGACGTCATCAGCAGTGCATTGCGGGTGCGCGAGTTATAGTTAGCTCAACTAACTATAACGGCCGAATTTCTCTGGTTTTGTACATATGTACATATTTATATGAAGGATTTTTAGGAGGTCTCTTATATACAATGCATAATTTTTAGATTTTATATGTATTAGCACTTTGTCTGGCACTTTGCACTTTATATATAGGCACTCTAAATAAGATTTGCAGCATTAGTAGTAATGTGGACTTGCTTGGCAATATATTATTCAACAGCAATGATCAACAAATATACATCTCAGCAGGACATCCTGGACATTTAGGGTCTAGATGTATGGATTCAACCATGTATAATCTTTATTGCACTCTGTCGATTCAATCATGATATCACAGAAGTTAGCAGATGGTGTCATTGAGAAAGAATATATCTTATTGAATACTATGCTGTGGCAGAAATATTTTTACAATCACAACTTCCATGTATTTTACATTTATTGTTGTCGTGGCGTTGATATAATTGTATATTTATATATTTTACTATTTATTGCTGACATATTGCACAAACAAACTGTATACAAACCATGTGGTAAAGTATTTCGTTTATGCCCATTACCATGCTGCACCACATGTACTGGGTACTACCACTTTAAATATTTCACTTTGGCTCTGAATGCGCGTCATGTGATCAAGGCTGAGTTTGGCCGAAACGCGTCATGGCAGCAATGGTGGCTCACTGAGAATAAACACCTGAAATTGCACTAAAACTGGGTTAGTCGTCCGTTCTTTCCCAAGGAGAAGCACAGCGGAGTGTGGCGATATATATATATATATATGCAATAATAATACACTTGGCAAATGCAACTGTTAAATGCATGAGTAATAATAATAAAATGGACAAGCAGATAATAATGGACGTCCTGTAAGAAATCAGAAAGATATATATACACTAAATACATCAGATGATTAACTTGGATGTGCACACAGAGTCACTCACACATCACAAAGTCAATACTCAAAGAAAACACCTCAGATGATTATAGCCACTGGAAACTGAAGGTGCACACTGACAGTCACTTATCACAATGACTGTTATAGCCACTGGAAACTGAATATGCACGCAAACAGCCACACATCACTATGGCAACAATCAGAAACAAATCACCTCACCGGTTGCAAACACTGCATCTTAGCCCAATCCAGACTTGGCGATTCACAGCCGGGGTTAAGAGCCTCAGCAAACCGGCGTTCTGCTGTACCGAAGTAGACGCGTCCATCCCCATTCGGACTCCAAAACAATCCCGGTCTCTAAGTCAACAACCCTCAGATTTATAGTCTCAAAACACACTAGAAGGTTCCGAGAGGCCTTCCCTTTGTGCCAAGGAAACTAACTGGAATTGGCCACTTTCCATACAAGCATTCCGAAGGCAAAAGGAGTTCCCACGTTCCTTCTGCATTCTCACATGTTCCAGCCTTTATCTTAACGAAGCTTACGAAAGTCTCCGGCGGTACATTCAACAATCTCTTCTCCGAAAACAAAGCAACCTTGAACGTGATTAACCCAAACAACTTAAGTACTCTGGGGGCCTGCCTGTGCGCTCAAAAAGCTCAAGCAAGACAGAGTCAGAATTCAAGATGACATGAGGGCATGTCAAAGCCAATAGTAAGAACTTCAAAATACTTCCCAATGTACAACACAATGCACATTTGTGCACCACTACCTATAGCATCACACACTTCATCTGCCAATGTACAACATAAGGCACATTTGAGCACCACTGCTCATAACACTGCACTTCGAGACCAAGAAGTACATTCCACATCTCTCTCTCTCTCTCTCATGCTTTCAAATGCACATTCCACACGTTCTGTTCTTGGCAAGCTGTTCTACTCTGTGACAGCTCCCACTTTAAAACTACGAGAGATACGAAAGAAATCTTCAAAGGAAACAAGGCATATGCAGGACGTACATTCATGCTAGGGTAAAATGAAACACCAAAAGTCAATTAAAATCATGGTATTCAAAGGTCATCACGTTGGTTTCAAAGCAAAGGAGTGCCTCTAGCACTACAGTTGGGTACGGTGAGTGTGTAGGGGAAGTTGGGACCTCTCGTCTTGCATGTCGTTCCTGCTTAAACATAGGTGAGAGTTTGACAGTTAGGCTCAGGCAAGATCAGTTGGCCCTTGACAAGGAGACCCTGGAAGTACAGAAAGCTAGGAAGAAACTGGGACTAGAGTCCCTTGGTGGCAGGGAACCATCCTTTGACACTAGGAACCTGAGCAGGATAGTCCCTCCTTACCATGAGGGGGATGACATCCAGAAATGGATCACTGCCTTAGAGAGGGCCTGTAACATTCAGAAGGTCCCTCAAGGGCAGTGGGCAGCTATCCTGTGGCTCTCCTTTGCTAACAAAGGTAGAGACAAGTTCCTCACTCTTAGAGAAGAGGATGCTGACAATTACTCAGTCTTAAAGGGTGCCCTCATAGATGAGTTTGACTTATCCACTGAACAGTATAGGATTAAGTTCAGACATACCCAGAAGGCACACATTCAAGAATGGGTTGATTTGATTGAAAATGCTATTAAGGCTCCAGAAGGCTGGCTTCATGGAAGCAAGGTATAGGACTATGAGGGATTGTACAATTTGTTGATGAGGGAGCACATCCTTAATAATTGTCAGAATCAACTACTGCACCAGTACCTGGTGGACTCTGATCTGACCTCTCCCCAAGAACTGGGAAAGAAGGCAGACAAATTGGTCTTCACCAGGTTTAAGCAAAGAAAACATGGTGGTGGAGGTGACCAGAAGAAACAAAATTCTTCTAAATCCCAAGAGAAGGGTGGGGACAAGGGTAAAGATAAAAAGGAGTCTTCCCAAGGTCCACAAAAACCTGCATCTGGGGGTGAGTCCCAAAACTCCAAGAAGGGTAAGAAGAAACCTTGGTGTTATTTATGTAAAGTAAAGACCCATTGGACTAGAGATGCTGATTTTCCAAAGGCCAAGGAACCTACTACCACTGTCCCTAAGGCAACTGCCCCCCCTAGCACCAGTACAAGTGGTAGTACAACAGCCAAGGGGTTATTAAGGTTAACCTCGGGTTCTGAGGTGGGTTCTAGCCTAGTCAGAACTCCCACTCAGGCTGTCCTTGTCTTTGATGGTGGCATAGATCTTGCCACCTTACTTGTAAGTCCCACTATTTTAGTCAAGTACAGGCAACAGCCTTTAATTAATGGAAAGGAAGCTATGGCTCACAGGGACACAGGGGCCAGTGTCACAATGGTGACAGAGAAACTTGTGTCCCCTGAGCAGATCATACTTGGTCAGTTGTACCAAGTAACCAACGCTAGCAATGTCAGGACTGATCATTCCTTGGCAATTGTGAATCTCAGCTGGGGAGGGGTAACTGGCCCTAAAAGAGTTGTGGTTTCTCCAGACCTAACTGTAGATTGTCTGTTGGGCAATGATCTAGAAACTTCAGCCTGGTCTGCAGTGGAGTTCAGGACACATGCAGAGATGATGGGCCTCTCTGCCAGTGTATTTGCTGTCACCAGGGCTCAGGCCAAACAGCTCAGCACTTAAGAAGCACTCGATCCTGAAAGAATGGGCCATATTTCTCCTAAGAGAAGGAGCAGGAGGGGTAAGGAATTATCTTCCTCCCAAACTCCCAGGGAGGATCAGTCTCCTGAGGGAGATGATCTCAGTCCCTGTGAAGGAAGTGTCCCAGAGGAACTTGGGCCTGACTAGGCAGAGTTCTTGGGGGCAGGGGGCCCTTCCATGGCAGACTTGAGTTTGGAACAGAAATCCTGCCCCTCTCTTGAACAGCTCAGACAGCAAGCTGCTGCTGAGGAAGCAGGGAGTGTTGGTGGGTCCCACTGGATCTATTGGGAAGATGGGCTTCTGTTTTCTAAAGGTAGAGACCCCAAGCCTGGTGCCACCAGGGGGTTGGTAATACCTCAGAGGTTCAGTGGTTTTCTTCTATTAATAGCACATGACATTCCGCTTGCAGGACATCTTGGGCAAAGCAAGACCTGGGACATGATTGTCCCTCATTTTCACTGGCCCCATATTTCTGAAGACACCAAGGAGTTTTGTCGCTCCTGTGTCACTTGCCAAGCCAGTGGTAAGTCAGGTGGCACTACAAAGGCCCCCCTCCTTCCACTTCCAGTGGTTGGGGTTCCCTTTGAGAGGATAGGGATTGACATTGTAGGTCCCTTGAACCCTCCAACTGCATCTGGACACAGTTACATCCTAGTGGTGGTGGACCATCCCACTAGGTATCCAGAGGCTATTCCCCTTAGGACTACCACAGCTCCTGTGGTGGCTAGGGCCCTCCTGGGAATCTTTTCCAGGGTGGGCTTCCCTAAGGAGGTCTTAACAGAGAGAGGTACCAACTTGATGTCTAGTTACATCACTGCAATGTGGAAAGAGTGTGGAGTCAACTATAGGTTTACCACACCCTACCAGTCACAGTGCAATGGGCTTGTTGAAAGGCTCAACAAGACCCTAAAGGGTATGATCATGGGACTCACAGAAAAGCTCAGGTGTGAATGGGATGTCTTACTACCCTGCCTTCTGTTTACCTGCAGAGAGGTTCCATAAAAGGGGGTTGGTTACAGCGCATTTGAACTTCTGTTTGGGCATCCAGTTAGGGGTCCGTTGTGTCTAGATAAGGAGGGCTGGGAGCAACCTCTCAAACCTCCTAAACAAGATATTGTGGACTATGTCCTTGGCCTGCGTTCACGCATGGCTGAGTACATGAAGAAGGCAAGCAAAAACCTTGAGGCCAGCCAGGAGCTTCAGAAAGCTTGACATGACCAAAAGGCTGTCCTGTTTATCAGCCAGGACAGAAAGTGTGGGTGTTGGAGCCTGTGGCCCCAACAGCTCTCCAAGACAAGTGAAGTGGCCCCCACACAATCCTTGAGAAAAAGGTGAGGTCACCTACTTGGTGGACCTAGGTACTCCAAGAAGTCCCCACAGGGTACTTCATGTGAACCGCCTAAAACCTTTTGTAGACAGGGCAGACATGAGCTTGCTCATGGCCACTGATTAGGGACAGGAGGAAGAGAGTGATCCTCTCCCTGATCTCCTCTCTCAGAACTCTATTGATGGGTCAGTTGAAGGAGTGGGCTTGGCAGGTAGCCTCACTGACCAGCAGCAAGCTGATTGCAGGCAAGTCCTCAATCAGTTCAACCACATGTTCTCTTTGACACCCAGTCAAACCACCTGGTGTACCAATGAAGTGGACACAGGTGACAGTCTGCCTGTGAAGAACAAAATGTACAGACAGCCTGACCAAGTGAGAGATGAGGTTTTGTGTGGATTACAGAGGCCTCAATGCAGTCACTAAGACTGATGCCCATCTCATTCCAAGGGCAGATCAGCTCACAGATACTTTGGCCTCAGCCAAAGATCTGAGTACATTTGACCTGACTGCTGGCTACTAGCAAATCAAACTCTCAGAGGATGCCAAGCCAAAAACAGCATTCTCAACCCCCAATGCGCATTATCAATTTATTGTGATGCCTTTTTGCTTGAAGAATGCACCTGCCACATTCAGAGGTTGGTGAACAAAGTCCTAACAGGTCTGGAAGCCTATAATGCAGCATATCTAGATGATATTGCTGTCTTTAGCTCCACATGGGAGGATCACCATCCAAATGTTCTGGAGGCCGTGCAAAAGGCAGGCCTCACTATCAAGGCCACCAAGCGCCAGATAGGGCAGCGCAAGGTTGTATACTTGGGTCACCTGGTAGGTGTAGGCCAAGTTCAGCCATTGGTGAGCAAAATCCAGACCATCACGGACTGGGTTGCTCCCACTACCCAGACTCAGGTCAGAGCTTTCTTGGGCCCAACTGGGTACTACAGAAGGTTTGTTAAGGGGTATGTGTCTATTGTGACTCCCCTTAATGATTTCACCTCCAAGAGAATGCCAAAGAATGTTCAGTGGACAGTTAGCTGTCAAAAGGCATTTGATGACCTGTAGCAGGCCATCACTCGAAAACCTTCATTGTCCAGACAGATGCTTCTGAGATAGGGGTAGGAACTGTTTTGTCACAACTTAATGCAGAGGGCCAGGACCAACCAGTAGCTGTTATAAGCAGAAGGTTGACCCCCAGGGAGAAACGTTGGTCAGCTATAGAGAGGGAGGCCTTTGCTGTGGTCTGGGCCTTGAAGACGTTGAGGCCATACCTGTTTCGTACTCACGTCCTTGTTCAGAGAGACCTTAAGCCCCTCTTAAGGCTTAAACAAATGAAGGGTGAAAACCCCAAACTTTTGAGGTGGTCCATTTCCCTACAGGGGATGGAGTTTTCAGTTGAACATAGGCCTGGGAGTAACCATGCCAACGCAGATGGACTCTCCAGATATTTCCACTTAGAAAATTAAGACTCAACTGAGCAAGGTTAATCTCATCTCCTTAAGTTTGGGGAGGGGGGTTGTGTAGGAAAGTAGGATCTGCTTTTCATGGTTACCCCCACTTTTTGCTGGTGTCATTCTGTTTTTCTGACTAGTCCAACTGAGTTCCTGCTAATCAGGACCCCAGTCTCTGTGCTTCCTCCTTAAATTGGACCATGGCGAGTACTTAGGTACCCCCCAGATTGGCTGCTGGTGTACCCTTGTAAGTTCCTAGTATATGGTACTAAGATACCCAGGGAATAGCTACACCAGGGGTCCCCCATGGGTGAAGGAAGTGACTCGATTAGGGCCACCCGGGTCACCACTGACCACCTCTCAGCCCTCCATGCTAAATGAAGAGTCAGAGAAACAGTGGAGAATATATACCAATAATCATTTATTGTATACGCTCAGAGCGGGGCCCCGTCTGCACAGTCTCGAGAGAGTGCTACAGAGGGAACTGAGGAACTGTAAGCATAAATATACATTATATGCATTGCATGGTCAACTAATAACACGCCCACAGTGGAATTTTCCCAACAGATGTGGGCTAACAGCGTAAGGACAAAAAAAAAAGTTTCTACTCCCGTATCTTGCACAGCTAAGAACACTTTCAAGGCCGTTCCACCCTGGGCTGCGATCAAACTACCAGACAGGTGTGAGAGGGCCTTAACCAAGGGAAAGCTATGCACTGGCACAGACAATTCTTCATTGCAAAAACGAAACTTAACAAGGAGCATTTCTCGGAATCAAACAGGATTAGTTTCGAACAGCAAAGAAAATGGCGCCTGGAAAAGAAAATGGCGTGGTGAATGCTAACTTATACATGACATTAAAGAGCATCAGTGAGCATAATCTAACATGGGAGACCACTCAAATTGTGACTACAGGCCTGCCATTGAAGCCTGTGTAAGCTGGTGCTGGCACCACTTACGACAGATATAAGTTTTCTTATATCTGAGGTCACTACAATTAAAAAATTATAAGTCGCCCCTAAGGCAGGCCTTTCAATTCTGAAGGCAGGGTGCTTGGTTATAAGTGTGAGGGTGCCCCTGCATGAACAGGACACCCCTACAAACGCCGGAGTCCATTCGCCAGGCGTTGTAAGTGCATCAGCCATTACGATACATAGAGTGGCCATGCGTCATTACGCGATGGCTAACTCTAAACTGGCTGTAACGAACCCTGGCATGTTTGTTATCAAACATGTTGGAATCATACCTCACCACCATAAACGGTGTTGAAGGTATGATTCCATGCACCATGCACTGTGGGGCTCCTCCGGGAAGCCCTCCGTGCTCCCGGTCTTCCAGAGTCTGACAGCACGCTAAGGCTGCTGCGGACCACAGACACGATTCTGCCCTCCTGCTACTGAACCAAGCTCAAGCAGGGGAAGGTAGGACAATAGGTTTCCTGTCACAGGGATGTGTGAACACCTCCCAGACAGGACTTACTGTATTGGGCCAGGGTGGGGGGCGTTTGCCAGCACCACTAGACTGTTTTGAAGGGCACATTTGGTGCCCTCCTTGCATATTTCAGTTGGACCCAGTTCTGGGAGCCTTTGGCTCCCGCTCTGGCGCGAAACTGGACAAAGGACAAGGGAGTATCCTCTCCACTGTCCAGCCCTCCTCTTGGAGGGACCCCTGAATCATCCCAATCCTCTCTTTAGGGTACTTAAGGGCTTACCTGTGGGTGGTTCTTTAGATTTGTCGTGGGACAAGATTCAGATCCGAAACCACTTCATCTTCAATCGTCTGGGCACTGTGCACGTTGGACTTCGCTTTGGGAACCAAGACTGCACCGGGAAGACTCCTGCTGCTCCTGGTCTAGTTGTCCTGCCAGTCTTCTGTGTCGTCTGTGCCTGTGCTCCATACAGGTTCTTCTCCAGTCCTGTGGACATCCAAGAGACCTGAAGGAATCTCCCTTGCAGTGAAGGAGTCACTCCCCTGCATCTGCAGACACCGCAACGAAGCTGACCGGTCTGCTGTTCCTGAGCTCACACGGACTCTGAAGGGTTCAGCAACACAGGTCATGGTTATGCAACTCCCTTGAGGCCTGCACTGTCTTCACAGCAAGTTTGAAGCCAGTACTCCTCGTCAGAACCGCTGGAGCAGTGCCCCTGTAAACCGCGTCGACTTGGCGTTGCCACGGCTTGTTGACTCTCTTCTCCAGAGATCTTCAGGCCCCAAGAAGCTCCAGCCTCCAGCATCTCTTGCTACCATGATCTTCGTCCTCACCACATCCTCTGCACCATGGGCCTGCATCATTGGTGAGCTGCTCGAGGTCCTCTTGTGACTCCTGTGCCTCCGGCCTGTGGGTCCTCTTAAGGGTCTTCTTTGGCTACAGTGAGCTCCCCCATTAGCTTGGGGCCTACTCTGGCTTACCTGCACTTTGTGAGTCCCTTGGACCTTGATGGTCCCAACACTGCACCTTTTTTGTCTGCCACGTTTGTTGCCGCTGCCAAGGCTTGTTGGTGCTCCCACCGGACACCGACCCCCTGCTCTCGACATCCGACGTAGGACAGCTCGTGAACTGCTCCTGGTCTTCCACAGCGTCGCCTGATCCGCACAGCTACAGCACCAAGGTCACTGTCTACTCTCCTGCATCTCCCGACATAAGTGGGCATTCGTCTTCCGTGCCTCCTGGTCACTCCTGAGTGGCATAGACTCTGTCCCCTCTGCTTGCAGGTACCTCTCATCCTGAATCTACACTTGGATTCCACCGGACTCTTTCACCTTCTTCGCCAGCGGCATCTTTACTGAAGTCCTCCATTGTGGTCTACGGCGGTTTTCAACATCACTTCGTACCTACGCACTGCACCCTGCTTCCCTGGTGTAAGTATCCTGGTCCCCGGGGTATCCACGGATGGGGTGACTCTCCAACCTTCCATCTTCCACGGGGTTTCTTCAGGGTCTTCTGGGAAGAGTCCTTCTTCTTGAAAACTGCAACCGCGACTTCCTCATTGACTTGTATTGAGCACGCGGTCGTGATCCCACTCTGCACACGGCCTCCGTGGGGTTCCTGGGTACTTACCATGGGTGGTTCCTTGGGTTCCCGGCTCTTCTAAGTCTTCTGGGTCCAGTCTCAACTTAGGTCATGGGTCGCATTCCACTTTCTTGGTAGATGGTTTGGTCTCCCCCTGGAGACCACTTTATATTTGTGCTACTTACGTGTTCTATTACTGAAGTATTGTGTGTATTATGATTTTATCTCTGGGGAGGAGATATTGCAATGTGTTAGTGAGTGTTTATAATAAATACATATTTTTATAACTACACTGTGTGGCTCTTTTTTACTTAACTTACACTATATGATTAGTACTGGTAAAACAAGCTGCTTTACACTCCTTCTGACTAAGCCTGAAGGCTGCTCTCCACAGCTACCACTTTGAGAGCTTCCTAAGGTTGTCTAAGACCACTAAAATCACCATAAGGGTTGTCTGGATTAGTTCAAGGTGCTTCACTTACATAAGTGTGCACCATATACTAAGCCAGCCTCCTACAGGGTCCCTTCGGTGTCTAATATCACCAAACCTAATTCTGATTATGTAGCTCCAGTAGAAGTAAGAGGACCTCCTTGTGAATACCAAGCCTCCTCAGTATTTCCCACAATAGCTTTTGGCCCACTAGGTCGAGGAGGCACAGAAGTCAACAAAACCCATTTACACAAAACAGCCCAATAAACACTAAAAATAAAAACTTTACTAGAACTTCATCTCACGTCGAGCCACAGGATCTTGAAAGATGGCTGGGGGTGCCTGGGTAACAGATAGCAGGTCTTTGTACATCTATTCACTGGAGGTTGGGTCTAACCTATGATTTAAATCTCCTAGAATCATTACCAACTGAGTTGAATTTTCTGGACAGATTGCCTCTAAGTCTTCTACTAACAGCCCTAGCTGCAACACATAGTCTTCTGCATTCCATGGTTGGATGTATCTATTAATCACAATTATATATTTCTTTGCTTGGGGACCAATATAAATCTCTATCTGGCCTGCCAATATCAATTGACTTTTAACCTTCAGCACAGTCACTTTATTAGCTACTTTTGGAGATACTATCGTAAATAGCCCGCCCGAAGGCTGACATGGGCCCAGACACCTAGTGTCTTTAAAAAGCATTAAAAATCCATTCAACGGTTCGGGTCCTTCACACAGCCAGGTATTCTGTAGGCACATACATAATCTTGTACTTTCCCAACATTTCTTTAAAACTGTTTTGGGTTAAAAGCTTCCTATAACCCCTATATTCCAAGGCTGCCAGCTGTGCAAAGTCCCTAGTCCCTAATCCAGATCACTCATACCCCCTCTTCCACTGTCCTCGAGACTTGATACCGAGTCAGATAGGCACTCAAAGCAATTTCTGAGCTTGGGACCCATGTCTCTACTTACTATGGTGACTTAAAGGCCACCTTCCCTTAGGTTAGTAAATGTCCTACTACGCTGGACCCCCTGCTAGCAAATCCTTACTTGGGTTAAACTTAAACCAGCGTGGTTCGTCTGGCCGCTGTGGCCCCTCCCCACATCCACCCCTAACTCACTCACAGGTACTTATGCCTTCTTTCCGTAGCTCTTCCACCGCCCTCACCAGGAGCACCTGTAAACATATTCTAAATAGAAGAGAACCTTTGTAATCTCTTTTCCCTCCCGGTTTGTTATAAACCCTATCTGCTATATATCCCTGATGCAATTTCACGCAAGCTTTGGCATTTGGCCAGTGCTTGCAGAAGGTGAGAGCGATTCAAGGGCTAAAGTTTCCTCCATTGTTTCCTACCTGCCACTCTTTGCTGGGGTTCTAGGTATACCCATAAACTGTTCCTTTTATTGTTCCGTTTACCTTCTGGTCTGTCTTCCTTTGACCACCCCTCACTTTCATCTCCCCTAGTCAGCGATTAGCACCCACTCTTCCCAGGTTGTTCTAGACAGGCCTCCTTCCCACGACTTGCTCCAGGAGCCATACTCTTCAGCCTGCGTTTTTGTCTTTCACTGGCTGTGGGTTCCCTTCACCAATCTTTTGTGGGGTTTGGGGGTTGCATTGTATTAGGCCTTAACTAGCTGCCCCCCATCCCCCAGAACCTTTTTTCCACTCAAGTGACCATTAACTCTCTTCCTTCCTCCGCTTTCACTCTTCCCTCGGGGATCAGTCCTTGGGGCCCTGGCCGTTCTTTCCTCCTGTTACCCTTTTTGGCACCTTTCTTTTTGATTACCTTCTTTATCTCGCAAGGTCTTTCTACTCTGGGTATATTGCCCTTGAACCCCCGGTACGCCTCCCGTTTTATTATCAACATAGGCTGTTTCAATATATACACTCTTGGAAAACATGCTGCATTTGGGGAGGCTACCTACCAACGTCTGCGGACACACAAACCTCCTGGGCCTTTTTCTCTATCATGGGTCTAACTAAGGTAGGCATACAGGTTTTTTTTCAAACATATTTTTATTCGGCATTTTAGGTATTGACAATATTCCAAATTCATTTTTACTATTACATTTGGTGTATCACAAGAACTGGTTATGCACATGAGTAAACGAATACATCATACCCGCCTTGCATCCCCACTTCCCCCAATGAAATCTTATGTTAGACAGCGATTTTTCCCAGTGTCCTCTTTCCATGCTTCTGGGTTATGGCAGTACGGTCTATCATTAGTGTCTTGAGTGCAGTCGCCTACTCATTTTTAATCAACCCACCTTGTGGGAGTGTCTACATATGAACTGTCTGTTTGATATTTAAGGAAACTAAAATTAACCATAAAAACATAAACATAGAGGAACATGCAGGGGGGCAATCACTACTTTAGCTTAAGTGTTCATTCATGGAACTTAGATTACAGGGAGTATGGAGGCCTGGGGTTACCTGTGTGATTTCCTGTTGAGTCTGTACTTAACTCACCATGCCATATCTATTCCCTTTAGTGCATGGGGGAGGGAGGCGAGGCTACAGATATGAATGCGTAATAGGTCTTTCCTTTTAGCCATCGCCTCATCTACCTCTCGCTAGTCTATATATGTGTTAGCAGTAGTTCATGTAGACTACGTGTTCTTTAGGTCCCTTCAGCTTCTCTGCTTCGCGGGTCATCCCCATCTATTGTCACATCCTCATCTTCCTGGGCATGTGTCGGGTGATCCCTGTTGAACAGCATTTCCCTCCATTGCTCAGCCATGGGGTGGCGTCTTAAGGTAGGCATACAGTTATTGCTATGTTTTAACTCCCCAGCAGTCCCCTGTAGCTGGCTCTTCTGAACTTTACCCAGCCCATTATTTGCATTCAACACTTCCAATATTGCTTGTAGTACTTTCTGCATTAAAAACATCACATCTAACATAGATGATGAAGGGGTTGCTGTGATATCATAACCCAAGGAGGTCTGTGAAGCAGCGGAGGGGCTCGCCGAGAGTTGACCCTTCTACCTATATCATCCAACAACCTATTCACCCCTCTCCCACTATCATCCTCCCTTAGACCATTCTCTTCCTGGGATAGACCCTCGTTGTCCATAGTAAACTGTTTGACCACAGAGGGAGGGAGGCGAGTTGATGAGGACAACCTAGGTTCAGGTAAAAGGTCCAGGCTCTTTGTCCAACTCTCTCCCTAAAGCGTGGTTCAAGTCCGGCACTGATTCCAGCAAAATTTAGTTGCTGATTACATTCCCCTCACTCACACCCATTTCTTCGGTGAGCAGCTTTGTCGATGATGCAGACTGGCCATAGGTACTTGGCTTCCTTTTAAAGTACTTCCCTACGAACTCCTTTATGGATTGTCAGAAGGGCATTGCACCTGCTTCATCCGCAGGTCCCACGGGGTTACCAGTGGGGTCTTCCTCCCCTGGTATACTAATAATAGTGTTCCCTTCTGGTGGATCAATGGCAATACTCCCTGCAGAGTCACTGTGGCGGGGCTCCTAGGACAGGTGCATTTTTTACAGTAGCACCTTGTAGGAAGGTGGAATCTGACTATATGGTTGCCCCCACTTTTTTTATGGTGTTTTGCTGGTTTATGACTTAGTTGGACTGGGACCCTGCTATTCAGGGCCCCAGTCTATCTGCTCTCTCTAAATGACATGGAGTGCACTCTAGGTGCACTAGTGATTGGATACTGTGGTGCCTTATGAGTCCCTAGTATATGGTACCTTAGGTGTCAAGGGCATAGGTACTTCACAGGCCTACCAGGGGCTGCAGCATGTGTTATGCCACCCCTGGGAAGCAGTCTAAATCTGACACCACAGGCCTGCTACTGCAGCCTGGGTGAGGTGGTGCTAGCACTCCCTCACTGAGATATAGGTTTCCTATATCTCTCCTGCACACACATATAAACCTATCAGTCACCCCTAAGGCAGGCCCTATCAATCCTGAGGGCAGGGTGCTTGGCTTCTATGTGAGGGGGTGCCTCTGCCTGAGCAGGGCCCCTCTGCAGCTCTCAGAGTCTATTCTCTGGTGCTGTTTGTGGATGCGGTTAAACCATATACTCTTAAGTGCATTATATCCTCGCGGTAAATGCTAACTTTGGAATGGCTGCATCAAAACATGTCGTGTTTGGTGTCAAACATCTTGGAATACTACCCCCGCCAATCTTGGCGGCGGGGGTAGCATTCCACCCTTCTAGAGGGATAAGACATGTACCTGCTGTGGAAACGCGGTAGAATCCTAAAGAGCCCTGGCATCACAAAATGGATGCCACCAGTCACAGACACTGGGCTGCCCTCCTGCTGATGACCGAAACTCGCAGTGGAGGAAGCCCAACAATAGGCATCCTGTCACAGGGAGGTGTAACCACCTCCCAGACAGGGTTTAGTGTATTGGGGCTGGGTGGGTGCACTCTTAGAGTGCTTTGAAGTCCTGCACTGGGGGAGCAGAAGGCTCCTCTGTGCATATGCCAGTTCAAACCGGCTCAGGGGCTACCAGCCCCTGCTCTGGCGCGAAACTGGACAAAGGGAAGTGGGTGTAGCCACCCCCTCCCTTGACCCTCCCATAGGTGGGGTCATAGAGCTAGTCCATCCCCTCTTTTCAGTATAAGAAGGGGAACCCTTGAACTTGCTAGTTAGATAACCCCTGGATGACGCTCTACAGAAGAATCCTGGCCCTTCAACGTTCCACTACCTTTGGAAGACAGAAGAATCTCCCTTGGAGTCAAGGAGTGACTCCCCTGCTTGGCAGGCACCAAAAACGACAACGACGGTCGCAAACTATGCTGCTCCCGCCGGAGTCCGAAGTCCCTGCAGCCCAAGAAGTGGATTTCCTGACTTCTCCAAGGCCATCGTGAGTCCCCAGCGAAGCTGAGGCAAGTGGACCCCACGAGTGACGAGGAACCGCGACCCCTGGGTACCGTGCACTATTGTCGAGTGCAACCCCTTCACAACATTCTAGAAACTTGTGCTTTGGACCACGTATGGTCCCGACCTCCAGCAGGAAACCCTCCGAAGATCAGAGGCCTACACCATCCCGAGTGACCGTGGGCCCCTGTTGAGTGATTCCGCCCGAGGTGTCTTCGCAATCCCTTGCCAGCCAGCTCGTGGGTCCCCAGAAGACTTCTTAAAGAAACCAAAGGGCTCCCCTGGTTGTTCCAGGCCTGCCCTGAGTTACCTTCGCTGGGTGAGTCCCTCAGACCTTGCTGGTCTGTACCATCGACTTTTCTTCATCTCCCCGAGACTTGCTGTTGCCAAGGCTTGTTGGCTCCAATCGAGTTGCCGACACCGCAGTAAGCTGCAAACTTTGTGGGACATACAGAATCCAGCTCCTGGTCATCGTCGACGCCTCCTGGACCTCGTGGCTGAAGAGTCAAGGCACCCGCAACCGACCTGAATCAACCGACGACGGTGGGCATCCATCTTCCTTGCCCCGAGTCACTGCCAAGTGACTTTGAACACTGTCCCCTCTGCTTTCAGGTCATCCTTCTTCAGAATCCAGGCTTGGATTCCACCGGACACTTCTTCAGCTCCCGCAAGCAGCAAGTCTTCTTTGTTCGCCATTGAAAACGACGCCGCGACCCGACACCAAAGGCCACCTATGCACCCGGCTTCCTGGGTGAGGTAACTCCAGCACTACGGTGCTCCTGTGGGTGTGGGCCCTAGAACTACTTACCCTGTAAGTGACTTGCTTGTAGGTTCTCCCGAAGTCTCCTAGAACTCTTAATTTCCAACCGCGACTTGCCCCATTGAAGTTAACGGCGATCCGCGCCTGTGTATCCACACTGCACGCGTCCCCCGTGGGTCCTTTACTTACCTGCCTTGGGTGGTTTCGTGAGGCCCCAGCACTTCTGAAGGCCCTAGGCCTTGTCTCCCTGCAAGTCGTTGTTGCTAAGTCCCTTTTTAGTATATGGTCTGGTACGCCCCTAGGGCCCCAGCCATATTTTGTGCTTAACTTATTGTGAAACGTTGATTTGTGCATATGTTTGTCTTCTAATCTCATAAAGAGATTAGTAGAGAGTTATTTAGAAATAAATACATATATATTTGATATATATACCTGTGTGGTGTCTTTTCATTTGGTGATTCAAGAGATTATATGGTAAAACAAGCTGCTTTACATTCCTTCAAGACTTAGCCTGAAGGCTGCTCTCCACAGCTACCACTAGGATAGCTTTCTTTAAAAGGTTGTCTTAAACCTATCTACCATAAGAGTCGATTTGCCCTGGTGCAAGGTGTCCACTTTAATTAGTGAACAGCATATACCAGGCCAACTTCTCACACACCTCCCGACCCCTCTTTTGGGCATTGCCACCTCATGCTTTCGCTTTACTCTGCAGCATTCCCCTCAAACTGCATCCGTAGTGGCTTAAGCAGTGCCGATACAGGATCTACACTCCAGCACTTACCTCTCTCCTTTTCATGCCCAGGACAAATAATCCACACAGCTCCTGCCTCCACCAGCCAAATATCAGGACATGCTTAACTGGTTCCAAGGAATTACAAAAGGTTCCAAACGTCTTCTGCCCTGAGCAGGGACTTGATTTGTGGCCTCAGACCCCGTCCCCCCTCAGGGGAGATACGCAGGGCAGACACAGACAGATATCTAACCCAGGGATGAGGCTCTACCCCTAGACCAGAAGCTCAAGCTCCCCAACTCCCTGCGGAGCCCTAGCATGGACCACGGTGCCCCCCCTTGGACCGGGTCTACCCTTCAAATGTTAATGGGGGTTAGCATGAAATTAGATGGGGGCATGTGGCTGTCACAATGCCTCAGGGCCTCTGAGCAGTAAAAGCGACAGACCGGTAATAATGCTGTAACTCTGACCCCTGTACCGCTATTAAGGGCATCAGCTAGGGCAGGGCACGAGTCGGGGGTACACGCAGGTACACGGCGTCCACCCACTATTTTCACAGGGTGGACGCTGTCCCCCCTGCCAAGAAGTTGGACCCCACATAAATATTTTGAACTTGTCCCAGTGTAAGACACCGGGACACGTTCAGCAGCGCCTGTATGTTGTCTGCTTTCCATTCCCAGCAGAAACGTGCAGGCAGCGAGGGAGTCTTTTTTCACCTCCAGCTGGGTCGAAGTTAAGGGGCCATCTGGCCTCCTTTTGTTTGAATATGCTGACTGGGGGCCGCCTTGAACCTCACACTGAAATGTAAATGCCACAGAGGGAAATAAAGGCACACAGCTTGCCTTCTCTTCACAGGTTCTTAAGAGAGGCATACTTATGCCTTTGTTCTGTCCCTGTATATAACTGCAGACACTGTAAGACTGTCAGATGGGTTGGTCTGTCCCAGTATTTTCACAAACAATTTAAATAGCACTATTTTATTTATTTTATAGCGCTACGTAGTGACGCCATGATGTCATTTGCATAATGTCTTACTTGGTCAGTCCCCCCACTTCTTTTTATAGGACTTGTGCCCTGAGCTAGGGGAGCTTTTTAGAGATTCCCCCAGCTCTCCCTGTCGCTCTTGTCAGC
The DNA here is from genome assembly GCA_963921515.1 of Calotriton arnoldi. Classification (NCBI taxonomy): domain Eukaryota; kingdom Metazoa; phylum Chordata; class Amphibia; order Caudata; family Salamandridae; genus Calotriton; species Calotriton arnoldi. Next base: position 3,051,078 of record CAWUFW010001126.1, on the reverse strand, counting down.
TCTCCCCTTTGGCATTGCTCCGTCTGTTGAGCCAAACGAGCATGCGGGTGGACGGGCACAGCAGCGGCGCATCGTGAGAGCGGCTCTGCTGCGTCTACGTGGATTGGACGAGTGACTGAAACAGGTCGGCAGGTGTCTCACTGACAAACGCTCATGCCTCATAATTTTGAATATTAAAAGACCCTTTTGGCCTCCTTCTATTTGTGTGATGCCTGTCCCGTCTTTTTTCTGGATGTGCGGAGTGGATGGGAGCTCGCCTTTGTGCTCCCATGAGGGGTAGCACCTCCAGTTGAAGTAGACGGCTGCTGTGTTCCGCTGAATGAAGCCCATATGCCCGGTGCTTTTTTCTCCTCATATAGCTTGCTCATCTTACTAAATCCCCTTGTGGATTTTTGGAGTCTTCCTGGACACCATTTTTTTCTTGCTATCAGCAGTCATATTTGCTACTCAAAGGAAAAGTTTCAAATTATATGAAGATACGATAATAATCTACAATTTTATAAAAAATTATTTCAACATGTTAATTACATACATGATGTACCTCATCAATTATGTCATAAACCCCCATATCAAACTGTATGCTAAGGTCAAGGCACATATACTTGCAAGTACACCAGAACACCTAACATGTCAGTTGCCTAAATTCATGCAGGTTACATGGCCATACGAGTAATGAGAATCATCTAAATGTATTTCGTGACATATATAGCACATTACATGGTGTATGCATTTATGTGGTCTATGTCTATCCAGGACACATACCATTCACTGATGGGAAACCAACATTGCCTGTGACCACTGACAAACTAATTTCAGTGCTTGGCTGCATATATATGTACCTAATGAAGTGGAATTGCTTCCTAACTCATCATATGGGGTTGTCTCAAGATTGGAATGCCAAAATGGCCACCTCAATTAGAAATTAAATATACACCGGACAGCAAATCAAATTGCTTGTCTGCACTGAGTCAAAGGGAGAGAACAAGAAACATGACATTTTTCAGTTAACAGTGGCATTCAAACTCTCCCTTGCACTGCGTCACTGCGTGGAGTATACCACCAAGCAAGCACCCTGTTAGTATTCATGTGTGTGTGTGTTAGGGGTTTGGAGTAGATAAGTGAATGACGTTATACCTTCATGCACATATTCTATCAGTACAGACATTTCACAATTTCAACTTGAGCTGCTAAGTGCATGATAAATGGAAAGATAACATGATGAGGAGTAATGATGAGGATTTTCATAACGATGCCTGGGTGTCTTAGAAGTACAATGTTTCCACATCCCCATGTGGACTACCTGAAAGATATTTGGACAACACTCATACTTCATGTGTGTATGCTTGAAAATACCCATTAAGCACCCATAGAATGTGCCCCAGCGTGATTTCTGACGTAACAGAGTTCAAGCACCTTTCTTGCGTGAAATTTTGTTATAATGCCAACGAAGGACACACTAATCTGGGCGTATGTAACTTTGTATATATCAATGTAGCCTTTGTGTTATTCTGGTGTGACCTTACATGATACAGGCTAAACGATAACACTTGCGCAATAGTGATCCTAATATACTAATAAATTAAATTGAAATCCCATCATGCGGTTGCAGGTGATTGTAGTTGAACTGTGATACCGAGTTGTTTGGGCTCATTGTGGGGGCGTGAGTACAAGGGTGAAGGTCACCTCTGCGTGTTGCAGGGTGAATCTAATGCTGTTTTAAAATTAATGTATTCTGACTATTTTTAAAAGTCCCTAAATTCGTTTTTAACTGTAGGCTTGAGTACAAGGGTGAAGTTCACCTCTGCGTGTTGCAGGGTGAATCTAATGCTGTTTTATAATTACTGTATTCTGACTATTTTTAAAAATCCCTAAATTCGTTTTTACACTGTATGCTTGCACTGCTTTTTGCCCAGCCGAGCGGAGCGCCATCTTTGCTCCGCTCGGCTGGGACACTTTAAGGTGCCATTTTGAAGGGTGAGCGGACTAGCTTTAGTTGTCTGGCTCCCCTGGTGCCTATTTAATGGACACCGCACTGCCGATGCGCAGCGGTTGCAGGTGATTGTTGTTGAACTGTGATACCGAGTTGTTTAGGCTCATTGTGGGGGCGTGAGTACAAGGGTGAAGTTCACTTCTGTGTGTTGCAGGGTGAATCTAATGCTGTTTTAAAATCACTGTATTCTGACTATTTTTAAAATTCCCTAAATTCGTTTTTACACTGTAGGCTTGCACTTTTGCTTTTTGCACACCGAGCGGAGCGCCATCTTTGCTCCGCTCGGCTGGGACACTTTAAGGTGCCATTTTGAAGGGTGAGCGGACTAGCTTTTGTTGTCTGGCTCCCCTGGTGCCTATTTAATGGACACCGCACCGCTGACGCGCAGCTGTTGCAGGTGATTGTAGTTGAACTTGTCGTGTAGTTCCTATAAAACCTATATAGGATCTGCGCGTTTAGACAACATACACTGCGGGACTGGTGTCCAGACTGATTCCAGATAACCCCACCGGGTATGTTGGCCTGTGTACCAGCTAGCTCGCAATGCCACTATAACCTCCTCTTACCAAGGAGAGAATAGTTCTTGGCAACTATCGAACATGACAACCCTGATCCCTCAGGACCGTGGAAACAGAAGCTTACTTTTCGCTCAGTCACTCGTGCTTTTTTTTTCTCAGAGAGATACACAGAATAAAGGGTTGGGACGTTTTCAATAAGTATTTATTGAACAGTCGTTATTCTAGCGTAAAATAAGTGCACTGAAATCACCAGTAGACAGTAGCATATATAAATGAGTACCAGCGCTAAGAAAGTAAACAGATGGTAGGTTTCTACCATTTTGCTAAAATCGTAAATATAGGCAAGTATATAAAATACATGGCAATAAAATGCGTACTCCTACGATGCACCCTAACTAGATGTACCTAAGTGTACCTAGCATGTGAGTAGGTGTAAAGCCAAGAATCCCTCTAGGATACAGCCAACCCCATTACCTGATGTGAGACTGCGGGACCCTGTTTTGGTCTCGAGCTGAACACCCCGCAAGGGATGTCAGACCACTGCGAGCTGGAGTATCTGCATGCAGGGACCTCAGCGTCTTGCGTCAGTGTGTCGGCAAGGAAGTCGTGATCTCCTCCTCCTATCGCAGCAAGATGTGGTGTTTATATACCCTAAGGTATCTCCAGGGGTTCTACCTTGCTGTGCCAGTGTCGGTCTTAGGATGACGTTGGGAATGAACTTTATACACAGTTATTAGGCAGGAGATGATGGTCCTGCTGTGATTCCAGGAAACTAAGAATCCTCATGCATAATTTATGAGGCCAGTGTCCAGGGAAAAACCCTACGTACTTATGTGTAGTATTGTAACTGGGTAAAAGGTCAGTCCCCCAAATCCGTTATGTATGTAGTATAGGAGAGAATGTAGGTGAAGGGTTATGATGATACCTAGACCTATATCGGGGTACCTATATGAAATATAACAAACTGTGATACCGAGTTGTTTGGGCTCATTGTGGGGGCGTGAGTACAAGGGTGAAGTTCACCTCTGCGTTTTGCAGGGTGAATCTAATGCTGTTTGAAAATGACTGTATTCTGACTAATTTTAGAAATCTCTAAATTCGTTTTTACACTGTAGGCTTGCACTTTTGCTTTTTGCACACCGAGCGGAGCGCCATCTTTCCTCCGCTCGGCTGGGACACTTTAAGGTGCCATTTTGAAGGGTGAGCAGACTAGCTTTAGTTGTCTGGCTCCCCTGGTGCCTATTTAATGGGCACCACGCCGCTGACACGCAGCTGTTGCAGGTGATTGTAGTTGAACTGTTATACTGAGTTGTTTGGACTCATTGTGGGGCGTGAGTACAAGGGTGAAGTTCACCTCTGCGTGTTGCAGGGTGAATCTAATGCTGTTTTAAAATTACTGTATTCTGACTATTTTTAAAAATCCCTAAATTCGTTTTTACACTGTAGGCTTGAGTACAAGGGTGAAGTTCACCTCTGCGTGTTGCAGGGTGAATCTAATGCTGTTTTAAAATTACTGTATTCTGACTATTTTTAAAAGTCCCCAAATTCGTTTTTACACTGTAGGCTTGCACTTTTGCTTTTTGCACACCGAACGGAGAGCCATCTTTCCTCCACTCGGCTGGGACACTTTGAGGTGCCATTTTGAAGGGTGAGCGGACTAGCTTTAGTTGTCTGGCTCCCCTGGTGCCTATTTAATGGACACTGCACCGCTGACGCGCAGCGGTTGCAGGTGATTGTAGTTGAACTGTGATACCGAGTTGTTTGGGCTCATTGTGGGGGCGTGAGTACAAGGGTGAAGTTCACCTCTGCGTGTTGCAGGGTGAATCTAATGCTGTTTTAAAATTACTGTATTCTGACTATTTTAAAAAATCCCTGAATTCGTTATAACACTGTAGGCTTGCACTTTTGCTGTGTGCACACCGAGCAGAGCGCCATCTTTCCTCCGCTCGGCTGGGACACTTTAAGGTGCCATTTTGAAGGGTGAGCGGACTAGCTTTATTTGTCTGGCTCCCCTGGTGCCTATTTAATGGACACTGCACCGCTTACGCACGCAGGGGGCGCGCCGCTGGCGTGCCTTCAAGCCAGTCTGCGCCCGTCCGCGTCCCGATCGCGGCCAGCGCCAGATACGCTGCTCAAATAGGTAGCGGTAAGTTCTTTACCTGGCCTTGTGATTCCCTCCTGGCCTTAAGAGGGAACCAGTGTTTGGGAGACCAGGGCACTAACCTAGTGAGTACTGGTTTCCCATACCACTGCAAGGCTTGCAATTTCACCTTAGAGGCACCGGTAGGGACAACCCGGAGCAAGGGCATGACTCCCGGCTCTCAGAGGTTGTTGGCAGGCAGAATTAGAGCCTCTCTGATCAATTGCAGATCACTCCCCAAACACGCAGACGATATCTGGTTATCAGTGTCGGACAATAACTGGGATGTGATGTTCCTGACAGAAACATGGCTTAAGGAGGAATCTGAGCTGACACTGACCCTGGCTATCCCCCCGGGCTTCCGAATCATCTGTGCCAACAGGGACTGCAACAAAAGAGGGGGTGGGGTTGCTATCATTTTGAAGAAATCGTGGGAGATCTCTATAACGGAATTGAGAAATATGGGTATTATGGAGGGCCTAAATTTCTGTATAAAGATCTCTCCAACTCTCTCTTTCGCTGGGTTATTGATATACCGACCACCTGACTGCCCACACAGCTTTACCCCAGAACTATGCAATTTCATTGCTCAGAGATCATTGCAATACGCCAACGTTACGGTCTTAGGAGATTTTAATCTTCACATAGATGATCCTAGCTGTCCCCAGGCCCCTCAGCTAGCTATGTCACTTAATGGTGCCAACCTTACACAGCATGTGAAGGCTCCCACTCACAGAGCAGGTCATATTTTAGATTTAATTTTTTCGAACATTCCATCCATGGCAGCAGAGGCCCTCTGGTGTTTGGTCTGGACTGACCACTGCCTGGTCCCCTTCTCTTTCAGCCTGGAGAAAACTGAACCAAGTGGAGGTATACGCACTATGTTAAAAAGGAACTGGAAAAAGTTAACAGCTGAGAACCTAGGTTCAGTGCTATCAGTGAGTTTGCCTCAGTTAACTAGCAATCCCAACGACGATTCTTCCGCACTTAATACGTGGATTTCTATTGCCCTGGACACAGTGGCATCTGTGAGATCAGTTAGGACCCCGAGAGAATCCGCATCTGCCCCCTGGTTCTCGGCTGACCTCAGAGCGGAAAAGAGCAGGTGTAAAAGGATGGAGCGCCTCTGGAGGAAAGATAATAGTCCGGAGGCTAAACGGGCCTGTAAGGACGCCTTGAAAAAGCTCCGCAAACTGATGAGGGAGGCTAGAAGGGAATACTTTGTGAAGCACATTAATAGCGCAGAAAACTGGTAAAGAGATCTTTAGGATAGTCAGCTCCTTCACCAAGCCTTCTGCGATGGAGGGTAATATACAGCCTTCCCCCTCTCTGTGCCGGAACCTTTCCTTGAAATTGGTTTCCTATGATTTGGCTGTCTCCAAGATGGTTTCTCAGTCTTGTTTTCTATTAATTCACATACATCACATGCTACACAACGTGGTCAATGGCTGTAACTGATTGAAATGCTATAACCCAAAGACAACCAGAACAGACTGAGAGCCTCATGTGAAATGGCCCTAATGGATATATGTTTTACTTCCTATCACTTGTCTGAAACAAAGGTCACACTGACACTTCATATACATGAAAGCCTATTTGATAGGTGTTGCACTTACTTGAAATAGTCAAGATTTTTCCATATTAAAACCAATCTTTTTAGTTTTCTGACTAATAGCTGTCTTCGTATGTAGTCAGTACACAGGCCATTGATCGATGACTTTGAAGTGTACCTGAACAAGTGAGCTGATAATTATTTAAAATGTATAACTTATAGAACTTGTCATTTGTATGATGATTCATGATGTTGCACCTGAGGTAGAAGTGACACTTAGATCTGACATATGTGTACAATTGTGTTTCATGTGGCAGAATAATGGGTAGCATGGTAGTGTGAAGAGTCTCCATTTAGTTAACACTTGACAGTATCATATCAATGAATCAGAAATAACAAATTACATAAATTTAAATAGACACAAACATTGGTGACATATTAAGATAAAACATTTTTTATATAAATGTTGCTGTCGCCCACATGATTTTTATGAAAGGTTATTTTAGATGAGGATAGCCTAACAACATAAATACGAAAATAAAATTATGAAAAGGATATCAGGTTGAAATATGGGGTACATAAATTAAGAGTACACTCATGCACATTACCATTGGCGAAGAAGGATGCTTCATGACTAGAACAGATGAACAAGATCAACAACATCTCACCAATAGAAGACTGCAATTGTTTGTAAAGAAGGTAGCATGCTTACAAACACATGACAAAGGGATGAACTGGCAAAAAACACTCACTAATGTTCAATGGGCAATTCTAGGTCTAACACTTAAGAACTCTACATCTTCATCCTCTGATGACTGTTCAGTCTCCTGGGCTTGTTGTTGAGGTGCAATAGGAGGGTGTGGAGTAATGGAGATGGCTCCAATGCACTAACATCAGAGGTTGAAGATAAATGGCCCAATTTGCCCAGAACAGTAGTGAATGCCACGGTGGCTGCATAATATTGCCTGGCAGGGGCTTGCTGGTTCTGCAAAAAGCAACAACATTGCTGTTGAGGGCACCAGCTGTTGCCATGACGGAGTTCATCTTGGCATCCATTTGATTGGCTAAGGCCTCCAGTCCTAGCTGGGTGACAAAATCACTGATGCTAGATGTAGAAGGCTGTTGTTGATTGCTCTTATGCATCATAATACCAGTGATGTGAGCTGAGGAGGCCTCAATTCCATGGAGCCAAGAATGGGTGCCTCGTACAGCCTCTGACAACTTATTGGGGCTTAAACACCTTGGGACTCCTTTAAGAGTGCCCACTAAAATGTTAATCTTCAACTTGACCACTTCCACCATACGCTGCTGGACCCCTACCACTCTGAAAGATGACTTGGGGTCATCAGAGTCCTCACTGGCGATATGGCGAACAGTAAAAAAAAAAAAAAAAAAAAATTGTATTTATTTTTTTACAGGCTGTTTTACAGGAGAGGTTGGTGTTTCTTCTGGAAAAGGAGTGGGATATGTTATCAATCTTCAGAGGTTGTATTCAACATGTCATTATAGTCATAATGTAGTGTATGCCAAAGTCATCAATAAGCACATGGGCTATAGTTTCACACACCCATTTTGTAATATTGCATTGTTTATATGTAAGTGCAGCAACATTACATATTGACACACATATATTAGTTATGCCTTTTCATCATTACATAGTTCTACATTCAGACATTTTAATTATTTCTATACGGTACTTGAAGAAATCCATTCATCCACTAAGTAAGATTTTACATCACAGTTGACATTGCTATACACACCTGTATATTCCCTGCAGCTTCAAGAATAAGAAATAGTCAATTGATAGTATTTCCATAATCTAACCACGTTCACCAGATGTGAAGCAAACATGCCATTATTAGAGTATTTTTCGTTATATTGTACCTTCACTTTTGTATTACATTGTGTAGCAATCCCATATCATAAACAAATTATATATTCATCATTATTATTGATCAATATAATTGGTGTATTAACATTCACACACATTTCAGAACGTTACACACAAAGGCTCACTGATTTCCCAACATGTTCTACATTTACCATTCTTCATACCATAGTTATGCATCAAGATGGGTGGTAACCATTAAATACTGTGTAATAAATTGTGATAACTGAAGCTCCATACATTTCCAGCATGGCAGCACTACAAATCACACTGATTTCCTACATGAGTTGTAAGATATGATCAGATAGAACCTTTTACACAACATGGAGAGTAGTTGTACATTAAGATGCACAGGGATGCACTGAGATGCCAGGGTCCCACCTTTCACATATCTATAAAAGGAATCCCATTATAATCCTAGTCCTGCCACCAGGTATGTTTTTCTTTACTACACCACCATACTTGTGTCATTGTGGGCGTGACTTTCCATTGGACGTGAGATTCCCGTGTTTTGTGTCATGAGTGAGGATAGGTCGACACATCTCTTGGATCTTACTATCATAAACTCTGTGTATGTATATTCATGTGGCATTTGTGATGATATAACACAATTCTGCACACACAAAAAGACCCGCACGGCAGAACACCTTTGCAATTTGGTGTACGGGTGGAAGATGTGAACCTAGGCAGCACACAATGCACCACAGCTAACTGCTATGTGGATTGTGTGCCTGTATCATTGATTTTTATATAACATAGTACACTTCCTTTCTAAATACACACCACTCAAAGTTGGCTTGTGGGTCTACATTACATGGCGATGGAGTACCTAGGCCATATGTTTGTGTGAAAGCCGATTTGTGTGCTTCACAGATGACCTGGTGGTATGTAGAAATGTTACTAAGACGCATACACATCTGTCCTGTGTGTTACAGTATACCTCTATACATACATAAATCTTGATTCATAATGGTAATTCTACATTGGTTACAGCAAATTCTGCATTACCTGCACTATATGATTATGTGGGTTCAATTTTGTAACTTACAACGTTGCCCTATATGTACTTACATGTAAGGATCATTTTAATATGTTTGTAACTACTCATATTTGCAATTTATACAGATAAATATTACATGCATTATGTTATAACTCACCCTGTACAGACGTGTCTCATTCCTTCCCGCAGGTCGCTCTTATTTCCTCCGCCAGGACAGTGTCATTCTTTCTTAGGTTTGTCCCATTCTTTCAGACTGCCCTCATTTCCCATCATATGTCTCCTTCTCGCTCTCAGATCGGTCTCATTTTCTCTGCTAGGCATTTCACGTTATCTCTCTCACACATACACTCTCTTATGCATGCATTATACTCCAGCGGGATTGTCTCATTTTTCATGTCTGCCTCATTCTTCTGTGTCTCTTTCTCTCTCATGTCTGTCTCATTCTCCTTTACTCCACTCCCTCTCTCTCAGGTCAGGCTCATTCTTCCTCATATATGTCTCCTCCTTTCTCTCAGGCTCATCGTGTGCTCTCTCTCACGTCTGTCTCTTTCTCCGATCTAGATCATTGTCACTGAGGGCTGTCTTATTCTTATTCAGATCTGTCTACATCTTTTTTTCAGATCTGTCTCAATCTACTTAAGGTCTGTCTCATTCCTTTCTTCCTCCAGGTCTGTCTCCCTATCAAACAGATCATTTCCTGTCACTCTGGCCATTTTCATTTTCCCTCATCTGTCTCCTCCTTCCCTCTTTCTTGCATACTTTCTCTCTATATATATGCACACACACACACACACACATATCCTTCTGTCTCTAAGGTCCATCTCATTCTCTCAGGTCTGCCTCATGCTTCCTCTCAAGCCTCTCTCTCTGTCTTCTGTTATGTCTATCATTTTCATCAGACCTGTTTCATGCTCTATCACATCTGTCTCCTTCTCTCTCTCAGGTCTGTGAAGTGGGTCTCATTACTCGCCAATCTGTCTCCTTCTCTTGTTTAGGTGTATTTCATTATCGCTCTGGTGTGTCTCATTCTCTCTCAGGTCTCCCCCACCCCCCCACCCATCAGCTCTGCCTCAGTCTCTCTTTGAGATCTGTCACTTTCTCCCTGTCAGGTCACTCATTCTCTCTCTCTCTGGCCTTTCATTCTTTTTCAGGTCTGCCTCATTCTTCCTCAAATCTGACTCCTTCTCCCTCCCAGGTCTGCCTCCTTCTCCCTCTCTGGTCTGTCTAATTCTCTCTGAGGCCTGTCTCCGTATCGATTAGGTCAGTCTAATTTAGGGTCAGATGTGGCTCTTTTTCTATCTCAGGTCTTACTCATTCTTCCTTATGTCTCCTCTCTCCTAGGTCTGTCTCATTCTCCCTTCAATCCGTTTCCTCTCTCTCCAAGGTTTAATTTTCTCTTTCTCATGTATGTTATCTCTCTACCCAGTGGGCTTCACATTCACTCAGATCTATCTCATCTTTCATAGGCCTGACTTATTCTGCCTCATAGCCATCTCCTTCTCTCTCTGAGGTCCACCTCGTGCTTCCTGTGGTTTGTTTCAATCTTTCTCAAGTTTATCTCATTCAGACTCATATCTTTCTTATTCGCTCTCTAGTCTGTCTCTTTCCCCCTTAGCTCTACCTCCTTCTCGCCCTCAGATCTGTTTCCTCTTTCTTATGCTTGGCTCATTCTCTGTCAGGCCTCTAGTTTTACTAGAAGTCTTTCTCATTCTTTCTCAGGTCTGTTTTCCTTTCTTTCAGGTCAGTTTAATTCTTCCTCAGATCGGTCTCATTTCTTTCATGTATGTCTTATTGTGTCTCAGGTCTTTCCGATTCTCCCATCAGATCGGGCTTCTCTCTCTCTCTCTCTTTCTGTAGGATATGACTCATTCTCACTCCAATCAGTGTCCTTTGTCTCAGGTCTGTTTCACTCTCTGTCTATTCTCTCTTAGGTCTGTCTCATTCACCCTCAGTTCCAATTCCTTTTTCTCCCAGGTCTGTCTTATTTTATCTGATATCTAATTTCTCTCTGCCCGTTCTCATTCAGATCCAGCTATTCTTTCTCAGGGCTATATCATCTGCCTCAGATAAGCAAAATAAACACATATGGCAGTGCCGCAATTGTCTAACAATTTTACTATAGAGATTTTTCTCTTCATTTTCTTCTGGTGTACACTTGTTTAATGTTGTCAATATCAATATATTCTTTATAACTTTTTTCAAACCTGAAGAAGAATATATTGAAATTGACAACACTGAACAAGTGTACACCAGAGGAAAACTAGGAGAAAAGTTTCTATAGTAAAATTGTTGGACAATTGCGGCACTCCCGATGTGTTTATTTTGCTTATTTGTATTCATGTTTTTTCAGAATAGTTCGACCACTGAGTAGTGAGTGCCCATTACTACCACTTAACATGATTAGCATCCGTGCAGCTACGTATAGCCAGAACTACTCTTGCTTTGGGATCTTTCTGCCTCAGAACCCGTATTGGTTATCTGAAAGTGGACTGGTTTCCTCGGCCCATGTCTCAAGGCATGGCAATAGGACACGGACCTTCAACTTTGAGTCCAGGAGAGAGCAAAGAAGTTGACTATTCTCTTTTGGAATGTGGCAGGTATCAGGACTATACTTGAAAATTAATCCTGGCCCAACTTTATGGACACATTTGCAATAGCCTGTCTGTAGGAGTCCTGGTCAGTAAAACCGGTACATCTTAACGCTTTCAAGACCTTCCATCTTTTTCTGGCCGCCAAATGGGTGACTTGGTAATCTATCTCTCTGCTATGGTTTGCACCAGAACCTTCTCATACAAAGTTGACACACTTTTTTGCCAGGTACTCAGCCTTGAATTTAAGGACGGCAGAAGGCTGGGTATCCTTAATTTCTACAACAACATGCCATCTGCAAATATAAGCTGTGTGCTGTCTAGGCTGGAATTGGACATAGACTCTCTTACACCGAAATGTGATGAAGACCTGGTCTTGGTGTGGGGGCAAGATTTTAATGTCCATCTCTGCCCCACTCCGAAACGCCTGTGGGTTTCTAGATGTGGATGGGTGCCCACAGACCCAATTTTTGCATGATGCCCATGGTAGCAATCTTAATTTCATTAAGACGAAGTTTAACATGAGGTTTGCTAAGGCATCTAGTAAAAACAATCTCCCTTTTGCCGAATGTGGGTAATGGAGAGGGCTCCCTCATAGATTTTTATCCTCCTTCGGCCAATTTAGACACTTCCTCTGGTGATTTTTATCACACACACAAGTCCAATCAGCGATCATTTGCTGCAAAGCCTATCAATTAATATCTCTAAATGGCAGGCCACTTATAGCCCAGACAGGTATGTTACAGACATCTTGGCCCACAGAAAGAAGGGTTCCAGGATCAAATGGGAGTCTGTGAACATTGCGGCCTTTATGTATAAACTGGTAGGGGACAATCGCACCTTGTTTAATATCTGTTTAGATGATGAGGCGGACCCTAGTGACATCACAGAGGGTTTTCTACCCTAAACGAGACAATTAAGGCAGCACTTGGTAAAACTCTCCAAATTGTGCCCAGGGAAACGAAAGGGGTGGTTCAACAAGGAGTGCTCAAGTACTCATAAAGTGCTCATGTGTGCCCACCAAACGGGGTGGCCCAGTGTAGGAAAGCATGTAGGAAGGCAATAAAGGCCAGGAAAAATATTTTTTAAATGAAAGCATGTTAGGACCTCGAGCAAGCAAGTCACAAGAAAACGTTTTGGGGCATTGTGAACCAGCCATTTCTGAAGGAGGCTGAAGAGTCCTCCCTCGAAATTGCCATATCAGGGCAGGAATCTTCCTTTGGGGCGGTCTACACCTCTAGGGCTGGGAAGGAAGGGATGAGGGAGCATAGCGTAGGGTCATGTATGCTTGATCCCTGCGCAGTCTCAAAGGGAGAACTTCTGCCCAAATATCTCCCTAACTTAGATGAAGTGCTGGAGGCCATTAGATCAAGCCGCAGTTGCAAAGCTCCCGGTCCAGATGAGGTTCTGTTGGACGTTTTCAAGAGCCCAGTAGAACTTTGGGACACACTGGTAACCAAGGTTTTACGGGCAGTGAGTATTTCTAGAAAAGTGCCCACATGGTTGGAATCAATTATTGTTCCTATATTTAAAAGGGGAGACCGAGGGAACATTGGTTCTTACCGTTCGATCTCTCTCCTGGACTCAAAGGTGAAGGTCCTGGGCGGTGTCCTATTATCACGGCTTGAAGCATGGGCCAAGGAGACCGGCACACTTTCAGATATCCAATATGGGTTCAGGAGGAGGCTTGGGATGGAGGACCAGTGCCTGAATGTCCCCCTTTTGTTGGGCAACTATGTCATCGCCAAACAGGCCTCCCTATTTCTGGGGTTTGTGGACATGTCCAGTGCCTTTGATTCTGTTTCTCATAGCAAGTTGTGGAGCATTATGTAAGATCTTGGCATAGACAAGTCCTTAGTTAACCCCATTCGGGAGCTATATCGTAACTCCAGTGCTTAAGTCAGTCACTCTCTACATCAACTAGTTGGAGAGGGAGTTGGTTTCAATCTGCAGGGACATGCCTCAAATTGGACAGCGTCCCATACCAGCTTTGTTTTATGTGGATGACACTGTACTTATGAGCCACACCCCATTGGCATTACAGCACCTCTTAGACCGGTTCTCAGCCTTCATGAAAGGGCTGGACCTGAAAATAAATACAAATAAAACCTTTTCCATGTTCTGTAGTTCAAATCGTATTGTTAAATCAACATTTTACTTCTAACTCCAAGCTTATTCAAGAAACAAGTGATTTTAGTTACCTTGGAGTGACCTTCAATAATAAAGGGTTCTGGTACCCGCAGCAGGAGATCAAAAATAGCCAGATTGCCAGGAGCATTAATTCCCTTTTCTGGTTTGCCGTGCAATTGGGCAAAAGATCTAAGTGCCAAATGTTGGCAAACTATCAGGCAAAATATACAAGCATGGGGATCTATGGGGAAGGGGCCTGGGGAATTCACAATGCAACCGCGTTTCAGGCCCTGAACATTGGTTCGCCCGTCATTTGCTGTCACTCCACCAAGGCACTGCCACCTTCATCTACTGTAAGGAGCTAGGGCTTTTTCCCTTGGAGAACAAACTATGAACTCGTCCATTTATGTTGTGTCACAGACTTTGGAGCAACGAGGCACCAGCACTAAATAGATCAATAATGGATGACTGAGTGTCTTTGGACAGCGGTCTCGAGATCCATGGCAGAGGGAAATCAGGGACACGGCTGACCAGATCTGTTTGAATATCTCACAGCTCTATCCTACTTGAGCAAAAGGGCAATGAGGGATATGTGTTGTACACTGTATGGGGCTGCAAGGTGGCAAAAAGCTAGAACATTGGCACCTGTTCTTTCCTACCTATTGCTGCCCCAGCCCTTTCTGCTATTTAAGGCACGGCACTATCAGCACTTTATCCTTCTAAAGTTCAGATTAAACCTAGTCCATAAGTTAGTCTCTTTTCCACACTGTAATAATTGGTTGCATAAACTTGATCTGTGCCTTGCGATCAGACTTCCCCACAAAGCACTTCACATATAATGTTTTTCTGCAGTTTTATTTCAAACCCAGATCTTGCACTATCAAAGCCCTCTAGAAAAAACACTCAATAAGACAATGCACACAGGCACTTTATTTCCTTCAACATCTAGCATCTAATAAAATAATAGCAACAGTTTATACTTATCTCAGATTTGTGATCAAGATCAGGAAGACTTATGAGCATGACAATACAAGATTTGTCTGGGTTTATTTTTGATTTGGTAGGAGCACATAGTGAACCTGTTTATTTGAGATTTTTGTTCTCCTTTCCTTACACTTGTTGTTTGTTTAATGTGTTTACCCGTGTAGGAGGGCCGTGAATATGCATGTTCAAATATCATTAAATTATTCTTAATTATGACGATTGCTAAAATCTGGAGCTACTAAAGCATTATGCCATTTTAATCTCAATATTTTTAACTATCTGTATTTTTTTTAGCATTTCTTGAAATTGCATTGTAATGTATTATTTTGTACTTTTATGGCGAAGTTTTAACTAGACCAGACTCCTAACCCGGAGGTGGCCCTACTGGGTTATACAGTTAACTTCCCTAAAAAAGTCAGACGGTTCGCTGCATTGGGACTGCTCCTGGCTAAGCGTGAGATAGCTATTCATTGGGGTCGCAGGTCGGTCCCAACTGCACAGAGCTGGTTGAGGAGTTTAGCTTATTGCAACGTCAACAGTGAAATATATGCCACTTCGTTGCCCAGTTCGTCCCGTCCCAAGGACATATGGGACCCTTACCGGTCTTACATTGAGGCAGTACGTCAGGAGCCTGACCGATCACTGCATGCGGGGTTTGGTGCCAGAGGGGTGGGGTAGGCAGTCCTCTGCAGAACACCTTCGCCCTATTGCCGCAGCGCGATCAATGGTAAATTGCAGGGATGCTCGTCTCCTGGGTGCAGATTGCGCCCCAACAGATTTCTACTGGGATCAGTGTCCAGTACGGGACCCCCCCCTATTAATGCTTATTATGATAACCTGTGCATGCATCGATTTTACAATTTCTGTTTCAAGTCCCACATGCTGCCAAATGTAATGTTAATGATGTAAATGTGAATTGACAATTTGTACTGATGCAATAGCGAACTAAGACACAAATACAATGCTTATTCTTGATCATGCAAACGAAAAAGAATAAATAAAGTTTAAAAAAAAAAAACTTTTAACCAGACCAAATAAAGTTATTTCAATCAAATCAAGAATTACTCAGTGTTACTGTGACTCACTCAGTCGCACACTCAGTTACACTTAGTCATTCTCCCTCACTCACTCACATTCATTCTCACATATACTCGCTCTTACTGTTACTCATTTTCACTCACTCTGCCTCACTCCTTCACTGACTCTCTCTCACTTCATCTCACACACATAGTCACACAGACATGCCCACAGTGCTGGAATGACGCAGGCACCTTCAAGCGCCAGCGTCAGCAATCAAACAATGTCAATAGGTGCCTCAGTTTTTTGCTGGGCCCGAAGCAGGTCTGCATTTTATTATTATTATACCAAGAGTGAATAATTGTTCACTCTTGATATAATAAAAATGGATCAGAAAACAAAGGTGTAGTGTAGCTGTGGAGTCCATAAAGGAGAGCTGCCACTGGTCCAGGGACACCTATGCATCTAATAAAATGAGACACCCCTGTGCTTGGAAATTATTGGGAGTGATAATTACTGGCTACTCCGAGTTATCCCATCAACAACTGGGCATAACATGCAGATTTTGGAACTTTAGGACTAAACCAGGGCAGTCAGATGATGACCTTTACTAACATCACTAACACTGGAAGAGAGAGAGGGTGTGTGGTGTGTGTGTGTGTTTGCTCATCCATCCTGGAGCAAGGCGAGGGATTAACAATCAACCAAGGCATCTCATTTGAGTGAGTCAGTGTATTCACACTCCCTGCCCACCTCTACCGGGTATGATGAAATAGTCCTTACTTACACAGCATAACCTGCCTGGAAACAGAATCAACAATATGTAGTCCTCAAACTGAGAACCAATAATACAACATTGTTATAAATGTATTTTCGCATGATCATTCATTGTTATTTTTACTTAATAATTAATTGACACCAAGTGTACTGAGGTTGTCAGATAGATCTCTAATTGCACAGGATCCCAAGTGGAGAAGTGTGGCTCAATGGTTAGAGCGGCAGACCCTGATGCAGAGATCTGGCCCGGGACCAGGGTTCAATTCCCGCCTCGGCGGGTCTTGGGCTCAATTTCCTCGGACCTGATAATTCTCGCCTCTGTGCCTATTCTAATCATGGGTCCCACTCTGCAACTCTGGGCAATAGCTTGCTTAATCTCCACAATGGCCCCAACAGCGCTGGGATGCCTGGCTTCACCTTGGGGGTGCCCAGGAGTGGACATTTCACAGGGAAAAGCCAGGAAGGGTTCCACAGCGGTATGCGTACAGCGCCAGGACACCCCTTTGGGGGTATAAGTGTGCTTTACAAGTACAAATTTCATTTCATCGGGCATGAGCTGGCATTTAAGGGGCCCCCGGAGCTTTTCATTAGCATGAGGCATGTGCAGTCCAAAGGGTCAGCTCTAGGATGCTCTGCTGCGAGTGGTACAGCTTGCTAGCCAGAAGCAAAGAGAAGAGGGATGGGCAATGCAGCACTGCCGACAACAGCTGTCCACAGGAGACGGTCTACCGAAATGAACAAGTGGCTCTGTAGGAGTTTCGAGCAAGGAGATCAGACAGCATAGGGCAGTCTTTGTCGACACCGCACAGGTACTGAAGAAATACATTTGCTGGATAGGGAAAACAGAGGATGCCTAATTGCTAGTAGACTGTCCCCAGCAAAGGCTCCTCCGGCACAGGAGAGAGAGGGCAGCTGCTCCATCACTCTGCAGTCCACCAGGCAACAACAAATGATCTTTAAAGGAGCAGCAAGGGTGCCCAGGTTTCATGACATCTTGTGAATACCATAATATACTAGCACTGACACATTTTCAGGGATTGATGGAACCTCTCTCGACCTGCTATCACCTGCTCAGCCTTGCCTGTTAGTGAGCCTGAGGAGTTGCAGTGAATGGAGGAGGGTGCAGTTTTCAGTCATAGATAAGGCTAAAATTCACATTTGTGATTCAGTCATGTGAAGGCTCTTTATGACACCTAACTCATCCTCATTCTTTTGCATATTTCTTCCTTAGTATTTTTTTGTTATTGTTTTATATTTTGGATACAGACACTGGTTGTATTACCAACATCCTTGTTCCTTTGTGTCTGGTAAATGTGGCTAGTGAATGGTTTGCTTCCTTTTCGACTGTGGTACAAATGACATTCAACAATTTATGTCAGAACAGTAGAACATTTATAAAAAGTGGCACAGCACAAAATTGTGTTTTATTTCATCAACTTTCTAGAGCGCTGACATAAAAGCACAGAAGAGTGTGTGATATAATACAAAAAGGAGAAGCAAAAGGAAACTGCATCAGGATTATTATGAATGTGAATCAGAAGCAAGTCGTTGCTTGTTATTAGTAGTGTAGCAACAATGCCATGGGCCCTGGTGCAAGCAAGGAATGGGCCCTTTGATGCTGTTGTGGTAGTAAAATACAGCGATTGTTAGGGTTCAGTGAGGCCCACATGGCTCTGGTGTCACTGCACCTGCTGTAGCTATGCCCCAGCTTGCTAGAAGGAAGCAACGGAATGTAAAGAAGAAGCAAAGCAGGCAGAGAGGTGTAGTGTCGCGCTCTAGTGTTCCGTGGTCACGTGTGGCCGGGATTGCTGGGAGCGCGCGGGATGTCGCGAGAGCATCGCGGCTGTAGAGGGAGAGACGAGCAGTGGCTCCCGGCGCTCCTACCGGAGGAATAAAGAAAGATATAAACACTACCGCCGTGTCTGCCTTTCTTTCACCCCTAGCGCCTCACTACAAATTGGCGACGAGGCTGGGGGAAGGCGACCGGCAGGACAAGCACACCGTGCGCACGACGCACGCGACGCGCAGCCGCATCCGGCACGGAGCGCGGCAGGGGCCTGGTTCCCGACGTACGGCCTCCCACCGAGAGCACCGTGACGCATCTGGAACAGTGAGCTGCGGGGAGGGCCTGTGAGCCCAGACACAGGAGGAACACTGTGTACCACCCCGGTCCAGACCTCATCCACGTGGTGTAGCACCTCGTCGGCGGGACACGCTCTCCAGGGCGACGAAACACACAGGTACAAGCGCCCCCTACTGCGTCTAGCCAGGACACCACACGGTCTCCCACAGCGCCAGGCTACAGCCTACAGCAGTTCGTCCCAGCCCAGTCTACATCGTCCACCAGTATCAGGCCCAGAAGAAGGGAGTGTACAGGGCAGAGCGCAACCCCTACACACGCACGTGTTGGAGCACGTACCAAGCAGTTGGAAGGTGCGTGAACCTGGCTCACCAAGGGCCACGCCGCACAGGAGCGGACACGTCGTCCCACACAGGGGCCACAGATCCACCAGGGCAGAACGCTCCCGGGAGCCCCCCATCCAGAGTGGAAGTCGCGCCAACCGTAAGGCAAGCAGGGATGTGTGCACAAACGTTCTCCCTCACAAATCCACTACCTTTCCTGCCCCAACCCGGGGAACCGGCGATGAAATGGGAGGATTGGAAGGAATATTTCCTGAACTATTTGTCTGCGTTGGAGGATGAAGGAGAGGAGGTATTCCCGAGTACAAGAAAGAAAAAGATCCTACTTCACAATCTAGGCCCTGAAGGGGTCAGGGTATACAGGAACCTAGTAAAAAAGACCCGTCCACCAGAAGACACGGATGTATTCCAACACGCCATAGACGATCTGGATAGCCACTATCAACCGGTAGTGTGCACAGCTATTGACCGCTTCAATTTTTCAAAGAAAACAGAAGGTAGGAGAATCGGTGGATGATTACGTGGCTGCATTGAAAAGTCTAGCCATCACATGCAAGTTCGGAGGACTGCATGACGAGTTCATACGGGATCAAATCATCATGCACACTGTGAACACGTCCATACAGGAAAAGTTGTGGGTCAGTGGCGACTCCCCTCTGAAGGAGATTGTCGCGCTAGTCAAGAAAGCTGAACTCTCCAAGCAGTGTGCAGAGGCCGCGAAAAGGGAGACAGCCAGTAGACCACTAGTAGGAAAGGTAACAGAGGCCCCAATACACGAGAGAAGGCGGCAGGCCATGGGTAACTCAGGAAGGCACAAAAGGCCGGAGACGAGGACGCCGATGAGTGCACCGTTCCAAGGGGACGCTAAGAAAGGCTGCTACAGATGCGGCAACAATGCTCACGCGGCAACAGACAGACGATGCCCAGCCTTCAGAGCTAAATGTCTATATTGTGGGATCATGGGACATTTTGAGAAGGTCTGCAGACGCAAACCCAGGAAGGCGACGGTGAAGTATGTGTCACACGAATCAGACCCAGAAGGGGAAGTAGAGGGAGAGGAAGAAGATGAGGTACTGTGCATCGAAGAACACGTTTTGGGCGTGGACGGCTCCCGCACACGCAAACCGTTGTGTGAAGTGACAATAGGGGGAATCCCAGTCTCCACGGTGGCAGACTCAGGATCGCCATATACTATCATACAACGCAAAGTGTGGGATCGAGATTTCGCCCCAGTGATTGGCACGCATCTTCTCCCCTCCGATATCAAGCCGGTCACCTTCACAGGAGAACCCATACCGATGGTAGGCTTCCGGAAACTGCTATTCGAATTCAAAGGCCGCACGACAGAAGGGAAGCTGTACGTTGCAGAGAAGGGGCCATCGGTGTTGGGATGGATGGACCAAGGAGGACTAGGAATCCAACTCAATCCGGGTGGACTGACACAAGTGCTGATGACCGACCAAGCGCAAGGATATGAAGCAGACAGATGGAAGGAGGAGTTCCCGAAAGTCTTCGGCGGCAGGATCGGCAAATTGGCAAAGTTCACACACAAAATATGCCTCAAGGAGGGTGCAAAGCCAGTGAGTCATAAAGTGAGGAACATTCCGTTCAACAGCAGGGAAGCGGTGCAACACGAACTACAACGCCTGGAAGACAACGGAGTGATAGAGCCGATAGAGAGTGCGGAATGGCTAGCTCCCCTAGTGGTGGCCAGGAAACCAAATGGCAAGGTGCGTTTGGGCTTCGACTTACGAGAACTCAACAAGAACATAGTCGTAGACAAGTTTCCTCTTCCTCGGATAAATGAAATGATAGCACAGACAAAGGGGGTCCAGTGGTTCTCGACCATAGACTTGACCTCGGCGTACCATCAGATAGCACTACACCCGACAAGTAAGAAGCTGACATCGTTCATCACGCCGTTTGGATGCTATCAATTCCGGCGGATGCCCTTTGGACTGGCATCCGCTGCGGCAGTGTTCCAAAAGTTGATGCATAAACTGTTCAGAAACACTGATGGCGTACAGTACTTCCAGGATGACATCCTAATCATGGGAAAGACTAAAACAGATCATGATGCTAAACTCACCAATGTGCTGCGCATCCTGGCGCAAAGTGGCCTCACGGCAGAATGGGACAAGTGCAAGTTCGGAGTTTCAGCCGTGACGTACCTGGGTCACGAGATAAGTGATAAAGGGATCACCCCCAAGACAGCCAATATGAAAGCCATTAAGGAGGCACCCATACCTAGGAACAAAGACGACGTCAGGTCCTTTCTAGGCATGGCAGAGTTCTACAGCAAGTTTGTGCCCCACTTCGCTACCAAAACACACAGCATGCAGCAGTTATTAAGAGAAAAGACGAACTTTGTGTGGACAGAGGCATCGGATGTGGAATTCAGTCAAATAAAGGAGGACATCTGTGAAGCAGTGCCCTTACAGGGGTTTGACCAGGAAGCACTCTCGATTCTCACCACGGACGCCAGCGACAAAGGTTTGGGGGCAGTCCTCATGCAAAAGTCCGGAGACGGAACACTGACGACGGTCAGCTTTGCGTCGAGATCACTGTCCACCACAGAGGAGAAATTCAGTGTGATAGAGAAAGAGATGTTGGCAGTCATTTGGGCAATGGAACGATTCCGTCAATTCCTGTGGGGCTCACGGTTCCTGCTAAGGACTGATCACAAACCCCTGGTCAAGGTCCTTACGTCCAGTGGTCATGCGAGCGCCACCCCTCGCATAGCAAAGATGACTCTGAAGCTGTTGGACTACGTGTACGACGTTGAATACATCCCGGGCACAAAAAACAAAGTAGCTGATTACCTTAGCAGAGCGGCAGCCATGGAGGACGCACCTCAGCCTACTGAGGAAGATGACTACACCATCGCCTTCGCAGAAGATCAGGAAGCGGTCATAAGTGCACAAGAAAGGGGAACGGCGTACGCAAACGATGCGTGTCTCACGGAAGTGAAAGGCTTCGTGATCTCAGGGTGGCCCGAAAAAAAATACTTGACATCAGAACAGCGGAAATTCTACGAAGTACGGGAAGAACTGTCTGTAGAGGATAAAAATGTGTTCTTACTTAGAGGAGACAAAGTGGTGCCGCCAGAAGCGCTGGTGAAAAGGTTAATGACCATCCTACACGAGGGACATCTGGGCATTGTAAAAACAAAACAGAGGGCCAAACAAGCCTATTGGTGGCCTGCACTGGACAGTCAGGTGGAAAGGCACGTCAGAGAATGTGTACAGTGCAGTAATGCAGACAAGTCCCAAGCCATGATGAGACCTCCGTTGGGAAAGTTCCACCACCCGATCAATCCATGGGAGGAAGTTGCGATTGACATCCTGGGCCCAATCCTGAACGCACAGAGTACACCTATGTACATAGTAGTGTTGGTGGACCGATATTCCAAATGGCCAGAAGTGGAAATACATGACACAGTGGACACAGATACAGTGTTGACGTTCCTCACTTCCCTCTTCCTGAGAGAAGGGATCCCCAGGGTCATAACTTGCGACAACGGACCACAATTCACGTCGGACAAATGGAAGTCTTTTATGGAGAGGAATGGTATCCGGACGAAACACACACCAATATATCATCCAGCTGGCAACGGTCTAGCCGAACGTTTTAACAGAGTGGTGATGGGGTCCGTGCAAGCAGCCATCAACGCAGGAAAAAAGTGGGAAACAGAACTTCAACGTACCATCTGGGCGTACCGCATCACTCCCACAAAAACTGGATACAGTCCGTTCAAGATCTTAAGGGGTCGCGACCCGTTCACTAGAGATAACATTGCATGGAAACAAAGGACAGTACAAAGCAAATGGTCACCTGCGGTGGTGCGGAGCAACCTAGAAAAGGCCCAAAGGATATACACGGATCACTACAACCGACGGCACAATGTCAAGGAAGAACCTTTGAAAAGAGGGGAATGGGTCAGAGTAAAACTGGCCCAACTGAAAAGGAAAGGAGAAAGCAAGTTCAGTACTCCTTTAAGAGTACGAGAGACATATGCAAGATCTGCCTTATTGAGTGATGGGAAGATATGGTCCAAAGACAGGATGACGAGATGCAACAAAATATTGCAATGGGAAAGGGCGGAAGACACACAAGAAGGAGGTGAAGAAGAAGATAATCAAGATGCAGACAACCAGATGACCAGAGCAGAGACGTCTGGCAGAAGCACCGTAAATAGCGGGGCAGAAGAAACAAGCACCAGGAACACACCGGAGAGCGGTGGAGATGAGAGTCATCAGGAACAGCGGGAGAGTTGGATAGATGGAAGATTGGAGGCAAGAAGTCAAACTCACAACTCACCTGGGGCTACCGAATCCAATGAGTATGATGTGGAGATATGACTGCACTGCACTATTCCGTCTTCCTGAGACATTGTGTTGTTTGGTATTACAGTGTAAAGGGGGAAGATATGTAGTGTCGCGCTCTAGTGTTCCGTGGTCACGTGTGGCCGGGAATGCTGGGAGCGCGCGGGATGTCGCGAGAGCATCGCGGCTGTAGAGGGAGAGATGAGCAGTGGCTCCCGGCGCTCCTACCGGAGGAATAAAGAAAGATATAAACATTAACGCCGTGTCTGCCTTTCTTTCACCCCTAGCGCCTCACTACAAGAGGAGGGGGTGCATATGGGCATGGCACGAGAAGGACAGAAAACAAAAATGAGCGAAGGGAGAATGAGTGGGTAGTGCCCAAATGATAAAGTGTAATTTTGCCTGGGCATCCGAAAAATGTTGTAAAGTAGTACATAGAAAACAAAAAGAGAATGGAAACCAGCAGATAGAAGAACGGGATGGACAAACGGGAGTGCTTGTTAGGAAAAGACTAATGAATAATTAAAAGTTGGCTGTTGGGGTGCTTGGAGTCCAAGAAAGATGAAAGAGCGTTAGCGTGAGCAACATAGCGCCAGGTTGGAGATTAGGGTCTTGGCAGAGGGAAAGTCAATAAACACCCATGGGCCATGGCAGTGCCTGAGATCGGGCATTGCCTTTAACTTGATTTGTGGCATCCTGTCAGATCTCCGAATAAACCTACTCCGCTCCAGTTCTAGAGTGAAAGGCCAGCCAGTCAGCCACTTCCTAAATATTTTCCATGCCTCTCTTTCCCTGCAGGGAGAGGAATTGGTATGCTTGTGAAAAGAGGGTTTCTAAATCATCCTGCATCATGCAACCCCGTCGTGCACAGGTCAGGCCTCATGACAACTTTTAGCAGAGGCATTAAATGCCTCACCAGATTTCTTCTCCAAGAATGGCTCATGTGAGCAAAATGCAGAAGCTGAACTGCATAGTGGCCTCTTAGTCCACTAATGCAATTATTGTCCGCAGCTGGCTCCTTCCATCTCTTGGGCCCCTGTGCAGCAAACGAGTCAAGATAAGGAGTCCTCTGAAGGGACAGGCTCGGGCTCAGCTCCATAATCTTATTTCAAAGTGAAGCCAATGCACTACTAAAACGGGTTACTGCAAGGAGAACAGCCCCCTGCAACCCTCCTACAGCCCTCTGTGGTGACCAACTAATTACTGCCACCCACTACCTCCTTGTCCTCATCGGCCTGTCCCACCCCCAGGGCCGGACTGGGAATGCAAACCGGCCCTTGCAATTAGGTCTGACCGGCCGCGGGGGCAGGAGGGGCTTGGGTTCTCTGGTGGGATCACTGCTGCTACTTTTGGTATTGCAAACCCGGCCCCCTGTACCAAAACCGGCCCCCACCCTTCCGGCCCACATGGAAAATGCCCGGTGCCCGCTATGGCCAGTCCGGCCCTGCCCACCCCCAGCCATTGAAGTGCATGCAGTTTTGCTAACTCCTCCCAGGGGCACTGTATATGCGCCCAAAAGCAACCGGATCAATGGTACTCTAATTCAGCACTCCCTCTCGTATGATGTCACTGCTGTAGCTTGTGCCTGCAGGTGGAAGAAAAGCTCGCCCTGCTGGGCTTCCACAGTGGGACATCTGCAAAGTTCATTGCAGTTCACCCAAGAGATTCAGCACACTGTCTCCGATTAGTAATTTGTTCTCAGCTGCTCCTTGTTTTTTTCCCTTGTTCTTGCCTCTCCCCCAGGGTGGCAGAGGCACACCCCTTGCACCCATTAACACCAGTCACCCCTGCCAGAACCGTCTGCAGTGAGGGAAAAGAGCCGCCCAGAGAGTTTGCCAAGCGATCACTGCAGAGAAAGGAGCGACTGTCGACATGACCTCCACACAGAGCTCCCGCTCTCACAGGTGAGTGACAATGAGGGAGAGCCAAGCCTGCTCTCTGTCTTCAGTCGACATCGACCCTCCTTTCCTCATACCTCCTCTTTCTTTTCCACCATTTCTGATGGGTTGGTGTCTATACAAATCAGAGGTATATGTTAGTGAAGATTATTGGATCTTCCTGGACCCCGCACCTCATCCTCTACAAACAACGGGGATGCTTCTAAACATTTCCAGCACTGGTAGTAAGTGGAAGCCTGCGGATCTGTTCCACTGTCATCAAGTGTTTGTGGGCTGAGGACAAAGGCATGTTGTGTATGTGCGAGGTGTTCAGCAGTTTTCAGACTGCATGGAGTAAGTTACTGACTGGAAGAGACATAGCTCCCTTACCTTAGATAGGGAACAGACCGGAGTGGTTGTCTTTGGTTACCCATCCCTGTGGTCTCAGAGGTGGTGATCGTCACAACTAGGGACATACCCAATGCCAGTGTAAGAGGCGAGAAACTAGGGATCATATTTGATTCCAAGATTACTTTTAAACCACAAATACCAACGCTCACAGCTGCCGGTGTGCGTCTGCTGAGCGTTGTTCAAAAGATTCTCCCTCTTCTCCCAACAGTCTCGAGAGTGACATGGACCTGAGTGGACTATTGCAATTCCTCCACGGTTGGTCTCCCAAAATATCTAACCGACAAAGTGCATATAGTTCAGAATGCGTCAGTGATTCAAAACGCAAGTGCCGGGACCCTCCCATGGAGCCCACTGCAGCCTGCACCACCCATTGCCTCTGCCAGCACTGCCAATGGCAGAACCAACACAGCTACCAACTACCACACTCCTACAAGGGTGACAGTTCAGACTATTTCAGGCACCCAGAGCTATAATTATGTCTTGGGTGGAATGTATTAGTTGTTTTTAATGTGCATTGAATAAATAAACAACTGTTGTTGTGCTCGTCTCTAAATTAGACATACAGCCCCAGCAGGTGGCAGATTGTCATAAGTGCTTGAGTTGACAAGTGCCGGTGACGAGCACCGGAAACCACTGGCTCAAAGTAAGCCCTGGAATATGGCGGGAAGACTGGTCCTTGGACTTACGTGCAGATCCTCAATCTCAAAACATCTTGGCTAGCTTCACTGGCTTCCAATGGCAAATAGGCAGTGGCGGCTGGCTTATACCGAGGGTGGTGTGGAGGGCACAAAAAAAATTTCTTACCTTCGCAGCGCGACGTCCTCCTCCCTCAGTGTCGTCCAGGAAGCTCCCGATGCAGGAAACTGTACTACCCAATCCTGGTGCTGCTTTCACACCATGAAAGCAGCGCCAGGATTGGATAGAGCAGGCTCTCCCAGCGCTGCGAAGAGCAGTGGAGGCCTGCGCTTTCTCTAACCCAGCAATATAAGACAGCTTGGTTAGAGAACTTTAAAATGCGCATGTCTGGCTGGCCGTCTCAAGACGGGCAGCCAAAGAGATATGCGCAATTTAAAGTGCACAGCTCCCTGCTACTGCCACTCGGCAGCTCTGGCCCCACCCCGCCTTGACAAATAGTTCAGGATGGGTTGCTGAAAAAGAAAATGGTAATAAATGAACTTTATTACCCTTTTATTTTTCGGCTCTGGGGCTTGTGGGGCGGCGCTCCTCCACTCAAATGGAGGAGCTGCCCCTGGAAATAGGAGCCTTTTAATGCGTTATGTTTATGCCATAAAACACTCTATGACACAAGAAGGGACAATTATATGTCCTTCCTTTTCACCACACACCACCAAGGATCTGAAGGTCAGCCCCAACATTTACTTTGTATCCCAAGATACAAAAAATGGAGTACTGGAGGAAGATCTCCGTCAGTAATTCCTGCAAAGGCTTGGCATGCCATGACTTTTTCTCTGAGGACACAAAATAATTCCTTACGTTTTCGACAGCAATTAAAGATTTATCTATGTGACGCAACTCCATTAACAAGTTTATTCTGCTTTTGTCTCTACTGGCTGATCTAAGGATATGGTCTACAGAACTCTGGGATACCGCGCGTTGAGGTTCATGATGCCCTATAGAAAGGGTCCATTCATTCATTCACATTACAAGGGTACTGGAAGTCACCAAGGAGTTCTGTGACCTTATAGGGAAAGGGGGGCCAAAGGCCAAGTTCTTTTTCATTATCATGGCACTCTGAGGCACCTTATAATATTCTCTTTAAAGTATGGCAGAAGATACTTTATTCCTCATAATAGGTGGTCACACCGTCACCATTCTCACAGAAAGCTTAAATCCTTGGTGCATTGCTCCTTCATGTGAAAGAGATAGTAAGGTTGCAGACATGAAGAATCAAAGAAGAATCTGTATTTCAAAATTAAACAAACCAGATAATAATTTGTTGCAAAATCATATTAGAAGCAGTTTAATGTAAATTAGATTTTTTTTAAAGGCATTCCATCGGAATGAGCATTAACAAGCAGAGACAGATCTTTTCTTTTTTTGTAATTAGCTATGGTGTGTTAAAAATAAACATTTGCCATGAATATCTCCTTTCTGCCAACCACTGTTTATTTTAGAAAGGCAGATCATAAAACTGAAATGCGAGTTCCTGTTTTTCTTGTTTAAACAACAGCTGTAATGATGATCCCTCACCAGCCTTTCACATTGCACGTGGCAGAAGGCACTATGATGCCACAACTGTAATAAGTTATTATAGTTGCGCAGCTATATAATTTGTTTTTACGGGTGACTAAAGACATCACAACTCGACTGTAAAAAGGAAATGAGAAACAAGTATTTATACACTGATTGTAGACTGCCCTGTATAATAAGCAGTACCAAAGGGGATGATGGACGGAGCGCTTGAGCAAATCAAACACTCACCCCAGTCAACTGATCTGGGTTTAATCCATCATCATTCTTTAGCTCACTTCACCATCCCAGTTCAGACATGGCCATATGCAAATCAGTGTGACCCTGTGCCTCATAGGAACAGTCCAGCCCGAACTGCCAAGCCATGTCTTCCCTGGACCGGAAACAAGCAACCTGAGACCGGTTTCTGGCTATTCAGCCGTCATCAGCCAGGCTAGCTTGAATCCAGTGGCAAAGTGAGCAAGGGACCCACGTCTGGGCATACCCTGCCAACTTAGGGCGAACAAAGCGATACCAAAGGGGATGATGGACGGAGAGTTTGAGCTAATCAAACACTCACCCCCAGTCCAGGGAAGACATGGCTTGGCAGTTCGGGCTGGACTGTTCCCATGAGGCACAGGGTCAGACTGATTTGCATATGGCCATGTCTGAACTGGGGTGGTGGAGTGAGCTAAAGAATGATGATGGATTAAACCCAGATCAGTTGACTGGGGGTGTTTTTTTGATTAGCTCAAACTCTCCGTCCATCATCCCCTTTGGTATCGCTTTGTTCGCCCTATGTTGGCTGGGTATGCCCAGACGTGGGTCCCTTGCTCACTTTGCCACTGGATTCAAGCTAGCCTGGCTGATGACGGCTGAATAGCCAGAAACCGGTCCCAGGATGCTTGCTTCCGGTCCAGGGAAGACATGGCTTGGCAGTTCGGGCTGGACTGTTCCCATGAGGCACAGGGTCAGACTGATTTGCATATGGCCATGTCTGAATTGGGGTGGTGGAGTGAGCTAAAGAATGATGATGGATTAAACCCAGATCAGTTGACTGGGGGTGAGTGTTTGATTAGCTCAAACTCTCCGTCCATCATCCCCTTTGGTATCGCTTTGTTCGCCCTAAGTTGGCAGGGTATGCCCAGACGTGGGTCCCTTGCTCACTTTGCCACTGGATTCAAGCTAGCCTGGCTGATGACGGCTGAATAGCCAGAAACCGGTCCCAGGATGCTTGTTTCCGGTCCAGGGAGGACATGGCTTGGCAGTTCGGGCTGGACTGTTCCCATGAGGCACAAGGTCAGACTGATTTGCATATGGCCATGTCTGAACTGGGGTGTTGGAGTGAGCTAAAGAATGATGATGGATTAAACCCAGATCAGTTGACTGGGGGTGAGTGTTTGATTAGCTCAAACTCTCCGTCCATCATCCCCTTTGGTATCGCTTTGTTCGCCCTAAATTGGCAGGGTATGCCCAGACGTGGGTCCCTTGCTCACTTTGCCACTGGATTCAAGCTAGCCTGGCTGATGACGGCTGAATAGCCAGAAACCGGTCCCAGGATGCTTGTTTCCGGTCCAGGGAAGACATGGCTTGGCAGTTCGGGCTAGACTGTTCCCATGAGGCACAGGGTCAGACTGATTTGCATATGGCCATGTCTGAACTGGGGTGGTGGAGTGAGCTAAAGAATGATGATGGATTAAACGCAGATCAGTTGACTGGGGGTGAGTGTTTGATTAGCTCAAACTCTCCGTCCATCATCCCCTTTGGTATCGCTTTGTTCGCCCTACGTTGGCAGGGTATGCCCAGACGTGGGTCCCTTGCTCACTTTGCCACTGGATTCAAGCTAGCCTGGCTGATGACGGCTGAATAGCCAGAAACCGGTCCCAGGATGCTTGTTTCCGGTCCAGGGAAGACATGGCTTGGCAGTTCGGGCTGGACTGTTCCCATGAGGCACAGGGTCAGACTGATTTGCATATGGCCATGTCTGAACTGGGGTGGTGGAGTGAGCTAAAGAATGATGATGGATTAAACCTAGATCAGTTGACTGGGGGTGAGTGTTTGATTAGCTCAAACTCTCCGTCCATCATCCCCTTTGGTATCGCTTTGTTCGCTCTAGGTTGGCAGGGTATGCCCAGACGTGGGTCCCTTGCTCACTTTGCCACTGGATTCAAGCTAGCCTGGCTGATGACGGCTGAATAGCCAGAAACCGGTCCCAGGATGCTTGTTACCGGTCCAGGGAAGACATGGCTTGGCAGTTCGGGCTGGACTGTTCCCATGAGGCACAGGGTCAGACTGATTTGCATATGGCCATGTCTGAACTGGGGTGGTGGAGTGAGCTAAAGAATGATGATGGATTAAACCCAGATCAGTTGACTGGGGGTGAGTGTTTGATTAGCTCAAACTCTCCGTCCATCATCCCCTTTGAGTATCGCTTTGTTCGCGCTAAGTTGGCAGGGTATGCCCAGACGTGGGTCCCTTGCTCACTTTGCCACTGGATTCAAGCTAGCCTGGCTGATGACGGCTGAATAGCCAGAAACCGGTCCCAGGATGCTTGTTTCCGGTCCAGGGAAGACATGGCTTGGCAGTTCGGGATGGACTGTTCCCATGAGGCACAGGGTCAGACTGATTTGCATATGGCCATGTCTGAACTGGGGTGGTGGAGTGAGCTAAAGAATGATGATGGATTAAACCCAGATCAGTTGACTGGGGGTGAGTGTTTGATTAGCTCAAACTCTCCGTCCATCATCCCCTTTGGTATCGCTTTGTTCGCCCTAAGTTGGCAGGGTATGCCCAGACGTGGGTCCCTTGCTCACTTTGCCACTGGATTCAAGCTAGCCTGGCTGATGACGGCTGAATAGCCAGAAACCGGTCCCAGGATGCTTGTTTCCGGTCCAGGGAAGACATGGCTTGGCAGTTCGGGCTGGACTGTTCCCCATGAGGCACAGGGTCAGACTGATTTGCATATGGCCATGTCTGAACTGGGGTGGTGGAGTGAGCTAAAGAATGATGATGGATTAAACCCAGATCAGTTGACTGGGGGTGAGTGTTTGATTAGCTCAAACTCTCCGTCCATCATCCCCTTTGGTATCGCTCTGTATAATAAGCAGGGCCACAGGAATTATGTGGCAGGGGAAGACCAAATGATGGGCTGACAATATATTGTGGCAAGAAAGGGCAAATTATGCGGCGTAATGTGACACATTTTGCAATAGTATTACCTCATTATTTTATCATTTTTAAACATGTTAACACCATCTTGGCAAAGGTAACACCCCAATAGTACCAGTTTGACACCCAAATACAGTAATAAGCAACAGAAAAGTGACAAGTCAAACTTTATGTAGGGTTTGACACTGCATTTCAACACGTGCAGCGGCATTTTTAGTAACTTTTGAGCCGTTCGAGCTAGAAACAATTTGTTTTGTTAAATTCTGCAGATTATGTAGCAGATCATGGGTTATGTGACAAATGCGGAAAAATCCACAATTATGCGGAAAATGCAGCGTCCACAAAATTGCATAATTCCAGTGGACCCTGATTATAACGTATCATTTATACTTGTACGATGTTGGGGTGATCCAGGCATCTTCTACAAGGACAGCAGGGAGTGAGAGAAGGGAGTTTCTAGGATAGGGTTTCTGTGTCATGTGCGTGTATGGAGTGTTTGCTGTAGTTAACTCGCTGCAGAGATTAGCAGAGACTCAAGTAAAATTATATTTTGTCATTGGGGAGCTCAAGTTTCCCTCCCAACTATGTCAAAAGCTGCATTCTAGTGCCCTCGTGTGGACATTGGTGATGATGACACAAGCAAACTGACAACAGTAATGTTAATGTAGCCCCAGCCCTGACTGGGTGACAATATTTTTAGATTCTTTGATAAAGTTGTTGTTTGAAGAGACAGGTTTAGTGCTCCATTCCTAACTGTAATAGGAAGGGGGAAGGTCTGAAGTTGAGGTTTCACTGGCTTGCGCACAGGTTGAAAGTGCCTGCCTTCAAAGATTTTGTTCTTTTCTAATTTTTGATCTGCTGTGGAAGGTAAGCCTTTCCTGCTGGCTGCTCCAGTACAAGGATTTTCAGAGTCCAAGTGAAAATGAAATTTTGCTATTTGGGTACTCCTGTTGCCTTAGGAACATGGCTTTTTAGGGCATTTGTTGTACCCTGGCACATTCTTCTGGCTGTTTGTGGTGCAATTATGTAACGGTTATTTGCAGTGCAGTATCTTTACCATAGCATCCCCTACCTGGTAGGTGTCCTGATCTCACAGGATGGCGCAAATGTACTTCTCTCCTACCTATAGTCTCTATAGTACATAAGAGGCATTTATTACTAGGCTGTGTGTGGTTTATTGGCAATCTGTGACTGAAGGAGAGGTGGCAGTGTCTGCCGGTGTAGAACCGGAGTTACTTCTTAAGGAACTTCATGTTGAGTGTGCATGCAGCGGGGGGGGGAGGGGCTCAGCAGTGCTTAATCTGAGCCGGTGTTTGCGGGTGCTCGTCACTGACCCTTAATTTTTAAAGCTGCTACTTATGACAATTCACCACTTGGTAGCGCTGTGTCTGTTTTTGAGATGAGACTATTAACAGAGTATTTAATAATTTAATATACAGTAAAAACGAATAATACCAGCTGTCAGGCAATTCTTATAGCTTCGGGTTATCTGGAATAGTCAGAATTGTCACACTTCCAGGGGTGCGATGGTTAGTAGTTGTGCTGGCTCTGTTATTGGCAGCGCTGGCAGGGCAGTGAGAGCTCCAAGCTGCAGGGGCCTCCTGAGTAGGGCCCTGGTACTTACCTTTCCACAAATTAAGCACTGGCTGTAGTATCTCAAGCAGCTTCGCAGTGTACGTGCGTTAGAGGGCAGTGTATTATTGCGTGCTACCTCACAGTGTACACGCGCTAGAGGAAAGTTTAATATCGCATGTAGCATCAAAATACACGCACCAAAAAAAACAAGCATTTGCAATGCAATAGGTCTCGCATTACTGAAAGTTTGAGCAATTGGCGTTGCATTATTAATGGCAACTCCAGTAGCTCAAACTTTTTGTATTGCGAGACCTAGTGCATTGCATATGCTTGCTTTAGTCACTGGTTCCCATGTGGATGGTGAGGCAGGAGCCCATTTTGGTATGAAGCTCTCTCCCCCTGTCCAATGTGTCTGGAGCACACTTACCCTGCACTGACATTTGGAAACCCCGGGAAAAATGTAAAGCGTTTGGGTCTACAGGAATAATAGGGGTAGAAACGAAATCCTACATGTCGACTCCAGCTTATGCAACACTATTGTTGCAGAACGTTGGCCTCATGTGTAAACTGAGAAGCTATATGTTTCTTGTCTATACCACACTTTCCCCTGTAGCTATGGTATAGCAATGCAAGGACTGGGAACGCACTTACAGTGAGGGACACAGGAGAAGGTGCACGTTGACCTACAGTTGTCAGTCTCCCTCAGACAGGGCAGGGGCTGTCGCCTGTTACAAGGATGGCAGGCAGAATACACCTCCATAAAGCTGGTCAGAGGGCACAGTCACCACAA
This sequence comes from Calotriton arnoldi, assembly GCA_963921515.1. Taxonomy (NCBI): domain Eukaryota; kingdom Metazoa; phylum Chordata; class Amphibia; order Caudata; family Salamandridae; genus Calotriton; species Calotriton arnoldi. The sequence continues at coordinate 3,017,737 of CAWUFW010001126.1, read as the reverse complement.
CTACTGATCTTCCCTTTCAATAAACAGTTCAAAATCAGAGAGAAACAGAAGCACGTTACGAGGATATCTACAGTTTGAGCCAGTGGAACAGACACTAGAGTCCACATCACTGCTTTGCTTTATCATCAGTGAATGAATGGTATTTCATCCAGTTCAGGCCTCATGCTGCTTGTGTGGCATCACTGTTGTCCTGCCATAGATAGTAACTGACTTCCAGAGTTTCCTGCGGGGCCTACACAGCGTGTCTGTCTCGATCTGCTGCGAGTTCTGCCAGGCAGCCAATGTCCGAGCCCTGGGATTCAGTGAAAGGGTACTTTGAACCTGCAGTTCCGATTCATATCAAGATCCCGAGGCTTTGAGTCTGGCGCAGGGCCTACTCTAACAGCGTGCATGCTGGTGACGCAAGAGGAAACACGCAGAATTCCATGCACTCGTGCTCACACTTCAGAGAAGGACTGGGCCAGGATGCTCTGCAATTCTCGCTAAAAGGAACTGGGCTCTAGCGGGTTGCTAGGCCACGGTTTCATAAGCGTGTGCTTTTTTTCAAACTGTTAGCTTCGGGGGTTTAAACCGCCCTGTGTGGTGGTGATAGCACTTACATATTGTACTATAGAATAGGAGGGCTCGGTAAGTGGATTTCTGCTGCTTGCTGCATAATTCTTTATAGTAAAATGGCACGCCACTGTACACAGGCGTGCGCAGCTCGCATTCACATGCAATGGACTTGTTATTCTACTTCCCCAAATGGAGCTTTCTGCTGGCATCAGAGAGGCGATTTCACCGTCCAAGGGAATTATTTAGAACCGCCTGGCAAAGTACCCAAAATGTAAATTGCCGAAAAATTGACTTAAAAGATAATTTTCCACTGCATAAATTTCTAAATGTTACTAGTAATAATCAAGAACCCACTGGTAATACTGAGGGATTCTCGTAACATTCGGCATTGTCCTTTACTAAAAGGAGATATCCCAGCAGCCTTTCGCTATTGAGAAAGTCTTGAAATACTGACCAGAGGAAAAAACAAGTTACTTACCTGTACACTGTGGTTCTCCAGTATTGATATCTTTTATATATTCACATGCTTGAATCTTCCCCATCGTCATGGTGGGAGTCCCACGGTAACAGTAAAATAGCAGTATCAAAGCTTAACATTGAAAAGACCATAAGAATTCTTTAACTTTAGTAACCAATAACCATTGTTATAAAACATCCAAACTCCAGCCAATCAGAGGTTAGACCATAGAATCTCCTTCCCCTGCAGGGCCACCATACCCTCAGATTTCGAGCACGAGTGCCCTCGGTAATGAAGAGGTATGGAAGGTGAACCTGAAGGGGGGAGGAGGGAGGGTCGCATGTGAATCTATAAAATATATCAATACTGGAGAACCACAGTGTACAGGTAAGTAACTTGTTTTTTCTCCAGTATTGTATCTTTTATAGATTCACATGCTTGAATCAGAATAGCAAGCAGTACTTACAAAAACAAAAGGCTGAGGGCAGTGGGAAGGTGAACCATCCCACCATGCGACCCAAAAAACGAATCATTTAACATGAACTCACAATAATGCATATGAATGCTAAAAGACATATATAAATATATACAAAAATGGAAAAAGTTCGAGAATATCTGAAAAATGTTTTCAAAACCAACAGTAAACTTATATAGTAAGGAATAGGCTTAAACATCATACCTTATGCGAATAAATGCCTCAAAGTAGCTTGACCAGCTGCCACATCTGCCTTCTGCCAGGCATCCAAGCAGTAATGCTTTGTGAAGGTATGGACGTTCGCCCACGTCACTGCCCTGCAGATATCAGGCAAGCACACTCCAGCGAACAGGGCGGAGGAAGCTGCCACCTTACGTGTTGAGTGCACTGTGGCTTTGGCAACCAGAGGACAGCTCTCTCATGACAAAAGAGAATAACTGATGAGACCCAATGAGCAATAGACGCCCGCGTCAAAGCCTGAACATTCCTAGGGGCAGAAAAAGCAACAAGTAGCTGAGTAGACTTTCTGAAAGGTTGAGTCTTTTGCAAGTAGAATTTCAGGCATCTTTTAATGTCCAGAGAATGGAGTGCCCTCTCAGCTGGTGAAGAAGGAGCTGCAAAGAAGGAGGGCAAAAACCACTGGTTCATTTAGGTGAAATGCCGAAGGCACTTTAGGAATGAAAGATGGGTTTGTCCGAAGAATCACCTTGTCTGGAAAGAATTGAAGGTAAGGCTCCGTTGTCGTGAAGGCTTGGATCTCACTAACACGTCTTGCTGACGTGATAGCTAACAGGAAGGCCACCTTCCAAGAGAGATACTTTAAGTCGCATTTGTGAATAGGTTCAAAAGGAGATTTCATAATCTGCGACAGGACAGTATTTAACTGCCATTGTACTGGAGGAGGTCTTACTGGAGGATAAACCGTGAAAAGTCCTCTCATGAATTCCTTTATTAGTCTATTAGACCACAGGGACAAAGAACCAGAACGTCGTCTGTACCTGGAGATTGCCACCAAGTGTACCCTGATGGATGCATGCGCCAAACCAGCCTTGGCAAGAGATAATAGATAAGGCAAAACGTCCTCAGGTGATGAAGAAAGCGGATCAAGAGTTCGTGGCACACCATATACAGAATCTTTTCCACTTGGCCGAGTAACATTTTATCGTGGAGGGAGCAGATAATTCTGTAGTATTGTTTGGCATTCCTCAGAAATCTTTAATCGGCCGAACTCTCTGTGATGAGGAGCCAGGCTGTCAAGTTGAGCGTGCGAACCTGGGGGTGAACTACTTGACCCTGGTTCATGGAAAGGAGATTTTCTTTTGGTTGCGAGTGAATCGGATAACACCTTGATAGGCGAAACAGCTCTGTGAACCAGTATTGTCGTGCCCACGCCGGGGCTATTAGAATGACACGCAAGGTTCCCGTTTGATCTTTTGGAGAACTTTTGGAATGAGAGGAAACAGAGGGAATGCGTAGGCGAACGCTCCCTCCCATGAGAAGTGGAAGGCATTTCCCAGAGAACCTGGTTGAGGGAACCTGCTGGCGAAGGATCTGCATTTTGTGTTGAGAGATGTAGCGAACAGATCTAGGGTTGGAAATCCCCAGCAGTGAAAAACCTTTTGCAACTGCTCATTGTCTAGTTCCCACTTGTGACACTGCCTTGTGTCTCTGCTAAGTGAATCTGCCAAATCGTTCTGGACTTCTGGCACATGTTGAACCTGAAACGATATCTCGTTGGCTATCAGCCATTCCCAAATCTGTTGAGCCAGGATTGAGAGGGTCTGAGATCTTGTCCCTCCCTGCTTTAACAGATAAAACATGGTGGTGGTGTTGTCCGTACAGATCAGGATCGATGATCTCCTGATTTTTGGCAGGAATGCTTGAAGACCCAGAAAGACCGCTTTGAGTTCCAATAAATTTATGTGACACTGAGCTTCCTGAACCGACCATTTTCCGTGGACCTGCAATCCTTGCAGGTGAGCCCCCCATCCGTCCATGGAAGCATCTGAAGTCATGACCAACCTTGGTTTCTTCATGAGAAAAGAGAGACCTTGTGAATGATTGTCTTTGACCATCCACCAGGACATTGCTGAGACCATCCTCGAAGTGATTGATATGACGTCCTCGAATGAGCCTTGAGATTGCCTCCATTGAGCGTCGAGCTCCTCCTGGAGAGGCCTCATCCTTAAGCTGCAATTTGGAATCAGCGGGATACAGGATGACATCATCCCTAGCATTGATTTGTATGTCCTTACTGAAACGTACCTTTTTGCGGACAGAACCCTCACTGTCCTTTGCAGTCGTAGGATTCTTTCTATTGTGGGAAAGGCTTTCGAGAGTGTAGTGTCCAGAGCTGCTCCTAGAAACACTATTGACCTGGAGGGATCCAGGGAGGACTTCTCCCAGTTGATTCCGAGTCCCAGGGAGCGAAAGAGTTGGACACAGGCGTCCGATCTCTTGGTGGCTTGAAGCGATGGGGCCTTGACCAACCAGTCGTCTAGATAAGGGAATACTAGATGACCGGTTCGCCGTAGAAAGGCTGTCACCGGAGCCAAGCACTTGGTAAAGACTCTTGGAGCCGATTTCAGCCCGAAAGGAAGTACTCGAAATTTGTTATGGCACCCTGCCACCTCGAACCTCAGAAATTGACGATGTTTTGGGTGAATGGGAACGTGAAAATAAGCGTCCAGAAGATCCAGTGAAGACATATAGTCTCCTGTATCCATTAGAAGCAGAATTTCCTGGAGCGATAACATTCTGAAAGGTTGGGATTTGATGAACTTGTTCAGTGATCTTAAGTGCATTATCTGCCTCCATTTTCCCGTCTTTCTTTTCATTAAAAAGAAGTGGGAATAGAACCCCCGATTGTGTTGATCGGGCGGCACTTCTTCGATTGCCTGCTTGGTTAAGAGCAACCGGACCTCCTTCTTGAGAATACGGAGATGGTGATGAGAAGTACTTCGTGGAGGCATGTGCAGAGGCTGTTGAACAAATTCCAGGGTGTGACCGTGGAGAAATAAGTCTAACACCCACTTGTCGGAAGATATAAGTTTCCATTGTTTGAAGAATTTGGAGCAAATGAAGCTGAATTGAAGTGGGACTGCGGTAGTAGGGGCCTGTGGAACCTCATTGTCTCTTGTTAGAGTCGTGAGCCCTACCTCCTGATGGTTGGCGTCGATGTGCTGCTGGTCTAGAGTAGGTCGATGTAGAGGTTTGTCGAAAGGGCTGAGAAAAGTACTGTGTACGAAAACCCTGTTGGTGATAGGGCCGGAAACGCTGTTGAAGCTGAGGGCGAGAGAGATATTGACCTCTGCCTCTGCCCCGGAAAGAAGAAAATCTTTTTTGCTGAAGGTTTACCAAAGATTTAGCTGTCTCCGTATCCGTATCTTTTTTAATTGATTGCAAAGCTTCATCCACATGCTTCCCAAATAGCAATTCACCATCGAATGGCATGTTGAGAATTTTGGCCTGAACCTCCGGTCGAAAAGCAGTAGCCTTCAGCCACCCTAGTCGTCTCAGCACCACTGCTCCTGCCATCTGCCTGAAGGCCATTGATGAAATGTCCATGGCCACGTCAATCATTTCCGAAGAAGCTTTTTCACCTTCCGACAGCACCTCACTTGCCTCCTTCTTCTTATCTTCTGGAAGGAATTCCAGCAAAGCCAAGATGTCAGACCACATCTGGCGGTCATACCTCCCAAGGATAGCTAAGGCATCGGAGGCTCTGATGGCAGTGGCTGACAAGGGGGAGAACCTTTTGCCGATGTTATCCAAACGGCGCCCTTCCTTGTCAGGGGGAGCTGAACACGGAGAGGAAGGGTTCTTCGACCTCCTTTGAGCTGCCTGCATAATGACCGAATCAGGCCGGGGATGCCCGATCAGGCATGCGGGAGAGTCTTCGGGTGCCTTGTACTTCTTGTCCAACTTCGGTACTACAGCGGGAATAGAAGCTGGCGTTTTCATTAATTTCAAGCCTTCCTGCCACAAGAAGTCCACAATGGGGATGTAACGAGAGGAGCGTTGTGTAGTAGGCTTAAAATCATACAAAAAACACTTGGTTTGTTTAACAGGCATGGGAAGGTCAAAGTGCCTGGAAGCGCGCTCTAGCAGATTGTGAAACCTGCCGATATCTGCGGGCAGAGAGTCGGCTGAGGGTGGAGAAGGAGAAGGTGGAGTGGGGATCGCATAGTCATCCCACTCGTCGTGGATATCCTGGTCCAAACATAATTCCCCTTCCTCCACCTGCTGGTCATCATCATCTTGACTTTGCGCAGGAACCTGAGCAGGAGTTGTTACAGTGCTGCTCTTCTGCAGCGGAGGTAGAACCCGCAATGCTGGAGTGGAGACTTCCTGAGGGGAAGGTGGAGGAGGAGCAGAATTCGCTTCTGGAAATCTTTTAAAATAGTCGTTGAGCATTAGCCGGAGATCAGACACCAATGAAATGGGGACGTTAATGAAGGATTCCTGACCACTTGTGCCATATTTTATACGCATGCGCTACAGTGTGGCCTACATCTTGTTACAGGCCCGAAATTTTCACTCTGAGCACCCTGGCGCATCAGGGGAGATCTCGAGTGTCTAGTGTCAGGCTCCATTGTCCAGTCACGTTTCCTCTCTTTTTCACGTATTCCAATATTTGGAATGGGATCTGTTTAGAACTATCCATACACAACGGTTAAGGTAGGATGGCAAGGGCAGTCCACATCTCTCACAGAGCACCTTGAGATTTCTGAAGCAGGACACAACAGATACCTCTGAAGACATAGTTAGTTGGAGGCAATTTTTAGCCCTCACTTATAGATCTGAAGTGCCTCGCGCCACGCGAGTGTTCTTGACGATCAAAAAGGGGAACACGAGAACAGTGCTTTCGATGTTCGATTTCCCTTGCATTCTGATTAGAGCAGCGCTTAATTTATATTGCGTAAACGGGATGAACTACTCACGCCAAACCGGAGCCAACTAAAGATGTGGGAACCTCTGACGTCACCTACATTGGAGGATGCAGTCACCCTCGCACACCCACCGAGTTGCCTGTCTGGGGGTGGCAGGGAGGGGGTGGAGCCTAAACCACAACAGGGTCGTTGAGGGGCATCTGATACCGCCCCACATCTGCTTCAAACTCCGCATAGAGTATACGAGGACTCGCCTGGCCCTTGTCACGGCTGCAGCAAGCTCTTGCCAAAGGGACTGCATGCTCAACTGGTCCCAACCTGCCTGCTGCAAGCAACATGCGCGAGTAAGAGCACTTCACGTATCCAGCCTGAGGCCATCTCACCGCTTAACACACACCACATGTGGGGAAAGTGCAGGCAAACAAAATAACAGCAGCCCAGGAACTGCAGCTCCATCTCACTCCATTACCCCGGGCCAGGCAGCCAGCATCACGGCAGAAGCTGGTCTCTCCAGCCACCGCAGACACCGGGCCATAACAATGAAATGTTTTTCATGCTGCGAAAGAGCTGGGGGTCCAAGGCCAACACCATATAAGTTGGAGGCGGGGTATGGGTTGGGGTACGTTACTGGAGCAAGAGTTGTCCGAGGTCTCTCACACCGATCTTCGCATGCGGGGACTTTTACTTAGCTTGTTATAAATCCACAACTACCAGTACAAGGTCGTAGTGGAAAGCAGGACTAGACACTACCTTCACACCGGATAAGGAAGATTTCCATACACTTTCTCTACGAGTACAACTATGTGCTTTACACAAATGGTGTAACAGAACAAACATGAGGCACATTGAGGCCTCAGTAGAAACCCAGTTCCAGATATGTGAGGCTTAGATAAGAACAGGTGCTACCCATTGGTCAAAGTGGGGGAAAAAAAGTTGGGGGACTGTGGGCGAAGAATCAGAGGGAGGGAATAACCTGAGGATTGGGTCAGTGGGCGGAGTCAGAGGTGTGGCCAGAAAGGGCAAAACATCCCAATTTTTAGTATTTGTTTGGCATTTCACTGACCAGTTACAGCTCATTATGTTATTTAATTCAACCAATGGATACACATGATTTTTTAAGGGTTAATATGAGTTATTGACATTAAAATACATTCTCGCTGCATCTTGTTTGTTGTTAAACCAATAAAAAGATTTCAACCTAAAATACATTCACAAAGTAGGATACGTTTCCAATCACAGAATGTCCCAAATAAACTTAAAAGTGGAATCACAAGCCATTTGTCTATGATCCATGGAGTTTCTGTCATCAGCACTTCTCCTCCCTTTTTCCACAAGAGCAGTTCAACCATGAATGGCAAAATATAATAGTTTGCAAATGTTTTCCACATAATTATGCCTCTGCCATATTTGCCACATAATACATCATCTGCTGCATAATCTGACGATTTTAACTAATACATTGTTTACAGCTCAAACAGATAAAAATTTACTAAAAAATGTGACTTGTGTTGCTGCTAAGTGGAGGGCCCTTTGCAAAGGTTGACTGGACACCTTTCTCACTGCTGCATTTGTATGTTACACTGGTAATAATGAGGCAAAATCTTTGCAGAGAGTGTTAGTATGTGTAAAAATGTCAAAATAATAAAGTATCAGAAAATATACCACATTAAACTGCAGCCTTTTTTTTGCTGCATAATTTAGTCAACACTGCTTCATAATTTTGTCTTCCACTGCTGCATAATTCCAGTGGCCCCAAAGCAGACAGCACAAGTTAAAAGTGCTTGTGCAAGAAGCAGAGCGACTGTAAAGTTTGCAAAAGTAGTTTGGTGTGCGTGCAAATCCTGCATTGCTGATCCCTGGTGACTTGCAGCTACTACTGCTGAAACAAGGCAAATGGTAGTACCAATGGGTGAGGCGGACTGGCCTCAAGGGTCCTCTGACCTCAGTGACAGAGTCACTGTGGCTTAAGGGGGTGTTGCTTCATAGGCCTGCCCGCATGACTGGAGGTGAACTTCAGTATGGATTGTAGTGGACAGGCATTCAAGGTTAACCCACACTTGCCACAGCTAGGGGCTAGGGTCCACCTGCTAGTGCTAAGACACCAGGGCTTCTAAGGTCTAGCGGGGCCTTCTAAGGTCTAGCATGGGAATGTTCTCCCTCAGGAGAGTGGCTTGGTGAACTGATCATGAAGGCTGAACCTGGTTCCCCAGTTCCAAATTTGGCAGCTCTGGCCATAGTGCCACATCCTCTCCCCCACTGAACACCATACTGCCCCACTGAGAGAAACTCGCACTGCCTTCAGCTCAGCTACAACCCAATTGTGCCATGCTATAAACACCTGGATGCGACTCAATTGAAATTATGCACTAGACAAGAGTAATATGCTGCCTGGAAAAAAAAAGTAACAGCATCCTGGAAAAAGCAAACACTCATTGGGAATGCAAGATTAGGTAAAGTATGTGAAATGTAAGCAGGAACAACAAACAACATGGTTACCTTAAAGCTTTTACACTCATTCAGAATTCAGTGAGTACTTTTGCCTGAGAAGTTAAGGACATGGCTACAGGGCCCAGAAGGGGCCCGTTTCAAAGTCCATTTCTTATATCCTTACAAAACGTAAGCAGTATGGTTTAAATGGACAACATCTGTGAACACATTTTGTTTTCCAATCTACCCATCAACCAGGTATTGCAGTACCTCCAGGATAGTGCGCTTCCCCACCCAGGGAAAACAATGTTGTTCAAAGAAAGACAAGAAAACAAAGTAGCGCTTCACTGGCAAACTCTGTAAAGTAGCGCTAATGCGTTTGGGTGTGAATAAAATCAATCTGGCCACTTTGCGACCGCTCTGTCTTGCTTTATTTCGTTATTTTTCATATACTGAACCTGTTATTTCTCTCTGTCCCGAGGCTGCACTTTGGAAAAGAAAAAGACGACGTTTCCGTCAAAAGTGTTTTTCTGTTTTTGAACCCATTTCACAGGGAAACAAATAAACGAAAGGAGAGAATGAGAGGGTAAGAGCTGTTTCTTGAAGTCACGATTTTCAGCAAGTGAGGAGGAACGAGACAAAGAGAGGGAGAAAAAGAGAGGGGGGGCAGCTTGCAGCGGCAGATCAGGAGAAGTGGACACTGTCCTTGTCTTCTCCGGGCAAGAAGGAAAAGACAGAGTCGTTTTCTTTCTCTGCCCATCCCGCCCGTCCCCAAACAGCCGAGCCTTATCTATGTGGGCTGCCCGACGTCCACGAAGGGGACCCTCCTAAGAGGGCGGCCCCTTTAGTGCCACAGGATGGCACACGGGACAGCCCAGCGTCGCGAGACCCCTTTGGGGTCTCGCTCGTCATTTCCGGCCCAGGTGGGGGAAGGGGAGAGGTATAAGTTCCTCCCCCGCCCACGTGTGCTCACTAAGCTACAGATAGTCCAGAACACCGCAGCAAGACTAATTTTGAACCGGCCTGCAGCTACCCCTTCTGCACCCTTATTGAAATAACTGCACTGGCTCCCAGTGAAGAAGTGTTCCTATTTTAAAATCTGTTGCCTCACGTATAACGCCTTGAGAGGCAAAGGCCCACGCTATCTTAAAAAAAAACTCACAACTTATGTCCCCGGCCGCAATCTCAGATCGAGAACCCAAGCCCTTTTGTGCGTGCCCCGAATTCGTCAAATGCGCACCAGGGGTAAGGCTTTCTCCTATCTTGCCCCAGGGTACTGGAACAAACTACTCATAACCCTCTGAGAGACTCCCTTATTCAGTAAATTCAGGAAACTACTAAAAGCCTATTTATATTAATTTTACCCAGTTTGCACTTCCGGTCAGGATCCGCAACAGTGCCGAGATGCCCCCGGGTGATACGTGCGCTATAGCAAATAATATTAACATAACATAACATAACAAAGGACCCTGATCGTATCATGCTTCCCAGATTCATGGCTAAACTTTACCCTCTTCTGGATATGTCAAAGGAATTGCCGGACTCGATTCCTATTGATTCTTTTGTAGTGAGTCTGGTGGGTCGTACTTCTTTGGCTGAGGATGCGGTGATAAGGGATCCTGTAGATAAGAAGGTGGATGCTTCCCTTCGGAAGATCTATTCTGGTTCCCATCTAGCGCTGAGGGCAGGCATTTATGGGGCTTATGTTGCCCAGTCGCTCATTTTGGATATCAAGGCCCTGTATCAGTCGCTGGATGATACTTCGGACTGTTCTGGTCTTTTGGAGCATATTAAGCGGCAGGTGGAGTTCCTTTCTGATGTGTCCTTTGATGTGATGAGGGCTTCGGCCCTTTCTGGGGGGGCTGGTGTGGCGGCCCGCCACAATCTGGTTTTGAAGGACTGGAAGACCGATTCCGCCCAGAAGTCTTCTGCCTTGCGCTTGCCTTTTCAGGGAATTATGATGTTTGGTGAGGAATTGGAGGGCAAGTTGCATAGACTTTTTAAGGAGAAGAAGCACTCCCCCTCTTTAAGCAGTCCTCCACTGCAGCTGTCTCTTCTAAGCCTAAATCCTTCTTTCGTCCCCCCCTCTCGGAGGCAGTTTTCTAGAGGTCATGGGAGGTTTTCGTCTGGTAGGGGTCGGGACTGGAAAGCTAAGTCCTCCCCTCTGAAGCCTCGTTCCTGACTATCTGGATGCTGATCCCGGATTGTTGGTCGGCGGTCGGCTTTAGTTCTTTCTCCCAGCTTGGGTGCAGTCCTGTTCAGATGTGTAGGTGCTGGGCATTGTGCGCCTGGGATATCTCATAGAGTTTTTGTAGCCGCCTCCAGATTCAGGGGTCCGTCCGACTCCTTGACCATCTTGTCCGACCAAGCAGTCTGAACTGTCTCTGGGAATCCAGTCTCTCTTGGCGAAGGGGGCGATTCAGGAGGTTACTCTTCTGGAGATGGAGAGGGGGTTTCACTCCCTGATTTTTCTTGTGCCCAAAGTGACAGGGGGGTTCCATCTGGTGCTGGAATTAAAGGCTATGAACAAATTTGTGTTACATCTGCCCTTCAAAATGGAGACTCTTCAACAGGTGATTCCTTTGGTTCTCCCGGGTCATTTCTTGTGCACCCTGGATCTTCAGGACGCATACTAACATGTCCCGGTTCACCCCAACTCTTGCAGGTTCCTGAGGTTTTGCCTTCGGGCCGTCATTATCAGTTTCTGGTTCTGCCTTTCAGCCTGAGGTCAGCCCCGAGGGTGTTCACCAAGTTGGAGGCGCCATTGGTGGCATCTTTTCATCTTCAGGGTGTCCTTATCTACCCATACCTGTACGATTGGCTGATCCATGCTCCATCTCGGGATCAGTTGTTGATGAATCAGGAGTTGGTATGTTCTGCATTGCGGACTCATGGGTTTCTACTGAACCTGCCCAAGTGTCAACTGGAGCCCTTGCAGGACTTGACGTTCATCGGGGCTCGCTTTCACACCGATCTGAACCGAGTGTTCCTACCTGTCTCTCGGGAGGTGACCTTGAATTCCCTTGCTCGTCAGTTCCTGGTGGGGTGTTTCTTCCCGGTCCGTCTCTGGTTGAGGCTTCTGGGTCTCCTGGCTGTGGCAGTATTCACGGTGCCTTGGGCAGCCTCTGTGGTTAAATCTGTTGGCCCGTTGGGATCCTTTGTCTCGCAATGTGGCCCTCTTTGTTCCGGTGTCTCTTTCTATCCTCCCTGCCCTGCGCTGGTGGACGGTGTCAACCAATCTCTCCAGGGGTCTGCTGTTGCAGCCCTCTCCTCTGGTGGTTCTGACGACGGATGCCAGTGCTTTCGGGTGGGAGGCGACGTTAGAGTCTGGTTCGCTTCAGGGTCGTTGGCCCCTCCTGGAGGGGAGGCGTTCTTTGAATTGACGGGAGTTGACGGCTGTGTCCCGGGCTGTCATGGGGTTCCGTGACCTGTTGTTGGATCGCAATGTGGTGGTCCATTCCGACAACATGGTAACGGTGGCCTATCTGAATCATCAGGGGGGGAATCCCGTCCAGGTCCCTGAATGCAGTGGTGATTCCATTGTTTTGTTGGGCGGAGGGGCATCTGCTGTCTCTGTCAGCGGTCCATTTCCGGGGGTGGACAATGGGTGGCAGATGCCCTCAGTCGTTATTCCCCAGCCTCACAGGAGTTGTCTCTAACTCAGGAGGCCTTTCGGCTGGTGTGCAGGAGGTTTGGTCTTCCCTTTCTCGACCTCTTTGCTTCCCGGCACTATGCTCAGCTTCCTCGCTTCTGCTCCCGGGTCCGTCAGGAGGGGGCTCGGGGGCTGGATCTCTGACCAACCCCTTGGCCATCGCGCCTGTCGTATGCCTTCCCGCCCCTTGTCCTGATCCCCCGGTTTTTGGCTCGCCTGGTGATGGAGTCTCGGGAGGTGGTGGTGGTGGTCCCTTTTTGGCCTCGCTGGTCTTGGTTTCCCACTCTGTGACTGTTGGCTGTTCGGGTCCTTGGTTGCTCCCGTACTGTTCGTCTCCCCTACGGTCGTCCCCAATGTTGTCCCTCCCGCGGCTGCAGCTGTTGGTTTGGAGGTTGAGAGGCAGGGGAGGCGGGGTCAGGGTCTCCCCGAGCATTTAGCGTTGGCTCTGCAACAATACAAGAAGCCTTCTACTCTCCGGTCCTGTGGTCAGCATTGGGGGAATATCCAGCGTTGGTGTCATGGTCTGCCCTTGTCCCCCCGGATTGTTCCGTGCCTGGGGTTCTGCAATTTCTCTGGGAGGGGTTTGAGAAACGGTTTTCTGTTTCCACTTTACGGGCTCAGTGGGCAGCGATTAAGGCTTTTCGCTCCCCTTGGGGAAATTTGTCGGATGTGGATGACTTGGTCTCTAGGTTGCTGCAGAGTTTTTCTTTGGCCCGTCCTGTGGTGCGGCCCTCATTTCCTTTTTGGGACCTCCCATTGGTGTTAAGCACTTTGGTGGCCTCTCCCTTTGAGCCTTTGGCAGAGGTGGACATCAAGATTGATACTTTGAAGGTGGTCTTTTTGGTGGCCATTACTTCCGCCAGGCGCCTTGGGGAGTTGGGGGCTTTGATGGCCTGTGAGGCTTTTTTGTCCTTTTTGGAGGATGGGGTGGTCCTTCGGATGGATTCCTCGTTTGTTCCCAAGGTTCGTTCTCAGTTCCATCGTTCCCAGGATTTGTTGTTGCCTGCTTTGTGCTCTGATCAGGCGTCTGGCGATGACCTTCCTTGGGCTTTGCTTGATGTTTGCAGGGCTTTGCGTATCTATCTGGATCACACACGTCCTTTTCGGAAGTACGACTCCCTATTTGTGTCTTCCGGGGTTTTCTCTCGTGAGGGGAAGGCTTCTTCTTCTTCTGTTGGTCGCTGGCTGAAGTAGGTCATTATGTTGGCCTACTCCCTTTCTGGTTCCCACCCTCCAGTGGGTGTGCAGGGGCATTCTACCCGAAGGGTGGCGGCCTCCTGGGCTGAGGTTCAGGGGGTGTCCCTGTCTGAGATCTGTAGGGCTGGTACCTGGGCATCTGCTAATACTTTTGTGAGGCAATATCGCATCCAGAATGTGCTGGGGGATGATGCTAATTTTGGTTTGGTGGTACTTCATGCTGTGTGCTCCTGAATTTCTGTCTGCTCCAGTACATCACTAGGTGTTTCTGTTTGCCATGTGTCCTGGTGGTTTGTTGTTTGATGAATGCCAGTTGCTGCTTGGGTATTCTCACTTGTTTTAATGAATGGGACAAGGATAGCAGGGACCTGGGGGTAATGTCCTATTACTTACCAGTAATCTTCATTACTCCTGGTCCCGTTGTCCTCGTCCCATTCATTACTTCCCTCCCTCCCGGACTTGCTGCCTTCATCTGTGGCTAGGTAGTTCAGAGGGAATGCTGGGTATAGTACGTTTATGTACTCCCGGTTGGAGGCGGTGGGGTATAGCCAGCATTCCTTCGTTCTTTTTTTCTGTTGGTGAGATAGGATTATCTCACTTGTTTTAATGAATGGGACCAGGACAATGGGAGCAGGAGTAATGAAGATTACCGGTAAGTAATAGGACATTCAGCCTCACAATTCACATGCAACAGAAAGTAGTGTAACATCACATGCACCCTCACAGCGTAACCTTTGAACTCTTCTCTCTCCTCAGTGCCGTGGGTGACCTGTCTGAAGCCCTAAAAGAGGCGATAATTGAAGTGCACCAGCAAGCACAGGACACAAAGTTCATGAGAAACTTCCTCAAAAGGCAGCTCTCGCTAGATGAATTTAAGGTACTGTTGGACCTAGCTCTCTCTGCAGGGTCACCCCCAAACTATTTGCCTTTACCCCTCCTGTTTTTCTGAACCCGTTTTATCAGCCATTAGGAATCTGTGCACGTTACCACTTCTAACCAGTGCAACAATGCTTGTGTTCTCTCCTTTAAACTTAGTAAAATTGGCTTACACCAAATTGGCACATTTAATTTACTAGTAAAGAGTTACTACATGTGCCCAGGGCCTGTAAATTAAATGCTACTAGTGGGCCTGCAGCACTTATTGTGACAAACACTTAAGTAGCCTTTTCAAACTAGTCTCAGGCCTACATTTGCAGTTTGTTTACAGTTCTAAACTGCCAAACCAACCTGGAAAATAAACCTTTTGCCTAGCCTAAAATTCCCTTTTTAATACATATACGTCACCCCTAGGGTAGGCCCCCAACAGCCTATAGGGCAGGGTGCAATGTATTTAAAAAGTTGGACATGTACTTTTAAGTTTTACACTTCCTGGTAGTGAAAACCTTACAAAATCATTGTTCACTACTATGAGGCCTATCTCATCCATAGGGCAACATTGGGTTACCTTATTACATTTACTAAGAGATAACGTTCGATTGAGAACAGGTAAAAGTATCATGTTGACACTCAAATGATTTGTAATTTAAAACCCTCTTTAAGGTAAAGTCGGGTTTTAAGTCACAATTCTGAAGATGCCACTTTTAGAAAGCTGAGGCCACAGCCCTGCCCTCCAGGAGCCGTACTGGCTGAGATTTGATTCTTGCATGACCCGAGTTTAATTTGAGCAACTCTTGGTGGCGGCTCCAGTGGGCTCATGGCTGTGGAGGCAAAGGGAGGGGCAGAGGGGCAGTGAGGCCCGGTTTGGGTATAGCGTTTGATCGTTTTTGGGCTAGTGAGGTGCGAGTACTGGGAAGAACTGAGAAGGTATGAGAGTGATTCCTGGGCAAGTGCTCAGGGGTCTCAGTTTGGGCACTGTGTTTTTTCCAAGTGGGCAGTCTAGGAGATTTAGCGCAGAGGAAAGGCATGTGCATTTGGTATCACAAGCTCTTCTAGTACAAGGGTTCAAGTACGCACGGGCGACAAAGTGTTTAAGGTAATAAAATTAAAAAAATTGGAGTGCTTAGTAAATCCATGGGCAACAAAGTGTTTATAGTAATGTTTTTTAAATAATTGGAGTGCCTAGTGAGTGTTCCTTGGCAGTAGTAATTTTCTGCTTGTCCTTGTGTGTTTGTTTTAGCTTTGCTAGCTCCAGGGTTGTTATTGGCAAGGGGTGAATTGCAATGCGTGGTATAAAATCTAGGATCATTGCAGGGATGCCAGGTGGAGTTAAGAAGGGTGCCAAGCGCACGCACTGAAGTGGACATGGAGGCATTAATGCGTAGGATGGATGCGATGGATGAGATTCTGGCTCTCTTGCACCCATAGAACCCATAGCTCCAGTGGAGATGCCGAGGAGGCCAGAGGTTGCTTCCTGGGTGGCATTTCCACCAGTGAAGAAACATGGTAGGGGACCGGGGGTAAGCAGTAAAAGGAGTCAGAGTGCGAGTGTTATCCCAGGGGTCATGCCAGTAGGCGGTGTAGGTGGTGTTGAAGGTCAGGGTGGCTCACCCGCAGTTATAGTCCAGGCGACAAACAACAGTATTGTTCAGAACGGCAATAGTTGCATGGCGATTGGGGTTACGCCAGCAGGTGGCGCGGTTCAGCCAGACTTGGTTGCGAACTCAGCTAGTGTTTTGCCTTGACTATCGAAGGTACCGATGTTCTCCGCACTCCTGATGGGGGGCGTTGACAGGTGTAGTGGAGGGTGACAATGTTGAAAGGGCAAAGAGGCTGGTGGCCCATCTGGACAGTGTAGGCGGACAAGGTATGCAAGGACAGGTGGGACTGGTAAGCTCGCCTGTAGGAGCGGCTAGTGGGTTTGTATTGACCATTCAGATGGCAAAGGGTCAGTAGTGGCTGGTACGTCACACACAGGCAGTGTGGCACAGGCATTACTGGCGGCAGTCGAGACCCTACCTCTTTCCACTTTTCAAGGAGGCAACGCCGGCAAGTACGTTTGCACCATTGCTGAGTATTGGTTTGGGAGAATTGTGTTCTGAGCACCACCAGTCGGGCAGGCATGTGCTGGGAGAGGTGAAGTAGAAGATATGGAAGGGCATTTATGTGGATATGTGCGAGTTAATTGCTGACAGGCCCGAGCGGGAGGAGAGCAAACGGTGGAAGGAGTGCTCCCATTCTAGGGATTGTGGACATTGGCCAGACGAGAAGAGGGTTGAGGAGACACTGTTGAATTGGGTCAAGGGCTACACGATTTTCCAGGCAATCATGGCTGAGAGGTTCCCGAACCTAGGGGCACAATTGGCGTGCTATCAGAATAAGATAGTATGATGAGTTTGGCGGCATCGCTTGGAGGAACTATGACAAGGAGTTCAGGAGGATAAAGGCCACTAGGCCCACGCTGGCATGGGACCAAATTGATGTGAACACTTGGCTGCACTTCATAAAGCAGCAAAGGCCAGAGGCTGCCCCAAGCCAGCCCTTTCGGGTGGGTTCGGGGGCAGCTGCTAATATGGGGGAAGCAAAGAAGAGGTCATGCTGGGATTTCAATAAAAGATCTCACTCCAGAGCTCCAGTAAGGTGCAAATTCAGGCATTGTTGTTTTATCTGCGGCCTTCCCTCACACCTGGAGTCGAAGGAAGGGTGTCCCAAAACAGAAGAATGAACAACCACTATTGGTCAAAGTCCCCTCCCCGGTTAACTGACAAGCAATGGTGACATGGGTGAATGTTCACAGCAACACAGTGGCAGTGCAATCATAGAATGAAGGTCTTAGGAATGGTTTAAGAATCAGGCTGAAGGCTATGTGGGTGTAACCTATTGCAAAAATAGCAGTCACTGAGAGCTAATCCTAGCATTGCCAGGACAACGATCGAGAAGGAGATGAAGCTGGGGAGGGTAGCAGGTCCATTCGATTGGATCCCACCGGAGAATTTTGTGTGTTCCCCGTTAAGGGTGGTGAAGAAAGATTCAGGGGAGTACCACTTAATTCCTAACTTGTCAGCGCCTACAGGTCAGTCTGTCAACGAGGCTATTGATAGACACTATGCTCAGTCAGGTACACCTCGCTAGACTAGGAGATTGTAATGCTCCAGGAGCCGGGACCTGGGACATTGTTAGCAAAGACGGACATCGAATCCGCTTTTAGGCCGCTACCAGTACATCCTGATGATTTTCATTTGCTGGGCATCCAATTTCCGGGCGCCTTCTATTTTGACAAATGTATGCCCATGGGCTGTTCAGTCTCCTGTGCTTACTTAGAGAGGTGTAGCACTTTCTTGGAGTGGGTATTCCAGCAGACATCGGGGTACAGGTAGGCATGCATTATTTGGAGGATTTCCTGTACTGGGTGCTCCAGGCACAGCAGAACGTGGGAAGGCTTTGGAATCTTTCCAAGAATTGATGGGAATGTTTGGAGTACCCCTTGCACAGGCAAAGACCTGTGGGCCAGCTACAACAATTACATTTCTTAGGATAGAGTTGGATTCCAAGGCAGGCATGTCTAGGTTTCCCCGGGAAAAAGTCAAGGCGTTCGGAAGGGCATTAAAGGAATGTCTAGTTGCCAAAAAAGAGACATTGCAGCTGTTGCAGGTAGTGTTGGGGCAAATTAATTTTGCTCTACGTATCATACCCATGGGCTGCCCATTTTCCAGGTCAATCGTGCAGGCCATGTCTGGCCTGAAGTTGAGGCATCATCATACTAGGTTGTCATGCAAAGTCAGGCAGGGTATGAGAATCTGGGAGGCATTTCAGAAGGATTTCAAGGGTGCAGTAGTATAGCCAAGCCCCTCTAAGACCAATGGGGAGTTGGGCTTGTTTACAGATACTGCAGGCAGTGTTGGTTTTGCGCCATTTTGGGTGCATCCTGGTGTACACTCGGTGGCCATGAGATTAGGTTGAGTCTTGTTTGGTGGCAAACATTGGCTTCTTGGCGCTCTTTCCCATCATGGTGGCCCTCACAATATGGCCAAGCATAAGAGACTGGTGAAGGAAGTCATACTGCTATGTTTGAGGCTGAATGTCAATTTTAAATCAAAACATGTGCCTGGTGTAGATGTTTTGTCTTGTTTTGAGATGCAGACCTTCAGGTACCACTACCCAGAAGCAGTTGAGTACCCTTCACCATTCCCGGATCAGCTATGACGGCTTGGTGCCCCAGCCTACCAGACCTCGTCGCTGCCAGCCTAGCGCCTAGGAAAAGCCGTACCTATGAGAAGGCATATTACACGTATTGCAGGTTTCAGGAAAGCAATTGGATGGGCTAATGGTTTTCACCTGAGTCTGTAATCACTTTCCTTGAGACATTGAGGGGGAAGGGCGACCTGTGTCCTACGTTAAGCAGCATACCACAGCAATTTCCTTTTTTGCGAAGATGCTGGGGTATAAAGATGGGACAAAAGCTTTCCTGGTGCGAAGGGTACTGAAGGGCTGGCAGAGATTGGAGGGATACATGCAGGATTCTAGGTGCTCTATAGTAACGTTAAAGCTGGTTAGGCTCATGGCCAGCCTTGAGGGAGTGTGCAGGTCACCTTCTGAGGTTTGCTTGTTTAGGGCGGCTTTCTCCCTGGCATTCTATGGGGCATTAAAGGTGGGGGAGCTAGTGGCAAAGAACAAGAAGGACAGAAGTGGGGTTTTACAGCTAGCAGACATCCAATGGTCAAATGGTTCCTTGGCGGTCACCATTACCCATTCTAAGACTGCCCAGATGGGTAGGGGGGCCACATACTGCTTCACAGGGCCCCAGGGAGTGCCTGCTGCCTGCTGGGGAACCTTGAAGCCTATATGGCACAGCGGGCACAAGGGGCTGTTAGCCCTGTATTGTTTCTTGAGGAAGGGACGCCAATGGCAAGGTTCCAATTTGCCTGGGTGCTTAGTAGGTCCCTAGTGTCAGCGGGTTTATATCCAACAGAGTATAGCTTGCATTCATTTCGTATTGGTGCAGCCACCACAGCGGCAGACATGGGGCTGGCTGGACAAGCAGTTCAAAGGATAGGCAGGTGGGCGTGTGACTGTTACAAGCGCTATGTAAGATTAAACATATTATAATTGTCCTGGCTCTAAATTTTCCCATCCTTTATGGTAGTCTCCTGTCAACGCAGCTGGAGACATGAGAAGGTGATGCGGCTTCTGGATACTTCATTTCCTCCTGTCAACGTGGGAGCAAGAGGTGTTATAGATGTGCTGGTGTTGGGCCACTCATACGTGAGACGTGCAAAGTTGTTTTATTCTGCAGGCGACTACGCGACACAGGCATGGAAGGCCAGATATCAGCTGACCTTTTGCAGTCAAGGAGGCCTACGCTTGGCCAACTTGAGAACTGCATTTGACAAAATGGTGCCCCGGAGCCTTCCGCTCCCAGGGATTGTAATCATGCATTTGGGAGGCAATGACTTGGCGAGCAAGGGCGAAAAGACTTATTCAAATTGATGGCCTCTGAAATGTGTTGGCTTTCATAGAAATTTCCGGAGGCCATTTTAGCATAGTCCAACATGGTCCTGAGGTTGATTTGGAGTGGTGGTAAGTCGGTCAGGGCCCTCAATGAGTCTGTGAAACGGCTGAACAGGAAGGCTGGTAAGTTGTTAAACATAGCTTATTAACCATTGATACCTCATGAATGCATCAAGGGTGAGCGTTTTGTCTTGCAGGATGGGGTACACTTATCGAAAGAAGGCAATGAGATGTTTTTGGAGAACTTGCTGGCCTGGCTAGTCCAACACACATGGTACGGGGGGCAGATAGTAGGGGAACTATGCTGGCCTGTGGTGGGTGAGGCCATGATTGGTGGGTACATTTCAGGTCCTTTTATGGCATCCTTTTATACCAAAATAACATCAGCATTACTGGACCCTCCAAAGGGTACTGGCAGCAAGTTGAAAAAAGGTTGCAGTGGTGCGGGGGCGCTCGCTGACATGTGGTCCTGACCTGTCAACCACCTGTGCAGGCGCAGTTGGCGGGAGCTAGCACAAGCCCTTGGGGGACAAGGAACTTGGGTGTAGGGGCTGCCCGAGGTAGGTATCGTAAAGGGCAGCCAGGCCCCCTGCACAAGAGCTCCCGAGATGGGAGAGCTCTGGGTACGGGTATGGGAGAAGGAAGGTGGGGTCCTCCTGTAAGTAGGAATCCATTCTCTCGACGTGGTGGTTAAAGAGGAAGGGACGCAGAACCAGTCATGATCTCACTCGGAACGGTTATGTTTTGTTGGTTGCACAGGAGCAAACTAGTTATAGTTAGGTGACTTCCATGTACTAGAGTCTCTGTTAAGGCTATATCTCACTTGTAAACAAGATGTAAATAATGTGGTTACTGTAGGGTGACCAGATTATCAGTACAAAAAACCGGGACAGCCACTATTGACATAGGAATAGGACTAAATGTTGGCACTGCTCTGACCAGTACCATCATTTAGTCCTATATATGCATATAGTGCGCTCTCTCTCTTTAGTAAAGTCTCCCTCCCCGAAGCTTTATTCCTATTACAAGGGCAGGAGGTTTTGATCCTGGCTTGAGTGAAGGGTTCTGTGGAGACTGATTCACCCCTCGTTAAAACCTGTTGTGCTGCGTGACTGAGGCCAGGCGGCATAGCAGGAGACTCTTCGATCAAGTAAACTCTGTCCCAGGTGTGCTGAGAAGGCCGGTGTAAATGTAACCCTTCACAGCACAGTGGAAAATGTGCATGCTCACCCGACCCTCTTCAAAACCGGGGCATGTATTTTTTTTCTTTTAAGTGTTGCGATGCTGGGACAGTCGTTGAAAAACCGGGACTGTCCGGGTAAATCCGGGACGTCTGGTAACCCTAGGTTACTGTGCAAAAATGTTGATGTTTCAAATGTTTTTGAGTGTGTGTAAAATAAATATGTCCGGGAGTCTTATGACCCCTAACCCAAAAGAGCTGGCCTCAGGTTTGGTCTTTGACATTTAGGTTTTGTGGCGAGGGGTTGTGTTCCTGGGATACTGGTGACTCCCTGGCCATAATAATATTAACCTAGTGCCAAATGCCACAGAGTGGATCTAGACGATGACTACCAAGACAGCTGGCCCAAAGGCAAATATGTGTAAGGCAAGAACCTGCAGGATTTGCTGGTACATATCCAAGAAGTCTTGGTGTTTCAGTCAAAGCAAAAGGAGAAGAAGGGTCTTTTCCCCAGTAGAGTGGAACAACATCAGATGATTTACCACTACACAACATTATAATGGATATTATTCATAAAGATTCGAAGGATGAGGACAAAGCAGGGATTCCACATTTCCTCAATAAGAAAACTTGGAGGACAAAATTCAGCAAACCCCAAAAGTGAATACAAGTTTGTCTTTTATGTCCTCGTCATCTTCTCTAGTGTCGGAGTAGTTCATGCTACCAGAGGTTGTAGATAGATAAGTGGGAGCAGCTCTGAAAAGATCATATGCAGTATCACATTTCGGGATCAGGGCCAGTAGATATACAGCGTGAACTAGCAAGTGCTATTGATAGATTTTCAAAAGCTTTATGTCTGTCTCCAGGAGAATTAATACCCAACTCCTGTGTTAGGCCAAATGGAATTATTATCTCAGTTCCTGTCTGATGTAACATTTGATGGTCTTTGAATGGCTTCCTCTTCTGCAAGTGGAGCTGCAGCAGGTTACAGAATCTTATCGATGAAATCCTGGAAATTGGATGCTACCAAACATTGTTAGTACAGAAATTGCCATTTACTGGCCCAAAACTCTTTGGGGATAAATTGAATGATATGATTAAAAAAGAAGATCCTAAAGCATTTTAAGTTGTTCTCTGGCAAAAAATGTGTTTCTCCAGAAACAGTTTCATAAAGATGATCTAAAAGTTCTGAACAAAATTAATTTGGTAGAATCGTTCCAAATGATCTCACTGCAAGGGAGATTTCCTGTCGACTCTAGATTTACTGGACGCATACTTTCATGCACCAATACATGTGGAGAGCCAAGAATTCCTGAGGTTCGCACTGGAAGCAAGGTGCTACCAGTTTCAAGCTCTACCTTTTAGCCTCTCAACATCACTGAGGACATTTACAAACGTTTTAGGTATTAGTTATGGTGGTGGTGGTTCTTCAGTTATGGGGATTACCATTTTTCCGTACTTAGATGACTAGTTCATTTGTGCTTCCTCTTTTCCAAATGTACAAGATACAGTTCAGCTGGTGATCAAGTTTCTTCGGCAACTGGGATTTATCCTGAATTTCCAAAAGTAGCAGCTGCACCAGTCTCAAGAGAGACAGTTTATCAGGGCATTGTTCAATATTCATTTGAAGAGTGCATATCTTCCTCAAAACAGGCTCATAATACTTCAGCCTGAACTGCTGAACGGATCTACACCTACTGTGGCAGAAAGCTGCCTCTTGCTCCAGAAAGAGACCTTTTTCTAATTTTGTGTAAATCAGTTCAGTTGTTGCAAAGTTATTAAACAAAAAACAAAAGTATATATCTAGGGAAGCAGACCTTCCGCGATGTTTTGCGAAACCGCCCACAAACAGCAATGTCGTGATTGGCTGGTCGCAACCTGAGAGGAAAGTTGCACGCCACCATTTTATCGATCAGAGCAGGGTCCCAGGGCTTAAAATGTACAGTGCACAGACACTCACACACCCACTCACAGACCCACAGATACTCACACACCCACTCACAGACCCACACACCCACTCACAGACCTATAGTGTGACTCACACACCCACTCACAGACCCACACAGATACTCACATATCCACTTACAGACCCACACAGGCACTCACTTACTCACTCACTGACCCATACAGGCATTGACACACCTAGTGATAGGCCCATACAGACATTGACACACCCACTCACAGATCTACTCTGGAACTCACACACATACTCACAGATCCACAGAGGCACTCACATATACCCTCACATACCCACACAGGCACTCATACACCCACTCACAAACCCACGCAGGAACTCACACACTCATTCATAGACACACAAAGACACTCACACATCTACTCACAGACTCACACAGGAATTCACACACCCAGTCACTGACCCATAGCGTCACTCACATACCCACTCACAGACCCACACAGACACACAACCACACACACACATACACCCACTCACAGACACTCGTACAACCACCCACAAACTCACACAGGAACTCACACACATTTACAGACACACACACAGACACTCACAAACCCACTCACAGACCTACACAGACACTCACACATCCACTCAACCCACACAGACACTCGCACATCCTCTCACAGACCCACACAGGAATTCACACACCCAGTTACTGACCCATAGCATCACTCACACACACAATCACAGACACTCACAAACCCACTCACAGACACATACAGGCATTGACACGCTCAGTGACAGATCCACACAGGAACTCACACACATACTCACAGGCCCACAGAGACACTAACACATACTCACAGACCCATGCAGACAATTGCATACAACTCAGAGACCCATACAGGCATTCACACACCCAGTGACAGACCCACACAGGAACTCATCCACCCACTCACAGACCCACACAGACACTCACACACACACTCACAGGCCCATAGCGCCACTCACACAACCATTCACAGATGCACACAGACATTCACACTCCCACTCACAGACTCACAGATACATTCACACACCCACTCAAACACCCACATAAGCACTCACACACCCACTCACAGACCCACACAGAAACTGACACAGCCACACAGACCTATAGCATCACTCACACACCCACTCACAAGCCCACAGAAACTCACACACCTTCTCACAGAGCCACACTAACATACCTACTCACAGACCCATAGCGCCATGCATACACCCACTCACAGACTCACAAAGACACTCACACATCCACTCAAAGACCCACACAGACCCACATACACAGGCATTGATACACCCAGTGACAGACCCACACAGGAACTCATACACCGACTCACAGACCCACACAAACACACACACTCACTCACGGAGCAATAGCGCCACTCACAGACCCACTCAGTAACTCACACACCCACTCTCAGACCCACACAGACACTCACACATCCACTCAGACTCACACACCCACTCATAGACTCACACAGGCACTCACACACCCACTCACAGACTCACACACCCACGCAGAAACTCACACGCCCACTCACAGACACACACACACACACACACATTCACTCAGGCATTCACACACCTACTCACAGACACACAGAGACACTCACACACCCACTCACAGACCCACGCAGACTCTCATAACCCACTCACAAACCCATACAGGCAATCGCACACCCAGTGACAGACCCACTCAGTAACTCACACACCCACTCTCAGACCCACACAGACACTCACACATCCACTCAGACTCACACACCCACTCATAGACTCACACAGGCACTCACACACCCACTCACAGACTCACACACCCACGCAGAAACTCACACGCCCACTCACAGACCCACACACACATTCACTCAGGCATTCACACACCTACTCACAGACACACAGAGACACTCACACACCCACTCACAGACCCACGCAGACTCTCATAACCCACTCACAAACCCATACAGGCAATCGCACACCCAGTGACAGACCCACACAGGAAATCACACACCCACTCACAGACCCACACAGACACTCACTTCTACTCACAGACCCACACACCCACTCACACACACATACAGCCACTAACATACCCACTCACAAACCCACACAGTCACTCACACACACACTCCAACCTAAACACCCACTTGCACACCCCAAGGTTGCAGGTTACAGTTAGGAAATACAATTTTTTTTTAAACTTTGAAATCCACTGACTAAAACAAAGGTTACAGGGGTGTTATAGTTAGAAAATAACAGTAACCAAATGTAGACATTCAATGAAAAAAAAATGTTACAGGGACGTTATAGTTACAAAACAAATTTCTAAAAAACCTTAGAAATTCACTGAAAAAAACAAAGGTTAGAGGGACGTTATTAGTTAGGTACAGATTTTAACCGCCTACAACCATAGAAATTCAGCAGTTATAGTTAACTGAGCAAACTTTAACTTATACCCCCGCAATACACTGCTTATGACCTCACATATTACATGGTCAGTGACATCACTGATAACATGGGAAACATCCATTACAACGCAAGCATTACAACACAATTCCTTTACAACGCAGTCAATACAACGTAAGTTCCATTATAACACATGCCATTACAACGCATGACATTACAACGCATATCCCTCACTGACTAGCACCTTCCCTGATGTAAGCACCCGGCGATGTTAGAATAGTAATTTTCGTTGTAATGGAACATGCATTGTAATGGCTTGCGTTGTAATGGCATGCGTTGTAATGGAAGTTGCGTTGTAAAAACTGCGTTGTAAAGGTATGCGTTGTAATAGTTTGCGTTGTAACATCATACATCCGATAACATCTCAAATGACATCACTAATGACATCAGCCACAGAACCACTCTCACACCCACTCACACAACCACTCACACACCAAGTAACACTCCTACACAACCACTCACATACCCACTCACATACCCATACAACCACTCACACACCCACTCACAGACCCATACAGCCATTCACAAACTCACTCACACACCCACTTATACACACATACAACCACTTAAACACCCACTCACTCAACCTTGTAACACACCCACTTAGACGCTTGTACAACCACTGAGACACCCACTCACACACCCACAGTTACTCAAATACCGAGTCACACACTGATACAACTGCTTACATA
This sequence comes from Calotriton arnoldi, assembly GCA_963921515.1. Taxonomy (NCBI): domain Eukaryota; kingdom Metazoa; phylum Chordata; class Amphibia; order Caudata; family Salamandridae; genus Calotriton; species Calotriton arnoldi. The sequence continues at coordinate 2,991,409 of CAWUFW010001126.1, read as the reverse complement.
CCCACTCACACACTAATACACAACTGACACACCCATTCACACATTCATACAACCACTCACATACCCATATCCACTCACACCTATACAACCTCTAACACAGCCACCTACACATCCAAAAAACACTCAGACACCATTCACAGACCTATACAGCCACTCACACACCCACTGACAGACCTATACAGCCACTCATACACCCACTGACAGACATATACAGCCACTCACACACCCACTGACAGATCCATACAGCCACTCACACACCCATACAGCCACTCAAAAACTGATACAGACAGTCACACACCCACTTAGATGGCATATGTTAAAAATAGTATCACTCATTAGCAGTACAGAAAGAATAGTAATTTAAGTTATGCAGTAGGTATCTTTAAGTCTCAGAAATGTTTATGAAACACTCACACTCACTGGATGATGTCATCCGTGATGTCATTTGAGATGTCATGAGTGATGTCATGAGTGATGTCACTGACCATGTAATTAGTGATGTAATATGTGAGGTCATAAGCAGTTCATTGTGGGGCGTAAGGTATAGTTAGCTCAGGTAACTATAACTGATGAATTTCAATGGTTTTTTGAGGTTTAAATCTGAACCTAACTATAACGTCCCTCTGACCTTTGGTTTTTCAGTGAATATATATATACACACACACACATTTCCATTTACATGGCTACGCACAAACCGGGACAAGACAGGCATAAAAGTAATATGAAAGCATTAAGTCCTACTTTTATGTCTGACCTGTTCCGGTTTTTGCTTCTCAACATCTGGTCACCTAAGCTGAATCCAAGTGAAGCGCCTGAACTAGACAGAAGCACATACCCTAACGCCAAATAAGGGAGGTCCCGCTCTCAGCTGACGAACCTCTCAAAGGCTTTGAAAACCAGAGGGATGTCCGGCTTCCTGAAGGAGCGTGACCTTGGCAGGTGGGTCAACGAATATGGGAATGGAGGGGTTACCCTGGAGGCAATTAAAACCTGCATCATCCTGCACTTGTAAAACATCCACTCAGACTAACCTCACGTTAAGTGAAGGAACTCGACTACAAACCACTGAGAGGGATAGACTTCCTACTTTGGTTATTTTTTTCTGATTCCATTCTACTTTTCTGGGTGACGGTTAAAAACTCAGTTCAGTAGCTAAGCCTTTGTCTTTATTTTCTAAATTTTCCTTACATATTTTTTTCTACCTGTCCCAGCTTAAAAGGAAAAGGTTCTACGTAAAACACATGTTTTGAAACAGAGGAAGTGGGGATATAGAGAGCGGAAAAGATGTAAAATTCTAGATGCCCCTGAAATCTGATATGCACCTACATTTTCATTTATTCGGAGGGTCTCTGGTCCAAGGAATGGCCGCACCTGTTAAGAAAGTGAGAAAGTCTTGAACGTCCTGAACCTAAACAAGATGCTGCTAGAAAACGAACGTAGAGACAAAATAGCGTCTGTGGTCGATGCAAAGTGTGTTTTTGCATCGCTTATGAATTCCTCACATATTAAAGACTGAGAGGAGGAGGGCATATGAGGGGGTTATCACTGGGACGAGGATGACTATGATTGATTCGGGTTAAAGTTTACTCGTAAGTAATTGTTTAATTACTCAGTCTATTCTGTTCACCCTCTCGCAACTTCATATCAGCACTTTGAATGAGTGCAAAATAGCAAAGTACACTATCTTACGCCATCCTAAATGTCAAAATTTAATTTTGAGAGAGGCCATTAATAAAAAAAAATGCATTTCCTTGATTGACAAGAATTGCAAAAGCATGCATAAATGATGCGTGTGATAGCACATTACAGGGGCGTAGGGAATCAGCCGCTATACCAGCTTCAGTGAGGAACAAAACAACTTGTTTTTTTATTGTCTTTTATCTGTGATATTCAGGTCACAAGATATAAGCCAAGGGTAATAAATATTAAAGGAAAGAAGACACATAGCAAAGCTGGGGGTCCGTCAAAGGGGTACAGAAAGAAAAAGAAACAATGGCAATGACAAAAATATGTAAGAGTGTAATAGAGTAAGAGAAGTGGCGGCTCGCAGAGGGAGTGCTGCGGGGCGGTGGGGCGGGGGAGAGGCAGGGTGGGGGGTAGTGGACTCCGACATACGGCGTAACGGAGTAAAGTAAGTAAATAAATAAATAAAACAAGTTGACTTGCGCGCGCTGCATCGCCAGCTCGGCGATGCAGCGCGCGCAAGGTAAATTGCCCCACCCCGCCCCGCCTCACCGCCCCGCATCACTCCCTCTGCGAGCAGCCACTGAGTAAGAGAACAAAAAAAAGAAAGAATAATAAGACTGAAAAGAAAGAAAAATGGTCAGAAAGAAAGGAAGCACAGCTGAAAGAAGGCACAAACGAAGAAAGGAAGGTGGAAAGGAGGAAAGAAAAAGAAAAAATAGAGAATAAAGGGTGAAAGGAAGATAAAAAATAGAGGGAAAGAAAGCAATAAAAAGAAAGAAGGGTGGCAGAAAGGAAGTAACAACAAAATCATAAAAGAAAATAGGAGGAAAAGAAAGAAGGAAAACAGAAAAACAAAATGAAATATTCAAAAAGAAATCTGAAAAAAAGGAATGAGAGACAGAGGAAAAAGGACGGAAGGGCAATGAAAGGAAGGAGAGAGGAACATAAAGAAAGGATTAAAGAAGTAAGGCACAATGAAAAGAAGGGGAGAAGAAAGGTTATCAAGATGATAAGTAAGGAATAAAAAAGTGAACAAAGAAAAGGAAGAAAGAAGCAAAGAGGGAGAGAAGCAAAAGAAATTAAATAAAGAAGGGCAAAACGGTAGCAAGAAGGCGAGATGGAAGGAAATAATTATGGACAGAAGGAAAGCAAGATGGAAAGAATGAATTAAAACAGTGGAAAGAAGGAAAGAAAGTAGACAAGAAAAAAATGACATAAAGAAGGAAAGAAAGGTAAAATGATAGAAAGTATAAATAAAAAGTGAGAGAAAAATAAGGAAAAAATGAATGAAGAATAAAAGGAAAGAAAGACCATAGAAGAAAGGATAGCATAATTGTAAGAAGGCAGGGAAGAAAGACAGAAAGATTGGAAAATATGCAGCTGTTTAGCCAAATTCTTTTAAAATTGTGCTCTAAAAGCATAATTTTGCACTATTTTCTCATAATAGGCATGCACAGAAATCGTCTAGATTTCTCACTTTACTCACATATTTAGTGTCATTTGGCTCAAAGTGGGGGGCATTTTATTTTTCTGTCTACTCTCTTGGCACAATAAAGACATACCTATTGCCTTTGCCAATCGCTGTTATGCGAGGAAGTGACAATACAAAACTCAAATGAAGCCACAGCAGAAAGGACTGTGGTGTTGTTTGTGGATGTCAACGCAGCGCTCACAGCTCCAGAGCCATGGCATGTGTAGTTCACCCAAGCCATGCTTTAGCTTTGCATTCAGGTCAGTCAGTGTACTCCCACTGGGCCACACAACCACTAAATCCCAAACATCCATCTTCACTTAAAAAACTGCAATATAGGTAGGGTGACCAGGTGTCCCGGATTTGCCCCACAGTCTCAGGTTTTCACCAGCTGTCCCGGCAGATTTCGCCAATTTTGGCTCATGTCCCGGGGGTCGAATGAAACCAGTGAGAGGCACTTATTGGGTGTTTTAAAGTTGTGCTAGTTAGCAGCTGTTATAAGTAAGCAATTTAATTAACAGGTGTGATGCTGGCTTTAGTAATTACATTTTATTTATTTTCTTAGTGCTTCTTCTGTGTTCCTACATTGATAAGAGTTGTCATTCTGCGCAGCACCGTTGATGAAAAGTTGTAGTCCTTCTTCTATTTTTGCAAAATGTCCCGGTTTGTGTTTCTCAAGATCTGGTCACCCTAAATATAGGCTTCCAGTGATAATGCTCCTGAAATATGTATAACCATACAACGGATAGCTCATGATAAGGCATAAAAGACTACAACGGATTCAGAACTCGGCTGCCAGACTACCCTTGCATATCAAACCGCGAGACCACATCTCCCCTGCCTTGAAAGCCCTGCATTGGTTACCGGTTACCAGAAGATCCACGTTCAAGCTGCTTTGTATCACCCACAAAGCGATACATGGAATGGGACCGCTCTTCATCAGGAATAAAATCACCAAACGCATTCATCATAGGAACCTCCGCTGTAGAGTAGCAGCTTGCCTCAAAATCCCAAGATACAAGAAAAAAACCATGGGTGGCACATCCTTCTCTGTTCAAGCAGCCAAAATATGGAACTCTATAACCCCCAACATAAGATCCACCGACAACCACAATATCTTCAGAAAACTACTCAAGAATTGGCTCTTCCCCACATAAGCACCATAAGCAAACAGAAATATACAGCATATCCCTCCGTATATAAGCATTTATTTGTGCTAAAGCTATGTATCTATATATGTGTATTGCTTTGTATAAACATGTAGAATAATTATGTTTTAAAAAAATAAAAATAAATTTTTTTTTAAATACAACACTTGAAAACCAGAGTTTATCGAATGCATCTTTAATCTACTTAAACTACTTCCTTTATGCATCTATATACCTTCCATGTACTTATGGATCTATATATTTATTACTTTCTTCTATTTCAGCATATCCAATGCATTACCCTATTTCTCACCCTATACCTCTCTCAATATATCTTCTACCTCAACTCTCTGACTCATCTCAAACCTCTTTCTACTACTCTTTCCTTTTTTTTTTTTTTATTTATTTTTAATCCATGATAGTTACATTACATATATAAAACCAACAGCTTAAAAAACACAGTCCTAAAAATAGTAACAAGGATAGACAATAGTTAGCTAATTAATAACAAGCAGTGCATATTTCATTATTACCCGTCTCTGATCTATTACAATTCTTTAAAGTGCAAGTGCTACGTAAATTTGAGAATAAACAAACACGAATCATCATTCTTCCATATATGCCAACACTGGCCCCCATATCTCCAAACCCAATTTCCTCTTCCGAGAGCCTTTCAGAGCATATAAACTATGCTCCAAATTAAAAATGGTAAAAAATCTGGCCCTCCATAGCTCAAAGGTCATACAAATCTCCAATATATAAGATGCCTTTAATCCGCCATCTGTCAACGGTCCTATCCCAAAATATAGATGGTAATAGCCCTGTTGCTGAAAACGGAGTGTAATGGGAGACCCTTTCAAATTTATAGCGTTTTCGCACAGCTTTCCACACCTTATAGGCGGCGTTTAAAACCTTAAACCTAGTTTTTTTATAATAACTCGGCTCCAACATCACAAACAAGCGATTCTTGGCATCGCCGCCCAACAACATCTGATATATGGGGGGAGACTCTGCTGTGTTAAGGAACTCTTCCCCAGTTAATAATATGTTCATATTTTGCAGTATACACACATAATAATATAAAGTAAAATCTGGTACTGCCCAACCGCCTTTCTCGCGGGGGAGGACCATAAAGCGCATAGCTCTACGAGACTTCCCCTGTGCCCATAGAAACCTAGCGCAGATTGATTGAAGTAATGACAGTTGGACACGGGAGATTTCTAACGGGACGGATCGAAAGAAATATAAAACCTTGGGTAATACTAACATTTTAAGAACATTACAACGCCTCACCAATGAAAGCTGCAGACATTCACAACGATCTAATTGTTTATTTATTTACTTATATAGCGCTTGAATCGACCCCCGAAGGGGTATCTCTGCGCTTAGGACGGACCTTGTGAATGTATTGCAGCAACATCAGAATCAGGCGCGGAAAAGAGTGGTCTTAAGCAGCTTCCTAAATTGTAAGTGATCAATGCATTGTCTCAAAAGTATGGGAAGCTCGTTCCAATATCGAGGGCCAAGATGGGAGAGGGCTCTTCCTCTTAATCTAGCCTTTCTTACTCAAGGCACCACAAGAAGATGTTTGGCACCCGAGCGAAGAGATCTGGAAGGTACATACGGCGTGAATTTCTCCGAGAGGTAAGAGGGGCCTAAATTAAACAGTGACTTGTGGATAATGCAGCAGATTTTAAATCTTACCCGTTGGCAGATAGGAAGCCAATGCAGCTGCATAAGAAGAGGGCGAGAAGGAGTCCTAGGAGGAGCATTGAGGACCAATCGCGCCGCCGTATTCTGGACTACCTGCAGTCTGCTGAGTGAGGCATCATTGGCGGAGATCAGCAGGCCGTTACAGTAGTCCAGACGGCTTAATACAAGTGCCTGAACCAAAGTTTTCCGGGTTGAGTCAGGGAGCAAAGGGAAGACTCGACGGAGCAGGCCTATTGTGTGGAAACCGGAACCTGCAGTCTGAGCAGCATGCTCCTTCAAAGTGAGGGCTTGATCCAAACGAATACCCAAGTTTTTAACCGTCAGCTTGGGGGCCGGATGAGGGCCCAGATCTATCGGCCACCATTCTGGTGTCCATAAGGAAGGGGCTTCTCCGAAGAGCATAATATCTGTTTCTCCCACATTGCACTGGAGGAAATTACTCTTCATCCAGTGGGAGATAGCTCTCATACCATTAGAGAAGGCCAACTGCACAGAAGAAGTACATTTGTCGAATGGAAAGAGCAACTGAGTGTCGTCGGCGTAGGATATGGGGCTAAACCCATGCGTCCTCAGAAGATTGGCCAAGGGAGCGATATAGATGTTAAACAGTGTAGGGCTCAAACATGAGCCCTGAGGAACTCCCTTGGACAGTTCTATTGGAGCCGAACGATACGGGCCTAAGTTGACAATCTGGGAGCGAGCTGATAGAAAGCTCGTCATCCACTGTAAGGCCGATTTTCTTAGTCCAATCTCCTTTAGTCTTCTGAGCAATATAGGGTGTGATACTGTGTCGAACGCGGCAGATAGGTCCAACAGCACCAAAATCATAGAATGGCCCTTATCTAGGTCATCCTGATGTTATCCGTGACCACTAGTAGTGCTGATTCGGTGCTGTATTTGGGCCTAAAGCCGGACTGGGAGGGGTCTAAGCAGTCCGTAAGTTCGACATGATTGGAGAGATGAGTGTTGACATGTTTCTCCATTAATTTGCTCAGAAACGGAAGGAGCGAAATAGGGCGGAGGTTGGAGAGATCCGTCCAAGGGACTTTAGTGTTCTTGCGGATCAGTCTTACCTGTGCAACTTTCCATTCTAACGGTACATGGCCTTCTCTCAGGGAGAGATTAATGAGAAATTGAATCGAGGGAGACAGATGATTGGCCAAGGGAGGGATAACTTTAGCTGGGATGAGGTCCGAAGGGGATCCTGGTTTTATCTTATAAATCAATAGTTCAACCTCTGCTGATGTAAGTGTGGGGAAATGCTCTAACAACTGAGGATTTATCTGTTTTAATTGGTCAAATGCCGTTAGGATCTGCAGCTGATTTCCTGCCGAGGTGATTTTTTCATAGATAAGCTCTATTTTCTGGGAAAAGTGGAGAGCAATATCATTGCACAGCAATTGGGAAGGGGCCTCAGAGCTTTCACAGGCCTTGGGGCTGATAAAGGACGGAAGGATTTGATGTAGAATTTTGGGGGCGTTGCCAGCCTGGGCTAATTGTGATACTATATGGGTTTTCCATGCTGTTTTTATGTTTTTGTGATAGCTGGACAGAGTGGTATAAAACCGATCTCTGTCCTTCTCATCATGGGTAGCATGCCAGCTCCTCTCATATTTCCTGCAAAGTTGTTTTTGGACTCGCAAAACGGAGTTTACAATATTACCCCAATTGACCTCCACTAGTGTCTTTAGGCAAGTCCTTAATTTAACACCCAGGTATGATACCTCACTCATAATTCGGTAATCATTATAGCCCTCTTGATTTAAACACATAATTTGTGTCTTAGACACGTTGAGTTTATATCATGAGACTGCTCCAAACTCAAGTGCCAGTTGTTCTATCTTAGACATAGCCATTACAGGATTTGGAGTAACAACCGCAACATCGTCCGCGTACGCGAATACCCGATAGTGCTCTTGCCTCCAAATTACTGGTTCTGTCTCAGAATTTTGCTCTAACATCATTAAGAAGGGGTTGATATATAATGAGAAGAGCAAAGGGGAGCACGGGCATCCCTGCCTTGTGCCCCGTGTAATATATACCAAGTCCGATTCAAGGCCCATTATACAGATTTTGGCAGTCGGGCATCGATATAAAACCTGTATAGCTGCAATAAAACCTTGTCTAAAACCTAACCGTCGCAGAACTGCCCATAAAAATTCCCATGCGACCCGATCGAACGCTTTTTTGGCATCCAGTAAAATCAAGCTAAATTTACCCCCTGTGGTCTTGGCTATGTCTAGTAGGGTTACCACCCTATTAATATGATTGATTGTACTCCTCTTGGGTATAAACCCATGCTGTCGAGTCAACACCAACGGGGCTAAAACTTCCGCCAATCGGGTCGCTAAAACGTTGGCGTATATTTTACCGTCAGAATTTAATAACGATAAGGGGGCGGTAAGAGCCCGGCAACTCAGGTGGCTTGTCTTTCTTTTTAAAAACGATTATGCTAGCCTCATCCCATGTCAGAGGGGCTGCACCTATTTGTGCTTGCAGGTAAAAAGCATGTCAGCCTTAAACTCTCCAAAGAAGGTTTTATATACCTCCAGAGAGAGCTTATCGGGCCCTGCCGCTTTGCCTGTGGCTAAACTGTTAATTGCCGCTTCCAGTTCTTCAATGGTTATAGGTGCCTCTAGCATTTCTGCATCTTGGGGGGTTCAAATTTCCGCAGTTGAGGCTTTGCAGCAGTATTTCACCAGCCTGCATATCAAGGTTCTCTCCAGTGTAAAGTGCTTTATAAAAATCATGGAAAACTGTAAGAATTCCACCATCGGTATCTACAGAATTGCCCAAAGAGTCAACTACAGATCTAATTCTTTGGGCGGCCTCTCTTGATCGGAGCCTTTGCGCCAAACAGCGCCCAGCTGCCTCCCCATACTCATAACTTTGTATCTTACTGATAGCATACTTCCTAGCTGTTTCTTTACTCCAATGTAGATTTATTTTGGCCTTGCAGCGAGCTACATCTGTTTGCAATACCGCAATATCCCCCTTTGCTTGAATCCCCCGCATGAGATTTTCCTCAGCGATTGTAAGTTTGCCGTATAATTCCTGAAGTGCCAATTTCATCTGCTTCTGCTTATGTAACCCAAAACTAAGGGTCTCCCCCCTAAAACCGGCCTTTAAAGCATCCCAGACAAAGCCAGCCCCTGTGGAGTTACGGTTTATAGCCAAAAATTGCCTAATCCACTCTTTCATGTGTTCAACGTACACCTCATCCAATAGTAGTTTCCTATCAAATGTAAACGATCTAGGCTTAATTCCTGCCTTAAGAGCATGTAGATTCAACACGAGAGGTCCATGATCAGATGTGATCCGTGGATGCACCTGTATATCAGCTTCAGAAAGTATTAGCCTTGATAAAAAAAAATAATCCAATCTCACTAACTTCTGATGCGGATATGAATAAAATGTATATCCAGGATCAGCCCCCCGTAGAGCAGCCCACGCGTCAACTAAACCGTGATCCGCTAGTAAGTGCTGGAGTGCTTTAAATACTTTAGGTTTCCTACCATTGTATCGTTTAATATCGACCTGTAAGCCCTTTGGTTCAAGATGTATATTAAAATCTCCACACAAAATTAATGGAGTTGGCCACAATGCTAATTCTACATTCAACCCTTCTATTACAGGCGCCTCATCAAAATTTGAACCATATACGGAGCAAACAGTGCACTTTGAATTCCCAATGATACATTCAGCGATAGCCCACCTCCCTTGTTTATCCGCCAGCACTCTCCCTGTCCCTTGTATATAGCTCTTTACCAATATCGCTACGCCACGTATAATAGTGGATTGTTGCGTACATACCAATACTGTTAATCCTAATTCAGCCAGTAGGTTTCTTTTACCCCATGGAATGTGGGTTTCTTGGATACATACTAAATCTGGTTGAAGCGCCCGCAATTCTGTAGCCACCCGTTGCCTCTTGCCATAGTTATTCAGCCCACATACATTCAGGGAGCAAATCCGTATACCAGAGTGTAGATTCCTATCCCCCATCTATCGTCCACGTTTCAGTGCAGTTTAGGACCGCAAACCTAAAACCTTTGAGTTTCATATTATGTCTCATTACGCTATCATGGATTTTTTACCTTGTGCCCCCCCGCCCTCCAGCACCCCCCACCATACCCCCATCCCCCAACCCCACACCTTCCCCACACAAGGCTTCAGCCGAAGCCCTGACCCACCCCTTCCCTTTCCCAAACAAGAGGCTTGGAGACTCAAGGTCTCTGAGATGGAACAAGCTCCTGCCCCCCCGGATTACCCTGCCCCACAGTATACCGTGCATTATTGACCACCTTCCCTTCCTTACACCTCTCCTTCAACAAATCAGATACAATGAAAAACACTAAAAAAAGAAGGGAACAAAAGAAGAGCTAATACAAAAACAAACCAGACCAACCCCCATGCAATACATCTTATGTATGCTGCCTGTAGTGACCCAATCCTGCGATGCAGGCCACCCCCTTTTTTTTTTTTTCTCCTTTTACAAAGATGGCAAGTATTCTTTGGCCGCCAGTTCTGCAGTGAAGAATCGCACATGTTCCTTATATATGATCTTCAAATTAGCCGGATTCAATAAGTAAGCTTGTGCGCCTTTATCTTGGAACGGGGTGATGAGCTGACATAGTTGCCATCTCTTCTCCACGGTCAAAGGACAATAATCCGGTCGCACAAAGAACTCGATCCCTTTTCCACTTTTCTTTCGATCCGGACGTGCCAGGTCGTAGACTGCTTCTCGTGCCAGGAAGTTATTAATTGTAATTAAAATAGCCCTAGGTCTAGTAGTGTTCTGTCCTGGTCTCGTGCGCTGCGTAAAAGGGAATCTATGTGCCCTCTGGATCTCCCTGTTCCAATCCCATTGGGTTAGTCCTGGAAAATCCTCAGAAAAGAGCTCAATGATAAATTTCCGTACATCTTGCCCTACAACCTCCTCGGGTATTTCCAGTATGCGGAGGTTATTACGCCGAAGGCGATTTTCAAGGTCTGTGAGCTTCCAGAGGGTATCATCCTTTGCAGTACGCAAGGCTCCGTTGTTGCTTTCTGTGCTGCCAATTCATCCTCCAAATTTGAGATCCGTGTTTCAGCCTCATTAAACCTCTCCACAAATTCGGAACATGATTTGGCTATCCTTCGTACCAAATTCTTCAGTTTACGGCAAGCCCCTTGTGTGCGCCGGCTCTCAATACGAGTTTCCTCCCTGTGAGCCATGATACTTTGATAAATAACGGCTAATGAAATGTCTTCAGCTTTCTCCAAGCCCCCTTGTTTCGATTGTATCTCACTGATCACCCCACTGGTTCCGGACTCGCCCAAAAAGGAGTAATCCCACTGTAGGGGGTCAGTGCTTTCAGTGATCAGGAGACCTGCACCTGAGCCACCTCTCTTACGCACAGTTTTAGGGCTGCTGTCTGGCGTACCAAGTGAGTCAGTCCCCCATTCAATTACAACGTCCGTCTGTGACTTGCTGTGCCCCTTCTGCCCGTTATCAGGGGAGCCCCTTTCCGCCTGCCCTGCATATTTGGCTCAGATTCGTCATCTGAAGTATCTGAGGGATCAGACAATGAAAAAAAATAATCCCCGGAATCAATTTCTTTAATGCTGTTAGTGTTCTGGTTACGGATTTTATCTTTATCTTCATCTTTATCATTGGGTGCATCCTGATTAGGAAGTGCGTGTTCCAGATTATTCCTTAAACAGGTCGATACAGCTGAAGTTGCTGTGGTGTTTTGCACTGTCGCCAGATCACAATTTTTGGAAGCCTGTTCACCATTTTTTATAGCGTTTTCACCCATATCACCCATTGCCTCTCCTCCATCGCTTATCACGCCCCCGGGAGTATCACAGGCTGAACCATCCTGGATAACAAGACTATTTCGTGGAGGTGTCTCCCCCTTCTTGACACTGTTGTTAGTCTGTCCATTTCCCGGACTTGCCTGTACTGAGGGGGGCTGCTTCCTCGGTTTCCCATTGAAAAACAAGGCAGGTACTGTTCTCTTACTGCTTCCTTCCACACGGGAGCCGTCTTTCTTCGCCAGGCTCGGATCAGACTTTTTTTCTCCGTCTCCATCTTGCGGCCCCGTGATGCCGGCAGCCGCCATGGTACTCCGAGTTTTACCGCGTCCAGCTTTTGGGGGCATTGTGGCGTCCGGAGCAGCCAAGCCGGCACCAGATTCTACTCCGCTCTCCGTCAGCAACCTCCGCAGACCACCGGCGCAAGCACGCCCGGAAGTCCGCCAAGCCGATCCCAGCAGCCGCAAGAGAGTAACACGGGACACCACCGCAACTAAACAAACACTCCATAGCATGACGGTACGTTCCACATTGCTTTTAGCATTTTAGCCTTGTTGTTTATTTTCCATAACGCAGGGTTAGTTCTGTAGCACGGTCTGTGGGGCAGAGAGGAACTCCGGGAGCTCGAGCTTACACGGCCGTGAACACAGCCGCCATCTTGCCATTTCTACTACTCTTTCCAATGCAGTACCCGATTTCTCACCCTATACCTCTATCAATATATCCTCTACATCCACTCTCTCATCCATCTCAAACCCCATACCATTACTATGATCCCCAAAATAGCCCTTTCTAGATTCTCCCCTACTCTACCCCTCCTTGCACCATCTGACACCTCTTTTACTATACTGATCCTCCAAGACAAGCCTTTCTAAACTCTTCCCTCTGACTCTTCCCCTCCACATCCCTTTTTACTCATCCCAAGTCTCCTACTACTGCTACGACCTCCCAAAAAAAAAAGAAAAAGTCTAAATTCTTCACTCTTCTATCCCTCCACTATACTTTTCAATAAAAATAACAGACTAACATGTTCACTTCTCAAATTTCATATTTCACTATACTAATTCACCACTAATCCTTTATGGGTTACACAGTAGCGTGCTACTTGCCGAAAAAAGCGCTTCAACATCTCATTAGGGGTAGCAAGCACTATATAAATGCAAACCTTTTTTCCCTCTTCTATCCCTCCGCTATCCTTTCTCAATCCAAATAACTGACCAATATCCACCACTCAAATTACTTTCATATTTCACTATACTAATTTACTACTAATCCTTTATGGGTTCCGGAGTAGCGTGCTACTCGCCGAAAATGCGCTTCAACACCCATCAGGGGTAACAAGCGATATATAAATGCAAACCTTTTTCCCTCTTCTATCCTTCCGGTATCCTTCTGAATCCAAATAACTGACTAACCTATCACCACTCAAATTACTTTCATATTTCACAATACAAATTCAACACTAATCCTTTATGGGTTCTGGAGTAGCATGCTACTCGCCGAAAAAGCGCTTTGACGCCTCATCTGGGGTAGTAAGCGCTATATAAATGCAATTACCATACCATGCTACTTTGAAAGGCGAGACTGACCCGAAGAGTCTCCCATTATGAACCACCCAATCCCAAAATTTCGAGCACCTTTCACATGCCTTCAATAGCTATGGCACCATTTCTATCCAAATGTTATGTTTGTTATTGAATGTGCAGGAACGTTTGTACACAGTTGTTTGTTAGAGGTGTACAAAATTGCATATTTCTTTTTTTTTATTACGTGAAATGTTTGAGAAAATACATGAAATTATGCGTGCCTTTATCAAAATACACTATGCTATCGTGAGTAAAATTTGAACATGAGTGCGTTCCTAACGTTCAAAAGTCACACGAGATAACACACAGGGAACTGGTGCGAGGAGAAAATGTTTTCAGCAAGTGGTTTGCTGCTCGAACCAGCCCTCTGCAAGACATTTTCGGCTCGAGCCAGATCCACAGTGAAATAAGTGTGCCAAATTATGCTTTTGCCCATTTTCGTGCAACAGGAAATAGCGCAAACTACGCAAGCGCAAAAGAAGTTTCGCACGGGCCTAGTTACTCTTTGCTAAAAAAAAATTAAACTATGGGACGAGATTGGCGGTGTGCATTTGTAGCACTATCTGTATCCTAAAACAAAAAATGTGTCAAATATTTTATTCATTTGTTACATTGCGTTTCTTAATGAAAAATTGTTCATTATGTTTACAGTATTTTGCAACAGATAACCAAAAATGCACTGCTATACAATAATTAGTACCCCAATTTAATTGATAAACGTGAATAATAATTAACTGTAATTAGTAGTAAACAATTACAAATATAAATAAGCAAATACATTACTAAACAAGTTAAATACGTGCCTTTTTACGGGATATTTTAGCAATTACAGACAATCTCAATTATGCTTTAACTTTAAACAAAATGATTTATCAATGAATGATTCACAACACAAAAAAAGGTAACGTAGTGCACCATACAATTCTGCCTGACTGTATACTTCCATATGCATGTCAATTGCAATGGAAATGCTAGGGCAGTGGCGGTGCGTCCATTAGGGCGCTGGGGCGTTGACCCACAAGCCGCGCCCGCAGCTCCCTTGGCGGCTCCGTCTGAATGACCTGCTGAGTCTGACAATGCATGTCAGTCAGCATGACGTCGGACCGCCCACCCCCTTCAGAGTCTGAAGGGGGTGGGCGGTCCGGCGTCATGCTGACTGACATGCATTGTCAGACTCAGCAGGCCAGGGGGTGGCGCGGAGCGCACAGCAGCAGCAGCACAAGTGCGCATGTTGGGTTTAGGTCGGAGAATTTTTCCGACCAGCCAAGTCATGCGCACTACTGTTTGCTCTGGCTGGCAGCTGCGCATTAGGAGAGCGAGGGTTGATCAACGCCGCAACCCTCGGTCTCCTAATGGGCGGCAGGGCGGCGAGTATCCCTGCTAAGCCAATCCTGGCGCTGCTGGAGCAGCGACAGTATTGGCTGAGAGGGTTTGAAAGCGCCACCCCACCCTGATGCAGCCACGTAATGCTCTGGCAAGGTGACGAGCGCCGCGGGAGCAGAGCATCCTGAGAGATGTCCTGGCTAGAGAGGCGAGCCCCGCGGAGACCAGCACCCGGGCTGAGCTCTTTCACTGCCAAGAGACGGCATCTGTCCAGGGACCCGGGCTGAGGCTGCACCCGAAGGAGGGGCCCTGCCACAGGCACGACTCTAGCCTGCCATGGGCAAGAGAAGACTCTGCGGGCCAGGGCACGTGAGGGGCTGGAGCACCGGACAGTGTACTCCTGACAGAGCCACCCGGACCGGCACCGCCTCTGCAGGTAAGACCTAGGCCTGCACGGGGCATCGCAGTGATGTCTCTGGAGTGAGGAGGAGGGGCGCGCTGTCCCCGGCCCACATGGGGTTCATGTGCAGAGCAGAGGAATCTCTGCCCTTCAAATCTACTGGAAGCCGAACTCAGGGTGTGCATATTTGCTTTATCGACTCCCTTCGCTCAGTGCCCCATTGTATACTCTCTCACAATTGCTCATTTTGTGCTCCCTCAGCTCCTTGCGTTTTCTCTAAAGTCTGTGTTTTCACTCACTGTATTTTCTACCCCTGCTCTTTATTTCCCCCGTTTCCCGGTTGGACCCCTTTCTCCACTCTGTACACCTCAATCACTACTTAAGCTGCTTTTTTAGTCAACCGCACTTGGTAAAGACATCAAAGCTCTAACAACCACAAGTCCCACAATGCTGCTGGCCTTGGCTGAGGCGGCAATGTTTGTTATTGTTGTCACACATTGTTTCGCTCCCCTCCCCTCTCCCGCCAAGGACAGATAAGCCTGCATTAATGTGCTTACGTAGGAGGCACTTTGCACAATCAGCTCGTGGAGGAGTGCTCAAGGGCAAAGACGTCCCCGGTAATCCGCACGCGTTGCACACACCCTCTCTTACTCCACTGCCTTCAGATGAGGGAATCTGTTCCCATAGGAGGTGGTGTGGGTTCTATAAGGCAACATGCGGAGGGCTCAGACCTAAAGTTTCACTTTGCAGCAAAACAGCACAGCGCTGGGGTTTACGTGCCTCTCCTTGGGGGGTCTGGTCTGCGCTGGCAGTGTGCCGGGGGGCACGTGGCAGGGGTGTAGTGAGCAGATATCTGTTGTGCGTACTAATCGAGGCATTTTATAAAATGCTGCGCTGCGGTCAGACTTGCGGTTACCCTGGCAGCGTGGTCAACGCAGGACTGAATAAACTGACATCTTAGTGAGTGGTCGGGTCTGTGGTTTTACTGGACAGAAGTCAGATCATGTGGCGACTCCGCGAAGGAGCCTCAGCGATGTCTCTGAAGTTTATACCGAACAGCCTGCCCACCTGTGGCTCTGTACTGGACATGTCTTTGGGAGGGATCTTTGGGAGGGATCTTTATTAATGTAATAACTGCACTTTCACCATTGCTTTATTAACCTTCCTGCTTTCTCAAATTTGCTTGAAAATGCACCATTTGTCAACTCTTTTTTCAAAAACATTTCGGGGGGAGAACCCGCCCGAACCCCCCGTAGGTTGTTCCGGCTCGCTCACAACGCTCGCAACGCTCGCAACGCTCGCTCGGGTGCACTATGACAATAATTTTACGCGCCCCACCACTTTCAAATGTCACCAGCCGCCACTGTGCTAGGGTAACAGATTTCTAATGCTTACACTATCTCTTTGGTTGCCAGCAAGTCATTACTGCGTGGAGGCAATAACATTAAAAGAACGTAAAACGAGACTTTTGACTTCAAGCAATACATATGGATTGTATGGCATAATTATATAGAGGTTCATACCCATGACGAAGTCGCAAAGTGCTCCGATCTGCATGGAGGTTCTCGGCGCCTTTCAAAGTGTGTGTTTGAAAAGGGTGTTTGTTGGAGATTGACCTATATGGGTTCAAGGCAAGTCAAAATCACTTTATTTCGGTTCATTAAACCATAAAAGGTGCACAGTGCAAATATAAGAATACATAAAATAGCTAAAAAACTGTTAAACGGCCATCACAGGGACAAGCAGGTAAGTTCTTAAAATAAGAGCCGTGAGTGGGTAAGGCCACAAGAAAATGGACGTACCAATCCTTAGCCTGACCAATAAAAACCTATGATGCTGATTCTCCACCCACATTAGGTATGAAGCCAGGCCAGGATTAGTCGGAATCTAAGCGTATGCTTCTGCACTGTGTATTAGCCCCCCTCTGCAATCTATGGTCCTCACAGTGTGCTAAAGATTTGCTCTTCAGTGTAGTGGCAAAACGTGCTTTGAGGCTGCCCGGGGACCTGAAAAATGTGTCAAGCTCCAAACTCTGTGAGGTGTGATAGATATACTTTAACCAAGGAATATCCAGGCAATGTTATTAAGGACAGCCCCATTAAAAACTGCCTGCTCCCTTGTCCAGATTCGAAGCCACAATAGCAATGGTTGCATTTTGATAACATCTTCGATATAGCGCAACCCCAGCTCCAAGTGGCAAGTAAAGGAGGTAGTGCTAATGGGGTCAGACAATAACCTTTTAAGGAAGCCATTCTCTATGGTTTCCAATCCCTCTTGGGCCCTGAAACCCCACACCCCTGCCCCATAAGATGCCACTGCACGGCACTTGGCCTTGTAAACAGCTATGAGTTCCTTGGCTGGCTTCTGTCCCAGTCTACTGGCAAAGCTAAAGACAGCCTTCCCCGTTTTAGAGAAGGCCGCAGACCTATATGGGTTATTTTGGGTTAGATGTGTTAGGTTGGAGACGTGCTCTAAACATGGAGGGGCAGCTTCGCTGATCTTAAAGATGAAGTGTTGCAGTGAGTGTGAAAATGAACACATTTATCTAAGTGGACACTATCCACCTTTAGGGAGGTCTGATTCTGCTGCCTCTGCATTTTCTGCATAGTTATGGATGTACAGCTCTTGCCACATAATCTACTATCTTCTGCATAATTTCAACACAAATGAATTTTGTTTCTAGCTCAAAAAAATAAAAGGTACTAAAAAAAGGTGTCATGCATATTGCAATGTAGTGGCAGACCCTCTGTAAATGATAACTGGTCACTTTTTAGATGTTGAATGAACAAGTTACTTACCTTCGGTAATGCCTTATCAGGTAGAGACTTTATCTAGCCACAGATTCCTTAATTTAGAATTATCCATAGGTGTCAGACGGAATCCAGAAATTCCTGAGCAGAACCCCTGCGCACCGATAGATGAAGTAGTTCAGCTCTGAGCCGGCGTCATCTGCGCCAGAAGTGACGTGCGTGGTGCCTACATAGGCGCCACCCCAGCGGGATGACATCAGTTTCTTTTCATGACCTTACCACGTCAGAAGCGCAGAGCTACAAAGAATGGAGATGAACTGGTGTGCCTCACTACAGGCCTCATAAGGGTGAGCCTATGCAAACATCAGTTTGCATAGTGGGAAGGATGGGAGGGTCGATAAGGAATCTGTAGCTAGATAGAGTCTCTACCAGATAAGGTGTTACCAAAGGTAAGTAACTTGTTTATCTGATAGAGACTTCTAGCAGCAGAATCCTTGCCTTAGAATAGATACTCAAGCAATACCTCTCCGGAGGTAGGTCTTTGAATGGATTAGACCAAAAAGACTTGAAAGACCGAGCAAGCAAAGTGCCCATCATGATGGACCTGACCGACAAGGGGGTCTCCAACCTTTTCTGCATTAAGAGCTACTTAAGTTCAGGGAAAATCATCCTAAGTTATTAATATTAGTGTTGTAATAACGACTACACCAGACAAGGTTACATTAGTGGCCACCATATTCAGGATTACTCGCAGTGATCACCTGAGTGCATCAGGTAGGGTTTCCAGCAGTAATGTAAAAATGTTTTTTCAATTTCAAATGCCCCTACATGGGTAATACTTACCCGAATGCCCCTGACACCAAGGTTATGATATTAATAATACGTCTGTCCAATGCCACAAGATTTATCAGTCAAATGTCAGCTTTGAATAAATATATTTTGGAAATGAAACCATTTTCCTCCCAAGGCCAGCGTATGAGTTCTGGAAATGCACACACTTTCGCCTTGAATATACACTCGCAACTTTATTATATATGAAATAATTCAGCCAAGCAAAAGCTTATAATTTATTAGGCTGGGCTGCACACAGGAGAGCTACTTACAGGTAGCTGGAGAGCTACCACTAGCTCACGAGCTAGCCGTTGGACAAGCCTGGTCCATGCACTACTGCTTGGTGAATGTGTGTTAAGTCACCCATGTTGATGCCTGACAGATGTCAAGGACAGGGACTCTGCGAGCTACCGCAGTGGTCGCAGCCTTGGTTCTGGTGGAATAAGGATAAGTTACTTACCTGTAATCCTAGTTCTCTTCCAGGGGTATACTCATCAAAGTCATAAGCACTGAATAGTCACGCCCACGTGCGGGGACCCCAGAGCATTTACAAAAAATATATGCATATAAAAATATATATATTACTGCATGTTTAACCAAATCTAAGGACTAGTCCTGTGTAAACATACATCAATATATTTATTATGCATATATATATATATACACATATATATATATATATATATATATATATATATATATATATATACACAGTCTAAAACACGAAATTAGGTTCAAATATGCCAATATTGCATTGTATTTTTCATTTAAAATAAAACATATATAAAAGCATTTCCATGACATAGAGAAATGTACTCTTAAATTGTTTGAACAAAACCTTTATTTTCAAGGAAAAAGGCAAAGTAATAGTAGGCAGATTTAGTCCAGAAGGCTGCATATAGAACACTTAGCATAAAACTGGCGCTGTGCCTTTAAGACCTCCAGGCTCCCATCATGCCCCGCAGGTGACAGTTAGGTCAGGTCTTTTTTCAACGGCGTGTAACACTGTGCAGTGAGCATAAGGATACAGAGTGCTGTTATAAACATGGTATTCGTCCGGGGAGGAGGGAGGGTTGCTTATGACTTTCATGAGTATACCCCTGGAAGAGAACTAGGATTACAGGTAAGTAACTTATCCTTCTCTTCTAGGGGATACTCATCAATAGTCATAAGCACTGAATAGAGTAGCAAGCCCATCCCCTGAACCCTGCGGACGAATACCTACATATCTAACACACTCTGAACAACTTATCTAAATAAATTCCTCAAGGAGGCTTGCCCAAACTGAGCATCTGCCTGAGCGTCAGAATCTAGGCAGTAATGGCGGGCAAAGGTGTGGACTAGGCGCCATGTAGCCGCTTTGCATATCTCTTGAATGGGTAAATTTCTAAGAAGAGCTGTAGTAGCAGCTTTACCTCTTGTAGAGTGAGCCCATGGCTTGCCAGGGAGCTGCTTGTGAGCTAGCTGATAAGATAATGTGATACAGGATATTATCCATCTAGCGATGGACCGTTTAGAAGAAGGAAAACCAGTGTGCATTGGACCATAGTTAACAAAAAGACAGTCCGACCTTCTAATATCCTTCGTTCCATCAAGATAGAATTTTAACACCCTTTTCAAATCCAGTGAATGTAACGCCCTCTCGGGAGGAGTGGTAGGATTTGGAAAAATGTGGGTAGGGTGATCGACTGATTGATATGAAAGTCCGAGATCACTTTAGGTAGGAAACTCGGGTGAGTTCTTAGAACCACTCTGTTAGCATGGAAAACAAGATAAGGCTCTGTAGAACATAAGGCCTGAATCTCGCTCACCATGCGAGCAGAGGTAATTGCTACTAGAAAAGCGGCATGCTGCAGAGAAGCTTTGTGAATGGGTTCAAAGGGGGGCCCCTTTAATTTAGAGAGGACAACATTAAGTTCCCAGGCAGGGGAAGGTAGCTGAATTGGTGGGTAGACCTTTCTTAGCCCTTCCAGGAAGTCTTTAACAACTGGCATTTGAAAGAAAGAGGCCTGAGTAGGAGACTTTCTATAAGCTGCAATTGCTGCCAGATGCACTCTAATAGAAGAGAACTGTAAACCTGCTTTAGCCAAGTACAAAAAATATGAAAGAATAACCTGTTCTTGGCCCAGTACAGGGTTATGTCCATTAGCTGTACTCCACGGATAAAAACGCTTCCATTTGAAAGTGTATGATTTCCTCGTAGAAGGCCTTCTCGCTTCCTTTAAAATCTGCATACAGTCCTGCGAGAAGCTTAAGTGATCATATTGGAGGATCTCAGGAGCCATAATGCCAATCTCAGTGACTGAAGGTTGGGATGAAAAACCTTTCCTCCTAACTTGGTCAACAGATCCGGATGGCATGGCAACCTCCTGTGCGGCGTCTTGGAAAGGTGTAGCAGGTCCGGGTACCACCACTGGCGAGGCCACTCTGGCGCAATCAGGATCATCTCTGTCCTGGATCTGTAGAGTTTGTTGATCGCCATTGGTATGAGAGGGACTGGTGGAAAAGCGTAGAGTAATTTCTCTGACCAGTCGATCAAAAGTGAATTCCCTCTGGAGCCTGGTTGAGGGTACCTGGATGCGAAGGCGTGGCATTTTGCGTTTGCCGCGTCTGCAAATAGATCGATGTCTGGATAACCCCATCTCCGAAAAATGTCTTGTGTTATCTCGTCTTTTAGCACCCAGTTGTGTGCTTCGACAAAGTTGCAGCTTAGGTCGTCCGCTTGTGCATTGAGGGCGCATGGGAGGTGAATTGCTGATATCGTCAGTAGTAATTTCTAAATCGCTTGAGACTCCAGAGACAGGGTCTGGATCTGGTCCCTCCCTGTTTGTTCAGGTAGTACATCGTTGTGGTATTGTCCGTCTGAACTAACAGGGAAAGTGACTCTATGGAGGGAAAGAACGCTTTGAGAGCCAGATGTACCGCTCCTAGTTCTAACATGTTGATGTGGTAGGTTTTCTCCTTTTCTGACCACATCCCCTGGAGATTTCCTGGTGGAAGGGAACGCCTTTCAGCAGATGAGGCCATTGCATCCACCATCTTATTGAAACTTGGACTGCGTGAGGAAGAGTAATGGTGCCCTTCCAACAGTTGGAGACTTGAGACCATTGCTCCTCTAGTGCTTGTTGTAACAGTCTCATCTGTAGCCTGGCATTTGGAACAATAAATATGCATGACGCCATCGAGCCCAGCAGAGAGGACAGCTGTCTGGCCGTGGGATGAGGTGTTCGTAGGAGAGTACGACATTTGTGGAGTATTGATGATAGTCTCTCCTCCGAAGGACACACTCTTGGGTTTGCAGCATCTAGGGTAGCGCCCAAGTAGTATATCCTTTGAGTTGGATTGAGGATAGATTTCTTGAAATTGACGCACAGGCCCAACTGATTTAAGAGTTGAATGCAGTATCTCAGATGTTCCTGCTGGAGGCTGGGAGAGGCACTCTTGAGTAGCCAGTCGTCTAGATAAGGATAGACGAAGATCTTTTGCTTTCGCAGGAAGGCCGCCACCACCGCCATGCATTTCGAAAAGATGCGAGGAGTCGATTTGAGTCCGAAAGGCAGGACTTTGAACTGGAAGTGGTCCAACTCTATCCTGAATCGTAGAAACTTCCGGTGCTTTTGAGGAATTGGGATGTGAAAATAAGCATCCTGAAGGTCTATGGAGCACATCTAGTCCCCTTGATGGATGTGTGGAATGATTTGGTGTAATGCCAACATTCTGAATCTCTCTTTGAGGACAAATTTGTTTAAGAGTCTGAGATCGAGTATAGGCCTGAACTAATTGTTTGGACCTTTCTTTGGAACCAAGAAGTAACGGGAATAGATCCCCTGCCGATGTTGTTGCCAGGGAACCTTTTTGATGGCATGTTTTTGTAACAGGATTGAGACCTCCTTTTGCAGTCGATTTAGCCGATGTACTGGAGGTTTCGAGTACCCATTCCGCACAATATTGAGTACCCAGTTGTCCTGCGTTATTTTGATCCACTCGTCCAAGTGAAACATTATACTTCCCCCCACCGGAGTGTGTAACTTGCTGGGGGAAGCAAGCACTCACTGTTTGGTCTGTTGTTTTGCCACAGGGGTTGTTTGTCTAGAGTCCCCTCTTCCTCTACCGGGCTGCCGCTGATGGTAATGAGATCTCGCATGATGTTGCTGCGATGACCAATGAGGGGTTTGAACCCTCTGCTGGTATTGGCGGCGATCATACGGGCGGTAACGACATTGGAAGTCCTTCTTTTTCTCTAGACCAACAGCCTTCAAGGTGTCCAATTCTGATTTCATCCTTGACATCTTATCATCCACATGAGAGCCGAAAAGAGAGGTGCCATTGAAGGGAAGGTTGAGAATTCTGTGTTGGGCCTCTGGTTTCAAGCCTGTGAGTCTCAGCCAGGAGGATCGCCTAGCGCAGATACCATGCGAATAACCATGAGCTGCAAGGTCTGAGGCATCCGCTACTGCGCTTATGATCTCATTCGCCACAAGACCTCCTTCCTGCAGGATCTCCTGAAAATCCTGCCGATCTTCCTTAGGTAACTTTTCCGTAAACCTTGAGAGAGAATCCCATAACGAACGGTCATATCGACCCAGCAGTGCAGAAGCGCTAGCAACCTTCATGGACAAAAAATTCCACTTGAAAAGACCAATTAGTGATAGAAAACCACTAACTGACGAGCTCAATGCTCCAGGATCCTCACAGAAGGAGCCGGAAAAAAGAACTGACCTGTCACCTGTGGGGCATGATGGGAGCGTGGAGGTCTTGGAGGTCTTAAAGGCACTGCGCCAGTTTTTTGCTGAGTGTTCTATGTGCAGCCTTCTGGGCTAAATCTGCCTGCTATTACTTTGCCTTTTTCCTTGAAAATAAAGGTTTTGTTCAAACAAGTTAGGAGTACAATTCTCTATGTCATGGAAATGTTTTTATATATGTTTTATTTTAAATGAAAAATACAAAGTAATATTGGCATATTTGAGCCTAATTTGGTGTTTTAGACTGCATATATATAAGACAAAGACCATCTCTTGATCGAAACGTTGGTGGTGGTAATGGTGGCGGTAATTATGCTTTATTAAAAAGCTTTTTGAAACAACACGACTTCTGGAGTGCAGTGCCTTATTTGTTTGAAGAAACTACTGCGAGGTATGGTCTGACCTCGACACATGCACCAGCGGAGCAAAGTGCGCACCGATTACGGACTGTTTGTTTCAAGATATATATATATATATATATATATATATATATATATATATATATATATATATATATATATATATATATGCATAATATATATATTGATGTATGTTTACACAGGACTAGTTTCTAGTCTTTAGATTTGGTTAAACATGCATTAATATATATAATTTTATATGCATATATTTTTTGTAAATGCTCCGGGGTCCCTGCACGTGGGCGGGACTATTCAGTGCTTATGATTATTGATGAGTATCCCCTGGAAGAGAACCATGCAAACCCTCAGGGTGTTGGTTTTTGGCCAAAGTGTAGGAGATTTCTTTGCAGAGTACTATCTATCATGAGATGGTCTGTTTCCGCACAGCCTTTCCTTTCTTTGCCCCGACATACCCAACGAACAGTTGATCGGCTACCCAGAACTCTCTAGCATGATTAATATAGAAAGATAATGTTCCTTTTGAATCCAGACGGTGGGGTCTCCCCTCTTTTTTAGAAGGGTGAGGCATGGCAAAGAAAGTAGGTAGGGTGAAACTTTGTCTTACATGGAAAGGAGTCAACACCTTCTCAAGGAAGGAAGCACAGGTTTTCAGAACCAGCTTGTCTGGGGAGAATGTCATGTAGGGAGGATGGACAGAGAGTGCTTGCAGTTCGCTGACCATCCTGGCTGATGTTATGGCCACTAGAAAATCTGTTTTCATGGTAAGTAACCGTAGTGAACAGCTGTGCAGTGGCTCGAAGGGCGGCACAAAAGAAACGTTAAGACCAGATTGAGGTCCCATTGGAGCATAATGAATGGTCTTGAGGGAAACAGATGTTGTAGTCCCTTGAGGAAACAAGTCACAACAGGTGACTTAAAGAAGGAAGGTTGGTCCGGCAACCGCAAAAAGCTTGACACTGTTGACAAGTAACCTTTAACAGTGGCTAGAGCAGAGCCTTGCTGGGCCAGAGAAAGAACAAATAGTAAAACTTGGGATAAGGGTGCAGCAAGAGGGTCAGTGTTCTTGGATGCGTACCATGTTACAAATTTGTCCCAGTGGCACTGACTTGGTGGAGGGAAACCTGGCTGGTAGACGGACCTCACTGACTTGGTGGAGGGAAACATGGCTGTCAAAATAAAATCACAGACTTTGGGAGGAAGGCCGAAGGCTGTCAACTGCCACTGCTCAATCTCCACGCATGACGGCAGAGAGTGCGCAGGTTCAGGTGCAGGACACTGCCCTGCTGCTGCAACAGAATTTCCTCCTGAACAGGCAGCCTGATCAGAGGACTGATACTCATGGTCAGGAGTTCTGGATACCAAACTCTCCATGCCCAATCCGGAGCTACAAGAATGACTCGAGCCCGGTCATTCCTGATCTTCTTGAAAACTCTGGGCAGGAGAGGTATATATACGGAAAGGTTACAGGAGGCCTGAGCTCCACACAAGATGAAAAGCATCTCTGAGCAAAAGCCACTTTGGAAACTCCAGGGAGCAGAACGGCTGACATTACGTCATACTGAACAAATCTAACCAGGGTTCTCCCCAGTCTTGAAAGAGACCTTGCAGCACCTAGGGATGCAGCCGCCATTCGTGATCCGTTTTGCGTCGATGACTGAATTCATCTTCTCTGGTGTTCAAAGAGCCCAACAGATGTTGAACCACCCGGGCAATGCCCTGAAGTTTCAGCCATGTCCAAAAATGCTGGGGCCTCTTGACACAGGATCCAGGACCCCATCCTACCCTGTTTGTTCAGTACCACATGGCAGTGGTGTTGTCTGTGAACATCTGAACTAGCCTTACATTGATTGAAGGAAGAAAGGCTTTCAATGCCAGTCAGATCACCGCAGTTCCAGTAGGTTGATGTAGAGCTGGAACTCCACCAGAGACCAGAGCCTTCTGATGTCCACCTCTTCCAGATGGCTGCTCCAGTGCATGATTGACACATCTTCACAACAGTCATTTCTGGGTGGGAAAGGGAGAGGGGTCTGCCAATGACCCAATCACTGTTTGTCAGCCACCAGTGTTAGGATTGTGTAGTGCCCTCCGAGATCTGGACCATGTTGGAAAGATTTCTCTGATGCTGTGCCCACTGGGACTTCAGGTCCCACTGCAGAGTACGCATATGCCAACAGGCATGTGTTACCAGCAGGATGTAGGAGGCCATGAGACCCAACAGCCTCCGAGTCAGTCTAGATAGATGCTGAAACATCGGAATCATAGTTTGAATATCCGGGACTCTCCGTTCAGGAGGATAGGCCCAAAACTACACTGTGTAACAAAAGCTCAGCTGAAAGGGAGCGTCTGAGAAGAAATTCGGTGGGACGTCAGCACATTGAAAGTGAACACCAGCGAGTGAAAAGGTCCACCACAGTCTGGAGGTGGGAGACGACTGCCTGGGGCGAACCCGCCTTCAACAGTCAATCGCCGAGGTAGGGGAAGACTGGAACCCCTGACTTCCGTAGATGTGCTGCAACCACCACCATCACTTTGGTGAACACCCGAGGGGCACTGGTAAGGCCAAAGGGGAGCATGGCGAACTGAAAGTGCTTGTGGCCCACGGTGAACTGTAGGTAACATCTGTGGGCAGGCAGGACAGGAATGTGGAAGTAGGTGCCCTGCAAGTCCAATGCAACCACCATCTAGTCTCCAGAGGCTAGGGCAGACAGACCCTGAGCTAACGTGAGCACCTTGAACTTCTCTTTCTTCAGGAAGAAGTTGAGAAGGCGCAGGTCTAGAATAGGACAGAGGCCTTCATCCTTTTTAGGCACCAGAAACTAGAAGAAATAGCAACCATGACCTACTTCTGATACTGGCATCCTCTTGATGGCTCTTTTGGCATATAAGAGGCAGTACTTCCTGATGGAGCTAGGAGAGATGGTCCTCTATCACCCAGTAATGAGTCGGTGGCATGGATGGGGTGTTTCCAGAAAGGGGATGGAGTAGCCCTTCTGGACGATTTGAAGAACCCATTTGTCCAATGTTATGGATTGCCAGTGGGCCAGGTGATGGTGTATACCGCATCCCACTGGGTAGATGTGTAGTTATGAGGGCATATTAACCCCTTCCATGCGCAGAAGCCCACTAGGCGCCAGTGATTACGCTGGCTTTTTTATGCGTGGGGTGGGGGCTGCCCAGAATGGGCATACCAATGCCCCCACCCCCCCAAAAATTAGCCACAGTCTTTCTGGCCCCCTTGGGGGCATATCGGGGCAACCCCCCCCCCGATACCCCCCATCAGGGCGACAGAAAGCCCACTAGGCCCGGACTTGTTTTTAGCAATGTGCCTACCTGTGGATTTTGGGCCCTAGCGCAGCCGGCACATAGGGAAACCTAGCAAACCTGTACATTTTTGAAAACTAGACACCAAGGGGAATCCAGGATGGGGTGACTTGTGTGCCTTTCACCAGGTTCTGTTACCCAGAATCCCTTGCAAACCTCAAACTTAGTTAAAAAAAACACATTTTCCTCACATTTTCCTCACATTTCTGTGATGGAAAGTTCTTGGATCTGCGTGGATCCACAAAATTCCACCCACCCTGCATTCCCCAAAGTCTTCCGAGAAAAATGGTATCTCACTTGTGTGGGTAGGCCTAGTGCCCGCGACAGGAAACGGCCCAAAACGCAACGTGGACACACTACATTTTTACAGTGAAAACTGACCGTTTTTTTGCAAAGTGCCTAGCTGTAGATTTTGAACCCTAGCTCTGCCGGCACCAAGGGAAACGCAGCAAACCTATACATTTTTGAAAACTAGACACCCAGGGGAATCCAGGATGGGGTGACTTGTCTGGCTCTCACGAGGTTCTGTTACCCAGAATCCCTTGCAAACCTCAAACTTTGTAAAAAAAAAAAACACATTTTCCTCACATTTCTGTGGTGGAAACAGTGGCGTCACTAGGGTTGGTGTCTCTTACCCAGAATCCCTTGCAAACCTCAAACTTTGTAAAAACAAAACCACATTTTCCTCACATTTCTGTGGTGGAAAGTTCTGGAATCTGCGTGGATCCACAAAATTCCACCCACCCTGCATTCCCCAAAGTCTTCCGAGAAAAATGGTATCTCACTTGTGTGGGTAGGCCTAGTGCCCATGACAGGAAACGGCCCAAAATGCAACGTGGACACACCACATTTTCACAGTGAAAACTGACCCATTTTTTGCAAAGTGCCTAGCTGTAGATTTTGAACCCTAGCTCTGCCGGCACCTAGCGAAACCTAGCAAACCTATACATTTTTGAAACCTAGACAACCAGGGGAATCCAGGATGGGGTGATTTGTCTGGCTCTCACCAGGTTCTGTTACCCAGAATCCCTTGCAAACAAAACACATTTTCCTCACATTTCTGTGATGGAAAGTTCTGGAATCTGCGTGGATCCACAAATTTCCTACCACCCAGCGTTCCCCCAGGTCTCACGATAAAAATGGTACTTCACTCGCGTGGGTGGGTCAAGTACCCGCGACAGGCGAGGGCCAAAAACGTATTGAGGAGACATCAAAATTACCTATCACAAAACAACCTAGTTTTGCAAGGGGGGTCACCAGGGTTTTTTTTCAGCTAATTTTGAGGTTTGCAGGGAATTCTGGGAAGGAAAACCTTGGGGGATCAACGCAAGCCATACCTCGCTGGACTCCCCCGGGTGTCTAGTTTTCAGAAATGTGCGGGTTTGGTAGTTTCCCAAGATGGCCGCCGAGCCCGAGGCCAAAAACCCAGGTGACCCCTCCTTGCAAAACCAGGTTGTTTTGTGATAGGTCATTTTGATGTCTCCTCAATACGTTTTGGGCCCTTGCCTGTCGCGGGTACTTGACCCACCCACGCGAGTGAGGTACCATTTTTATTGGGAGACCTGAGGGAACGCTGGGCGGTAGGAAATTTGTGGATCCATGCTGATTCCAGAACTGTCCCACACAGAAATGTGAGAAAAATTTGATTTTTTCAGCTAAATTTGAGG
The DNA here is from genome assembly GCA_963921515.1 of Calotriton arnoldi. Classification (NCBI taxonomy): domain Eukaryota; kingdom Metazoa; phylum Chordata; class Amphibia; order Caudata; family Salamandridae; genus Calotriton; species Calotriton arnoldi. The sequence goes on along the minus strand of CAWUFW010001126.1, from coordinate 2,962,592 downwards.
TTTGGAGGGGATTCTGGGTAGGAAAACGTTGGGGGGCCCACGCAAGCAATACGTCGCTGGACTCCCCCAGAAGTCTAGTTTTCAGAAATGTGTGGGTTTGGTAGGTTTCCCACGATGGCCGCCTAGCACAAGGCCAAAAACCCAAGTGACCCCCCTTTGCAAAACCAGGTTGTTTTTCTGATAGGACATTTTGGTGTCTCCACAATAAGTTTTGGGCCCTTGCCTGCCGCGGGTACTTGACCCACCCACAAGAGTGAGGTAGCATTTTTATCTGGAGACCTGGGGGAACGCTGTGTGGTAGGAAATTTGTGCCAGCCCGGTGATCCTACAACCTTCCCACACACAAATTTGAGAAAAAGTTGATTTTTTCATCAAAATTTGAGGTTTGCAGGGATTCTGGGTAGGAAACATTGGGGGATCCATGCAAGCCATACCTCCCTGGACTCCCCGGGTCTCTAGTTTTCAGAAATGTGTGGGTTTTATAGGTTTCCCTAGATGGCTGCCAAGCCCTGGACCAAAAACTCATGTGACCCCCCTTGCAAAAGCAGATAGTTTTGTGATAGGTCATTTTATGTCTCCACAATACGTTTTGGGCCCTTGCCTGTCGGGGGTACTTGACCCACCCAGAAGAGTGAGGTACCATTTTTATCGGGAGACCTGGGGTAACACTGGGTGGTAGGAAATTTGTGTCAGCCCGGTGATCCTACAACTTTCCCACAGAGAAATTTGAGAAAAATTTCATTTGTTCATCAAAATCTGAGGTGTGCAGGGGATCCTGGTTAGGGAAACGTTGGGGGATCCACGCAAGCCATACCTCCCTGGACTCCCCAGGGTCTCTAGTTTTCAGAAATGTGGGGATTTGATAGGTGTCCCTAGATGGCTGCCGACCCCAGGACAAAAAACGCAGATGCCCCCTATGTATCCGAAAATGACGTGGTTTTGCAAGGGGGTCACATGAGTTTTTGGTCCTGGGCTCGGCGGCCATCTAGGGAAACCTACCAAACCCACACATTTCTAAAAACTAGACACCCTGGGGAGTCCAATGAGGTATGGCTTGCGTGGATCCCTCAAAGTTTCCCTACCTAGAATCCCTTGCAAACCTCAAATTTTGCTGAAAAAAATCAATTTTTTCTCAAATTTCTGTGTGGGAAAGTTGTAAGATCACGGGGCTGACACAGATTTCCTCCCACCCAGCGTTCCCCCAGGTCTCTTGATAAAAATGGTACCTCACTTGTGTGGGTAGGCATAGTGGCTGCAACAGGAAATGGCCAAATCGTACAATGGAGACTTCAAAATTACCTATCACAAAACTACCTGGTTTTGCGGGGGGCACCACCTGGTTTTTTGGTCACGGGCTCGCGGACATCTAGGGAAACCTACCAAGCCCACACATTTCTGAAAACTAGACACCCGGGGGAGTCCAGCGAGGTATGGCTTTCATGGATCCCCCAACGTTTCCCTACCCAGAATCCCCTGCAAACCTCAAAATTAGCTGAAAAACCCACATTTTCCACATATTTATGTGTGGAATCGACGTGCTGGCACAAATGTCCTACCCCACAGTGTTCCCCTCAGTCTCCCGAGTAAAATGATACCACACTTGTGTGGGTGGGGCAACGGCCTGTGACTGGGAAGAGCCAAAAACATAGGGATTACGGGTATAGCACCAAGAATTCTAAGCGCTACATTTTTATAAAAATATGTTGTTAGCCAATTCTGCATTGGACACCCACACAAGTGAGGTATCATTTTACTCGGAAGACTGAGGGGAAAGCTGTGGGATAGGACATTTGTGCCGGCACGGTGATTCCACACAAAAATATGTGGAAAATGTGTTTTTTTCAGCTATCTTTGAGGTTTGCAGGGGATTCTGGGTAGGAAAACGTTGGGGGATCCACGCAAGCCATACCTCGCTGGACTCCCCCGGGTGTCTAGTTTTCAGAAATGTGTGGGTTTGGTAGTTTCCCAAGATGGCCGCCGAGCCCGGGTCCAAAAACCCAGGTGAGCCCCCTTGCAAAACCAGGTTGTTTTGTGATAGGTAATTTTGATGTCTCCTCAATATGTTTTGGGCCCTTGCCTGTCGCGGGTACTTGACCCACCCACGCGAGTGAGGTACCATTTTTATTGGGAGACCTGGGGAAACGCTGGGTGGTAGGAAATTTGTGGATCCATGCAGATTCTTGAACTTTCCCACACAGAAATGTGAGAAAAATTTGATTTTTTCCAGCTACATTTGAGGTTTGCAGGGGATTCTGGGTAGGAAACCGTTGGGGGGTCCACGCAAGCCATACCTCGCTGGACTCCCCCGGGTGTCTAGTTTTCAGAAATGTGTGGGTTTGGTAGTTTCCCAAGATGGCCGCCGAGCCCGGGTCCAAAAACCCAGGTGACCCCCCTTGCAAAACCAGGTTGTTTTGTGATAGGTAATTTTGATGTCTCCTCAATACGTTTTGGGCCCTTGCCTGTTGCGGGTACTTGACCCACCCACACAAGTGAGGTACCATTGTTCTCGGAAGACTTTGGGGAATGCGGGGTGGGTGGAATTTTGTGGATCCACGCAGATTTCAGAACTTTCCACCACAGAAATGTGAGGAAAATGGGTTTTTTAAAATAAATTTTGAGGTTTGGAATGGATTCTGGGTAACAGAACCTGGTGAGAGCCAGACAAGTCACCCCATCCTGAATTCCCCTGGGTGTCTAGTGTTCAAAAATGTATAGGTTTGCTAGGTTTCCCTAGGTGCCGGCAGAGCTAGAATTCAAAATCTACAGCTAGGCACTTTGAAAAAAAAGGGTCAGTTTTCACTGTGAAAATGTGGTGTGTCCACGTTGCGTTTTGGGCCGTTTCCTGTCGCGGGCACTAGGCCTACCCACACAAGTGAGGTACCATTTTTCTCGGAAGACTTTGGGAAATGCACAGTGGGTGGAATTTTGTGGATCCACGCAGATTCCAGAACTTTCCACCACAGAAATGTGAGGAAAATGTGTTTTTTTGACATATTTTGAGGTTTGCAAGGGATTTTGGGTAACAGAACCTGGTGAGAGCCAGACAAGTCAGCCCATTCTGGATTTCCCTCGGTGTCTAGTTTTCAAAAATGTATAGGTTTGCTAGGTTTCCCTAGGTGCCGGCAGAGCTAGGGTTCAAAATCTACAGCAAGGCACTTTGCAAAAAAAGGGTCAGTTTTCACTGTGAAAATGTGGTGTGTCCACATTGCGTTTTGGGCCGTTTCCTGTCGCTGGCACTAGGCCTACCCACACAAGTGAGGTACCATTTTTCTTGGAAGACTTTGGAGAATGCAAGGTGGGTGGAATTTGGTGGATCCAAGCAGATTCCAGAACTTTCCACCACAGAAATGTGAGGAAAATGTGTTTTTTTTTACAAAGTTTGAGGTTTGCAAGGGATTCTGGGTAACAGAACCTGGTGAGAGCCAGACAAGTCACCCCATCCTGGATTCCCGTGGGCGTCTAGTTTTCAAAAATGTATAGGTTTGCTAGGTCTCCCTAGGTGCCGGCAGAGCTAGTGTTCAAAATCTACAGCTAGGCACTTTGCAAAAAAAGGGTCTGTTTTCACTGTGAAAATGTGGTGTGTCCACGTTGCGTTTTGGGCCGTTTCCTGTCGCGGGCACTAGGCCTATGCACACAAGTGAGGTACCATTTTTCTCGGAAGACTTCGGGGAATGTGAGGTGGGTGGAATTTTTGTGGATCCACGCAGATTCCAGAACTTTCCACCACAGAAATGTGAGGAAAATGTGTTTTGTTTGACAAAGTTTGAGGTTTGCAAGGGATTCTGGGTAACAGAACCTGGTGAGAGCCAGACAAGTCACCCCATCCTGGATTTCCCTGGGTGTCTAGTTTTCAAAAATGTATAGGTTTGCTAGGTTTTCCTAGGTGCCGGCAGAGCTAGGGTTCAAAATCTACAGCTAGGCACTTTGCAAAAAAGGGTCCGTTTTCACTGTGAAAATGTGGTGTGTCCACGTTGCGTTTTGGGCCGCTTTCCTGTCGCGGGCACTAGGCCTACCCACACAAGTGAGGTACCATTTTTCTCGGAAGACTTTGGGGAATGCGGGGTGTGTGGAATTTTGTGGATCCACGCAGATTCCAGAACTTTCCACCACAGAAATGTGAGGAAAATGTGTTTTTTTTTTTTTACAATTTTTGAGGTTTCGCAAGGTATTCTGGATAACAGAACCTGGTGAGAGCCAGACAGGTCACCCCATCTTGGATTCCCCTGGGTGTCTAGTTTTCAAAAATGTATAGGTGTGCTAGGTTTCCCCTGGTGCCGGCAGAGCTAGGGTTCAAAATCTACAGCTAGGCACTTTGCAAAAAAAGGGTCCGTTTTCACTGTGAAAATGTGGTGTGTCCACGTTGCGTTTTGGGCCGTTTCCTGTCGCGGGCACTAGGCCTACCCACACAAGTGAGGTACCATTTTTCTCAGAAGACTTTGGGGAATGCAGGGTGGGTGGAATTTTGTGGATCCACGCAGATTCCAGAACTTTCCACCACAGAAATGTGAGGAAAATGTGTTTTTTTTTACAAAGTTTGAGGTTTGCAAGGGATTCTGGGTAACAGAACCTAGTGAGAGCCAGACAAGTTATCCCATCCTGGATTCACCTGGGTGTCTAGTTTTCAAAAATGTATAGGTTTGCTAGGTTTCCCTAGGTGCCGGCAGAGCTAGGGTTCAAAATCTACAGCTAGGCACTTTGCAAAAAAAGGGTCCGTTTTCACTGTGAAAATGTGGTGTGCCCACGTTGCGTTTTGGGCCGTTTCCTGTCGTGGGCACTAGGCCTACCCACACAAGTGAGGTACCATTTTTCTCGGAAGACTTTGGGAAATGCGGGGTGGGTGGAATTTTGTGGATCGACGCAGAATCCAGAACTTTCCACCACCGAAATGTGAGGAAAATGTGTTTTTTTTTACAAAGTTTGAGGTTTGCAAGGGATTCTGGGTAACAGAACCTGGTGAGAGCCAGACAAGTCACCCCATCCTGTATTTCCCTGGGTGTCTAGCTTTCAAAAATGTATAGGTTTGCTAGGTTTCCGTAGGTGCTGGCATAGCTAGGGTTCAAAATCTACAGCTAGGCACTTTGCAAAAAAAGGGTCCGTTTTCACTGTGAAAATGTGGTGTGTCCACGTTCCGTTTTGGGCCGTTTCCTGTCGCGGGCACAAGGCCTACCCACACAAGTGAGGTACCATTTTTATCGGGAGACTTAGTGGAACACAGAATTGTATAGCAACTGTTATTACCTATTGACCTTCGATGCATTTCTGCCTTCCAAATGAAAGACTATGTGTAAAAAAGAAGTCACTTTGAAAATTGTCCTATAATTCTCATGCTAGTATGGGTACTCACAATTTCGGAAATGTGCAAATAGCTACTGTTTCTAAACTCTATATTTTGTTCCAATTTCAGAAATACATAGGTGTCTTTCATCCTGATTTTTCACTGTATATATTTTCCCAAATGAATTGCTATATACCCAGTACATAATAAAAAACCTTTGCAAGACGCTGCTCAGTTATTGGCTCTGGGTTCGTCGGATTCTTGGTGAACCTACAAGTCCTATATATCCCCACAACCAGAAAGGTCCAGCGGATGTAACGGTATATTGCTTTCAAACATCTGTCATAATTAGAAGAAGTTACAGGTGAAAACGTTGGCACAAATGGCTGTTTTTTTCAACTCATTTTCAATTTTTCCTATTTTCAACTGTTAGTTTCTATAAAGAAACCTTGAAGGATCTACACAAATGACCCCTTGCTGAATTCAGAACTTTGTCTACTTTTCTAAAATGTATAGCTTTCTAGGATCCATTATTGCTTTCATACCCATTTCTACCATTAACTGGAAGAAGGTTGAAAGCACAAAAAATAGCTGAGTAAAAAATTTTGGTTTTCTGACAAAATTCTGTCAGTCCCTGAAAGCTGGGAAAATGGTTATTTCAGCCCCACAAACCCGTTGTTGATACCATTTGCAGGGAAAAAACCAGACGCTTTCATTTGCAGCACTTTTTTCCCATTTTTAATTTCTGGGTCCCCTCCAGGGGAATCCACAAACCCTGGGTACCTTTAGAAACCCCATGATGTTGGAAGAAAAGGACGCAAATTTGGAGTGGATACCTTATGTGGTCAAAAAGTTACAGGGGCCTAAGCGCGAACTACCCCAAATAGTCAAAAAAAGGCTTAGCACAGGGGGGGAAAGGCCTAGCAGCGAAGGGGTTAAAGGGGCTTGGGGGAGGCGGCTGCCATTCAGGTGGTGGACTGGCTCAACCTCTGGCTGGTGGCCCCACGTGGTTTGTGGGAACCATGTCCGCTGCCACAAAAAGCCTGGAAAGCCTGTTGGCCTTGGTGGCGGGGAGGGATCGAATGCGGTTCATAGCCCCTACCGTTGCCACTCATGGGCGAAATGCAGACTGGGATTGGCGGGGAGCCAAGGACAGGCCTAAAGGTCTGGTAGTAGACCTGCTATCTTTAATGCACTCTAGTGCTGAGTCTGCCTTTTTGCCAAAAAGACTAGCGCCGTCAAAGGGCACATCCATGAGGGAAGCTTAGACATCCCCCCAAATAGCCAGTGGTTTTCAACCAGGCATGGTGTCTGAGTGCCACTGGCGAAGCAATCGCTCTACCTAGGGAGTTGGTCATATCCAGCCCACATCCAATGGTGCACTTTGCTGCTTCTCGCTTGTCGGATATGGCTTTGGGCGACTATGGCTCTGCCTCCTACGAGACCATAGCCTGCACTGGCGCAACCAAATCCCACACAGTGTGTTTGTATCAGCCCAAAAGGCATGCGATGTTCACCAACCGCAGTGTTAGGCAGGTGGAAGAGTACATCCTCTTGCCAAAGGTTTCCAGCCTTTTGGATTCTCTATTCCGTCGAGTGGTAGGGATGTGCCAGGGTTGACTCTGGTGGTGGAGGCTTGGACCACCAAGATCTCTGAGGGGGGAGGTGCTTGGAGAGGAAACTGGGGTCCCCAAGAGTAGGACAATGGCGACAGGCAATTGTCTTCTGCACAGGAGCTCCTGGACCAGGCCCCAAGCAGGACATCCGTAAGAGCTTCATTGAATGGGAGGAGAGGTTCTGTGGCGGCGACTCCCAGCTGAAGCATCTCTGTCAAGACGTTTGTCTTGACTAACACCGAGGGCAGCATAAGGTCCAGGACCACACCACGATTGCAAAGGAGGCTCCCTCCTTCGTAGCCACGGTAAGAGGAGAGACCAAGCCAGTGTGAGGTGAGGTGTCTAACCCACAGACATCCACCAGTTTCTCATACCAGTTGCCCTCTGGTTCCTCTACAGGGTACTGGAATAAATAAGGGTCCTCCGACCCCTCCCAATTGTCTCCCTCCCCTGGCCTATCAAAAGTAAAAGGCACTGCCTCCTACTCAAAGGGCATGGCACTTTCTGGCGCTGGAGGCAGCATTGGACACCACCGATCGGCTCTGTATCAGAGTCTGGAAAATCAAGGCGGCCAGCCGCCGCAGGGTGTCGGCAGCACTGGGAACAACGGCACTAGAGCGGACTCCATGGAAGGTTGCGGTCTCGCAGATGGAGTCAGTCTGGATCCAGCTGCTGATCCATGGGGCCCGACTGGTGCAGACGATGGGCCAGCCAGTGGGAATCCAGTAGGGGTCCCCCTTAACCTGTGGGGCCCAAAGGTGTTCCAGAGGGGTCGGGCCACCCAAATATGAGGTGCATGGCCTCATAAAACTCCTTGAGTTGGGAGGGGGTTGCTTTGGCTCCTGGAAACTCTGGGAGGCGTGGAATGGACCCAAGCACCGGCTCCATAAAGTAGCAAAACCTCGAGTGGTGTCATCGTTCTCACACCTCGTCTGAAGACTTCGACCAGCGCTTTGAAGTGGTAGAACTCTTTGATTTCTTAGGTTTGTGAGTCTTACCCGATGACTTTGACTGGACAGCGATCATCAGGAGTGGCTCCGTGAGCAGTCTCGGGATCTTCTGTGAGACCAGGATCGACAGCATTGCGGGGACGTCTGACATCAGGCAGCGAGAAGCTTCAGGGAAAATTCCCTCAGCGCCTTCATGGTGCGGCAGTCCTCATAGGCCTTTTGGCCCCACTGCCTGTGACATACACCACAGGGTTTGAAATCCGCTCTTTTTTAGGGGACATCCCAAACACACCAGGAGAAAACAATTTCTTGAAAAAATCTCAACAAAAAGTGGAAAGGTGGTCAGTCAAATTTTGACTGGGGGTAGCACTTTCTCTGGATCTGCGCTGGCTGGCACGGAAAGAAAAGAACTGTTGTCAATGCTCTGGGGCAGGGCCTATATTGGCATTTCACACTTCACTTCTGGAGCGGACAATGCTGATGTGGAGCCAAACAACCAAACAATGCCACCTACTGGCGTGAAGGGGTCCTGCTCAAAATTTTCCGGATCCAGTATGAAGCCTGGCGATAATTCTGTGGTAAGGAATCTGCGGCTAGGTGTCTCCATCAGTTGCTATATTAAAGGGTTTAACTAGTAGTAAAGCTGTGAAACGTTTGACCAAACAAAAATACAGGAAACGATCCTGTCAAGCAAACAATTTAGCATGTATATTTCAGAGCTAAGCATGAGGGAGTTACCAGTCTCCTGACTTGCAAGGATAGATGTTGGCAGTAACATACATGAATCTGTGGTACAATCACTTCCTTCCTGAACACTGCTTTCTCACTGGTCAGCCAACAGGCAGTAACAGTTAAAGCTCAGGCAAAGATCTTGATGGTGATTTTTATGTCCTTATAGCCAGGTATAATTCAATTAGTATTGTCTCACATGCTACTTGTTGACCCACTTCTTGTTGGTGCTCTCAGAGGAGTCACTGTGAGAGGATTATGGTTTACTCTGAGAGGGCACAAAGCCCTGCCCCTCTTCTGGGACAGTGGCTGCCGTTTTGGTTTGAGCCAAATGTTGAGTTGGGTACTAAACCTATGGAGTGCTGCTGCCATTTTGATGCAAGGTGAGAAAGTGTACAATCATCTCAAACGTCAGAAAAAAATGATATGTACAATACGCAGATGGCCAAGAAGATCCCCATCTTGAGTGAAGAGAATAAAGAAAAACCAGCATCAAAGCACAACCGGGTCATTGCACCACCCCTGTACACATATAGCACATATAGTAATCCATCTGAATGGAGTCACTGGTCTTACTCCCCGACAGAGTTACTGTGCTGTGAATGCACATGATTTATAATGCACACATAAGGTAACAAGCTACGAATCAAATATGGCTCCATCTGATTTAAAACGGCACTCATGGTTCCACATGAAGACGACAGAGCGCCAGATGGCAGTTCTGCCCAGGGTGGCAACTATTGAGCACCAGGGTGACAAGGAACTCCTTTGCCTCTCTGTACTGCCAATTCCCGATGCCCACTTAGATGTGAATAGGCAAAATGCCATCATTTGCTGTGTCTGAACACCACAAATACCATAGAACAGATGTCCTGACTTAAAGATGACCACCTAAAATGTTAAGAGATTGCAACTTTTGTTATTGATCTCACAAGAGATCAGGTGGCCATCCTGGGACCAAGCTATTCCAATTTGCAAAGGGTCAACACTATATGGCAGATATCTTAAAGTCAGTCTTGCAATGGAGTCCTGACAAAAGTATTAAAAAAACAGTCTTCTGCAGAGAAACAAAACAAGGATTGCTTTATGTACACAGTGCATGTAGGAGACACCACCTGAATTTGTGATTATTCAGGGTACTTTTCAGACGTAAAATGTCTTTCCTGTATTGCACTAGAGTCACATCCTAGGAGCAGAATGCAGCACTAAGCAGCCAAGAACATGATGTGGGACATGTACACTCCTTTGGGCTGTACCATGATGTGACTGACAAAATTTCAAAGCAACTGCTGAAACGGGCTGACCCAAACAAGCCAATGTCAGTAGGGTCTGATCCAGAGAACATTCTATATATACTGGAACCAATATCTCTTGCAGACAGCTGCACTGTCAAGCCAAACCTAAAAGGTGCACACCATATATTTTTGCCTGTTACAAAATGATTGAAATATTGCACTAAAGCAGTGTTCTCTTAGTAAGAATATATTTGTAGTTAACCAAGAATACATATATGCATAAAATAACACTTTGCAAAACCAGAAAATATATCTAATGAGATGTTGATATTGTACTTGCCCTTTATCGATGTTCTGGAAAATTCTTCTTTACCTCTCCCATTTACTTCCACAATAGCATTACTTACCCATCCATTGAGTATTTATATAGTTCAAGTGTTTTCAGTGAATCAAATTATTTTAAAGTGTGCAATCCGGAAAACATCCTTTACAACGCATCATTTACCATGCAATACCTTTACCAAGCAATGCCTTTACCACACATTGCCTTTACCATGCATATGCCTTTACCACGCATATGCCTTTATAACGAAATTGTTAGTATATATATCAGGTAAGTGAAACCCCTTTTTATATATATATATTTCTATCTATCTATCTATCTATCTATCTATATATATATATATATATAAACTCACTGAAAAAACAAAGGTTACAGGGACATTATAGTTAGGCTCAGATTTCACTCATACAAAACCGTAGAAATTCAGCAGTTATAGTTATCTGAGGTAACTATAACTTATGCCCCCGCAATGCATTGCTTATTTTGGCCCCAGGGACCCCATTCCCCGGGGCCAGGCCTTGTTACAATGGGGGAGAGAAGCCGCAGGGCCCCATCCCCCAGGGCCCAACCTATTTGTAATAGGGGGGGGGGGCTGTGTGGTCACCCTCCCTGGTTCGATTTCAGCCCCGTGGACCCCATCCCCCGGGGCACGGCCTTTTATTTTATATATTCATTATCGGGGAGGGTGGTGCGTGGTCCCCCCCCTGGGGCCAATTTCCGCTCTGGATACCCCATCCCCAGGGCCCATCTTTTTTCAAATAGAGGAGGGGTGCCCTGCTGCCCTCTTCCACAGGCCGATTTTAGCCCCGGAGACCCCATCCCCCGGGGCCCGGCCATGTCTCCTGAGTGCCCCCAGGCACCCAGTCTCCACTGGAACTGTAGGAGAGCCTGAATGTCCGTGGTCCCTGCCAGCACCCTGCCTCCTGCGGGAGCTGGCATTGCTTTCAGACACAGGGAGCTGCTAAACATACAACTCCCTGTGTCTGAAAGCAATTCGTTTATTTCCCTGCTCGCTTGACAGCGGGCAGAGAAAAAGACAAATGATCTGCTTCCAGCAAGTGAGAGCATATTGTCAGCTCTCACTTGCTGGAAGCGTAGCGTTTGCTGTTACTTGGGAGGAGCGGTAAAGCTCCCGCCAAGCTACAACAATCAACTATGTCTCAGGGGTGGGTACCCCGGAACGTAGCAGGAGCTGGTCCGGGGGGTGGCGGTCCCCAGGGCAATCTATGGCTCCAGGAGGGGGGCCGCGCAGCCCCCCTCCTTTGTTGTTGTAGGACCTGCTCCAGGGAGGTGGCGGTCCTTGGGGATGAGAATGGCCCATGAGGGGGGGGGGGTCTCACGGCATCCCTTCCATTTTAATAAATTAATTTGACACCAGGGTGGTCCCCGGGGCATGGGGGTCCCTGAGGCCCCCACTCATTACAAATTAAATAGCCCCCAGGAGGTGGTGGTCACCGGGAAGATGGAGGTCCCCAGGGCTCGGGGGGTGGAGTCCGAGAGCCCCACATTAACAGTGCATAAGCCCTGGGGAGGTGGTGGTTCCCAGGGCATTTATAAGCCCCAGGACAGGGGGCCTGTGCACCCCACTCCTTTATTTTCCGCATGCCCCTAGGTTCTAGCCCACCCAGGGGCATATTAGTAAAGAAGAGCAGGAGCCTGTGCTTCTTCTTTTTTTTTTTTTCTCCTGCCAAAAATTAAAATGCTTTTTTGGCCCTGCAGGGTACCTGTGGGACCCCCCCCCCCACCCACCCCCACAAGAGGCCCAGTGGTGCAGGGTACCCTGGCCCCTTCTCATTTCTTTTTTTACTTTTCTTGTGGGACTCGGCTCAAGCGGAGTCCAAGATGGCTGCCAACACTTCCTGGTTTGAAGTGTTGACAGCCAATCAAATCTCAGCATGCGATCAGGAGAGTTTGCGAATTTGGATTTTACGTAATATTTTAAAAACTACTGAACAGATTTACACCAATTGACAACTAATCACTCACTTATAAAGTCAGTTACACACCCACTGAATCACCCATACAAGCACTCATACACCCATTGATTCACCAATACACCTTGGTATATATATTTAACACTCAAACTTTTAAAAAACACTCAGTCACTGGAGGATGTCATCAGTGATGTCACTTGAGATGTCATCAGTGATGTCACTGACCATGTCATGAGTGATTTAATATGTGAGGTCATAAGCAGTGCATTGCGAAGGCGCGAGTTATAGTTATGGGACTTACCGGAGGTAACAGGAGGGGTTGTTTGCCCCCGAGGACCCTCAGCAGCCAAGGGGACTTCATCCCCCAAATAGTAGTGCGCCAGGAGGCGTGTTTTCAGAGTGGTAGAGAAAGGGGGCAGGCCATGAAGACCTCTCAGCAAGCCCGCAGTGTGGGACTTACTGAAGGTAACAGGAGGGGTAGTTGGCCCACAAGGACATCCTTGGGGATCAACAACTCCTCCTGTTACCTCCAGTAAGTCCCACACAGCGCGATTGCTTAGAGGTCGGTGGCATGTTTCCAGGTGTCTGGGAATGTGGCTGAGTCGATGGAGGCATTGAGGATGGGTGTTAGTGCTTTACTGATTGATAGGATTCCTTTGGTAAAGGCGTGGTGGGAGCAAGGGTCAAATGGAGAACCCGACTGGATGGTATTCATGGTAGCGGCGATTTCAACAAATGTGACGGCAGGCCAAGAGGTCAGGGTTCGTTCATTGGCCGTGATGGGAAGTTGAGTTTCAGCAGTAACGGGGTCCAGTTGAGGGTCGAAGTTGCTGTATATGGAGGTGATTTTGCTACAGAAGAATTCTGAGAGCTTGTTGCAAAGGTCTAGCGAGAGGGTGATGTTGCTGGAGAAGGCAGGAGGCATGGTGAAATCTTTGATGATGGCAAAGATTCCCTTGCTGCTATTAGTGCTGGCATTGATGTGATCTGCAAGAGCTTTGCGCTTGGTGTTCTATATCTGCTGGTGGTAGCGTCTTAGGGCTGATTGGAAGATGTCTTTATCAGCGGTGTCTTGACTTGTTCTCCATTTGCGCTCCAGTTGCTTGCAGTGGCATTTTGTCAGCCTGAGTTCCTCAGTATACCAGCTATGGTCAGGCTCTCACCTTTTTTTGTTTTTTGTTTTTACAGAGTTTTATATAGCGCGAACTTGACCCGAATCGGGTATCAGAGTGCTTTACATAGCACCAGTTGCATTACATGAGGACACATTCATTTTTGTTAGGCACAGGGAGATTAAGTGATTTGCCCAGAATCACAGGATGTTCAGCGTCATTGCCGAGACTCGAACCCAGTTCCCCAGATTCGAGGTCGACCATCCTAGCCGTTAGGCCAACTCCTCTCCCTTTGGGTTGCGCTTGAGGGAAGCCATGGTGTTGGGGCATGTGATGATTCAGCTGTTGAGGTTTTTGACAGCTATCAGCAAGTCGCTGGTGTGCTTGTTCCAATGCTCGGAGAGGGTGGAAGCCAACTCCTCTTCTGAGATACTTTTCCAGCTCTGGTGAGCAGTTCCTGTGGAGGGAGGTCTGTGATAGAGCTGAATGGTTATACTGAAACTGAGGAGGGCGTGGTCTATCCAGGTGATAGTTGCTGGCTTGTTAATTTTGGGGTTGATTGAGGAGAAAATCAAGTACAATAGGTGCTTGGCAGTGTGGATGGGTTTGGTAACGTGCTGGGTGAAGCCAAGGATTGCAAAGTTTTCTAGAAGGGCCAGAGTTTGGGTCGGTGCGGTCTTCTAGGTGAAAGGTAAAATCTCTGAGGAGGATGAAGGTGCAGGCTTAGATGAATGCATCCATTTAAAAATCTCAATTCTATTTGATTAGGGCAATTGGGTGACCATTTGGTCCTCAGGTGCTCACCGGTATGGCCTGTATAATCAAAGTCCCAAGAATTAATTTGATATGAATTTGAATGGTCTCTCCTCTTCTCATCTTTTATTAACTTGTTATGTTATTGGCTCTTATATAGCGCAGTGACTCACTCCCGGAGGAGTATCCCGGCGCTTGCTACTTAGCAGCGGCAGAATGGGATTAAAATAGCTATGTTTTTAAAAGTGTTTTTGTTTTTTTGAAAACAGATTTTATTTGTCAAATAGCACATATGCGGCAGAGCTCTGTACCCCAGAGACATTCAGCATAATAAGTTGACATCCGTATAGCTTTGAGTTTTGCAAAAACATAATCGAGAAAAAATGGAATGCAATACAGATAAAGAGACAACAAAAGGAAAAAAAGAAAGAAAAAGAAACATAACATAACAACCCCCCTCCCATCGCACTAGTACCTTCACTGAACCTGTACGCCACTCTTGCACCCACACTAACTTGTAGAATACATTGCTACACCTAAAGCTTCTCGTCGCATACACTTGAAATGTTAAACTGGGTCCAAAATATCTGCAGTAGATAAGGGCTCCAACTGCAGGCCCCGAAAGTTCGCCCATTGTTTCAAAATTTTGAAATGTTTTTGTGGGCAACCCCGTGCTTTGAAAATGGGGATTTCCAACCCCATACAGAAGTCCAGACCATTCTTCCAAGCGGACAGGGAGGGCGCAACAGATGCCTTCCAAGATTTTGCAATGTCTCTTTTGGCCAGTGTAAAACCTAATAACATAAGGTGGCGTTTATAAATGTTGCCCCCAACCCCCTCCATAATATGCAAGAGTACCAGCCTTGGTGAGGAGGGGAGGTCCCAACCCAATACTTCCATAAGACAAGCCATAACACCTCTCCAAAATTTTGCTAGGGCCGAGCAGTGCCATATTGTGTGTATTAGAGTCCCTTCTTCCTGCTCACATCGGAGGCACACAGAGGAAGCCACCAATCCCGCCCTCCAAAGCCAGACCCTAGTATCGTATACCCCATGAAGGTACTTGAACTGAACGAGGCGCAGGCGCACCGCAATTGCAGCCTCCCTCGGGGAGGCCAGCGCCTCCGTCCAGTCCTCCCCCTCCAATGGGCCCACATCCCCCTCCCAAGCCTCTCTAAGTTTCTGCAGCGTGGGTGAGCTATGTGTAACTAGCGATTGGTAAATTTTGGATATTTTATGGTCCTGGAGATCTCCCATAAATACCTTAGCCTCGATCGGACTAAACTCGGGAAGAGTCTCCAAACCCTCAAGACTAGGGGAGATAGCGTGTCGGAACTGAAGGTATCTATAAAATTGGGTCTTCAGCATCTGAAAGTCCCGCTGGAGATCTTGAAAAGACTTCAAAACCGGACCCCGCATTATGTCGCCCAGGGTGGATATACCGATATTGTCCCAACTACGAAACCCCGACAGGGCAGCCAGCTGCGGCAATCGCCCATTATACCACAGGGGAGTCTCCCTCGTCAACCTACCCCACCACCCCATCTTACGGAGAGCCTGCTTCCATATCAGAAACACCACCCTAGTGACTGGCGGCAAAGAATTGCGTAGGGGTGCTGAATATAAAATGGTATGTAGGGTAGAATCCCCCATGCACCGTCGCTCGACCGCATACGCCGGGTCGACTCTATCTCCATACCACCACTCGTTCAGTACAAGCAGGTGCGATGCCATATAGTATGATTGAATGTCCGAGGCAGCCAGCCCTCCACAGTATGTCGATTGAAAACATGTCCTCAGGGCGACCCTAGCCGCTCCTCCCGCCCACTGAAATTGCCCCAGGGCCGCATTAACCTGACAGAACCATGTGGGAAGGATCGGATATGGGTGGTTTTGCAGTTGATACAGCAGGCGTGGCAGCGAAACCATCTTGAAAATGGCCGATCTACCGTAAATAGACAAGGGCATATGTGACCATGCCTTAAGATCCTCCCGCACACGCGCCCATACCGGAGCAATATTTTTGTCCCAAGACACACTGGGCGAGTCAGACAAATCAACACAGAAATATTTCAGCCCCCCCGTGGTGACCTGCACCGCCGATGCCCACGGCCCTAGATACGCCGCATCTCCCAACACCCACAAGGTAGATTTGCGGGGATTCATATACAATCCCGATGACTCCCCAAAGACTTGCATGATGCAAAGCAACCTCGGACCCGTCCTATTGACATCAGTCAGAAAAAACAACACATCATCCGCATATAACGCAATGCGTTCCAAAAGCCCGTGTGCCCACTCAAAACCCGCCACCGGTGCATCCATCCGCACCCAGGCAGCCAAGGGCTCCATAGCCAAAGCAAACAGATAGGGAGATAGGGGGCAACCTTGACGGGTGCCACGCCCGATGGAAAAGATGGAGGATATGGATCCTGCAATGCGCACCGAAGCTGTAAGGTCTGTGTAAAGCAATGTCAGGTAAGACAGGAAGCGTGGGCCGATATTCAAGCGGCGCAGAAGTGCAAACAGATACACCCAGCTGAGGGAATCAAACGCCCTATCCATATCTGCTAATAACAACGCCCCCTGTTTCCCCAAACCCTGAATGGCAGCCATGGCAACATGCGCACGGCGAATGTTATGGCGCGTCGCTCTTTGGGGCATAAAACCGGCCTGATCGGGGTGCACAAGGGTAGTGATGTGAGATCGAAGGCGATTGGCCAAAGCTTTGGCCAAGGTTTTGGCCTCCACGTTCAGCAGAGAGATAAGACGATACGAGGCATGTTGGTGTGGGGGGCGGCCCGGCTTATGAAAAACCACCACTTCTGCGTGTCTCCAGTCACGGGGAAGACATCCTCGCTCCCTTGCTTCATCTATCACTCTAAGGAGGTGCGGCCCCAGCTGCAGGAAGTATTTCTTAAAATATTCACTCGGGAAGCCGTTAGGACCCGGGGCTTTCCCATAATTCAGGTCCCCAAGGGCAGTACCCAGCTCCTCCTCCGTGAGTGGGAGATCAAGTTCCGTACGTGCCTCATTAGAGAGGGCCGTAGGTGGAAGATCGTCAAGAAAACGGCAAATCACGTCTTCCTGTAGGCATTCCCTGGGCGCATAAAGTTCCGTATAGTATGTTGCAAAGCTTTCAGCAATCTCGGAGGGGTCCCCAAGAGACTTTCCACCCGGGCCCGATATGCTCGGGAGAGCCTGGGGGCGCAAGACTCCCTGGCACAATCTATGGAGCAACTTGCTAGACTTATCCCCCCACTGATAAATCCTGCTCCGGGTAGCCAACCACGCCAGACGGGCCTCGTCCAGCAGGAGGTCCACATGTGTCTGCTGTGCCAGCAGTAGCTGGCGACGCACTTGGCTTCCCCCCTCCCCCCTGCTTTGGAAAGTGTTTTCT
Organism: Calotriton arnoldi; assembly: GCA_963921515.1. Classification (NCBI taxonomy): domain Eukaryota; kingdom Metazoa; phylum Chordata; class Amphibia; order Caudata; family Salamandridae; genus Calotriton; species Calotriton arnoldi. Next base: position 2,945,245 of record CAWUFW010001126.1, on the reverse strand, counting down.
AAACTTAGGGAGGTCAGGACAGGTGCGAATTTGCAGAGGAAGTTTGTTCCAGTGAACTGGGGCAAGATAAAAAAAGGAACGACACCCAAATCTGGCAGTGCAAATGCGAGGGATCCTTAGGAGTGCTTTGTTTGTGGACCTGAGCAATCTATTGGGTTGGTAGTGGAGGAGTCTGGAATAGAGATAGGTGGGTAGTGAGTACCTTAGTGCTTTCTGGATCAAGCATCAAAGCTTAAAGATTTCATGTTTTCTAATGGGCAACCAATGTAAGGTTTTTAAAATCGGTGCAGAGGAAGACCGTGAGGGGAGGTTGCAGATCAGTCGTGCTGCTGTATTCTGCACTAACTGCAGTTTAGACAGCAGGGTGTCATTAGCTGCCACTAGCAGTGCATTTCTATAGTCAAGGCAACAAGTAATTAGTGCCTGGACCGGGGTCTTTCTAGAACTAGAAGGAAGCCAGGGACAAACTTTTTTTAGGAGTCGCATAGTGGCAAAGCAAGTGCCACAGGTAGTGCTAAAGTGGTCTTTCATGGAGAGGGTTTGCTCAAGCCTGATACACAGATTCTTTACAACCTGTTTTGGAATGGAGGCAGGGCCAAATTCCACGGGGCACCAGTCTGCTGACCAGAGCTGATGTGCTTTGCTAAATAGTACTATCTCGGTTTTCTCGCTATTCAATTGGAGGCAGTTTTTGGACACCCAATCGGCTATTTCTCTCATACAGCTAGCAACCTGAGACTTAACTATTTCCAGGTCTTGCCCACAGGAGATGAAAAGTTGGGTGTCATCAGCGTATTATACAGTCTCAAAACCACATGATCTTATGATTTGCGTCAGGGGGCTACATATATATTAAATAATGTCGGGCTCAGGGAGGATCCCTGTGGATCTCCTTTATTGACTAGTAAGGTGTGTGATTTAAAGGGGTCTAAAAAGATGGTTTGGGTTCGATTATTAAGGAACTCCCTGAGCCAATGTAGTGCCCTGCCATATATTCCTGTGTCATGCAATCCTAGGATTGACATCAAATGAGAGAACGTATCGAAGGGCGCAGACAGGTCAAGTAATACCAACATCACTAGTGTGCCTGCATCTAGTGACAGTCTGATGGTATCATTGACTGCCACTAGTGCAGACTCCGTGCTGTGTTTCACTCTGGAACCCGATTTTGAGGTGTCCAGGATCTTATGTTCCTCTAAGAAATCAACCAGTTTTCTGTATATGTAGCTTTCAAGAGATTTCCCTAGCAGTGGAAGCAGGGAAATCGGATGGTAGTTAGAGAGAATTTCTGGGTTGGTGGTAGGTTTCTTTAAAATTGGAGACACTTGATCAGACTTCCATTCTGCCAGGAGTTTGGCAGAGGCTAACAATATTTTATAAAGAGCCATTACTGGCGTCGTGATGAATTGGGCTACGCAGGAAGTAATCCTGGGGGAACATAAGTCTGCAGGAGAGCCAGATTCCGCACAAACCAGCATGTCCTGGACTTGCTCTAGAGAGTATGGCTCAAGTTTTTCTAGGATACAGGCGACATTCGGGGGAGATTGGCTAAAGTCAGCTACGTCCTTCTGCTGATCTTAGTCGACTGAAACGTTGAGATAGATGGTATCTATCTTTTCTTCAAAAAAGTTAGCCATGGAGTCGCATAATGTTTGTGAGGCCGGGATGGTACATTAACAAGCTTGAGGCTTTATGAAATTATTCAGGGCTTTGAAGAGTTCTTTTGTAGAGTTTCTTGAGTGGTTGATGTTTTGTGTTAAATATAGCTTACAGGCGACTTTGTTATTTTTGTGATATCTGCTAGGCGAAATCCTGTAAGCTTCTTTGTACAGAGGAGATCTGGTAGAACGTCACCTACATTACAGACGTTTACAGTTAGACTTCTCCAGGCGCAAGTCATCAGTACCAGGGGGCTTGGCCTCTGGTGGGGAAGGATGACATATTTTTAAATGGTGTAACCTGATCAAAAGCCCACGAGAGGGAAGAAAATAAGTTACTTACCTGTAACTACGGTTATCCAGTATTGGTATCTTTCATAGATTCACATGCCTGAATCATTCCCCGTTGTCGAGATGGGAGTCCCACGGTAAAATATTCAAGCAGTGCCTTAAATCCTTAATAAGCTATAATGGTCCAAGGCCATCTAATCAGTAGCCTATCCATGTCCTTTTTAAAAAAGGACCAAATGTTGGCATACAGACAATCAGCTGTTAGCACCCTCTAGAACACTCCCAGCAGAGACCAGTTCACCTCAGATTTTCAAAGCACAAGTGGGAAGTAAGGATCCCAAATTCAATGAGAACTGACTCTCCGTGGAGGAGGGTGGGTTGCATATGAATCTATGAAAGATACCAATACTGGATAACCGTAGTTACAGGTAAGTAACTTATTTTCATATCCAGTATTGGGGTATCTTTCATAGATTCACATGCCTGAATCAGAATAGCAAGCAGTACCATGAAACTGTACTGTCGTTAGCGGACGGTGGGAGACATGAAACTTTAAACTCCCAATGTTATAGACATATACCAGAAACATTTCTAATAATCATTTAAAATCTAGCATAAAATGCGTGAGATAAATCTTTCAGATACACTAGCATTCACATATATTATAAACCGTCAAAAACAGTTATATATATATATATATATATGTATATATGCATTTGTATATACATTTTCAGACATACGCAATACTGTTATTAAAATAAAGAAAGAGCTCCTCTATGTCAAACAAAGAGGCTGACCTTAATTGAAGAGATTCCGCAGTACCGCTTGTCCAACCGCTGCATCGTCTCGTTGCGTAGATTGCAGACAGTAATGCTTTGTAAACGTGTGGACATTCTTCCATGTCGCAGCACGGCATATTTTGTCTAATGTCACTCCAACAAACAAAGCTGCCGATGCAGAAACTGTTCTTGTGGAGTGTGCTTTAGCTCTTGCTGTCTGGGGCTTGTTAGCCTTTTAGTGACAGAACTGAATCGCGGATGAGACCCATCTGGCGATCGTAGCCTTTGTTACAGCTGTTCCTTGTTTTCCTTGTTCGTAAGGGACCAGGAGCTGATCTGTTTTTCTTATCTCTTTCGTCTTGTGTAGGTAGAACTTCAAGCATCTCTTGATATCCAACGTATGCAACTCCCGTTCTGCTGGGCTAGATGGATTTGGAAAGAAAGATTGTAATATCACCGGCTCATTGAGGTGAAATTGTGTTGATACCTTTGTTATAAATGTCAGGTTTGTCCGTAAAACTACATAGTTTTCAGTGAAATGTAGAAAAGGTTCCTTGATTGTAAAGGCTTGTATTTCTCTCACCCTCCTTGCAGAAGTAAGAGCTAGTAAGAGGGATACCTTCCATGTGAGAAACGTAAGCTCCGCTTTGTGAATTGGTTCAAACGGTTGTCTCATCAACTGCGCCAGGACTACATTGAGCTTCCATTCTGGAGGAGGAACACGCACAGGGTGAAATGCGCGAAAAAGACCTCTAATGAACTGCTTTACAAGACTAGATGCACAGAGAGAAGGAGCTTGAGGAGATTTCCTATAACGGGAAATTGCAGCCAGGTGAACCTTTACTGACGAGAAAGTGAGACCTGATTTAGCTAGTGAGAGGAGGTACGGCAAGATCTGTTCAGCAGGGGCTTGCAGCAGGTGAACGTTATTTCTTTCGCACCAGAAACAGAATCTTCTCCATTTCAAACGATATGTTTTGATAGTGCTTTCGGTACGGGATTTAGCAATGATTTCTCTACACTCTTGCGTTATATTTACGTCCCTAAGCTCCAGGAATTCAGGAGCCATGCGTGCAAATGAAGAGAGTGTCGATCCGGATGATTTACTTGGCCCTTGTTCCTCGATAACATCGTCGAGGATGGTTGAAGGTGAATGGGCTTCGACTCCGACAGCAGGAGCAGTTCCGGAAACCAGTAATGTCTGGGCCAACGTGGCACTATCAGGATCAGACGACAGCCTTCCGATTTCATCTTGCTTAGTACCCTGGGAATTAACGGAATGGGGGGAAAAGCGTAGGCATATATCCCTGATCATCACATTAAAAGGGCATTCCCCCTTGACCCCGGTAGAGGGAATCTGCTGGCATAGTACTGGCAATTGGCGTTCTCCTTCATTGCGAAGAGGTCCAAAGTTGGTTTCCCCCATTCTCGAAATACCTTGTCCAGCTGGGATCGTTCTAGCTCCCACTCGTGGCAACTGGACTGAGACCTGCTCAACGTGTCTGCAAGGGTATTGTGCAGACCCCGACATGCTCGGCCCTTAACGAGATCCCATGATGTGTTGTCCATTCCCATAATTCTTGCGCCTCTTGAGAAAGCGTAATGGATCTTGTTCCTCCTTGCTTGTTGATATAGTACATGCTGGTCGTATTGTCCATACGCACCAACACCAAGGAGTCTGCTATTCTCGTCAGGAAGGCTTGGAGAGATAGGAATATGGCTTTTAGCTCTAAGCTGTTGATGTGCTGTTTTCTCTGCGCCGAAGACCATTTGCCTTAAATTTGCAAATCCTGTAGATGACTTCCCCAGCCCTCCATGGAGGCGTCCATTGTTGAAATGAAATCTGGGGTGCTCCGTAGGAAAGTCAGGCCTTGAACGAGATTTGTCGCCTGAAACCACCACTGCAGTGCTTTCACCATCCGTGCTGTGATTCGAACTACATCTTCGAAGGATCCCAAGCCTGTTGCCAGTGTTTCTGTAACTCCTCCTGAAGAGGCCTCATTTTCAGTCTGGCTAGAGGTACCAGATTTATCGCTGAAGAGCACATCCCCAGGAGCGATTTGTACATTCGCACAGAAACTGACCCTTTTTTTTAATATTGGCCTTGCAAGCCTTTGCAGACGTATCCGCCTCTCCTGAGACAAGAACGCTTTGCACTAAATGGTGTCTAAGGATGCTCCCAGAAAAGATATTACTTGAGTTGGAAGCAGAACCGATTTTTCCCTGTTTAGGGTAAGTCCCAACGTTTCGAACAAACGGAGGCAAGTTTTCGTTGCTCGATTGGCCTCCTGCACAGTTGCTGCTTTGAGCAGCCACTCGTCGAGGTACGGAAATACTTGAAACCCCTGAGACCGCAGGGTTGTCGCTACTGGCGCCAGGCACTTGGTGAAGATCCAAACGGGAGCACTTTGAATTGATAGTGGGTACCAGCCACTGTGAATCTTAGGAACTTTCGGTGCATTGGGTGGATTGGGATATGGAAATATGTGTCTTCCATGTCGAGGGAAGTCATGAAATCTCCTTTGTTTAAGCAACCCAGGATATCGGAGAGCGTTACCATCCTGAACGTCTGCTTCTTGAGAAACTTGTTGAGATTCCTTAGGTCCAGAATCGGTCTCCATTCTCCTGATTTCTTTTTTATTAGGAAAAAACGAGAATAAAAACCTTTCCCTTTCTGAGCGAGTGGTACCTCCTCTATTGCTTCCTTGAGAAGCATGGTCAAAACTTCCTTTCGTAGTAAGTGAAGACGAGGGGGAGGGGGACCCCTGGGTGGAGTGGTTGGTGGTGGCTGAAGAAACTCTAGAGTGTGACCATTGGTGACTAGGTCCAACACCCAGCGATCTGATGTAATCTCGTGCCACCGTTACACGTAACCGGAACTTTTCGCACCCACTGGTAGGGAGGGAAGATGGACTGGTACCCTGACGTGCTCATTGCTTTCTGCCTGAGTCACGGCTTTGTTGAGGTGCTCGCTTGCGGCCTCCCTGGTGAGAGAAACCAGCCGTCGAAGACTGACGATACGATGGAGGGTTATAAGATTGTCGATATTGGGATTGGTATGGTTGATATTGCTGAGCTCTCTGGTATCCTCCTTAATAAGTGGCGAATCCTCGCCCTCTAGCACCTCTGAAAGGTACTCTTCTGTACTGCAGAGCTCCCAAAGACTTTGCGGTGTCCGTATCATTCTTGATTGCCAATAGAGCCTCATCAATGTGTTTTCCGAAGAGTGACTCACCGTCAAAAGCCATATCGAGAATCTTTGCTTGTACCTCAGGTCTAAAAGTTGTCGCTTTTAGCCATCCCTGAAGTCGAAGTACAGCCGCTCCTGCTAACTGCCTAAAACCAGTATTTGCCACGTCAAGGGCACAGTCAATTGTCTCTGAGGCCGCACGCTCACCCTCCAGCAGAATTTTGCGTGCATCTTGCCTGCTTTCCTCCGGGATGAGGTCTATTAGCCCTGCCATATCGGACCACATTTGGCGGTCATAGTGGCCGATAATGGCTAGAGCATTTGCTGCTCTGATTATCACAGCTGCCATTGAAGAGAACCTTTTTCCACGGATGTCCATTCAACGCCCTTCCTTATCTGGGGGGGGGTAGTAATCGGGGTAGCCGGATTCTAAGACCGCCTTTGTGCAGCCTGGGAGATGACTGAATCTGGCTTCGGATATCCAATAAGGCAAGATGGAGAGTCATCCGGAGCCCTATACTTCTTCTCCACACAAGGCAGCACCGGTGGTATGGACGCTGGCGTTTTCATAATTCTGATGCCCTCCTGCCAAATATGGTCAATGATAGGTATGGAGCGCACCACTTTTCTTGTGTCCTCTTTGAAATTGTAAAGTAAACATTCTGTCTGCTTTACTGTCATAGGTAAATGGAACCTGCTGGCTGCCCTTTGCATCAAGTTGTGAAACCCCCCGATATCCTCTGGAGGAGAGTCTGAAGGAAGGTGCGGAGGAGGAGATGGTGTCGGAATCACATAATCATCCCAAGGGTCAGGAGCAGATGCTGGATCCGGCAGTTCACCTTCCTCTACCTCTTCTTCTCAGGAGGAAGTATTTTGTGCTCATGGGTCGATTGTCCCCGAGCCTGGTATAAGCACAGGTGTGCTCGGTAACCCAGGACCTGGTGTATCTGTAGATTCTTCCGCCTGAGGAACCTGGTTTACAGATTGATTTTGCTGAGGATGGAACCTTTGCCTATAATCCACCAACATGGCTTGAAGGTCCTCGATTAATGAAGGCGGTAGATGGGCCACATCCCTGGTGCGCGGTTCTTGTCGGAAGTCAAACTGATAACTATGACGTGGAGCCATAAACCCCTGCTGGTAATAATGCACCTCGTCTTGATAGTCGTCATCCTCCTGGCACTTCACATGGAGCTCAGATGGACTGTGAGCTACCCCATAGAGGCCGTCATCATCATCCTCTTCCTCAACATACCCTTCCAACAGATGTGATGGAAGCAAAGGCGACACCTTGCTGCAATCGTGAATACATGGGTGTAAAAATGTCTTTGTTACTCTGGTGACCTGAGTAATCCTCGTCGACGGGGGCGTTGACGGTGCAGAAATCATAGGCAAGGGAACTTCCTTCGTCGACGGTGCTGTTGTCAACGGTATTGCTACCGACGGTGTTGTAGTCGTCGACAGTATCTTCGTCATCGACCGTGACGTCGCCGTCCACCGTGTCTTCGTCGTCGACGGTGTCTTCGCCGACGGAATGGTAGTCGACGGAGGGGCGTCGACAGTCTTCGATGACGATGGAGCTCTCGCCGTCGAGATGGAGACTCTGGTAGAGAGAATAGGAGACTGGATCGCCGTCGTCGTAACTGTTGCCGTCGACGATGGCGTTGACGATGTCACACAAATTGTCATCGACGAAAGAGAGATTGTCGTCGACGATGACTTTTTCAGGGATTTCCTACTTACAGGATCAGAAGATGAAGCTCTAGGGCAATCTCTATCCTTCCTGACAGGTGTAGAGGGCACAGATAACTCCGGTTCAGAAGAATATTTGGCAGCCTTCTCCTTACTTGAAACCCTTTCCTGGGAAGGTATAAAATGTTTCCTCCCCTCACCTGAGGATCTGTCCTGAGATCTAGCCCTCTTGTGGGAAGTTGAAGCTCTGTCATCTTCTTCATCAGAAGAACGAGAATGCTGTTTTGTGGTTTGGAGCCACAACAACAATCTTCCCTCTCTGTCCTTGAGGGTCTTGTTAGAGAAGGTGCAACAGATTTTACAGTCTTTCACCTCATGCCTGGGGTACAGGCAATAAATACATTCCTTGTGTGGATCATCCACATGTACCCTTTTTCTCCCACAGGTCTTACAAGGGCGGAAAAGGCCTTTCTTGTCTGACATGATGTCTAGAATTTGTTGAGTAGAAGAAAAAACTGAGTAGCACTCAGAGAGACTCCCTTCCACACGACATGTGGTCTCTGCTGGGAGTGTTCTAGTGGGTGCTAACAGCTGATTGGCTGTATGCCAACATTTGGTCCTTTTTTATAAGGGACATGGATAGGCTACTGATTAGATGGCCTAGGGCCATTATAGCCTATTAAGGATTTAAGGCACTGCTTGAATATTTTACCGTGGGACTCCCATCTCGACGACGGGGAATGATTCAGGCATGTGAATCTATGAAAGATACCCCAATACTGGATAATCATGGTATGCTGCTAAAGCCACATTTATGTCTGTTCATGAAGTAGTTGTAGTAGGTGTAAGAATCTCGGAGAAAGAGTCAAGTCAGGCCACCTTCCATTGACGTCTAACTTTACTAGCAGTTAAACTGGGCTTAATCTGTACTTTGCTGCAAGGAGTGAGAAACTTGATCATGTAGTGGTCTGACCACATGATGGGTAGTATAACTCATAAGCACACTCCTTTTACAGCCCATATGCACCGAGAGGATCCATCTTTAGAGCTTGAGAGCATGCCCTGCAATACACAACCAGTCTTAGATATTGCTCCAGTCTCTGCATTAAGTGACCGTGTGCAGGCTAATATTCCGGATACACTTGGCCACTCTTCAATAAAGACAAATACCCCGCATACCTCACTGTCTTCCCAGATCCACTCCCTAATACCCTCTGGTAGGGCGTTGAAGATAGTGTCATGGAATGTGGCGGGCATAAGGGGGAAAATCGACCACCCGCACTGGATTGAACTTATCAATCACCATGAGATTTGTTTAATTCAGGAAACATGGAGTCTGACCCCCACATTTATACCTAGGTTCATGACTTTTCATAGACCGGCCATCCTATCCAAACATGGCCGGCCGTCAGGTGGGCTGCTCATCCTAATCAACATCTCACTTAACTGCGGTGCTAAGGAATTGGACACTAATAGCCCTGACATTTTAGGGGTAAGACTAAACAATGACAAGGGCAAGTCCATTGACATCTTTAACGTGTATGCCAGAAGTACCAGAGGAGGTAGCTCTCCAACCTTGCATGTCCTGGACCAATTATTGGAAGTTAGACAGGATGGCCATTCCCTAATAGTCGGTGGTGATTTTAATGTGACATTTGAACCATTAGACTGGGCAGAGTCCCATGATGTGAGTGAGGAGGATAAAGCATGGATGGTGCCACCTCTGGAGCTTACCCCTATTAAAAAATGGTCGAAAGCAGCACTACAGCTGAATGCCATTACTTTAGAACATAGGCTAAGAGCCGCAAATGGGAGAACGAGTTCCGACAAAGCAGGAGGGATGACTTTTAGCGGACCAAAAGGGGCGAGTAGGATTGATTATCTCCTAGTAGACCTTGCATTATGGCCCCTGGTACAGGACATGGTCATCATCCCGTCCTGTGACAGTGACCATAATTCCCTTAGCTTGACTGTCAAACATCCATGGGGAGAGAGGGTGAAGTCCGGATTGATTCCGTTGAGTACTAAGGAGGTAATCCCCTCCAATAACAAACGTCGGCTCAAATGGTCTGCTGTCATGGCAGATGAAACTAAGGCTAGATTGATTACAAATGACTTAGAAAAGCACCTAGAGACCTTGGGCGCTGAGCCCGAAGACTCTTCCAAAACATTTGCCTGCAGCAGCTCACATAAAGACTTTTTCGACCATCTGACCAGTTTCTTTCTTGTCCATGGCCATAAGATCGGACCAAAGCAGGGTAGACCATTAGGCACCAATTTATGGTTTAATAGGGAATGTAGAGTGTTAAGAGGGAGACTGTCCATAGCAATTAGAAATAGGGACGCATTAAGTATTCGTGAAGCCAGGAAGAAATACAAACAAGCACAGGTCAAAGCGATGAGAGAATGGGAAGAAAGGAGGTGGGAAGATCTTGGGGAGGCCACCCATCACCCAGATAGCAGGAAGTTTTGGACCCTCTTGACCAAGGGCAACTTTGAAAGATCGCCCCCTTTGGCCAACAATATTCCAGCTGTAGAGTGGCATAAACATTTTAGTGACCTCTATTCTCTCATTGGAACATATGATATAAACCAGTTGTTCCAGGAGATAGGCTACCCAGCGCATACCCTTTCATTTTCTAGAGAGGAAATCCTGTCCTCACTGGATGCAATTGTACCTGCGAAGGCCCCTGGCCCGGATGGCATCCCAGGTGACCTTTTTCGCGGAGATAGGGAAAATTGGGCTACTTATTTTACGATGTTGGCCAACGATATAGCTGGTGGGGGGAGGATCCCCTATTCGTGGAAAGGGGCTGAAGTAGTACCCATCTTTAAGAAAGGGGACAGGTCGATGCCCTCCAAATATCGCCCGATCAGCTTGATCGTTTGTGCCCAAAAGGTCTTCTGCCGTTCCGTTCCGTCCTGGCCAAAATCCAGGATGGATGGATGAGAATGACATCCTCTCTCCACTCCAAGCAGGATTCCGGCGGAAGACCGGCACAATGGATCAAGTATTTCGTTTAGTTATGTTATACTGGAAGGTTGTTGTCTTGGGCAAGGGAAGCCTATACCTCGCCTTCATTGATTTAAAAACTGCATTCAACCTTGTGTCCAGGGACTTACTATGGCGGGTACTTAGGGATATGGGAATGCCTTTGGAGATCCTGGAAATATTAGTTAGGCTGCATGATGGAAACTATGCCCGGGTGAGGTGGGGAAACCAGGGACAACTTACTGAGCCAATCACGATCCCATGGGGGGTCCGCCAGGGATGTGTATTGGCTCCAACCCTTTTCTCCCTGTACATCAACCAGGTAGCAGACCTTTTGTGCTCCCAATCTGCCGATGCACCATCTCTGGCGAACCAAAGAATTGCTACACTGTTATTCGCCGACGATACCCTACTAATTTCCAAAACTCCCATGGGTCTCCAAAAGCTTTTAAACCACTTCAAGGCATTTTGCGATGAGAGGGGCTTGGTCATTAACACCACGAAAACCAAGCTAATGATGTTCAACCCGCACAAATCTTTCAAGGGAAACATACTCCTGGACAATGTCCCGCTTGAGAGGGTTAGCTCCTTCGATTACTTGGGTATTAAATTATCGGAGGGAATGGCTTGGAAGAGACATTTAGAGAAGGTCTCCTTGAAGTTCACCCAGCTTACCGGGGCTTTGAGGAGGGAGCATTGCTTGTCGTACACCAAGCCCGTAGCCCCTGCCCTTAAACTGTACAACTGTAAGGCTGTGACTAGCGCTCTTTATGGGGCGGAGCTGTGGGGCATAGCACCCTCCAATGAGCTCGTAGCTGTGGAAAACAAGTTCCTTAGGAGCCTGATATCCCTCCCCCTAAGTACACCCCTTCTCCCTCTTAAGCTTGATCTGGGTGTCAAGTCCATCAATGATCTAGCGAGGCTCCGCCCACTGTTGTTTTGGCATAGATTGACCTCCACTCCTGATTTGGCACACTATGTAGCTGCTTTTTGCGAGGTATCCTACTTGGACACCGCTAATAAAATTAGCTGGATTAAACAGGTAAACGCCCTACGGTCTAGTATTGGCTTGCCAACTTAGGCTATCGGCCATCCACCTTCATACTCAAGAAGTCAAGTAAAACATCTGTATTGGGCTTGGGTCGAAGAGAACAACCTTCGGAAAAGTCAACCTGGCAGCCTAACAGATGCTTTCACTGATCTGAAATCGAATTGTTATTTAGAAAGTTACCTCGACATCATTAAGGTGCCAGCCGATAGGAAGCTGTATACACAGTTTAGACATGGCAGCTTACCAATTAATGCTTTTACTCATTCCTGGCAGAACAATAAACTTCAACCCAAGGGCTGTCCTTCTTGCCCACGGCCACATGAAACTATCGGGCATGTACTTTTTGCCTGTAAAGCATACTCCAAGCCAAGAAGCAAATGGTTAGCTCCTGTGTGCAGACAATTAGGGACAAGAAGCTCTAAAGATGCCCTACGGATACTAAAATCAGACGCTAGGCCCCTTTTCGCCTGTGCCACTGCGAAATTCCTGGGCCATTCTTGGGCAATTAGAAGGAGGGCACAGCTGCCAGGGCCGATTGGTATGAACAGTTCAAATAGATTATGCTGACCAATCAAGATTACATTGACCAGTTAATGCTGCTATTTTATAATTTAAAATAATTGTTTTTATCGTTGTATTTTATGTATTTTATTCTGTCTTGTGACTAGTGCTAGAGCCTTGTTCTTAAACTAGGGGCAATCCCCCCCCCCCCTTTTTTTCTGCTTAATGTGCGGGCTACCAACCCGGAAATTGATTTGTACAAATCTCGATGATGCACTTGCACTTTATTTCCATAATCATGTTAGAGAGACCGAAGTCATGAATCGTGTGGAATTGTTTTACTCATATGATGTCATTGTCATTTTATTGTGTCAACTTGAGCGTTTTTATTCCCCATTTGTACATTTGCTTTCCGGAATGCTCTTTCAACCTAAAATGACACACTCATGATTTGTATGGTTGCTTCTTTTATGGTTTGTTAAACCGAAATAAAGAATTTTGGTGTTCTGGGTAGTGGGGGATCGCTTCTTACTTCAGTAGAATTTGTAAAACATTAGGTCCCAGGTGTGACCGACTTTATGCATGGGTCCTATTACAGTTTGTTTGAGCCCATTCATCTACAAATCCATAAGGAGTTGAGCCCCGCCTGTGTTCTCTAGATTTTTGCATTGAAAATTAAGGTCACCCAGGATCAGAAACTTACTTGATGTCAAAGATGGAGAGCAATGTAGTCAATTAGTGCATGGCTAAATTATTTTTTCGCTTTAAATGGGCTATAGACCAGTGCCCCCTTCCAACAGTCTGTGGTGGAGATTATGATTTGTTCAGATACAATGTTTTGTGTGAGTTTCCCAAGTGTGAACAGAAATTGCATTAATAGTGCCATCCTCATCATGATTCACAAAAACATGTGCTATCATTCTATATTTCAAAATTTACAAGCTATTTGTTGTCCAAATAAATCATCTTAGCACTCCCAATAACTTTTTGATACTCAGATGTTGTTTCTAAGATTTTACTGTAACTGGATATTGTCAACAATCATTTAATATTCTTAATTGTACTTGTGATATTGTTGCATAAGGCTACTGCTTTTCTTTGTATCCGAGGGCTTGGCTTCCACCTTCCATCTCATGGTCTCAATTAATGCTGCTGTCCAATTATAGCAAATACTGATCTTTGTTGAAATTGACCATTTATTGTTTGTCTTTCGTCTCTTCCTCTCAACTGCATCTGGTGATGTTGTCCTTGTATATCAAGTATTGGTGTTTACTACATGTGATGGTTTAGCAACTATCTTTCTTGATGTCGATTGCAGCTTGTGATGTCGTCCTTGTATTTTATCTACGATGCTTTGGAGGAGGAGATTGAGCGTAACAAGAATCACCCGGGTTATGCTCCTGTCCACTTCCCTGATGAATTGCATCGCAAAGCTGCGCTGGAGCGTGACCTGGCATACTTGTTTGGGCCACAGTGGAGGCAAGAGATCCCCTGCCCCAAGGCCACCAGGAAGTATGTGGACAGAATCCGTTATGTAGGCCAGCACAAGCCTGAACTTCTGGTAGCCCATGACTACACCCGCTACATGGGGGACTTGTCTGGGGGGCAGGTGCTCAAAAAGATTCCACAGAGAGTCCTGCAGCTGCCGGTTTCGGGCGAGGGTTTGGCCTTCTTCACATTTGATGAAGTGTGGAGTGCCACTAACTTCAAGCAATTGTATCGTGCTCGCATGAATACCATTGAAATGGACGACAGCACCAAGAGAAGGGTGCTGGATGAAGTGAAGAAGGCGTTCCTTCTTAATGTGGAGGTGAGTGAACAGTATGGATGAATATTGTGTGATGAGGAGTGGTAACCGTGGGCCATCTTCCTTGACTAGTGGAGCGCTGCCATTACTACACCTTCATTGGCCATCATTTACTGACCTTAAGCTGAGATCTCCCAGCATTATAGGATCCTTGGCTAACAGTTGACTCACGCCAAGTACTAAAGCCTCAATGGCCGCTACTCACGGACACCAAGCTGAGTACTACACGTCATGTGCCCCTATTCATTGACACCAAGCTAAGTACAACAGCCTCAGGGGCCCACACTTGCTGACACCGAGCTCACCTCTCTCTGTATTACTGCCTCATGGGCCCCCTACACTCTAAGACACCAAGGTGAATCAATGCCAGTATTACAGCCCCGCATGGGCAATACTGACTGACTCCAAGATGCGATTTCCCAGTACTACACCTCCAAGGACCCAAACTCACTGATACCAAGCTTCACTCTCCCATTAATACAGCCTCAAGGGTCCCCACTCTTGCGGACATCTTTCGAGGCTCCCTCAGTGCCATACTCTTAAGGGTTCGTGCTCATTAACACCAAGCTGATCTCTTCCAGTATTAGAGTCTCACGGGCCCTCCTCAGTGACATCAAGGTCCAAGATAAGCCCTCCCACACTTCAGTTTCATGACCTCACACTAAGTGGTAACGTACAGAGCTATATTTTGCTTTGTAGAATTTCCCTGCCCCTAATATGGGCTCTGTCTTCTGATCACACTACTGGAGGATAAGTTGGGTGGATCGTAATCCCCACCTTCTCCGGACCCCAGTTTCACTCACTTGTTTCCTGCCTCGCTTCCAGATCTTTGAAGAGCTCAAGAAGTTATCCTCTCACTCTGCAAAGAAAAATGGCAGTCTCACCCAAGAAGAGCCTGAAATGCCCAAGAGAAGCCCGTCTGACAACTCTAACGGTAAGGTCCTTGCAGCAGAACTCTAACCAACGGGTGAACATAGACAAACATAGCTGTTTACATATGTAGCTAGGTGTATCTGTTTGCGCCTTCATGCAGCTGAAGGGAGGACATCCATCCACCACAAGAGACATGCATAGCTTTAGGGGGGTGTTTGGGGTGTGACACCCTTCAAATAATAGGGAGGGCGAGAGAGAGAGAGAGATCCACCCATCTGGTGGCTGAATTTCAAAATGTAAAATCATATAAACTGCAATCTATACTGGCTTCCCTGCTTGTCCAAACTGTATGATCCTAGGCAAGTATTTTATTTCAAAGAGCCCTCTTTTCTTTATTATCGCATATGAGTGCACTTTTAAATACTTGAGTTCAGGTTGTGCACGGTACATTTGATTTGACTGTAAAGTTGCCCCAATTTTAAAAAGAAATCTAGGCCAAGTTTTGGGTTTACACATCTAATTACTTGCCTCTTAGCTAATGGCATTGTCATTGGGAGATGAGCCATGAATGTTCTGAAATTATTGTATCATATTTTTATATTATGTTTCTTGCACAATATATAGGACCCATGGCTCGGGCTCCCTATTAATTTGCTCTCCTCTATTTGCAACTCTGGTTTAACACATGGGACCGCCAGTCACTTTATAAAATCATTTGTCAAAGGCAAAGACTAGAAACATAAAGCCCTGCCCACATGCACTGATTTGACAACTCTACCATCAAGGCTTCTTGTAGCAGAGATGAAGAATAGTGCGTGCAGTGAAAATACATTTAAAATATGTGATCCCAGGGTAGGGTCTTCAGGCCATTGTGTTGAATGTAACCGTAGTGATGAGTTTGCAGGGAGAACTACTAGGCCCAGGTGGGATAGGCAGGGACATAGCTTCATTGGGGTATTTGGGGTGTGACACTCCTTAAAATGCATGCTTGGTTTAGTAGTTGGGTCTGGGGGCCTTGAGTCAGGTCTGCCATTTCTATGTCAGTTTTTCTCATCATTCTCATTTCACTAAGAGGTTTTAACTTGTTCATGTTTTCGATTGTGATCTTTAATATATATATAGTGACTTGTTTACAAAAAAACGTAGTAAATATGCACCTATAAAATCAATGGCTGTAAATTTAAAACTTTTTGCAACTCACAAACTTTAGCAGTAGAAGGGTTGTAAAGCTGAGCTAGTCTCAACTTTCCAGGCATGCTACTGCCAATTAAACACCCAAAAGGTAATGAGATGAATGCTTGGAAATAGTCTAATCAGTAGCAATCACTAGAGGTAGCATTCCAAACCACTGTTTTTCACCCACTGAGCCACTCTAGGCAAAGGTCCACCTAATGCAATTCAGTACTAACCCATGTCCCTCACGGAAACAGCCCATCCTGGTCCTTGACCATCTCATTCCTCCACCCTGTAGGCCACTGCTTTTTAGTTGGAACATTTGAGATTCACACCCCCCGAATCTCACTGACTGAGCTACACCCCTGACAAGAGAGCTCCTTAGACATATATAGACTACATGAACACATTGGCAGGGGAGCACAAACTAACACAACTGCTTGGAGGGAGTAATGTTTAACGCTTGTATGAGTAGACAGAAACACATAAAGTAGCTGCTTAGTGTAGCGTCTTCCCAAGCCTCGGTAACCGCCAATAACTATGCCACATACGGAGCTTAGTATTACACGTCTTTATTCATGTGCATGTAACTGCAAACTCCACCTTCAGAAGCAAACTTTCATTGCGTTCCTGTCTGACACCTATGTCACAGCTCTACAGAGTCCGTTCGGAGCCAATAGGGTTCGGTCGCAAAACACTACATCTTCCCCTCTGTTAAATAAAATTTTAATATGGAAAGCGATTCTGAGGCTGAACAGGCAAGATCAAGGTCTCAATTGGGGTTTCGCAAGTTCACACTAGCGGAAGAATTAAACTGCCTCCGGCAGGACCGCAGAGAGACATTACGCCCTCGCAAAGTAATACAACTACCAAACAAAGACTCAACCATAAGCGCGGAGAAAGACGCAAGTGTAACAAGTGGCACCAACAGCAATGTCAAAAAAACACACTACAAAAAAAGATGGAATCGCAAATAATATCAAATACTTTAAAGCAAAATAAATCTGTCGTTAATCTTTCCACGATGAGTCTAAATGAAGCAGAGATCAAGTTGTTGGAGTTAGGTTTGTCTTACTGTCCACCAAATAATTTTGATTACGCTCAAACTCGAGTGGATGAATACAAGTTTGTGCGAAAGCTAAAACTTAGAAAATTTCATACCAACAAATCTAAAAATTGTAACTCCAGTAATGTAACTCCAACTAATGGCAATAGCAACTTAACAGCTGCAGATGCAGAACTATTAAGCAATCTACAGGAATTGGAAAATGAAGGCAATGAAGGCGTAGTCAGTTATGTAACTACTAACCCTACAACATATGGCACTGTCCAAACCAATTTCAAGCCTAAATCTACATTCCAACCGATCACTCTCAGAGACTCATTGGATATATTTAATGATCTGGTTACAACAGAAATAAAAAGACTAAAAATACAAACTACTAGAAGCAAACAACGACAAGATTATCACCAAAGGGCATATAACCGACTCATGCAAAAACTACAGAAAAACGACCAAATCATAATCAGGAACTCTGACAAGGGTGGCAACATTGTCATATGGCCGAGGGATGATTACATCAAAGAAGCAAATCAACAATTGGGTGACACAAATTGCTACAAAAGAACTAATGTCCAAGTTGTGCGTGCTTCATGGATTGAATACTACTCTAAATTGAGTGCTTGGAGAAGCACTGGGTTGATCAATATGGATGAATACAAGTTCCTAAAAAATGAACACCCTGTAATGCCAATTATGTATTTTATCCCCAAATTGCACAAAAATGCCACTACCCCGCCAGGTAGACCTATAATTTCAGCGATAGGTGGTTTTTTAGAAAATACTACCAAATACATTGATTTCTTTTTACAAGACTTTGTTAAAAATCTACCGTCATTTGTGCAAGATACTGGGGATTTCCTGAGACAATTGGAGTTGGTAGAATGGGAACAGAACTGTTTGTTAATGTGTTTAGATGTTACATCACTATACACTAGTATACATCACAAAGATGGCATCAAAGCTACACAGCACTATCTAAACAGCAGACCCCTCCATCTTGCCCAACATAACAAAATGCTAATTTCCATGATCACATATTGTCTAAACAATAATTACTTTTTGTTCCAGAACCAAATCTTACAGCAGGTTAGAGGAGTAGCTATGGGAGCATGTTTTTCACCTAGCTACTTCTGCCTACATATGGGCTGGTGGGAAGAAGTAATCCTAAAAAATGAATTTAAATCAGTTGTTGACACTCAGGTAAAAGTTTGGCTACGCTATATTGACGATTTATTCGTGGTATGGCGTGGCTCAAAGAATCTGCTCAGGATTTTGTGCGCAAGCTAAATCAAAATAGCCTGAACCTACACTTTACAGCTACTATCAGCGACCAATCTGTATGCTTCCTAGACGTGGAGATATACATTAGAAATCACAAGATGGAGACAAAACTTTTTCGCAAACCCACGGCAGGAAATAGTCTGCTGCATGCTGGCAGTCATCATCCTCAGCATCTCATCCACAGTATACCCGATGGGGAGATGCTGAGGATACGACGCACGTGCAGCGACGAGCATGATTTGAAAGAGGCCCAACAACAGAGTAAGAACAGATTCCTAGAGAGGGGGTACAATTCCAAGATTATTGATGAAGCAATATCTAAAGCCAACAAAAAAGATAGAAAGGCTCTCATCAATAAAGACAGAACTACCAGTATACCCATTAGACAGGACAGTCCAAATTCAGAAACTAGACTCATCCTGACATATAGCAGACAACAGAATACTCTGCGCAGGATCATCAATAGAAATTGGTCGGTTGTACGGAGTGATCCCATTATTGGGACGGGACTGCCTGTGAAACCAAGCATCACCTTTAGGAAATCTAGATCTATGAGGGATACACTAGTCAAGAGTAGCCCGGAAACATCAACCACCAGAAATTGGCTAAATCAAGTCAGAAAAGGTTTTTATAAATGTAACTGTTGTCGGGCGTGCCAATATGGGGTAAACACAACCTCATATGTCTCCCCATTTACAAAGGACCCAATCGGGATAACTAAATACCTGACATGCAAGACAGAATTTGTGGTGTATGTTTTGAGTTGCCCGTGTGGACTGCAGTATGTGGGCAGCACAAAATTGCAGGCCCACAAACGTATACTCCAGCACATGCGGGCAATCACAAACAGTGATCCCACATATCCACTCGCACGACATTTTAAAGAAAGACATGCAAATAATCTTCAGGATTTTAGTTATTTCCTGATTGACTCCATTCTACCATCAAGACGGGGAGGTGATCGGGAGGCCAAACTTAGACGCCTCGAGACTAGGTACATCCTCGATCTTGACACAAAAAATCCTAACGGGCATAATTCTAGTGAGGATTTCTATACGTGGCTATAGTTAATCTGGGATCAGACTACACTAGATAGATTCCGCCTGAAAGACATACATAGATATATTGTTAAGAATTCTGTAACTGGATTAGGCATGTCTCTTACGTGGGCTTTCTCTGTTCAAGGATTTTTTAGTCAGCCAGCTGCCTCTGTTATGTGTTTTTTTTAAAACTTTTAATATAACTGAAAAATGTATTAATTAATTGATTTTTATTCACTTACGTAGTTTTAATCTTTTTATTGGCATTTTCATGAGGGATGGCTTTTGCGATCTTTTATGTAAAATGCTCAATTATTAGAGTTGTTACTTAGCACTTTATTGACACTTTGCACTTTATATATAGGTACTCTTAACTGGGTAGGCGGAATGGACAGTAGCTTTGGTTGAGTCTTATTTGCGGCATTTTGAATAAACATCGATTAATCAGATCCATATTCAGGGACATATTTTGTTTGGGACTATTAGAATGGGGATCAATATTAGGATTTATCCATTTAGTCCCCCCGAACTGTATGCTAATATCTATACTGACATTATATTTGGTAACCAACTACCTCAAAAAACTCACAATGAATTTTAATATATTCAAGGGTTTTTTTAATTGAGGTTTTACTACAATTGTGTTTGTTTATAAATTTTAAATATTGTGGTTATATTGTATTTTACATTAATACTACTTATTTATTTATTTATATATGTCATTTATTTATATATGTCATATATTTATTTATGTATGTATTTGTACATCGATTGCCGTAATTTACACCTAACAAGACTTATTTCAACAAAGTATGTTGTTTATGCCTATGAAATAAGTGTATCACGTGTGTCAATGATCTTTCACTTTAAATATCACACTGTGGCTCTAAACGCGCGTTATGTGATCAAGGCCGAGTTGGCCGAAACGCGTCATGGCAGCAATGGTGGCTCACTGCAAATAAACTAAAGTTACACCAAACCTGGGTTCGTCTTCCGTTTGTTCCCGCTGTGAGGAACGTTGAGGCGGAGTGTGGCGATATATATATATATATATATATATATATATATATATATATATTAACATGTTCTCCCTGACGGAAAGAAGTTGAGCTGCACTCGTAACATGCTGTTTACGAATCTTTATTTATTGGTTGATGAAACAGCACGGCAGTCCTGACGCGTTTCGGTCTCCAAAGACCTTTTTCAAAGGTAAGCCTGCACTCTTGCACATCGCTGGTGTCCACAGCCTAATGTCCTGACATATATATATGTTCAATTACATCTCTTCAACCAACCTTCTTGGTGCTTTAATTATTTGACCTGATCTGGTTACTGGAAGCTGGGAGCTGTCATCTTCAGTGTCAGAGATTTGACGAAGACGGTGAAGAGGTAACAGCATTCACTGAGCTTTCATGTTCAGTCTTTCCTTCACCATCTCGATCAGAAGACCGATGAATCAAATGCCAAAAGTAAGAATAGTCTCTGGTAACAGACTTTTCAGGACGCTGGGCAGTCACCATGTGTCACTTGGTGGACACTACATGGAAAGGTTCATCATCATATGGAGCATCAGATTTCCTTCTGCCCATTTGTCAGGTGATCACTAGATCTCCTCTCTTAAATTCGATGTTCTTTGTGTGTCGCCTCTTGTCTGCATAAGCTTCAATGTTCTGCTTATTAACCAAGTCCTTTGTACGAGTTGTGTTCTCAGTTCCTTCTCTTTTGTTGGGCCATTTAGGTAACTTGGTGGTCATTGCTCTCTCAAACGTCAGAGTCGCAGGACTTTCGCCTGTGGTCGAGTGAGGTGTTGAACGATAGGCTTGTAGAGTAGAATTCAATACAGTTTTTAAACTGAGCCTCTCAAGAGTGGCACGCTGTTCTGCTTTATTTAGCATTCTCATAAAACAAGTCAGTTGGCCAGCAGCCATAAAGGTCTACTCTTCTCATGCTTTATGTTCAAATGCTCCAGGAAATCCTTGAATTCCCGACTGTTAAAAAGTGGGCCATTATCAGACTTCACAACAGCTGGAACGCCCATGTCGCAAAGATGCCATCTAGTCTCTCAATGACTTGCTTGTGAGTTGTGGATAAGAGATCTTCTATTAATGGAAAATTTGAGTATTCATCCATGATTACCATCAGATGATGTCCATTAATGAGTGGACCAAAGAAATCAATGGCTATTCTCTCCCATGCATGCTCAGGGAGTTCTGACATGTTAAGAGTATGTTGAGTAATGTTGGCAGAAAGGCAGTTGCACAGATGAGAGGTCTTGAGTTCCTTTTCAACCCCAGTATGGGAAATAAACTCGGTCTCTGAGAGCTCTTTTGCTGGCAGCAATACCACAATGTCCTTTGTGAGCTACTTCAATCATTTTCTGTCACAGACTCTCTAGAATCAGGATACGTGACCCTCGCAGTATAACTCCTTCCTGAGTTATGGGCAGTTCATCTTTAACATTTTTGTATTTTTGATATTCACCATCATTGGTGAGAGGTCGAGTGTGTCGGTTCCATGACTGATCTGTAATTATATCTTTCATCTTCAACATTTCCCTATCATGGCTCATGGCAGTGATGACCTGGGCTAACACTATAGCAGCTAGTATATTTGATTTTACAATTAAATTAATGTAGGCTTCAGCCATCTTGGATGAAGTACCTTCACCTTGTATAGCCACTCTGGAAAAGTAGTCAGCAGGGTTTTGATCCTTCACTGGATGATGCACAATGGTATAATTGTACTCTTGTAATCGTAGTTCTCACCGTTCGATGCGAGGAAGCATCTTGGCTTTTGGATTGCCAAAGATAGTCAGTAAAGCTTGATGATCAGTTTCCAGCGTAAAAGAGTTTCCTTACAGGAATACATAGAAATGTTCACAAGCCCATACCACGACTTAACTTTCTTTCTCAAGTTGAGAGTAAGCATGTTCTCTCTGGGACAAACTTCTACTGGCTTATGCCACAATATGCCTTCGAGCATCCGTGTGTCCACTGTGCTGTGCAAGGATAGCGCCTAACCCACCTGGGCTAGCATCAAACCTCTGTATGAAGCTTTGGATTGAAGAAGGCTATTTCAGCAGCAGTTTCAATGGCGTGTTTGATTTTCTTGAAACTTCTCTCACATTCTTGTGACCACTTAAATGAAACATTTTTCTATGTTAATTCTTGTAATGGAGCACCTATAGTAGCAAAGTCTCGTATATATCTTGAACAGTAACTGACCATGCCAAGAAATGAATGTATCATAGAAACATCTTGTGGGGAATCAGCATTTGACAGTGCTTGTACTTTTACAGGCTCAGGAGTCATACCCCCATCTGAAAAGATATGGCCAAAGAACTTTAACTTTGTCTTGTGGAACTCACACTTTTCAGCTTTCAAAGTCAAACTTGCATCAGTAAGTAAATTACATACTTGTGTGAGAGCTTTATCATGCTCCTTCTCTGCAGCTACGAAAATTAATATTTGCTCCTCCACCATCAAGTGAGGCCCTCCTGAGCCCCTGCACTCTTGAGTGTTGGTGTTCGAGGCCCTCCTCCACCTGCAGGCTATACATGCGCCTCATCCCTGGTGGTCCAGTGGACCTCTCACCCCTTCTCTCGCTCCGTTTATTCTGCCTGCTTCATTCTTTAGCCTCTTTACTTTCACCGTCGTTTTTCACCCTTTTACTCTCTTCCTATCACTTTTATCACTTTTCTATCACTTTCCATTTTTCTTTTTCAACTTTTGTGCTGTTTTCACACCTTTTTCTGGGCACCTCTCGCCCGTTTTTCCCGCCGCTGTTACCCCCGCGGCCTCTCCCCCCGGCGCGACCAGCCCAAGCCAGTTTCCCCTCCCCGCTCCCGCCTCCCAGCTGTCCAGCCCTCCCTGACCCCTACTTAATGGCAGCCGCTGCGGGGACAGGCGAGCAAGACCACTGACTCATTGTCAGTGAAATTGCTCTCCCACCCTCGCAGCTCCACCATCAAGTGAGGCCCTCCTGAGCCCCTGCACTCTCGAGTGCTGGTGTTCGAGGCCCTCCTCCACCCGCAGGCTATACCTGCGCATCATCCCTGGTGGTCCAGTGGACCTCTCACCCCTTCTCTCGCTCCGTTTATTCTGCCTGCTTCATTCTTTGGCCTCTTTACTTTCACCTTCGTTTTTCACCCTTTTACTCTCTTCCTATCACTTTTATCACTTTTCTATCACTTTCCATTTTTCTTTTTCAACTTTTGCACTGTTTTCGCTCCTTTTTCTGGGCTCTTCAACGGACAATGTTTGTATGTTTGTATGACTTTGGTGCTTTGCAATGTCGACTTTTCTTTGACTGACATTTTTCCTCACATACAGGCAGTCCGACATGCTCACATTTCTCTGAGGTAAGGATCAACATACCACAAATATCTTCCTCACTTTCACTTGATATTGAGGCAGAAGAACTGTTTGACGATGATTTAGATGACGATCGATTTCATTCAGTGTCAATTTGCCTCAATTGATGTCGCCGCTTTGCCTTGTGGGTGTGCATCAAACGGTGCTTCTAGAACGTTCTGGCAGCCATTTCGTCTTCATGACGCACTTGCTTTTTCCTTCGCTTTACACACCGTCAAAAAATGGTTCTCTTTCCCACGGCCTTTACATATCTGTCCAATGGCGGGACATTTACTTTCGTGTGCCATTAATGCTCGCTCCAGACAAAGAGCTTCTCTCAGCATTCGTAGTGTGAATTAATCTGACAAGCATCCATAAATAAATCTAAGACGTATAGCTTCTTCATCATTAAATTCATTGAACTAACAGTGTTTTATAAGTCTATTGAGTCTCTCCACAAATTCATCAATGGTTTCACCAACGTTTTGGTGTTCTTGACTGAAAATGTATCTTTTGTAACCAACGTTTGGTATTGGATTGAACTTTAGATTCAGCGTTTCTTTGAACTGATGGCATGCAAGTTCTTCATCAGTTTGCAGCATTTTCTTTATGACTTCATTCACACCATCACCAGCAAGATTTCTGAGATACTTGATAATCTTTTTTGTTATCTGTCTCTTTAAGTGCATCAATGAAACCATCAAAAGTCTCTATCTAAGCAGTCCATCTATCTCCAATATTTTACTTTTTGGCTGTATCAAAAGGTGGTGGTGGTTTCAGGACCTCAGCAGCGTTGTAGACCAGTGTAGAACTTAATGACACCACTGGTGGATTAGTGGGACTTGATTTAGGTAACTCATCGGTGAGACCTTGCAACGTGCTGGTCTCTGAATCATCTTTAATGATAGCTGGAACCGTGACTTTCTTCGCAGCCTTCTGAAAAATTTCTCTATTCCGAAAGGCAGTCTTTATTTTTCGAAGACCTGTGAAGTTGTTCTGAGCCCCAATTGACAGTTTTGGTGGCTGGCCACTTTAGGTATTGGCGGCTCAGTAAACACGACCCCAGGCACTTCTCCCTCAGCCACTTCAACAAGTGCTGTGGTATAATGACTCTCTTTAATGGATTTGGTAATTCGTTTATTTCTTAACTTCTAAATGTCAATTAGCATTTTCTGATACCTAATTGATCACTGCCTGGCAGCGATTCTGTTCACAGCGTTATTTGGCAAGTGCTGATTATCAGCAACTGCTCTATGTAAACCTGGTTGAATCCGCCTTCAGCAATAACAATACGTGTAGTGTACAACTTTATCTTGTGTGGCAGCGCAGTACCTTTAACTACGAACTGACCAACAGGTTCTCGGCCAACGACGTGTAGATTCATTGTAACTGCTTTACAGTGGCTGGAGTTGCGCTTTGTCTCCACAAGCATGAAGCGTCGATTCCGTACTTCGACAGCAACACATGTTGCATGCACGAGCAGTTTGCTTGGACCACAGCAAACTATCTGGGAGAGCATGTCGTTCTTCGGGTTACTTATCCCATATCTCGTCGCCAGTTGTAGCGTCTTCCCCAGCCTGGGTACCCGCCAATAACTACGCCACACATGGAGCTTAGTATTACACGTCTTTATTCGTGTGCGTGTAACTGCAAACTCTACATTCTAAAGCAAGCTCTTATTGCAATCCGCTCTGACACCTACGTCACAGGTCTATGGAGTCCGTTCAGAGCAAAAAGGGTTCCGTCATAAACTTGCAAGACGCTACACTTTGAAGTAGGTATTTTTAAATGTGACCTACCAGTGATGCCGAAAAACAAATACAAGTAGATAAACTAAGTTTTCCAGATATGCAGGTCTTCGCATGTGCAAAATATGGAGCAGGAGGATCCAGCATAGATCTAGAAGTGCCAGATCCATGCCAGATTATCAGGCCAAACATGGAATATGTAAATGTATCCCATTTAATAAAGTAGTTGTTCATAAATATGTCTTATCTGTTTTCATACAAATCTGCCATGGTTCGGCCTTCCTGAGCCCCCTGCCCTCCAGATTATGTTCTCTCAGGTATTAAGCAGTTCCAATCAGTCAATCGAAGAACTGCACACTGGCCCTTTTGACTTTCCCTGTTCTTACTTGTCGACATATAAGCGCTAGTGCTTGCCAGCTGTTTTATGGGGTTTGCTGTTGCATCACTAACACTTTTAGGAAAAAACCCAAACATCACAGATTATTTAAAATATGGAATAATCCTATTTCATAATTAAAACCACCCTACAATGGAAAATGTCTGTGGGTAGAAAATGCTTATGATTACCCTTCAAGTGAGTTACAGAATTTCTAGAACTTCAGTGTCCAGTAAACAGTTAATATGCACACTGGATTATTTGTGTAGCACTATTACCCCATCCTAATATTGTCTGAAAGCACTAAGAAGACCGGAGGGATAGAAAAGAGACACCAGGGGAAACAAGATAGAGAGAATGTGGTGGATGCATTCAGGAGAGAGTGGTCTTGACCAAAACTCTATCAACTCATGAATGGAACAAAAGTAAATTGTGTGCAGTTGGTCTTCGGAGTCGCACCTGCTCCTTTCAGAACAACAGGGATAGATCTTTTAGAGAAATTACCGTCTGTTGGCCTCCTCTCTGTGACAGCCTTGAATGCAAACCTGATCTTGGAGATCAAACCAGCTAAACCAATAATAACATCCTGATTGCTACAATCATCCCGCCCACAACCACCCCAGCAGAACAAAAGCATCTCACAACATAGATCCAAACAATTGATTGTGAAATCCTGTCCTGTGAATTATGCTGGGAAGAAAATATATTTTAACTGCAGTGAAGTAACCAGTTGGCGGATATTGGCAGTGTCAACCAATCGCCTCGCCTAGAATACCAGCCTGACATTCACAAAAACTATAAAGTTGCACGTCCTGTCTCATAGTCAGTCAACATACATTTTAACTCACCTAGACCCACTGCATTCCATAAGTGTAAAACCGTCATAATTAATCATGCAAAATCAATACTTAATAAACTAATAAAATTGTAAAATGTGATTCTGAGATCACCCAAAAAAACGATTAACTAATCACCTTTTTGCCTTTGATTGCTTTAGGGTCTAGACCAGCCGCTTACAGGAATGAGAAGATTGGGATGTCGTCTCATGTGTCCACCTCTGACACTTCTCCGCTGCACTGGGGTGTTGTCACTGCCTTTTTGCTTGTGGTAGCTGCTGTCTGCATGTACGCCATCTGAGCCTGCTGATCCAAATGCCTGGCTGACCTGGAGGTGCAGGGCCAGTTTGGGTAGATCTCCCTTAGGCTAGAGAGTGAGAAAGGGAGAGAAACTCATGCTCTGATTGAATACCAAGACCACGTGACTGTTACAAAGCCAGGTACCCTGGAGGGATCAGCAGCCCTGGGTTATTAACACAGACCCCCCAATGCAACTGGACTGAACATTTTGTCATTCCAGCAGGATGTTACACGTTTTTGTACATACGTTTGTGTGTGTGTGTGTATTGCTTTTTAATATTCTTTTTTGTATTATTATTTTTTGGTGTGTGTTTCTAATCAAATTACATATATCGTAACCTGTCTATGGTCTCTGACCTCGGTGATTTTTTTTATTTCTTAAAAAAAAAGATGAAAACCTTTTTTTTATAAGCCCAATCACTGTAGTGCTGAGAAAGTCTAACAAATTTAAATGCAAATTAATTAGAATAACTGCTGGATGTGTAGTGATTAATGTGCACATGTGAAGGTAAAAAATGACACCCATTTAAAATGTGCAGGCTGCACTAGGCAGTCAGTCATAGTTATTAGAATAGACCATAGAAAAGCTAACTTGACAACATCAGTGGCGTAGCTAGGGGGCGAGTTTTGGGGCGGCAGCCGGCCCCCTCCCCCCCTCTTACCTGCGGCCGTTGCGGCCGCAATAATCGGCCGCTACCAACCCCCCCGCTCTTCTATAATAAACGCAGGGGCCGCCACGGGCAGCCTTAGGCCTAGCTACGCCCCTGGACAACATTGACATGTGCACACTGCTAGAAATCTGACCTTAATGTGACATGCTTAAAAAAATATTCATTATAACTGCAGAATGTTCCGGTTAAACAAAATGTATTATTTTTGCAAGGTGACAGTTCATTCGCATTAGCTAAGCTTCCTATTTTTTACTTCCACATAATGCTGAATAGAATAGCTGTGCACTTCAGACAATAATTCTTGTTCATGATAAATGAAATGCATCACCTAACAGTGGCATTGCAAATTAAATTTCCTTTTTCTTTAGTATATAGTCTTTAGTTCACGCAATGAAACATCTAACCCTAGAAGGTCAGAAATGGTGCTTGATGCATATAGGAACTGCACTTATGTTTCCAGGGGCCTGGTGTGAAAGACGTCTGTAACTAACCTTGTGATAAAAATTTGCTAGCTGCTTGTTCCTTCGTAGGAAAGGAAGAGCTGAACCTGCTTATGGACGAGTGATGCTTTCTGATTGGACCAGCAAGAAAGAAGCCTGCTACAATGTCTGCAACATGTGTTCATGTATTTTACGTTAGTGCGTGTTCCTAGTGTAGTGTTAGCATTCCTTACTCATCTACTTACCCATTCCCTTGCACTAGACTGACGGTTGTGGCTACTATTTTGATGCTTTGTTTTACAGATTGCTACTGCAACTATATGATCACTTGCTATTATAACTGAGACTCGGCTGAGTTTCACAAACTACTCTATCTGGGAGGTTCTGCTACTTTGATGTGGCTTTGAGCTTTAGGCTCTCTTGGTCTCACTCCTTTCGATTGAATTAGGACTTTTCATGGGTTCTGGTCCTGTTCTTTAGAATATGGGTTTTCTTCTTTTATGGAACGCACTGATGCATTTGTTTGATGACTTGATCTAACCATACAGTTGTGATATTTTCTGTAGACTGATTTGAACTGATCTAATAATTTTGAATAAAGAAAAAAAAAACGTACTAATCTCTTCATGAGAAATGAAGCCTTTAAAACTAATTCAAACTCTCATCATTGACTGAACTTGGAATTGTAATTTGAATTGTGATGCCGAAATAGCTCCTTGAGTCAAAATACAGTGCAAAAGATTTATCAACCTAGGGGAAGAGAAATCAGCGCAGAAACAGGGCATGCCCCGAGGAGTGGTGGTAATTGCAAAGGTTGAACCATATTATTTAAATTTGGGTCCCTTCCACACTGTCACTGCTTTTGGTCCGATTGTGAACTGAAACTGTTTACTCACATTTACAAGTATCGATCTTTGCTGCACGATAAACTTCCTTTGTTTTTGCTTCTGTATACAAACATTTGAGGTTTCTAAATATTCGTTGTCAAAATTGTTGCTTCTTAATAATCTTCATCCTGCAGACATCTTGATAAATCACCTGAGAGCTTTCTGGATGATGGTGGTAGGGTGGCTGAGAGTATACCCATATGTCCATTTTGCAGAGCACTTGGTGTGGATTTGGGGTCGGTCACTGTAAGGTACCCATAATTGTGTACTTTAGGCAAGAACGTTAGCACCCTCAATAGAAATTGAGTATGCTAAAATGATTCACGGTTTATTATGTGGTCTAAAGCAATTGAAGATCCCAATGGGTTTACCAGATTATTTGCTAAAAAGGTACCTCAGTTGGGAGGTGAGGTTTCTCAGCCGACTACATAACCAGTCTGGCATGACTGACTGAGGCATGGGAGAATAATAGTACGTATAAAAGGTCTGTGTGTTATTTCATAGCCTTATGGGAGTGTGCAAAGACCTTGGCCAAAATATAGTTGACTGAACTGAGCCCACGGGATAAGGATTAAAATCTACTCATTAAATACTGGGATTTTCAACTAGAAGGTTCATCATCTTTTCATGGTTTGACCTGAATTCTACATAGTTGCCAAATCCTCTGCTCCGTTGCTGCTTTTTGAACGTCACAGCAATGTTTTGACAAGACTAACAGAGCAACTTTTACTCTTTGGACTAAGTATGAGGCTTTGGGAATAGATAGCACCCTTCCGCACTTAAAAAGAATGTGTCTGGAGGGCGTCCTAGTTCTGCTTTTACTTTGTTTGTGACTGTTAGACTTACCAGCCGCTCGCATTAGGGAATCTCTTCTTTTGTGCTGATTTAGGCAGATGAAGCTATCTGTGATCACACTATACTGTGCTGTGAACAAATGGGGTGTATAATATGGTGTGGTAGTGCAACCTCACCGTGTAATACACTAACCAACCACTTTAGGACCCTTAGGTTTTGTCTGCCAAGCCCTTAGATCAGCCTTGGGTAGAGCATTGTGTAAAGCATTTAAACACCACAAAAACAATTGAAGAAATCAACACAACACTCAAGAAATCCGACACCAATTTATAAAAATAGACTGTATTTTTATAAGAATTTAGGCACTAGAACGAAAAGGATCCACCAGAGGGTTCCAGAGATATCAATTTTACAAGCAATAATAAATTAAAGCAATTTCACCCTCCGCGAACAAGCCTTGGCAAATTCAACAAATTGGACATTTAGAAACGTTTTGAAAGAAAGCGTAGCTGTGTATCAAAGCGGTTGGTTAGAAGTACTTGGGGCGACCAACTCCGATGGGGAGCTAGTCAGGGGAACCAGCAAGTACCTCAAGGACAGTTACCTTCACAGAAGAAATAGTCCTTCTGCAGTTCCAGGGACTTTATCAGTGTTGCAATGGATTCATTCTTATTGAGTGGTCCTAATTCAAGGGGTGAAGGATGTTGAAGATGCTCCATGGATGCTTGGATGCAGCGTGGTCGATGGGTGGCCTTCCTGCATGGATTCTTCGGCCCACGAAAATGGTGAGGGGGTACTGTTTGCAGAGTCGGCATACCTCGAAGTCCCTTACTGTCTGGTCAAAGTCCAGTCGCCACTGGACTACCAGTCATCTGTTGTCATGGTCACAGTCTAATCCTTTGCTAACTAGCCTTCTGAGGGTCCCAGCAACTCTCCAACAGCACTCCCAGGCTCAGCGAACTCGGGTGCAACTCTGTGCGTCGGGTCTTGTTCCTTGATGCTTTACAGAGGTGGTGGTAGTGACTTGAAGACTTTGAACTGCCAACTTGTCCCAGCAGGCTTCTTCAGCTTTGTGTCCCTGTGCTGCTAACAGCATGCCATTCGGATGGCCCTTGGAGTCTATTGGCTTGACTGGGCTCTGGAAACAACTTCTTCTTTGAGCAGGACACAGCATGCATAGTCCCTATCTCCGCTAGCCACCAGGTGCAGCAGGTGCAGGCTTTGATGGTTTATCCTCTCTTTGCTGGTCCCTTGGTGCAGCAGAGCAGTCCTTCTTTGGCCCTTCTTCCAAGTTGGTCGAGATATGAGGTCTGGATGCCAGGGGTGTCCCCTTTATGCTCGCAAAAGTGCCCTCAGGGCAGAATGCAGTTGGTAGCCAATGGGCTTCCAGATTCTCTCCCACCCAGTGACTACTTCTTGTGGAGTGTACCATTTGGCTATCCAAGGATGCACCATTCTGCCCACTCCCAAAATGGCAAGACCCCTCTCTCAGTATTCAGACTTCCCTAGCCCACTCCTGGGGTGTGGCTACCTCAGGGCTATATGCCCCTGGGGAAAACAGTTTGGCAACTGGTTTCTCCTCTCTGCTTCCCGTGCCTTCCTGTCTACTTCAACAATGGAGCAGCTCTCCTCCCTGGGATTACACATCTGCCCTTCAAAGGCGGCTTCACCTTTGAAGCCTGATTTTTGGGGATAACACCCAAGTGGCTTTCTGTAGGAGTGAGGTGATACCTCCCTGGCCTGCAATCCCTCATTGTTCTCCTTTCTGAGAGGTGTTGGCAAGTCTCTCCAGGATGGCAAAAAGCTGCCTCGTGGACCAGGCTCCATGAGTGCCCAGGAAGGCACAGGAGTTTTAAAGGCAACACAGTGGTGGCTTTGCTGAAGCTGAACACTGCAAAAAGTTACATTAATTTTAACTTGAGATACAAATTGAATTTATTGTAACGAGTTGTTTGATACCTTGTAGTGCCCACTTTGGTCATACTGTTCCGGAGTTAACAGAGAAGGGGTCAGCGTGTAACCCTATACTCGCTATTTGGGTGACCAATTCTTTCCAAAATGAAAATGGCCGTTTTGCGTGTTTTATTGTGAGGACATGTAAAGTACATGTCCTGCCTATGTCATATGTTGCACCCTGCCTTTAGGGTTTTGTAGGCCTGCCAGAGGGGTTACTTACACACGCCCAGGGGAATTGGTGGCTTTGCATTGCTTTCAATGGCAAAGTTGGGCTATCAGTGCACGACTACCCTACCAGTCTGCAGTGGCGGAATGGGGGATGTATTTTACTTGGGGGACCTCCAGGGTGGCACAATCAGTACTGCAAGCCCAGGGGGACCCCTCTACCTTATATGCCCTGGGTACCAAGGTACAATTTACTAGGGACTTTCTGGTAAGTAAGCCATTTCCAATTGTGTATAGCCAATTCGACATACACTTTAGGGTCAGGGCACTAGCACTGAGGTCTGGTTGGCAGGCCTCAGTGCACTCTCAGAGTCGGAAAACCAGCAGCATCAGTCAAGAAAGTAAGGGGGTGACCATACAAAAAAGGTATTTCCTTATATGGCCCCCACTCAGACATAGGTGATGAGCAACTAACCTCTTTCCTGGTGATTCTCATCATATATGTGGAAGAAACTGTAAAAGCCATCTGCACTGGCATGGTCAGTCCCAGATCTGTGTTCAACTGTGAAGTACATCCCCTGTAGGGAAACAGACCACCTTAACAACTTGGTGCTCTCTCCTCTCATCTGCATCACCCATTTGAGGGGTTTGTGGTCGGTTTGAACTTTGAAATGAGTCCCAAACAGGTAGGGTCTTAACTTCTTCGGAGACCAGACCACAGCAAAGACTTCCTTCTCAATTCCACTCCAACGCTTCTCCCAAGGAAGGAGTTGCCTGCTGATAAAAGCCCAAATCATTCACTTGTGACAATGCTGCACCTATCCCATGTTCATGGACATTTGTCTGGATAATAAACTCTCTAATGAAGTCAGGGGCCTTCAAGACAGGTGCTGAGCATAGTGCTTCCTTGAGAGTGTCAAAAGCTTTTTGACACTGCTCAGTTCAGATAACTTTTCTGGACTGCTTTTTGGAGGTCAAGTCAGTCAATGGTGCCACTATGGTACGATAACCCTTCAGGAATCTCTTATAATATCAAGTTAGGCCTAAAAGGCCCTGGGTCTGGGTCTTATGAGGCTACCAAGCCAGGATGGTCTGTATCTTGGGCTGGAGAGGTTCTACATGGCCTCCACCAACTTGGTGACCCAGGTACACAACAGAGCCCTGACCTATCTGGCACTTACTTGCCTTGATAGTCAGACCAGCCTGCTGCAAGGCCTGAAGCACTTCCTTGAACTGGACCAGGTGATCCTCCCAGGTGGAGCTAATAACAGCTATATCATTAATATAAGCTGCACTGAAACTCTCCAATCCTAACAGTACATGATTCACCAACCTCTGGAAGGTGCAAGTGGCATTTTTCAACCCAAATGGCATCACCTTGAATTGAAAGTGGCTTTCAGGGGTGGAGAAAGCAGACCTGTCCTTGGTTCCTGGAGTAAGGGCAATTTGCCAATAACCTGATGTCAGGTCAAAGGTGTTCGGATACTTTGCTTCCCAAAATGTCTCAATGAGCAGCTCTTGAAATGTGATCGTCATCAGTCTTAGTGACTGCATTGAGGCCCCTGTAGCCCACAAAGAATCTCATCTCAGGTTTCCCCCCTTTGGGTTTGGGCACCAGTACCACTGGGCTGGCCCATGGACTACTGAAGGGCTCAATCACCCCTCAGCTCCAACATCTTGGCAACCTCAGCCTTGATGCTGGCCCTTGACCTGGTCAGACATTCTACTCTTGATAGGCATGCTGTCACCAGTGTCCACATCAAGGGTACACCGTGTTGTCAGTCCCAGTCCAACAAACTGCTTCAGCAAGTGATAGCAGTCCCTTTGTTGCTGGTTAGTGTGTGTGGGGTAGACAACTACTCCATCCACAGTTCCATCTTGTGCATAAGTAGATAGGAGGTTTGGGAGAGAGTCACTCTCTTCTTCCTCGCCTCCTTCTGTAACCATCAACATGGTGATGTCTGCCCTCTCATGGTGCAGCTTCAGCCTATTTACATGGGTCACCCTGTGAAGGTTCCTGTGAGTACCCAAGTCTACCAAGTAGGTGACTTCCCCCTTCTTCTATAAGATGGGGTAGAACCCAGTCCCACTTGTCCTGAAAGGCCATGGGTGCTATGGTCTCTAAGACCCACACCAACTGTCCTGGCTGGTATTCCACCATAGAGGACTTTTGGTCATACCAGTGCTTGACAAGCTCCTGGCTGGCCACCAAATTCTTGTTTACCTTCTTTATATACTCAACCATCTGGAGCGAAGGCCCAGCACATAGTCCACTATTTTCTGCATGGGTTCTTTGAGGGGTCTCTCCCATCCTTCCTTAACCAAACTGGATGGACCTCTTACAGGGAATCCAAAGAGTAGGCCAAAGGGACTGAAGCCAACTCCTTTTTGGGGGACCTCCCTGTAGGCAAACAGCAGGCATGGGAGGAGGATATCCTATCTCCTACTGAGTATTTAAGGCAAACCCATGATCATATGTCAACAAAAGAGGGAAGGGGGACCAGGAGCTGGTTAAAGGTCCAGTGCCTGTGCTCCTAGAATTAAGCGTAAATGCACAAGGGAGGACACTGTTCCTAGGGAGGTATGCAAAGTATTGCTATCTCCTGAGAGGGAAAAGAAGGCAGAAGGAGGGAAATGAGTAGGGGTATTAGATGAACTAGGCCTTGGACTCCCAGAGTGTTAGGGAAGAACAAGTCTGTTACTTGTTGCCCTCACACACCCCGGAGGATGTCATGCTTCATCATCGGGCGGTTGCTCCTCGTTGGGCCGGCGCTGCAATGCCCAACGGGTCCCCCGAAGGGTCACTTTGTCGGAGATCTTCTGCGAACTGCCGTTTGGTGCATGCGAGTGTGTGGAGGGAGTCCTAAATGAGGGAAGTGCAAGTGTGTGCAGTGGTTTAAAATTGACTAAGGGTTACAAAAAGGTATAATTTTGATAAGGCGGAACCCGTGTCAAAATAAAAAAACCCGTAGGTTAAATGTTACCTATGAGGCGTAATGTGCCTGGGTAACTCAAACGGTCAAGGTCAACATGTTTCGCGCCTCTGTAGTCCCGTAGGATCCGTGGCGCTTCTTCAGGACCAGGTGAGTGTTGAAGTGTTATGTAGTGCACGTGAGGAGTCAAAGTGCACAGAGGATCAAGAGTTGTAAGTGCGTAGAGGGTGGTCACCCTCCACGGTGTTCAGGGCAGGCCCAACCTAAAGGCTAGTACCGGTGGGCTACAACTAAATAGTTGAAACTGCTACCTGATTAGAGGCCTAAAATACGAGGAGAAGTACTCCAAAAGGCTAAGAACGTGGGTTGCGCGCACCTTACCGGGATAAAGCTTCGGGTGCGGGCTCGTCTGCACCTACCCGCACCTCACGTCTGCCCGATATGATCATGCCTTTTATAGTTTTTTTAATCTCTTAACTAAACCATTCCCTTGGGGATGATAGGGGATGGGGAACTTGCAAGCCACTCCGCTTTCTTTCCACACTGCTGTCAGATAGGCGGACATGAAATCTGAGCCCCCTATCTGAAATAACCTCCTTAGGAAACCCAACCCTGTTGAAGATTCCAAAGAGGGGCAGTGACTGCTAAGTAGAACTGCCTCATGGTAGCTAGTAGCATGGTCCAGTACCACCAGAATGAACATGTTCCCTGAAGCTGGGGTGGGTATAGGGGACCAACAATGTCTATCCCCACCCTCTCAAAGGCTGTCCCCATCACTGGTAGTGGGATCAGGGGAGCCTTTGGTTTGCCTCTTGCCTTGCCATTGGCTTCAGAAAGCTGGGGCTATTAGAAGTGGTTGACCAGCCTCTCCCAGGTCTTGGTCTGCCCCAGGTGCCCAGCCAGGGGGATATTGTGGGCTAGGTTAATGAGGAACTCTCTGTACTGGTGGTCCCTCTATTGAGGGACTACCAATCTCCTGGATGCCCCTGGTTTGCAGTCCCTTGGCTCACTGTACAGGAGCCCCTCTTCGCAGTATACCTAATGGGTACCACCGGTACCCCTTTGTGCCTGTTTGACAGCTAACTGTTGCAGGTCTTCTAAAGTGGGACAGGTCCTTTGTTCATTACTTGGGTCCTCCCTAGAGGGACCCCCTGCTCTTTGAAGTTCTACCAGATCTGGCAAGTTTCAAGGACTCATCTCCTATTCAGGCACCAGACCCTCCCCCTGAGGGTTGGGCTCCTTCTGGGCCTGTGGACCTTTAGAGGCTGGAATGCCAGCCTTCCTGCCCCTCCTCTTAGCTTTATGGACCTGGGCCATGGTCACAGGCTCCAGGATCCCTTGACTCTCTCTTAGGGCCGTCTGAGCTCTAGTGGTGACACACACCCACTCAGGGAGGCCCGGCATGGCTGCATGGGTCTTTCTTTCTACTTCTGCCCAAGCAGAAGCCTGTAATTCATTCTTCAGCATACACTCTACTGAGATAGCAGGGGACACAGCTACCTTCTTTGGGCCAGTAACTCCTCCCCACTCAAAGTCAACCCCAGCCATAGGGAATGACTTTGTAATATTGTCAGCGTTGACAATCTTGTGCACCTCCTCAGGTAGGATCTGGTCTGGGGAAACCAGATTAGCCATCACCATGGTTATACTGGCACAAGTATCCCTCAGAGCCTTCAACTCCACCCCATTGATTTTTGTCCACTGCCTATATTTCTCTATGCTAGGAGGCAGTGGAACAAAGGCTCAATATTCACTACCCACGGACACTAAGGTGGCCTCTGTGTACCCTTTGGGATCTCTAGGGGCAACTTCCCATCCAATCCCTACACTAGTCAACACGTTGGACTGGTCAACAGTGGGTGCCTTTTTGGTGCATGCTGCATCTAGCCTCTTGTGCCCTGCCTGGTTACAGTCAAAGCACATCCCTGCCTTCAAGGGGTCAGACTTCTTTCCCTGATGCCTCTTTCCCTTTGAATGGGATGTGGCTCGGGACACCCACCCCCCTTGGCTACTTTTTGGGGCTCTTTGGGGCTATCCTTTTTATCCTCCCCACCCCCTTTCCCCTGAGAGGGGCCGGACCACTTTTCTTTTGGTCACCACCCAGGGTCTTTTTAGGGTCCCTGGTTCTTACCCACTCATCAGCTCTCTTGCTCAGTTTCCAAGGGCTAGACAGCTCAGAGTCCACATAATGCTGGTGCAACTTCTCAGAATGACAATTTTATAAAATGTGCTCCTTAACCAACAGATTGTAGAGTCCTTCAAATGTAACCACTTTGTTGCCTTTAATACACCCATCCAGTGCCTTTTTGAAGGGATCTAAGCTTGAGCCTATACTCTTCAGGAGTTAACCCAAAAGCTCCACAAGGGCTACCTTCATGTGGGAATAAGACCTCCTCTTTTAGTGTGAGTAACCTATCTGTACCAACCCCTAGTACTAGCTCCCAAAGAAGTGTTTCCCAGTGTTGTGTCCCCACCTTCCTTATCTTGAGAGCTCTCTCACATGAGGCCAGCCACTTATCAATGTCAGCCCCTGGAACATAACTAGGGACAACCCAGCGGGGCATGGCCAACCAGGATGGCCAACAGGACGCGCTTCTAAGGAGCTCCTGCTCCCCGCATTAAAATACTACCCTATCCTGCTACTTTGCTCACTAATTTGCACCCCTATGGAGCGCCCTGCCTGCCCTACAGCCCGCTGCTAACTGAGGGGGCGCTTGAGTTGAGTCCGTAGCAGCCGCAACAGTGGTGCAGCTTCACTGGTTTGTGGTGAGAGAT
Organism: Calotriton arnoldi; assembly: GCA_963921515.1. Lineage (NCBI taxonomy): Eukaryota > Metazoa > Chordata > Amphibia > Caudata > Salamandridae > Calotriton > Calotriton arnoldi. The sequence continues at coordinate 2,907,620 of CAWUFW010001126.1, read as the reverse complement.
GCGCTGCCAGGGGTCTGTGCTTGCCTCTCGGGCCCGGTGACGAGGCTTTGTGTCGCTGGTGGCTGACATTGCATGGGTCCTTGGTGACTTTTGCGGCTCACTCTCTGATGGACCCGTGAGCCGTGCAGAGATTTCTGGTGCCGCATTGAGAGATGGACCAGCAACTCCTGGTGGCGGAGGGGCCTGAAAAGTATTCTGGCTAGGGGCTCGAAGGTGGTGCCACCTCATCCTCCCACGCTTGCTTTGCCCGGAATTTGGGGTGCAGGGGCACCTGGGGCGGGGGTGTGAAGAGGCAGCACACACCTGACACGGCGGCGGCTGGTGATGACGCAGGCCCCGTCAGCAGCCTGGGCCGCGCTCATGGCCTCCTCTGACAGGGTTGGGAATGCGGTGCGCTCACCTTACAACTGTGCCCGGTGGCTGGGGCTTCCATCCATGGGGCCCCCTCCGGCCTGGCTTTTTTCTTCTTTGGCGGCCCCTTGAGTACAGGGATTCATCTGTTGAGGGGCTGGGAGCACCAAACGCTTGCTCAGTATGTCAGACCTGGAGGACTGCAGGGCATCGAGAGGCTCCCCCAGTCCTGGAGATCACGAACTGGGGGCCCTGGGGTGTGGCCTCTCCTGTGCACCTGGAGGTTGACGCCTATACCTGTTTTGAAGCTCGAGAGCAGCAGGAGGGTCCAGACTGCGTCCAGCGGCTACCTGCTAAAATCTGGGAAGCACCTCTTGCCATTTGAGAGGACACTGCCGACACTGCTACTGCCGGTATTTCGTCTGGAAGCAGGAGCGGGACCGGACTACACGTCCCAGGCCCCTTTGCTACCACTGCAGCTGATCACGCGCCCGGAGGCGCCTACTTAATTCGCGGAAACCTCACGCAGCGCGGGAAGCTCGAGAGCAGCAGGAGGGTCCAGACTGCGTCCAGCGGCTACCTGCTAAAATCTGGGAAGCACCTCTTGCCACTTGAGAGAACACTGCCGACACTGCTACTGCCGGTATTTTGTCTGGAAGCAGGAGCGGGACCAGACTACACGTCCCAGGCTCCTTTGCTACCACTGCAGCTGATCACGCGCCCGGAGGCGCCTACTTAATTCGCGGAAACCTCACGCAGCGCGGGACGCGCGTCCGGGCCAAGGGCGGGCCCGTCCACGCCCGTCGGAGGCTGGGCTGGGCCTATTCCCTTCCATCTGCACTCCTGTTAAGGTACAGTTTATCCCTTACTATCCCGGCCCATAACTATGTCGAAAGGAAAGGGTTGTAAAGCGAGGTGCGGAGGGAGGGTCGGAGCAACATTGGACTCCTTCCTAGTAAGAGCGGCAAGCGTCCTCTCCCATGAGATAGAGTTGACCGAAAGACGTCTTTCTCTGGAAACTACCTCACTAAGATTGAGTCTATCCCCGACACCACCTCCCGAGTCTGTCACTTTACCACTTACAATGTTGCCAATCCCTGTAACCCCAACAGTCCGGGTATTAGATAAGAGTGGCTGTCTTCTTGTAAACCACATTATAGAATCTGCCCCAGGAAGGGGCCTAGACCGCTCCCCCAGATTGTCTCCCCATTGAATTATTCTTCACCGCTGCCACCCGCCAAACGAACTAGAGCAGGCGGGGCCATTAATGGTGCAATACTCAAAAAACCTAAGATCATTCGCGCCCCGAAACCTAAACCTGCCCAAACAAAGGCCCATGCCAAGAACCTAAAGGTAATATAACTACCAGAGCAAGCAAACATTTTGTTACCCCTGGACCCTAGTGGACCAGAGGCTGGGCTGGGGATTAAAGGAAAAATAAGTGAGGTACTGGCTTCCATTCTTGATAAACTGATTCAAATTGATCTCCGCTTGGCGGAGTTGGAATCGCAGAATCGGACTCTACTTGCCAGAACGCCTGCCACCCACGTCCCCCACCCATTAACATCTACAACTCAAAAACCATCAAGAGAAACTCGGGACACTCCTCCAGTGGCAAATTCGAACCAACCATTAGCACCGTGTTTACCACCTGGAGGCCTTGCCAGTCATCTAATGCAAGATCCTAACACTCCCCAAAAATCCAATCCAACTGGGGCCACGCAAGGCCTTCTAGGCCTGAAGGAAAGAGCCATTACCTCCCAGCCATTATTATCCCAGAATGGTCAAATGAGAGTTGCACATAAGGCAAGAATCCAAGATCAAAATGTCGGAGCGCAACAGATTTTCCGGCATCACATCCTTCATCTTCCACCTGCCGCTGCCCCATTGGTCCTGGTTCTGGCAAATACTCCTCGCCTCCGAGAAAATCAGAGTGAAACTACTGGACAGTTAATGGACAAATGTTTGCACTGGTTACTTCACAATGTTAACGTGACTGATCGGGGGAAGAAGGTGTTGGTTCATGAATTGATTATGGCTAGGAGAGTTGGCTGGGTGGGGGGACAAAGCAAACATTATGATGGAGATTGCGTGGTAATTAATTTTAATAACTCGCACGCAAGTGCCTCCCTCCTGGCTAATCTACATATTCCTGCATTAAGGAATACCCAAATAATACCCCTAGCGCTGGAATACTTTTATGTCGGCCAGGATGACCCCAGGGGGAGGGCTCAAATGGACAAAACTAGGAATTTATTAACGGACAGGAACGGGGGTTCCAACATAAATCCCGGGATTAGTCTACAAAATAGATTCACTGCCCTGTCTAATATGGAGGATTGTGATTGACTAACTTTGTCACTATCCCAATCATCCATCAAATCTCCCATTAAGGCCATAGCAGAAAACAGCTTACGACCACCTCTATTTAATCCAACACCTTTTGAAGTGGTCGCTAAAGATGTAACTCTGGCGCAAGGAATTCAGGGACATGGGCAGACCCTGCCAACCCCCTCAAATATGATCAAGGGTTCCAGAGCAAACATGGTATCATGGAATGTGTCAGGCTTAGCCTCCAAATTAATGAACCAACATTGGCTGAATGAGTGGCAAGATATGGAGTTAGTCCTATTCCAGGAAACTTGGGCAATAGATCCTCCCTTCTTTACGGGGTTTCGTTCCTTCCACTCTCCAGCTACGCCTGCAGCTTCAGGAAGGGCAAAGGGGGGTTTACTTACACTAATCTCAAATACCACACCACTGAAAGTCAGACAAGTTGGCTCGCTACACACCCATTTCCAGATACTAGAGTTGGACATTAGGAAACAGAATATTTGTACTCTCGTCAACTTCTATAATAATGAATTCGGGAGAAACTCTAGGGCTGTGGTGGATGCCTTAACGGTGGAGATTGACAAATTGTATAAAGGGAAGAAAGGGGGAAATGTGAATCTCATATGGGTGGAGGATTTTAATACCCATCTATGTAAACTTACGGAGACTAGAGTCTGTGGTGTAGAAACCACCGACGGCAATCCCCTCCTGCATTTCTCGCACAATGGGTATGGAGAGGCCTTAAACAACTTGTTATCACAGTGGAATTTGTTTATACTAAGCGAGTTTAATGAAAAAGGGCAAGGGTCAACTTTTAGAAGAGGCACTCAGGAAACTACTATCGATTTCGTCTTAGTGTCTGGACATCTACTTCAGAAGGTAGACCTTAAGAGCATTAGGTTCTCACCCCATAGCGACCATGCCATCCTACTGACTCAGCTAAACATCCTTCCTACACCCAAAGAACATAATCTGGTTCTTGCGGATGTGAACCTGTCCAGGAAAAATGGTTACCAACTGAAATGGACAGTGGTAATAAAATCAAATTTGGTCCCCGAAATTCTGGCACATATAAAGAAAGAGATTATAGAATGCCTGGGAGAAGACCTAACCCCCGCTGGCAAAAATAAAAATAGTAATTACGCGGGCAAAGTCATCAAACTTCGCAGCAAAAAAGGGGTGGTTTGACTCGGCCTGCACTAAAGCCAAAACAGACCTTGTAAACGCCTTAAAAAACCTCCCCAGGGATTACCCTAAGATTCGTTTACTACGCTTAGAATATAAAACAGCCCGGAGGGTGAGAGAGAATGATTTAAAAACACAGGCGTGGGATGATCTTGAACAAGCAGCCAGCACTGGCAGTAGCAAAGCTTTCTGGGAAGTTGTAAACGCTCCTTATTTTAAAGATATTAATGACCCCGTACTAGATGTTCATGTAGACGAAGAGTCTTGGGTGAGACATTTTGAAGAGATTTTTAGGTTAACCCCTCCTGCATTCATACAAACACTCTCCCCACCAAACACACCTCAGGAAGGACTAGTCTTCACCACACCCGAGCTCCGAAGGGCACTAAAATCATGTATCCCCGGTAAGGCACCAGGGCCGGACGATGTTCCGATTGACCTCTTCCAATTTAATTGCGACATGTGGGTCCCCTTACTTACAAACACTTTTAACAGCATTGTGTTAGCAGGCCCACCTCCTTCGTGGAATCAAAGCATAATAGTCCCGATTTATAAAAAAGGGGATAGGGCCTTACCAAAGAATTATCGCCCTATATCCCTCCTCGATACTACTGCCAAACTAATGGGGAGGGTCCTATTGGCTAGACTGGAGGAGTGGGCAGAATCACATAATATAATCATGAAGGCACAATATGGGTTCCGGAGAGGTATGGGGACTGTCGACCAGTGCCTAAACATTTCCCTAACTATAGGGAAGTATTCGAAGGCCAGAAATGGGAAACTATACGTGGCCTTCATGGACCTAACATCAGCCTTTGACTGTGTGTCACATTCTAGGCTATGGTCCATGATGGAGGACATGGGTATAGACCCGCCGATTATTGGGTTCATCCGCCAGCTGTATGCCAATGCTACTGCCTGTGTAAGGTATGGTAGAAAGGGGAGTGTACATGTCACTTTAAAATTGAAAAGGGAGTTAGACAGGGGTGTGTGCTCGCCCGTTCCTTTTTTCAATCTATACGAACGGGGTTGAGTCCTCCCTGTCTGCCCTCTCTTTGGACGTACCCAAATTTGATCAAACCCCCCTTCCGATTTTGGCATACGCCGATGATGCGGTGTTGATGGCAAGAACGGGCCTGGCCTTACAAAAATTAATTAAAGCTTACGCCATCTTTATGGCTTCCCTTGACTTAAAGGTAAATGAAACAAAATCTTTCATAATTGTGGCCGGAGAGACTAGAGGAGAGAAACTCCCGCACTTCCAGATGGCCGGCAATAAAATTAATGTGGTGGACTCCTTTTCATACCTAGGAGTGCTCTTTGATAAGGATCATTCTTGGTCCAAATTAGTAAAAACAAGAGCTCAGGGTATGCAAAGGAGCCTAAACTCATTTAAAAGATTTGCAAAAAAGTTGGGTGGAAGTTCATTGGACGTAACAAAAAATATTTACCAAGCCAAAATAAAATCAGCCACAACATATGGAGCAGGCGTGTGGGGGATGGCCAATGCTGGCCTGTTACAGCAAATGGAAGACTCCTTTTTTAAAATCGTGTGTCCTTACCTCAATCGGCTTCAAATTATATTTTACATTTCGAATTAGGGCTCCCCTTTCTGAGTGACACCATAAGAATGGCCCCGGTCCTCTTGTGGCTATCAATTTGGCAAAGAACTACGGTCGACTTGACACAAACCATTATAAGAGAATGCTGCAACCTAGATTATTACAAAAGAATTGGGTGGCTAAATCATGTAGAAACTGTATTGAAGGCTATAGGGATGGAAAACTCTTTCAGGACCCTGCCTCTTGTAAGGGGGTCACGAAGAAACGGTTAAAAGATCTATATTCCCAAAGAGCAGAATACGCCCGCAGGGAAAAAAAACGGATGCATCACTCAACTATTGTGTATGACTTGGTCCCATCAATACCAGGAGATGGTTTCCATTACTTAGCACGGATAAACAACGCGCAGCACAGATTTATTCTACTGCGCTTCAGATTAAACATGATCCCGTTACTCCTGGGATATCCACAAAAAAAGTATAGGCTAGCAGATCTCGATCGCTGCCCCTGTAACAAACTTTCGGCGCAGACAGATCTGCATATCCTACTTTTCTGTCAAAAATATTCTGAGGAAAGGAAACTGTTTATTCTGCCAATCCTGAGGTATCATAATTTCAGGCAATGTCGGGTCGCAATGTATTTCTTAAAAGCCCTACGTGACCCATTCGTCTGTTTCTGTGTCGCCTCATATTTTTGGGCCTGCCTCAGGAAGAGGAAAAGGGTGGGCATAGTTTCTAGCAGCACCCTGTAATCATATCATGAACTGTTCTTTTTATATAATCTGATTTTAAAGGTTTTTATTGGACCATAGCAAAACTTGTTTAATAATGTTTTAACTAATGTATATATGAATATTTATTGATCTGGAAATTTTTTATATGTATTTCTTGTGCTTTTATGGTCTATTTATAATGATCGAATAAAGCGGTGTGACTGACTGACTGACTGACTGACAGACCCTGGGTCCGGGTTGACACGGGTACTGATGCCCACGCCCTGTATACACTGATGACCTGGTGAGTCTCTCCCTTTGGGTTCCAGGAGCGGGGGTGCCTGGGGTATGCTGACGGATGCACCATTCCGGCGCTTTGAATGATGGCAGGGAGCTCCTGTCCCATCTGGGACCTTTGACAGTGCTTGGGCCTCTTCAATCTTCATGGTGGCTGGTCCTGCTGTGACAACCGGCCCTACCTGGGGAAGGAGTCTGCTTAATTTTTGTTGTACTGGTTCTGACTGGTTGTGGAGGTCTTCGCAGCGCAGACATCAGCTATTCCCTGCTGCTTGGTGGCCTGGGCCCCCACTGTGCGGGATGTCAAATTGTTTGCTCTTCCTCACCATGTCTGCCCTGCCCTGGGCTGTCTTCTTGTGATTTCCCCTTTCTTCTCACAGAAGGGGTTACTGTGGATCATTGTTCTATTACTTGGTCCTCTGGAGGTGGCGATGGGAATGAGGCTTCCCTGCCACAATCATAGGGAGAGACAGGCCCCAACAACAAAAGAAGAGAACAGCATCACCCGAAACACTACACTTAGACATGCTGCACACAAACTTACCCATTGGGAGCCCTTGTGCAACCCGGAGTGCTCTTCGGAGCGGCAGAAGGAACCTTCCCGGGCTGCACTGTTGGAGGCAATTCAGGACCTGAGGGTTGCCCTGGAGGGACAGATTGCGTGGGTGTCAATCGAAGTGAACCATCTGCGGGCGGATCTCCGTAAGGTAGCTGATAAGGTGTAGACAGCAGAATCCAATATTTCTACCCTGCAATCCCAGGAGCAGCAGCTCAAGCATCAGGTCTTCCAGCTACAGGTTGTATCCAGCACTCTGGAGGACCAAGTCGAGGATGCAGAGAACCGGTCCTGGCAGAACAATGTGCGCCTGTTGGGATTCCCTGGGTGAGACAGTCCCTGTCCCCCAAGGACTTGTTGACTTCTTTGTTGTCAAAAGGGCTCACAGGGAGTGGGCGCCTGTTCCCCCTCCAGGTGCCCCACCTAGAACCTTCATTGCCGGGGTGTTAAATTATAGGGACAGGGGCGCCATCCTGAGAGCCGACAAGAAGATGACTATTTCGAAGTTTGACAATTGTTCTATTGCAATATACCTTGATTATACCTGGAGAGTTCAGGAGCAGCGCAAGTCATCTTTAGAGGTGAAGAGGAAGCTGCGCGCCATGGGCCTCCGTTATATGCTTTTATACATGGCTAAGTTCTGTGTCATTCAGGAGGTAAATCCCACTTCTTTGAGCGACCTGAGGATGTTTGGCCAGGTGGACCCATTTCATACCCATTGTGGGCAGGGCAGCCAAGGGCGCCTTTAGTCTGGAGGTGGCCCTAGACCAGCAGAGCGGGACACTGGTCATATTGTGGTGCAGGATGATGGCATTATGAATACTCTTGACTGTGAAACCCAACAGGTGTCTGAGACACTGCAGACTGAGACTGTGCCAGTTGAGGGGCTGCCTGAGGCTCCTTCCTAGCTTAGTGGAGTTGTTCCAGATACTATACCTCCATAAGGGAATGCTGTTTACCTGTACCTGCAGGGCGAGTATCCGGTCAGAATGCTTATCTGCACATTGAGAATGGGGGGTTACTCATGGCTCCGCTGGCCCATGGGAGGAGGCTGGAGATAGGGCTCCCTGGGACTCCCTCTGAGATATGCGAGAGAAGGAGGCCAATTTACTGCACGAGATTGCCACTGCTAGACAATGATTATCCTGTTAATGAGTATGGCACTTTCTTTGGGCAACTGCAGCCTCCGGATGTCTGTGGTGCGTGTGGAACATTGATTATGGGGGAGTGGTGTGCAGATTTGCACTCAGCAAGGAAGTTGCACAGTGTTAGCTTTTTTTCTTGGGAAGGGGTGGGTTGCAATGGTGTATGTCCTGGACCTCGATCTTTGTGAGCTTGTACAAAGTGGTGCTTTGCTTCTCCTTGTCCAGGGTGGGAGGGGTCTGTTAGTTTGGGTGTTGTTTCATTTCCCCTTTTTTTCTTAATGCTGTTGTTGCCACCATGTCGCAGGGGGTAATGGCTGTTATGCACCACTCTGCGCTTTATAATGGATATACCCAGAATTTGTAGGCTCCTTCCTTGGAATGTGCAGGGTTTGGGTCATACCATAAATGATATATGGTCCTCTCCCTACATAAATGGTGCAAGGTGGATATTGCTTGTTTACAGGAGACCCACCTTTCGGTTAGGAAAGCCGTTAAATGAGCTAAAAAATGGAGGGGTTAGACCTACACTGCCACTTATTAAACATTTTCCCAGGGCGTTCTTATTTGGGTGGTACCAGGGGTTCCTTTTCCTTTCACCTATGTGGAGGTGGACGTGGAAGCTCGTTATCTCCTGCTTCAGGGGAGACTTGATGGGATTGATGTTATCACCGTTAACACGTATGGCCCCATTCTTGATGAGGATACGTTCTATCTGAAAGTGTAAGACCTGATCTCTCCGGCTTTGGATTCCCGGATTATATGGGAAGGGGACTTTAATTCTATACTGAATGGCACACTTGATAGGCACCACCTCCCCTTTCCTGGTTGAACTTCAAACTAAGGATAACTGCAGCACTCAGAGAGGTCACTGGTCAGCTGGGCCTGTGCAACATATGGAGGGTCTTACGTCTGATGACACAGGAATATACGTGTTATTCTCAGACACACGGCACTCATAGTAGACTGGACTATATCCTTCTGACTGCCTCACCGGGCCCTAGCATCTGCTCGATGTCCCACTTATCCCGTTAGTTATCTGATCACGCCCCAGTTTACTGTGAAATTGAATGGGGCGGTGTTTCCCACTACCCATTAACTTAGAGGCTATCCCCGGAGGTTCTTTAGGACCCCGAGGGTCGGGAAATTTTGGACCAAGCTTTAACAGATTTCTTCGACATTAACTGGTCCATGGCACGCTTGAGATTGACGGAATGGGAGGCCATGAAGGCAGTGATTTGGGGCGTTGTTTATGCCTTTCCTGCAGGGTCAGGCGCACGCTACAGATTGAACTCCTCCGAGGAGAAGATGAGTTGGTGTGTGTTAAACATGGGATGCCAGAGGGAGGGGAGCAGCGACCGGAGGAGTTACAGGCTAGAAGGAAGATTGTCGAGGTACAGGACAGACTAGAGAAGTATACCTTGAAATCATATCGTCAATTGCACCACAGGGAGGGCTATAGCTCTGGTCGGCCGTTAGCATGGATACTTCGGCAAGAGGCACCTCCCTCTCCTATCCTTCATCTTCGGTCTACTCAGGGCCGGGACGTTTATACGCAGGTTGTCATCTTAGAAGTGTTCAGGTCCCATCTGGAATAGGTATACCAAGATTGGTTCCCCCTCGACCCAGAACGTACTGACAACTTTTTGGCCTCCCTAGCACTCCCGCATTTTGGGGAGGTCTCGTCACTTGAATTAGATGCCGACCTCACCCTGGAGGAGATTTGTGCGGCGCTACTGTAATTGCCCAATGGTAAGACCCCAGGCAGTAAGGCCTCCTGGCTGAGTTCTATCAGGACTTCGCCCCAATCCTTCCTCAGCACTTGCTGGAGGTATTTTTGGAGACTGGCAGCTTGCAGGTTCTCCCCCCATTCATGCAAGAGGGTTGCATTTCCGTAATGCTGAAGCCTGGGTCAGATACTTTGGACCCAGCTTCTTACCGCCCGCTTACCATGATAAATACTGACACAAAGGTCCTATGCAAAGCTCTCACTCTCTGCTTGCGCCTGATGATCACTCCGCTTGTAAACAATGACCAATGTTGTTTTATAACCGGGCGTAGTACCACTATATATCCACAGTGACTCATGCATGTCATGCAAGAGGTGGATTGGAGCGTGGCCAGGCACTGATGGAATAGGACACACGGACTGGAGCTCTTGTCCTGCGAACCCCATCCAGTGTCATCCTACTCATTGTTTCTGGCTCAGGTGCACCCAATTTGTGTTGCGTGTCCCCCTGGCCCCACTGCATCCTTTGCTGAGCCGATCGCCAACTTTTGGGACAAGACAAGGGTCCCAGCAGCTCACTGAGAATACCGCTAGGTCGCAGCCCCAAGATGGCACATGGGGAGCGGAGATGGAACCCAGCTTGGGCTTGCCCCCGACATCACATCTTTGAAGCGGAAACCCCGTGGGCCCCCACTGACACTGCTGCGGGACGCTATTGGCGGTGAGGGTTTGGCTGGAGTGACTGCTCCTCTGGTTCAGAGTTTGGGGAGCTGCTGCCCGGTGGCCTGTCACAGAGCTGAGGTGCAGAGAGGAGAGTCGGGGAAGAGACCTGAGGAGCGGTGAGGTGCTGCGCGGGGCTGACCCGCCATCTCTGCCGTATTGCTAAGCACCCGGATTGGTGGATGGTGCCGGGGGTGTTGCAGAGCACTGGGGCTGCGCTATAGCATTGCCAGCGGGCTGGATGACGAATGGAGTCGATCCCCAACCTGCTCTGTCCCAGGTGTGTCCAAGCTGGCTGCCTGCTGGTGCAACATCCCTGTAGATCTGGGCACCGGCGGTCGGTTGTGAGGTACCTGACTCCCTCTGCAATTTTCCCTAGATGTCGGTGGTGACGGGTCCCCTACCCCCTTTTTTGCACTGGCAGTGCTGCTCATTGCAGACATGGTTGTGATATCTGGCACCAACAGTGATCCTGTGCCCCCTGGTGCCTACTAATGGTGTTCTCTTACTCTGGGCCTAGTGATCTCATACTGCGCACCGCATTCTCATGTGCAGTCTCAGAGCGCCTTTGCTTGACTGGACTCAGGCATTAGTGCTACCCCTTATCCCTCTACCAATAGACCCAGATGAGTGCTGTGCCTCCAGAGGAACACGGCACCCCAACAGGCGCTGGACACAAGCCAAAATTCTTGCCCTGCGTTGCTCCAGCTCATGATCCCTAACTGAAGACTCCTGGTGGGTCGCTGTGGCCTGCATTGCTGCCTGCTGAGCCTTGTTGCTGTGTTTGCACCCCCCGCTGTACTACGGGGGCCGCTGTCTCCATATGTGCTCTGAGAGGAGGGTGCCCTGAGAGTGCTCCTGAGGACATACATCCAGTGCAGGGTTCTGGACCTTCTCCTCCGGGTCACTGGTCGCCGGCCTCCTCACCTTTGACATTTTCCCCCCTCCTCATCGCATCAACAGTCTACTGGTCCACTGCCACAGTGACAGAGGCTTAATACTATGTCCCCACAGCATTCCACGACATTTCTGCTGCCATGGGGAAAGCTTCTAGCAAGAAGGAAACAAATACTGGAGGTTCGACCATGGGAGATCCCGCTCAGACCCCACATGACGATGAGGCAACTGCCTCACAATCCTGACCTTTTGACACTCCAGGATATCCTACAGGCCATAATAGCCTCCAGGGAGGTGCTGAAGACCAAGATTGGCACTCTGGTGAGTGACATGGGAACTATGAAAGATGACGACCAGCGGAGCGAGTCACTACGGCGGAGAGGGAATTGGCGGAAGTCTCAATGGTCCTCGTGACAATGGAAGAGCGACTCACCACCATGGAAGCAAAGGTTTGAACGCTGGAACTGAAAGCGGAAGATGCCAAGAACAGATCACGTTGGAATAATATAAGGGTGATAGGTCTCTCGGAGCGAGCGGAATGAAGCAGTATGCTATACTATCTTGAGTGCTGGCTACAAGAGGAAGTGGCGACGGAGGGTCTCTCCTCATTTTATGCCCTGAAAAGAGCACAAAGAGTGCCGGCGCCGCCTCTGCACCTGGGAGCCCCGCCATGGTAGTGGATAGACTATTGCACTATAAAGACCGGGACCACATTTTGAGCCACGCCAGACGGAAGGGTGACCTCAAAGTCAAAAATAGTAAAGTTATGATCTTTCTGGACTTCACTATAGAAGTGCAAAAACTGCACTCCACCTTCTTAAACGCGAAGAGGTGCCTCCGACAACTGGGACTTCCATATGCCATGATGTTTCCCGCCTGACTGCGGGTGACAACACCGGTGTGCAATTTTTCCAGACCCCACAGGAGGCGTGGGACTGGATTGATCTCCATCGCAGCCTGTGCCTGGCGAGTGGTCTCTGAGATGACAATCTGTGAGGGCCAGATGAAAGCACAGAGCTAAAAGCTTCAGCAGAGCTGCCCCTTCCAGAGAAAAAGTCCATCAGGAGCAGCAGAAAGTGGTGGAGGTGGTAGCATCAATGAGCAGCAGCGGAGCGAGCACCCCCTTCTCAGTGAAGGACGATGGCGCTCAGGATTTGGACTCTGACTGCAGATCCAGCTCGTTTGGGGACTCGGGCACAGAGCTGCCCACTGTGATGCCTGGGACTGCTGATGAGATTATCTGATACAGCTACTTTGTCAGTATTGTTATGATTAGTGTTTAGAGCGGGATCCACTGAAGGCACTCTGTGGGGTAGAAGGGCAATACTTTGGTCCCTTGAGCCATGAGCTTTTCTTTCACTTCTGTTGGGGAATCCGGTGCGGTGAACCTGGATACTCCCAACCCCATTGGTTGTGTTATGCATGGGTTCAACCGTGAGTGGTTGTGGTTCGACTGAGAGTTTGGATGGGGGGCATTGCCTACTTGTCCTGGGGAGTGGGAGTTGGGTTGAATGTTGTTTGTTTGTTGGGTGGGGTTCTATGAGTCATGACCCTTTGGCTCTCCTATTTCTGCCCCAGCGCTGGATGAATGTGATACTTTGTTGTGTCGAGACCAGTTGGTGGATGCAATGGCTTGTATGTAGTTTCATGAGATAGTGCCCCCCGTGGCTTATAAATTCTTATCCTGGAATATTAGGGGGATAAATACTATGTTGAAATCAAGGAGAGGGGGCTCCGTTAACCAAGGGGATAGAGCTCCCAATAACCATGAAGTTAAAAAAAGGGTTCCCTTTGGTCAAAGTCTATATGGAATCAATCATATCCCAAATATAACTACGCTCATATCTCACAACATACACTACTATACAACCCACTCAGAATGTATCAAAGCACTTATATAACAACAAATTGTATAAAAAATATATATATTTTAATCAATAAAAAACTGTCCACATATTCAATTTACACCATGGAAGTATATAAAAAACAACATAAAAACACATAAATCCTAAACACAATGCACAATAAACACAATAAAAAAGGAGAATAGACACAGACAATCTACTTTGTCATATACATGTTAATTTGGATTCACTATAGACAGCAAAAAGCATGGGTCATAATTCCCTGTCTCTTGTTGACTGCTGAATTATCCAAATTTAACAAAAGCTGTGCGTCGATGCGTTTCAGTGGTATATACTCAATAGAACCACCTTCTTCAGGACAAAAACAAATTTTTCTCCTTAAAATGCTTTGTATAGACGTCTTTGATCTCACCTAATATGAGATAAAAACAATAACAATAATGATCTTATTAATACTTTACATAATTGCCATCAATCCATAACCACATATTACAACATTATAATGTACATACATAATTATAAAAAATACATAAAAACCTAATTCCATTTATAAGTGCTCTAATCATTCCATAATAATAATCATAAACTCTTCACACATCATACTCTCGTATACCAATCATAACTTCAATCATTTATTCATCAGTGCCTCAGCGCTCCAGTGAGAAGTATACCCAGTTTATGAAGGATACATAATCCTGGTACAGAGTTCTTCTGAATTTATCAGAAAAACTCATTGGTAAACTATTTCCTATGATATTATTTCGCAAAAAGGTCAAGACAACATATACTTATCTATCAAGAGTTATACCTACTTCTTAAAAGACTATCCACAATCTTCAACCAACTTCCTCTATGGTTCACGAGTAATTTCACTTACTCCCTATAAGGTAAGTATTGAGATTTATTATCTAGATTCTAAATTTATAGATACAAGAAACAAGGTATTTAGTTGCAACCGCACCTTAAAATTTGACTCTATTATAACGGGTCTATTGATGGAATTTTTAGACCGGAACCAATCTCAGTCGTAATCTCCCCACAGTATTTCATTAAAATCAGAAACGTCCTGGGTTCTAAAAATAGACAAAATCATTTTATTTGTATCAATTATCTGGCTTAAACCATTTATTTGGAATCAGAATCACAAGGTATTAATCCATTCCTCTCACCATTTTATCGCCAGAAACGCGTTTAATAAGTCACGTCCTTCTGATGGCGGGATAACGTTATTCGTGGCTAAATAGAAGATAAGAACAATGTCTGAGTGATATGTCTTAGGAAATAATCACCTCGACATAATACTACAAATTGCTTATAAGAGCTTTAATTTGTATTGCATCTGTAGTGATAATACATATGTATCTCCCTCTTGCTATTATTTAGAACTCTAGAAGTTCCCATTAAAAAATACCTAAGCACAAAACATTACTTCTTACATGTAAGCGACATCGTATCTTTCATTTCCATCCTCTAACGGACTAGTGTTACATTACAACACCATCGACTGCCACAAATGCTACAATGTGTCTATACTTAAAACCGTGGGGATAAAATAATGACTCCCAAAATACTTTTCATAATAAAAAGAACATCATCGTACTGCAATGCCTCTGCATGATGCTACTTGCATTAAAATAAATGCCAAGATGACAAAGTTAGTACCATACACCCAACTTAAAATCGCCCGTTTTGTTTAAGACCCAAGCGGGGTTACGCGCCTTCAAAATACCTGTCGCCTAATTGTTTAAAACCAAAACAGAGTTTTGCGCCTTAGAAATGCCGGTCGGGTGTCCCTACCTCTTTATTCCAACGATGCTCGCTGTTCCCGGTATTCAGCCTGAATCGTGCTAAGTTCAGAGATCAAACTCCCCGCGAAATCACTGCCGTTTTATATCCTAGGTCAACACGTGATCACGTCGCTACGCCCGATCACATGGGTCATATTCAAACTGGTGAAAACTTTGTTGTTACTGACATGGCGTAAACAAACGTATTTGTTCGCCACGAGCTTGATATTCCTCTATTATTGTATTCGCGATTCAACATATATGTTACCCCCTCTACGCTTGATACCACTATATTCTGTCCACATGATTAGACCACGGAGTAATAAAATACCCCCATTTATCATTAGTAAAATCTTATAAACTGATTAGGCGAACCAGATCTACCATAAATACCACATACTCCTTAGCTTCTCATTTTATATATATAAACCGTTCCACTGAGACAGCTATTGCTAAAACTGTAAAATACCCACATTTATCTTAAACTAATATTAAAACATAACTCACAAAGTAAGTCTATGTTAGCAAATTATAAAAATAATTATAATTCACAAAAGAATTTTATTTTCCCAAAACAAACATAAAACTTATTATTAAATTCAAATACTCCGGTCCTATGTCTAGGGGATAATAGATCCTAACCTACCCTCTACTCATACCTCATATCATAAAGTTGCTGGTAAATAAATGTATATATGTCTGGTAATTAGGATTGGGGTGTAGGACTTATAACTACCACCATTCCATATCTCATTTCTATAGACCTCTAATCACCAAATTACATAATACTTCATAAAAACACCGTTGACCAAATTAACCTTTACACTGCAATTCTCATCCAGTCCTCTTTGGTATTCAATCCCTTTGATATTGTATCTAGGGTTGAAATGTACCATTGTTCCCTATTTTTCCTTTTGATTTCCATATTGCCGCCTCTTCTACAAGAAGTTATTTTTTCAATAATGAACCAGTTAAAATCCGTATGTTTATGGTTCATTGCAATGTAATGATCAACCAACGGTGCATTATGCTTCATAGTTTTCAGGGCTGACTTATGTTCTAATAATCTTAGTCTGAGTTCTCTTCCCGTCTCACCCACATATGCTAAACCGCATGGGCACCGTGAGGAGATATACTAAATTACTGCTCCTACAGTTATTTAGACTCCTAGCTGTAATAGTATGATCATTATAAGTCAATGTCTTAGTGACCAGGCAATTATCACATATGGAGCAATTTCCACATTTGTAGTTGCCCATTGCTTTTCCTCCTTGGATAGTACTCTGACCATTATCACCTACTTCCCGATATGTATGAACTAGATTTTTCCGTATGTTATCATTGCGTTTAAACGCAAATATGGGTTTCGGTAATTTAACTTCATTGCCCTCGTTTAGTATATTCCAGCTAGAATTTATCACATTTTTTAGTCTGTTACTAATGTTAGAAAATTGACTGACAAACACTAGTTTGTTTTCAATATTCACATTTTGCTTCCTGTGATTGGGATCAGGGTTCAACATGCCATCACGATTATAAAAACGAGCACGTTTAAAGGCATGTTTAATCAGTTTCTTCGGATATCCCCTATCCTTAAGTTTGTTGCTCAGGGAATCAGAATGTTTATAAAAATCCTCAATGTTAGAACAGTTCCTCCTCAACCGGAGGAACTGTCCAAAGGGATATTATCACGTTGGGATTGAGGATGATAACTCCTATAATGGAGGAGAGAATTTTTGTCGGTAGGCTTGGTAAAAAGCTCTACTTCCAGTAGTCCCTCGGCATCTTTAATTGTAATGTCCAGAAAATGAACTAAGCTGTTGTTATAGTCCGCTGTAAATTTAAGATTGGGATCACCCAGATTTATCCATTCTAAAAATTGTTTCAGGGTTGTTTCCTCACCTTCCCAGATAAAGAAAATGTCATCAATGAAGCGACGCCACATAGAGATGTTTTCAAAGAAGGGCGCCGCCTCATTGAAGACATGTTTTTCCTCAAAGTTACCTACATACAAACATGCCAAGCTGGAAGCACAGGTAGCTCCCATGCTCGTGCCCTTACATTGGAGAAATAGATCTTCCTTAAATAAAAACATATTGTTTTTAAGTACTAAAGTGATACACTCCATAATGAATTCTTTATTTGCACCTCTGAGGTCATCATCACTTAAGATGTCATGAATAACATCAATTGTGTCGTCTTGAGGGATATTTGTGTACAACGCCTCTATGTCGAGGGTTACCAGAATCTGATTACAAGCATTAAAAGAGGTACCCTCGATCATAGAGATAATGTGCGCTGAATCACGAACATATGATCTCTGTTTCAAAACCAATGGTTTTAAAAAAGTATCCGCGTATTGGCTGAGAGGTTCTAATAAGGAGCCTATACAGCTCACAATGGGTCTCATCGGGGGATTCTGCTCATTCTTATGTATCTTCGGGAGACCATATATTGCTGGGATCCTAGCATTCTTATTATTGAGAAATTTATATTTTGCTTGACATATCCACCCTTTATCTAGTGCTCCCTTAGTCATGTTTTCCACATGACTACTAAAGGGCATATTAACAACGAGGCGATAAGCAATTATCGCCGCTTTAGCGTCCGTTTTCGGACGGAAAGCGGCGATAATTCTATCGCCTAATCAGCAAGGTCACGCTATCGCGTGAATCCTTGCACTATCGCCCTTTCCCCAACGCCCATCCTTGCATCTCTAATGAGATGCAAAGTGGGCGTTACTGGCGTACCTCGGATGGGCTACGTTGCAAATATCGCCGATGTTCACATCGCGATATTTACAAGGCAGCCCACAGGATTATAGCAGACGTTAGATTTTGGCGAAACGGCCGTTTTCGCCAAAATCTAACGTCTGCTATAATCCTGATTTACCTATGTTAGGCATAGGAGGTGGATTCTGCCGATACGACCACAGGGTCGTATCAGCAAGGTTATCGCCCTTTTGCAGGGAACATCGCTGGAAAACCAGCGATGTTCCCTGCAAAAGGGCGATAACCTCGCTATCTCTGGAATTTTTATCGCCCTGGAGTAACGCGTTGTTAATAACGCGCTACCAGGGCGATAAATGCCAGAGATAGCCTGCGATAATATAATTATCGCTAAGCACGGCCAGCGATAATTATCGCTGGCCGTTCTTAATATGCCCCTAAATCGTTCTATTTTAGAGATATGAACTCTGGAATAATGTTCTCTAACTTCCAGTAGGGTCAGCATTCTATTGTCATAGTCCTCTGTATTAAAAATAACAACCCCTCCCCCCTTATCCGCGGACTTTATAGTTAAACTCAGATCATTTTTCAAGTTGACCATGGCACCCCTGTGATCTTTAGACATATTATTCACATCAGGATGCGCCTCTCTAAGGATTTGTCTTACTTTGGTTTCTACTACCCGTTCAAATATTTCTACATTCTTACATACCTGCGTAATGGCTGGCGTAAAGGTGGATTTATCTTTAAGACCAGAGATGTTCTCTGGTGCTATGTACTCTTTATCCTCAAAGAATCTATTAAGTCTCACCTTACGGAAAAATGCTTTTAAATCTTTTTCTAATGTAAATTTATTAACCTTGGCTGTAGGTGCAAATGTGAACCCTTTCTCTAAGACTTCAATTTCTAATTTTGTGAGAGAGTGTGACGAAAGATTAATAATTGGAAATTTGTTATTCTCACACAAAGTTACCGCCAATATCTCTGGTTCCTTGTTTTGAGATATTCTTGCGGTTGATTCCGTTGATAGTCCTGCGGTTGGTTCTGCTGATATTGGCCCCTGCCCTGATTTTGATTCAGAATCCGGTCGGGTCTTATACCCCTTCTTGGGCGATGATCTAAAAAAGAAGATAAATACTATGACCAAGTGTTATAAAGTGTTTTCATACCTCAATAGAAGGGGGATCCATATCGCACTCCTACAGGAAACACACCTGACACCCAAAGAGGGGGCAGCACTGCAGAGGAGGTGGAGGGGCCAGGCCTACTACAGTTCCTATTCCGCGTATGCGAGAGGGACACTAGTTTGGGTACACCCGGGGGTCCCTTTCCAACACACAGGAGCCCTGATTGATCCAGTGGGCAGATATGTGGTGGTGACAGGTCGGCTAGCGAGCCGTGACATAACGATCATTAATATTTATGCCCCAAACACAGGCCAAGGGGCATTCATATCAGACTTGTCGAGGTCCTTGGCCCCTTACTTGGTACATTCAGTCATTATAGTGGGGTGGGGGGGATTTTAACTGTGTAGCAGACTCCGCTCTCGATTGCTCCCACCCCCCATTGAGGGACTCACCGGTAACCAGAACAACTCGCTCCTTTGCAGATTGGCAGACCAAGTGGGGGCTAATTGACACCTGACGCCAGATGCACCCACTCGTTAGGGATTATTCCTTTTTGGGTCGAGCTTAGGTAACAAATGCCCTGCTCTGCGAGCCATGCTGTATTGGAGTATGTACTTGAAGCCCCGCACACTCTCCGCCCATATTTGTCATTGGCTTCTGTCATTGTCCTACGTAAATGCTGGCTTCTGATTCGTTATTAGGCTTATTAGTCCCTCCCTAGTACCACCTTGTCTTCATTTGTAACCTCCCATGAGGACTGGCCCTTTTTCTTCGGTTGTTACATGGTAATCTTCTTTAGTCTGTAAGCACTATTTTCTTTAATGAGTTTCTCTTACTGCAGGAGGGTCTCTCGTGCGCAGTTGTGACCACCGGCTTGTTTATTCAACTCGTAGCAAATGGGGAGCTCTTCAGGGGCCATGGGAGACAGAAGGGGGCAACTCAGCGATGCCTTCAAGAATTTGGAACGCAATGGTCTCGCATTTGCCAGAGTTTAAGCTATTGGCATTGTAAATGACAATGCCTTTTATTTGTATGTTTTGATAATTAACACATACATAAAAGGCATTGTCATGTACAATGCCAATAGCTCAAACTCGCATAAATGCAAGACCTATTGCATTGCAGATACTTGTTCTTCGAGACTCCATGAACTACATGTTCACCTGGAAACGTTCCTCTGCACCCCAGATGTCCATGGCTTTGTGCATGACATTGAATACCTTGCTAGAACCATATCAGACCACAACCCGGTCCTCCTCCACTTGGGGTGGGAGCGCACTAGATCCTGCATCCCTGCGTGGAGTCTGAAGCCAGCGTCCTTAGAGGATCCGGTGTTTCAGGATGTGATTGGGGGGTGCCTTTGGCAATATTTCGAGGATAAGACCAGCCCAGCCTCATCCCCCCAGGAGGAGTGGGATGCTTTTAAGGCAGTTCTCAGAGTGAGGTGCATAGCAGAATCGGTGGATGTACGACACACTTTATTGAAGGAAGTCATTTCTCCAGAGGCGGAACTGAGGGATATAGAGAAGCATAGAGGAGGTCACCCCGAGCTACAAACCTTGCTGGACACCAAGGAGCACTTGGCACGGCAGGTTGAGAAGCTTAGATGCTTTGATTATAGAGCATACATGGTGTGGATGCAAGCGGAGTGCAACCGTACCGGATCACTCTTCACTCGCTAACCATGCTAAATGGGGCTCGGTTATAGTGGAGCTCGAGACGAATCAGGGAACCTGGCTGTATAGACAAGGAGATATCAACCAACATTTCAGCCACTACTATTCCTGCCTATATACGAGCACTTCCCCACTCATGGAAGGGGCTATTGATGCTTTCCTAGCACCACTACTTCTTCCGACTCTTACACCTGTGGAAGCTGAGGGCCTAAGGGGGGACATCACTCTGCAGGTTGTCATGTCTTTTAGGATAGTCCTGCCATGTATGCCCCCTCTTTACATACATTGGCCCATCCACACGACAATAACGGTTCTAAGCAGGTGACCTTTTACCTAGTAGCTTGCTTCTGTCTCTTCGACACCAGGATCTTAGTATTCTCTGTATAAAGGTCACCACTTTTTTCATCCTTGGCCAACAGCCCGCTGTGAATGATCGCATTTGTCTGGAAAAACATTTATGATTGTTTTCAAAACATTTATGATTGTTTTCAAAACATATCAATTCTAGAAGAAACCCTGGAGTGACCACTCTAGTATATAAGACCCTTATTCCCCCCTACAAATCAGAGGAGAATTCCTTCCAAACTGACACGGGGTCCTGCATGCTGAATTTTCAACACGCAGCAGTCTGACATCCCTTGCGGGGTGTCATCCTCGATGCAGAGACGGGGTCCTTCATTCTCTACCATCAGGTGAGGGGGATGGTTCTTCCCTAGGGGATTCTTGGCTACATATATACATATCTATACGCATATACATGCTACACATACAGATCTAGGCTAGGTACATTTAGGCAAATTACTTAGGGCGCACATTTTAGGAATATGCAAGTGCTACTGTTTTATCTGAACTGTGTATATGCATCTTCTTAGCACTATGTTAGAAATGTATCTACTGTTTACTATATTGGTACTTGCGATTTCTTTCGTATGCTTCTGTCTCCTGATTGTCGCAGCAAATGTGTTTTACACAAGACTGACGCTGGACCAATAAATACTTATTAAAACGTACTAATCGCCATCCAGTGTATATTCTGAGAATAAGTAAGCACGAGTGACTGAGCGAAAAGTACTGTACTGTGTTCCACGATCCCTAAGGAATCAGGTTTGTCATGTTCAGTGGTTGCCAGAAACTACCTTCACCACTGTAAGATACAGGGGGTGGTAGTGGCACTGTAGAGCTAGCTGGTCTAATGGTTGACATATCCTGTGGGGGTGTCCGGAAGCGGTTTAGACACCAAGCCCTCAGTTTAGGTCATTCAAAACGTGCAGGTCCTGGGGATTCCTAGGAACTACATGACATGGCACCCAATATTGGCTTGGTTCTTATATTAACAGTTAAAATCTGAGTAGTTCAGTTGTGCTTTCTCAGAAAGCCCTCCTCACACTTTTCAGAGACGTCTGAAGTGGGAAGGGAAAGCCGCCTCAGCTGAGCAGATATACCCTGTGTATTGGCTGAAGGTTTAACAAGCTTGTAAGAATAAAAGGTTCCCACATTCTGCAAAACCCTTAGTTACTAGAATTTTGTATTCTTCTCCTGAGAATGACTGAGTCCACGAGTGATGGTTTGGGCTCGGGGGAAGATGAATTTGCAAACGCTCTCAACATTACAGAGAACTGCAGACATGCAGTAACTTTAAAATTGTTAGAACACGACGTACCGGCAACAGGTGGCTGTGTTACCTTCGTGATTGAGGCACACGAAGTGTTCGGATCAGAGGTATTCTATTCTTGGCTTCAGTTCCCGCCTGCAGATCCACAGACTAAATTGTTCCACACATACATTGTAGTTGAACCACCAGAAGAATATATTCTATACGAAGACATTGAAGTCTTGTTAACTTACCAGCAACACAGAAACTGGTTTAAAGGCACCCTCCCACATACAACATCTGTCGTAAGGCTCGGTCCACTCAGCATAGATGGAGCGACCTGGCCGGTCTTAGCGACATACACTCCACATCCAGAAATAGATACACAACAGTGGATGAAGTCCGTACAATATATAAAGACATATTACGGCTATACAGACACATTGTCCAGTTTGTCATGCAAACATTAACAGTACAACCTGCGAGAAATGCTCCAGTTAGTCCACATCAGACCACACCTACAATTAACCCATAGACACTAAAATCAGTAATGGGGACAATTCCATCCAAATGGGAGCAAATTCCGTTCTGGATAGCACAGAAAATTGAACAGCTGGAAGCAGTATTTCCTCATACAGGTCCGCAGGAAAAACATAGAATGCTAACCATTTGCTTGCCAATGGGGATGGCTCCCTCGATTGAAGATTGTACCACTTGGGGAACAATCTTTGCTGCCGTTTACATCAGAATACACGGTACCCCTTCCATAGCAGTCTCTTCAGAGGTATTGAAACAGATACAGAATGAGTACGGGGCAGGACCTGCCCTGGACTTGGGAATGAAACTGATGGGTAACTTTGCCCAAGTCTCTGCAATAATGCTGAGCAACATAAAAGGGGAGGCAGCAGCAGTGGCTATACACCACCGCCTAAGGGAATTAGCTCCTATAAATAAGGAGTGAGAGTTACCTAAAATTATCGAAGAAACCTATGCCGCATTAGGTAGAGATAGTTTGGGAGCCAAACCAGGGAAGCCACAAATGGCGGGTAGTCCCGACAAGGACAACTCGAAGCAAGCACCCTCTTCTTCTAAAAAGAAATGGGAAACAAAAACTCTAAAAATAACAATATAGAAAAGAATTCACGATCAAGGGGTGGGTCTCATCAACGGGAGTCCTCTGAAAAGAGGTATATCCTTAGGAATCGCGATCACATTAGGAAACCTGACAGGTATCAGGACACTGATACACGTTCCTTTCGTTCCTTTCAGGGTTCATCAAAAAACTCGGAGAGGGATGGGCAATCAGAACAAAAGACAGAAGATCGACCAAAGACAAAAAGAGAAACACATCGTAATTCAGATTACATTATCAAGCAAGAAGAACAACCTAAAGCAAAACCTCAATTCAAAAAGAAGAAAGTAGCTGGCTTAAAAATTAGACATGCCCAGGTTACTGAGGACTCAGCTTCTGAACGGGGAATGGGCTCTGACAATGCTAGCCAGTGCAGCAGAAGTAACTATAGCTCACCAGAACCTGAAGGATTTTCTGGTGACAGCAGTATTGAATGAACATATCAAGGTGGAAACACCTGATACGAGATTAGTGTCCCACATAGACTTTACGAAATTACACTCCAAATGGAGGGGGACATCTCGAGAAAAGTTAAAGGTCTCTTTTGGGAGAACTTAACATATGGATATGACATACTGTTAGCAGAAAAAGATTGGCCGCCAGAATTTGTGATGGATTGCCCAAAAGGGGAAAACGTAATTTTGCCTGCTTTCTCCGACCTCGTTCCAGAATCTTTTAAAAACTCATATGCGCAGGAGTGGGCTCTAGAGCTAGCTCAGGCATTATACCGCAACCATGTAGGGTGGGACATGGAGTCTACTCACCACAAAATCCCATTAAATTCTGATCCAAATCCACAGAGACAGTACCCTATTAAAAACGATGTAAAAAGACAGGTCAAAGAAATCTTAGACCAACTTGAATACCAAGGTGTGATTGAGATTTGCACCTCCCCAATGAACAATCCTTTGTTTCCCGTAATGAAACCTGACAACACATATCGGCTAGTTTTAGATTACCGGCATTTAAACACATGCATGCGAACATTAGCAGTTCAAAATGCACATAGTGCCGCATTAATGTATAACATTGTGCGGAAGAAATACAAAACGACATTAGATATCTCGAATGGATTCTTCTGCCAAAATATAGCTCCAGAAAGCAGATATTTGACAGCATTCACTGCCCTCAGCATTCAGCAAATTTTTTTTGTCATTTGCCCCAGGGGTATAAGAACAGCCCAGGGTTATTCTCGGCAAGAGTGTCAGAATTAATACAAACATGCGACGAGGAGGCAGTGTCCTATGTAGATGATATCTATCTGACGGACGATGAATTACTTGAACACTTGAACAGGGTGAACAACATAATTGTGGGTTTCGCCAACTTGGACTACAAATTTAATTTAAAAAAATCAAAGATTGCCCATCTCAATGTCCTATTTTTGGGATATGAGCTCTCAAGTGAAGGCAAGAGCCCGGCAGCCAACTTTTTAGAAAAAGAGTAAAACATTTCTACAACTTAATCAGACCTGATTTCACAGCACATCAGTGGACACAGGAACATACAGATACTCTCCTTTCCGTTTAGGCTGACATGATAGCATCAAAACATTTGCACACAGGTGTGTATACTACCAACTTGGTGATCCGGGTACTCCCGGGTTTATCAGGATATACATACATCACTTTCAATGAAGGTGAGACAGTCCCAATTGCATACAAATCACATTTATACACAAATGCTGAAACGCGATTTGCGGCCACAGAAAAAATCCTGACAACAGTGCAGACTACTGTTGTGAGAGAAAGAGCACTAGCACAGGGGAAACGCATAATCATTGTTACCCCAGTACCAACTGTAGAAGCTGTTACCAAAGCGAGCATTCCAAATGCAAAAGCACTACATCCGCGATGGATACAATGGGCTAATTCTCTCACTGCAACAGATACAGATTACAAATATGATCCTACACTGAAAACACAAGCGTTCCTGCTGTACGATAAAGAATATCCTCTCCTGAATGAGATCTTGCCTCTAGAAAGATATGAATACATCATTTATACTGATGGTTCTGCTCAGCCTGCCATTGGAAGTAAACAACAGCATAGCGCAACATGTGCTATAGTGAAGGGACGTATGCGGTACAGTAAGTTCCATCCCAGCAATACAACCACACAATCCTTAAAGGAGATTGTACAGCACAGCTGGCAGAGCTGAAAGCCCTGACACTAGCACTACAATATACACATCGGGAATTCCCCACGATGATAGTGTGCGATTCGTTTTACTGTGTGCAGTCTTATAATGAATATCTACATTACTGGGGCCAGAATGGGTTCAGAGATTCCAAGGGTTGCACAATTAAGCATAAATTGTTATGGGAACAAGTGGCAAAGCTGAAGGAATGCCTGCCACGGGCTCAAGTTATTCACACCTTGAGTCATCAGCATGTCGGCATATGCGTTGAAGGGAATTCACTGGCTGATGAAGCGGCCAAGGCGACAGTGCAAACTGCTGCTGTTGCTGCAATCACTCGTTCTAGCACGAGGATAGACGAAGACATACTGATTAACCGTGGGCGTAGTTCGCGTAGTCGCGCTACGCGTAGCTACGCAAAGTGCAGTTCGCACTACGCGAGCTACGCGTAGCACTACGCGAACTGCGTAGTTTGCTGTTCGCACTGTGCAATGCGAGAGAACGGCATCTCGCACAGTGCGAGCAGTCGCTTTCTGCTGCTCGAGTAGATTTTTACTCGAGCAGCAGTTTTCTCAACGCGGACTGGTAGTTTCTCATCGCGAGCGGTCGCGAGCATACGCGACCACTCGCAATGAGAAACCTGACCTCCCGCGTTGAGATCCTCGCCGGGAGGTTTATTTTCCTCACTCGCGATCGGCAACTTGATGTTGCTGATCGCGAATGAGGAAAAAGTCTCGCCGGGATGTCATTTTGCTTGCTCGCGGTCGCCAACTTGACGTTGAGGACCGCGAGCAAGCAAAAAATGACCGCTGCACTACGCTTCGCTGCGCTACGCGTGTTCGCACTGTGCTACGTGCAAATCGCGTAGTGCGAAGTTGCGCAAACTACGCAAACTTCGCGAGCGTAGCGTAGTGCTTTGCCCAGGCCTAATACTGATAGCTGTCAACACCTCGAGAAACTGCTCTGCCGTGCCGAAGGGTTTTCCACTCAAATATTCCTATAAATTAGATGCGCAAATACACCGTATGCTCAAATTTCAGGAGTGGGGGATAGAGTTATACCAAATATGGATCGCAGATTAGGTTTAATTCTAGCTGCACACGAGGGTCTGGGCTCAGCACACGCAGGAGTTACTGCTACAATTTCATTACTTAAGCGGCGATACTGGTGGCCAAGTTTGTTGTTGTAAATAAGAGTAGTCCATTCACGTAGGTTCTTCGGGTATCTTTATTCAGGTAGGATGTTACATAAGAGAGCCCCACCAGGAGCAGCCTCACTGCTGCTCAGCCCATCCACCAACTGACACTCATGTGACTGCAGGACAGGCAGGCAGGAGGGACTGGCAAGCCCGAGTTTGGGCTGACCGGTCTTGTGGTCACTGGTGGGGCTGGGGCTGCCAGCATCTTCAAGAACATCCAGTTACTTAGCGCTTGTAAGTTACAGTGCAACAGGTGGCACACGCAGGTTCTTCCATCCCATCCTCGTCACCAAAATATGTTGTAAATAAGAGTAGTCCATTCACGTAGGTTCTTCAGGTATCTAACATTCTACTCACCAACATTCTCTCACACAGTCACCCAGGCTGAGCAGCAGTATAACATTTGTCTAAACAAACAAAGGCTTATGTCTTAAAGTGTGACATCTGTCAGCAGATGAAGGGTTCCACCGTAGCCTGGCCACCGCAAACACACTTTCTTATTTCAGACAGACCTCTCGCATGTGTCTATTTGGACCACTGCGGCCCCTTAAATTTGGACGGGGCTTACAAGTACATCTTGGTGGCAGTGGATTCATGCTCTAGATTTCTATGGGTTTGGCCTCAGCGCTCGGCTGACGCTCGAACTGTTATAAAGGATTTGCGAGTCTTCATCGGGACATACGCAATTGGCACGTTACATTCCGACCGTGGCCCTGAGTTTAGCTCACGGGCTTACAAGGAAGCCTGGGAAAGTATGGGCGTGGCCTTGTGGTACTCCTTTTCCTACCATCCCGGGAGAAATTGGGTGGTGGAGAGGAAAAACCGGGACCTAAAGTAATCCTTAACAGCAAGGGTATTAGGTGCGGGCGGTGGTTGGGTCAATCACCTATATGGGGTCCAGAGGGCACTAAACAATATGCCAAGAAATTCCTTGGGAGGACATACCCCCTATGAGATCCTGTTTGAGACAAGAATGTGGGTACCTGACCTCGATTGTGCCAGCACAGTGGCGGATGTAAAACCATTTGAATTGAATGATCGTTTGGCTGTTTTACAGGAACTCAATGAATTCCGGGCATTACAAAGCAACGTCCAAGTAAAACGCACCACCACTGGGGAAGTGAAACGGTACTGGCAAGACCTGTCTGGGTCCCAAAGATTGGGGACCTGGTCAGAGAAAAAGATTGTGGACAAGAAGGAGTTTGGGCCATCCTACAGAACACCTGTACCTGTCCGTGTGGTTCAAGTAACAAGAACAGTACTTCTTCTGCCTCTTGCCAGCAAAAAAGAAAGAAGATTCGCCTCCATTGATCTGATCAAACCACACTATGTGGACGATTCTCAATAGTAGGCCTCGTGGAATCCTGAGTAGCCGCAGATCTCCTCTCGCTATTATACAGGAAGTTCAGATGGAAAGACTAATAACGTTTCAAGACTCCCCAGCGCAAAATGCAGGAGTATCGAATAACGGAGTACAAATTACTCCTGTTGAAATTGAACAACATCCAAATGCAACTGAAACGCAAATTGCAATTCGGCCCAATAATGAGATTTACATCAATGTGCCTTCACAAGAAGCACCTGCCAGTTCTACAAACCCTGCTGAGCTACCAAAGATAGATTGAACTGCGTCTGGCTACTTCATCAACTTCGATGACTTTTCTTCAAATCCAAGTGAACCTGAGCAAATGCCACCCATTTCTAGAAAACAACAATTTCGACATTTCTATCTCTGGCTGAAAAAGACTTACTTGGTGTCCCCTTGGTTGCATCTTTGGTTTGCATTAGGGATCCTGTTCCTGTTAATTTGGATTGGTATAGTAACTGTCTTTTTCCTACTACTGAATGGACATTACCTCCCATACCGGTCTGCAGTGCAATCTGTGAACTTGGTCCTGAAACCACATATGTCATCACATCGTGAACAGAGAGACCTGTCCCTAGTGAACATTACAGCAGTTCCAGTACCTGATGGTCTAGTTTGGTATAGGCTTTCCTATGATGTATTTGGTCCTACTGAACATTTGAAAATTCCTCATGTATTTAAAATTTAATTGAATGATTTCATTACCACGAATACACTCTCTGATGATTGGGACATTGAGACTGTAAATACTATGCTCTAAGATTTAGAACAATCTGCTGCATTTTCTTAAAGGGAACTGTATGGAGATACACCTGACTTCGACAGTATGTACTGTTACCAACATTATGGTCATCACTTTTTGCATAAAGCAGGTGTCCCACGCACTGTTAACACTTACCATCAATGGGAACATTGCCCAACACCACGAGAGGTAGTTCTGCAACACACGCACAGAAATGTGCATACTTTTCAAGGTTCAATACATCCGACACAACACCATACTACTATAAGCTTGCACAAACAAATGCAACTGCGAAGAAAATGATGCTGAAAAACACCAAGCTTATATACTCAGTACCTTTTATCTCCCAACTGTCTATATAGGGTTACGACTATTGGAGGGACACGATAGACACAAAATCCATCTGGGGGAGAAAAGAATGACAGGTTCAGGGATGTGAGGCTTTATTTAGAGCTTGCCTCATACCATTACAGATAATATTCCTGAACAGAACAGTGCAACAGACTATCTGCTACGGGTTTGCAAAAATAAAAGACCTAAAAACACCATGTATCTCCTCGCCCACACCTATTGAAGGTATATCGAGTGATACACTAATAAGTGAGGAGGTACTGGGTGCAATGATACAGAATGGTACATACAATTCCTCAGCTCCCAGTTGGAAGGGATGGTTGTTTTGGCCTCTTGACACAAATAGGTGTCAATCAAGATTCAAGGGTGCCACCGGAGGGTTTAGTATCCATAGGCATGACCCACGCTATGTACACACAGACGACCCAGGGCTAGTGACTTCTTATAGTGTTGGGAAGTTATGCCTAGAATGGCTAAAAACCTCAACACTATTACAGGTGAAACAACACTTGTCCCTTCTATCAGATAACATGGATCTTAGGGATTTCTTGCTAGGTCCCAAGAAACCGTGTAAAAAATGCTTCTTATATGCCATCTACAATGAACTACGGAAAGTCTCCCAATAGGATGCCGCCGAGAGATTATGTGAGATTGATAGAATTAACCTAGAAAAGGCCTTAGCTGTGGTAGACAAGGGAATGACCACACTTTCCTCACGTATTTATTCATGGGGCAACATTGTGTCCTAAGCAATTGACATAATGGAACAAGATTTATCTATTCTACAACATGGGCAATCTCAATTGCGCTCCATTATGCTTTTAAGCTGGACGCTACAATCATTGCGTTCTGGCGACGTGCCATGGCGGTACATTAACGGCACAGATCGGTTTTCGGCTTATAATCTGACCGACAGACAAAAGACCATGGCACGCAGAGATGCAAAGTACACCATGCTGCTCATTGAAAAATTGGAGAAGTTACCTTTTACAGTAGCAGAGTCTCCGTCTACAGAATGGTTAATTCATGGCTATATCACACTGCCAATCACGACATTCCAGTTCCAGTAATGCCCTAAATACCTCCAGGTAGGCAGGTATGAAGCATTGGGTGAAGGGTACAAACAGGAAACCTGGGAGTTACCGTACAGATATAGGTGTAGAAATAAAGAAACTGAAGTTTTCTTGAGTGGTACAGACTGTGAGAGGGCTTTGAGTGGGTCTTTAGTGTGTAAGGATATCTCGCTTCACGGCGTGTGTAATGCTTCAATAGCGAACTACTTGAAAGGCTCCCCGGCTGCCGTGATTCATCCAGTTTTTGAGTTACTCACAAATGAGAGTCATTTAATGCTGAATGATCAAGGCTGTTGCAGGATGGCACCAGGCATCGCGTATCTTGTCACAGTAAACTCCAGGTTTATTTGTTGTAAGCAAGTATTGTTTCCCCCAGCTCGCCTAGTTAGGGAGGCACCACTGTGGCTTTCGTTGAATGTTTCCAGTATTAGGTTTGATTCGCTGAGCAGACTGAAAGCCATGTTGTTTCAAAAAAAGTGGCCTTAACTTCAGCCCAAGAGACTTTTAATCTCCAGGTTGCAAGGTCTTCGGCAGAGATACAGGCCCTGGTCCGTACGAACTTTCCGGTCCATTTCGGAGAAATGGTCCATCGTATCTTTAACATGTCTGATACGAGGGGGATCGTACACTTATTTAGGCACATTGGATCAGGTCTATTAACCACCTTTCAGACCATCTTCGGAATAATCCCAGCTTTCATACACTCCGTACTTGGAAGCGTTTTTGGAGGGCTTCCTCTGGTCCTGCTATCCGTGGCGGACATCCTGATTTTAATCCTATTGATTCGCAACGGACATCACAATGCCTTAAGACATTGAGAGAACACTGCTGGAATGACGTTGTCGTGAGCGTATGGTGTTCTACCTGATTACGCCTCAGCTTCGAGAGCTGAGTGAGCATTGGTTCCTGTCTTTTAGACCGGTCTGGCTAGACTGTGTCCTGCCTGTGTTCCGCTGCCTCTTCTGCGGATTTGGATGCGTGTTGGACCTGTGTCTGACACTTCCATCGGTGCGTCACCAGACATAGACGTGCTCCTGGAGCCCTTGCAGGCCCACGTGTACTGTTGTCCAAAGCGTATAGCCATGTTGATAACGGCATATCTAGAGCCTCCAAGGGATGCTTCTGCTCCTGTTGGAAGGGAAATCGGCTCTGCTCCAGAGGTACAGGCATCGGTTCCAGGCGTTCAGGCATCTAATTCTTCCCCGGCGGCTGTTGTGGGAACCAGAGATAACCATCTTTGCTCACTCGACATTATATT
The DNA here is from genome assembly GCA_963921515.1 of Calotriton arnoldi. Taxonomy (NCBI): domain Eukaryota; kingdom Metazoa; phylum Chordata; class Amphibia; order Caudata; family Salamandridae; genus Calotriton; species Calotriton arnoldi. Next base: position 2,876,101 of record CAWUFW010001126.1, on the reverse strand, counting down.
GGAAGTGCTGGAGGGATTGCCACCTGCGAATGCAATGTTCAGCGATGTTGAGTCTTCAGCACAGGATTCATAAACAATTTGGCCTTTCCTGTGCTGGGAACTATTCGGCGTTTTTTAAACATTTACCAAATTGAAGGTCGAAACTGACTTTTTTTTTTTTTTTTTTTCCTTCTCTGCTCTGACTGAGCATAATGGCTTTCAAGGTGCTCAGTGTAATAATAACCACTTATACAAGTTTAGAGGACCTTTTGAACGCTTTTAGGGAAAATGGCTTTTCTTTTATGACCTGTTTTTTACAGGCTTTTAAAGTGCTTGTAGTATTTTAGTTATAAAGGATTTTTATGCTTTTTAATGGCCTTAGTTTTATCATTATCTAGCTGACGCTGTTGACCTTTTGATGAGGAGTGGGTGTCATGTCTTTTAGGATAGTCCTGTCATGTATGCCCCCTTTTTACATACATTGACCCATCCACACGACAATAACGGTTCTAAACAGGTGACCTTTTACCTAGTAGATTGGTTCTGTCTCTTCGACACCAGGCTCTTAGTATTATCTGTATAAAGGTCACCACTTTTTTCATCCTTGGCCAACAGCCCGCTGTGCATGAACGCATTTGTTTGGAAAAACATTTATGATTGTTTTCAAAACATTTATGACTGTTTCCAAAACATATCGATTCTAGAAGAAACCCTGGAGTGACCACTCTAGTATATAAGACCCTTATTCCCCCCTACAAATCAGAGGAGAATTCCTTCCAAGCTGACACGGGGTCCTGCATGCTGAATCTTCGACACACAGCAGTCTGACATCCCTTGGGGGGTGTCATCCTCAACGCAGAGACGGGGTCCTTCATTCTCTACCATCAGGTGAGGGGGAGGGTTCTTTCCTAGGGGATTCTTGGCTACATATATACATATACATATCTATACGCATATACATGATACACATACAGATCTAGGCTAGGTACTTTTAGGCAAATAACTTAGTGCGCGCATTTTAGAAATATGCAAGTGCTACTGTTTTATCTGAACTGTGTATGTTCATCTTCTTAGCACTATGGTAGAAATGTATCTACTGTTTACTATATTGGTACTTGCGATTTCTTTCGTATGCTTCTGTCTCCTGATTGTCGCAGCAAATATGTTTTTACACAAGACTGACCCTGGACCAATAAATACTTATTGAAACGTCCTAATCGCCATCCTGTGTATTTTCTGAGAATAAGTAAGCCCGAGTGACTGAGCGAAAAGTACTGCACTGTTTTTCACGATCCCTGAGGAATCAGGGTTCTCTTGTTCAGTGGTTGCCAGAAACTACCTACACCACTGTAAGATACAGGGGGGTGGTAGTGGCACTGTAGAGCTAGCTGGTCTAACGGTTGACACATCCTGTGGGGGTGTCTGGAAGCGGTTTGCACACCAAGCCCTCAGTTTAGGTCATCCAAAACGCGCAGGTTCTGGGGATTCCTAGGAACTACACGACAAAGTGATCCAGGTGGCATAAAAGAATTTGGCGCTGGGCAAAACATCTGGAATGGACGGGTTACCCATTGAGTTCTACGCTGCATATGCTTAGGAGTTGGCCCCCAAGTTAGTGGACCTATACAAAGCTGCTAAAGACACGAGTCATTTGCTGACTTCCACCCAAGAGGTGCTGGTGGTGCCACTGCTGAAGCTGGGAGACCTGCCCACGACTGCAGGTCCTATCTGCCATTGTCAATGCTTAATATTGACTATAAAATCCTCAGTCAGGTTCTGGCGACCAGAGTCCTCCCTCTCATGGCTAAACTCATCCACCCCGATCAAGCAGGGTTTATCCCTGGCAGCAATACGGAGCTTAATAACAGATGCCTCTTAACCCTATTGGAGGCTGATACCAATGACCATGGGGATGCGGTGGTAATTTGCACCAGATATAGATACAGCTTTTGACAGCTTGGAGTGGGACTTTCTCTATGACGTAATGGAGTGCTTACAGTTGGGCTGTGGATTTGTGGCCTGGACCAGGTTGTTATACACAGACCCCACGGCCAGGGCCGGGTTGTATCTGAGAGCTATAGGATGGGCCGCGGCACCAGACAACTAGACAAGGGTGCCCTTTGTCGCCCTTACTTTTTGCATCAGCAATGGAGCCACTGGCCAGCTCCGCCAGGACTGGGGACCGTTACCGGTGTATAGTGGTTGGTGACCAGCATCATCGCACTGCCTTATCTGCGGACAATCTATTAAACTTCCTTCGGAATACTACGACGGATTTGGATGGCGCTAGGGGCCTACTAGAGGAATTTGGATCATTATCTGGGTTAAGGGTCAACTGGCAGAAGTCACGACTGTTCCTGATGATTGCGAATCGTGGCCCTCCTGGAGGATTAGAATTCTTGAAGTGCGAACCTCGATGCTTAGAATATATGGGTGTTAAAATAAATATTCCACGACCAAATCGACCTCTTGGATGGGAATGTTGGGCTGCCCATCGGGCACTTAGAACGAGCACTCACTCTGGAAGGCGCTCCGCCTATCTGTTGCGGGGCGCGTAGCCCTGCTAAAAATGATCACGCTCCCCCAAATGTTGTATTTCTTGGTGGTGTTACTAGTGTGGATTCCCCAGGCGCTATTCCAGGAGTTTGACTCGCTCCTTACCACTTTCATATGGGGATCGGGCCTCAGAAGAGTGACTCTGACCACATTACAGCGACCAGGGAATGATGGCGGGATGGCAGTCCTGAGTTTGCGTCGCATTACCTTGCGGCGCAACTTCAGTGGCTTAAGCAGTGGTTGGCAGGCAGGCAGGCTGACCCCAGAGCGTGTGATGGGGTAGTCTGTACCAGAGCTTCACCGACTGGCAGTAGTACTGATGGGGAAGGGACACTCTCTAGACAATGATACTGCTGAATTTCAAGTACTGCGGCGCTGCTAGGCTCGATGCCTACAAAAGACGCGTATATTCGCCGGACATGTCCATGACTATGTTAGAGGTACTGCCTCACGGGGTGACTAGCGGGGATTGGCAGATTGGATAGCTGCGGGGGCGATGAGAATAGGGGACTTGTTCCGGGCTGAGGATCTCCTCCCGTTTGAAGACTTTCGCTTAAAATTAAATTGACCTCAGGGTCACTTTCGACTCCACAGGGTGGTGATGGGCACGCACCTGTTTATATCAAGCACTAAGAGAAGGCATGCTACTGCTCCTAGAAGCCTTGCAAACTAGATGGGAGGAGGACCTGGAAAATCACCAGAAATTGGAAGGTTCCTGGGGGTCCCGGTGTTACATTTTGGTGTAGAGAACGTGAGCGGTGGGCAGGATATGAGAGCGATGTGTTGATAAGGGAGGCTAGGCAGGGGTGTGGCTCACTGAATACGGCCCGGCCTGGGAGGCATTGGTGGATTGTCTAAAGGACCCCTATCCCCCGTTGCAGGAGACATCCCCGGGAGGTAACCCAACTCTGGCCCCTGACTACAGTTGTTGCTATAATCACTAATCCACTCTTAGCTGCCTGTACCCCAACGGACTGTCCGCTGGCTGAGCACTCTGGTCATCTCCTTTTCTTCCACTGTCGGAACCAGGCGATTTTTAATGGGACATAAGCATCTGCTGTATGGATTTCTTTTGGGCGCGACTTAGGTAGGTGGTTGGAGAGTTCTGATTGGGATAGTACCAGATATTCCAGATGGGTTTGTATTACTGTATTGTATATGATATCACCTATGTACCAGCTGTTTGATGCTTATGTGAAACTCATGAAAATCTGTTATAAAAAAAAAATGCACAAGGTGGACGGCCGGGAGGAGGAATTGGCGGTGGTTTCTATCGATATTGCCAAAGCATTTGACACTCTTAACTGGCATTATCTCATGTGGGCGTTGGAGGCCATGGGATTTGGAGTACAGTTTTGTGACTGGCTACGTCTGTTATATACCAGCCCTACTGCCAGGGTGTGAGTGGGCCAGCTCTGCTCTGAGTCATGGGAGGAAGGCAGGGGAATGCACCAGGGATGTCCCCTTTCACTATAGCACTGGAACCCATAGCTGTCCAGATCAGGCAGGTCATAATGGAGTGGGGTATCAAAGTAGGAGACATCACTCATCTGGTGTGCTTGTACGCTGACGATATGCTTTTTTACTTTACGGCACTACGGCAGTCCCTTCATCTTCTGTTATCCCATCTGACCGCATGCAGGAAACTGTCAGGCCTACGGATCGACCATAGGAAATCTCTGGCATTTCCCTGGGGGCACTGGCTGCACGTGAGGTGACTGCCTTCCTACCTGTGCTCCTCCGTAGGGAGACAGATAAATTTAGATACCTGGGTGTGATGGTAGCCCACTCCCCACAAAAGTGCCACCAGTTCGGGCTGGACTGTTCCCACAAGGAACAGGGTCAAGACTGATTTGCATATGGCTGGGTCCAAACTGGGGTGGTGTGGTGAGCAAAAGAATGATGGATTAAACCCAGATCCTTGTGCCTGGGGGTGAATGTTTGCATTGTCCAGCATTCCGTCCATCAATTGTTTCTTTTGCATTTGTCGCCCTAAGTGGGAAGGGTATGCCCAGACGTGGGTCCCGTGCTCACTACACCACTGGATTCAAGCTAGCCTGGCTGATGTAGGGTGATGCCCTGAAACCGGTCCCAGGATGCTTGTTTCCGGTCCAGGGAGGACCTGGCATGGCAGTTCGGGCTGGACTGTTCCCACAAGGAACAGGGTCAAGACTGATTTGCATATGGCTGGGTCCAAACTGGGGTGGTGAGGTGAGCAAAAGAATGATGGATTAAACCCAGATCCTTGTGACTGGGGGTGAATGTTTGCATTGTCCAGCATTCCGTTCATCAATTGTTTCTTTTGCATTTGTCGCCCTAAGTGGGAAGGGTATGCCCAGACGTGGGTCCCGTGCTCACTACACCACTGGATTCAAGCTAGCCTGGCTGATGAAGGGTGATGCCCTGAAATTGGTCCCAGGATGCTTGTTTCCGGTCTAGGGAGGACCTGGCTTGGCAGTTCGGGCTGGACTGTTCCCACAAGGAACAGGGTCAAGACTGATTTGCATATGGCTGGGTCCAAACTGGGGTGGTGAGGTGAGCAAAAGAATGATGGATTAAACCCAGATCCTTGTGACTGGGGGTGAATGTTTGCATTGTCCAGCATTCCGTCCATCAATTGTTTCTTTTGCATTTGTCGCCCTAAGTGGGAAGGGTATGCCCAGACGTGGGTCCCATGCTCACTACACCACTGGATTCAAGCTAGCCTGGCTGATGAAGAGTGATGCCCTGAAACCGGTCCCAGGATGCTTGTTTCCGGTCCAGGGAGGACCTGGCTTGGCAGTTCGGGCTGGACTGTTCCCACAAGGAACAGGGTCAAGACTGATTTGCATATGGCTGGGTCCAAACTGGGGTGGTGTGGTGAGCAAAAGAATGATGGATTAAACCCATATCCTTGTGACTGGGGGTGAATGTTTGCATTGTCCAGCAATCTGTCCATCAATTGTTTCTTTTGCATTTGTCGCCCTAAGTGGGAAGGGTATGCCCAGACGTGGGTCCCGTGCTCACTACACCACTGGATTCAAGCTAGCCTGGCTGATGAAGGGTGATGCCCTGAAACCGGTCCCAGGATGCTTGTTTCCGGTCCAGGGAGGACCTGGCTTGGCAGTTCGGGCTGGACTGTTCCCACAAGGAACAGGGTCAAGACTGATTTGCATATGGCTGGGTCCAAACTGGGGTGGTGTGGTGAGCAAAAGAATGATGGATTAAACCCAGATCCTTGTGACTGGGGGTGAATGTTTGCATTGTCCAGCATTCCGTCCATCAATTGTTTCTTTTGCACCAGTATAATGTCAGACATGTTACGGAGGGCCTCCATTCCTCTGTATGGTTCTGGAACTCGCTTCCTCTCTCCCTCATGGGCCAGGTGACCATTTCAAAGATGGTGTTTCTGCCAAGATGCTTGTACTCTATTTAAAATGCTTTCCATATTTTACTATGAGCAGTCTTTCGACAGTTACAATCTCTTCTTACCACACTGATTTGGGCGAGGGGGGACGAAGCAGAGTAGCGAGGGACTTCCTGTTTTGAGTGTTGGAGGAGGAGGGCTTAGCGGTTCCTAACTTGGAGCAATATTACCTGGCCTCCCAGCTCCAGTATGCGGCACACTGGTGTGTGGTGAAGGGCAACTGGGATAAATCCCTGTTGATGGATGTGGCAAGGGTCACACCGCTCCCACAGCTCCTGATGATAGGGGGCAGGAGTAATGCTCCTGTTTCTTACATTGTAATACATACTACATCTATGTGGGTATGAGCAGTTCGGGTGGTCCTTGAGAGAGCCACCTTCGCCCGGGAATTTGTATTCTGGAATTTACCTGCTTTTCAGGTACTGTCCGAATCGGTGTATGTCTCGGGCTGGAGGGAGGGTGGATGCGAAACATTGGGGGGCCTATTCCCCAAAGAAGAATTTATTACATTCGAGACAGCACAGGACAGCTTTTAGGTGGCATGGGACAATTCCTTCATTATGCCAGTATTTTGACCAATGTGTGGGAGCTAAGACATACATTTCCAGAGGCTCCGGCCAGACTGCAGACCTTTCAGGGCCTACAGGAGTTGGGTGGGGTCGTTATCTAGTTTCTCTCTTATACACAGCTATGACTGCAGATCGGTGGTGTGTCCCGTTCCCAGCCCGGTGGGCTTGGAATGGTGATCTCGGGGTGCAGCTTCATGACATTTGGTGGCCGAGAATGTGCTCTTTGGTGAAGACAGTATCTAGCAACGCCAGGTTTAGACTTATCCACTTTAATTTTTTACACAGTACCTATGTTACATCTGTGATGCTCCATAAAATGGTTCCCAGTATGACTCCTGATTGCCCCGGGTGTTCTGCCCCAGTGGCAGTGTTTATAAACCTAGCATGGGATTGCCCGGAGGTGCTCGCATTCTGGTTACAAGTAACAGAACGTGCGAGCGGAGTGGTGCGGATACCTGTGACCAGGGAACCAGCTGTGTGCCTGTTGGAAGCTGCCCCCTTGCCAAGAGGCGGGTAGCAATTATTTGAATGGATTAGCGGGAGCAGACTGTGGAGCGATGGGTGGTGGAGGTGGCTTAATGGGCGGTGGCTGAAGAGATTCGCTTGAGATGCTGTAGGCACAATGATAAGGCTGAGGAGGATCTGGAGGTGTGGGCGGGTCTCTTAGCCAGGTTCATGGACCTCGGGGGATCTTCTTTCTCGTCCTTTTCTCATGGGGAAGAGCTGGGTGACGATGAAGACGAGTGACTCAGTTCATATTATACTTCTGAGCTTCCTGTTGACAATTTCTGGGGCTGTTTATTGTTACCACTGTTTAACCATGCAAAAGTGTAATGGGGGCATATTTATACTGTGTTATTGATTTTCTTCATATATACCTGCCTCCCCTACCTGTGACATTGCTGCGAGGGCTGTTTTCCATTTTTCTCTCATGTTTACTTCTCGTCACTGTGTTGACACGATCGTCAATAAACACAAAAATAAAGTTCTTAAAAAAACTAGGGAAAACCCATTCGGGCAACCTTACACCAGGGGCACCCCCATCAGCACCTCCAGATCTGCTGCCACCATCTTCTCTGGGCTCCAAGCCCAGCCTGACCCTCCTTTCCTCTAGTGCCAACCTTCTCTCAGCCAGTGCTATGGCCCTCTCCTCCAAGTCTAGTGCTGCCATGCTTTCCAGTATGGCACTCTGGCTGTGTTCAGAGCCAGCCAGACTGTGGGCCCCCTCCAAGGTGGGGTAGGTTTCTGTATGCCCCACTAGCTCCACTCCACGAGCTGTGATTGTCCTCCTCCTCTTCATCCACACTACATTGGGGTTATTCCTTCCTTGGGTGTGGAGGTGCCCTGTGAGCCTCCCCCCAGGCTCTCTGGGATTTACTCAAAGCAGGTTTCTTGGCTTTAGCGCCTATGGTGATTTTTCTCTCTGCACAAAATGCCCTCAGACAATCCCTCTTGTATTAGGACAGATTTGCCAAGTCGAGCTCCATGTCTCCTTGTAGAAAAGTGGCTCCTGAGCTGTGTTCGAAAACTTGTGGAAACGTTTTCCTCCTTTACTTGAACTTGTAGGAAACTTTGAAAAACTTTTCAAACTCTCCTCCACACTTTAGGAAAGTTTTTGCAACACTTTGGAGACAGTACTCTGGAGTTCAACAATGTCCACAAAAAATACTTTTTGGGAGCAAGAACTTCTTTTCTAGGTGTCTGCCTATTCGGGTTCTCCAGGGTCCTAACTTCAACAACTGTATGGTACTGCTAAACACAAGTTTCAGATCGCATCGCTAGGCACCAATGTGAGGAAATAGTTTATTTTATTTATTTTTAGTGTTTTCTATAGCACGAACAAGACCCTGAATAGGGTATCAGAGTGCTTCACAGTACAGAGCAAAGAATTCAAGACATTTTAGTAGGGTCCTACAGAATAGATATCTGGCATATATGATGTTTTGATAACTACAATTCGATAAAAACATACTAAGTAAAAATAGGATTGTTCAGTTATGTGCATTAGGACATATTCAAGTATAAACAAATCATATTTAGCGAGGCTGTCCTCACAAGGACATATCATAGAGACAAGTTTAGTATACCGGATTGGTTCATAGCAAGCAAAAATGTTATCGAAAGTAGAGCTTCCTCAGGAGTCGGATCTTGTGATTACCAAAATAGGGAGAGTCACTCCAAGAGAGGAGCAAGTCGAAAGGTTATCTGTTGGAGTTTAAAGAGCCAAGGTGAGTAAAGATTGTGGAGGATTTAAGGGAGGAATTTGCTCAATAACAAGGTTTTAGCTTCCTTTTTAAATACTGTTGATGATGAGATTCTTCTGATCCTCGGAGGGAGAGTTCCAGATTCTTGGTGCAGCTCCAGAGAATACTCTATCATATGTTTTTTTCTTGCTGAAGAATGAAGGTTTCAGGAGAAGATTGTCAGAGCTCCTAGAGAGTCTGCTTCCTCCAGATATCGTAAGTGTTTGGGCTAGATACCGGGGAGTTTTGTGGTGTAAAGCTTTATGTGTGATGCAGGCCATCTTTAGATGTATTCTCGCTTCGTAAGGCAGCCAGTTGAGCGCCTTCAGGTGTGGCGAGATGTGGTCAAATTTCCTAGATCCTGTTAAGAGTCTTGCGGCTGCATTGAGGCAGGCTTTTAAAGGGGCTTTTGAGATCTTGGGAAGACCCGAAAGAGTTGTACATCCATATTCCAACCTCAAGATGACTAATGCCTGAACTGCAGTTTGAGGAGTGTATTTTATGGTGTGGTAGTGCAACCTCCCCGTGTAATATACTTACCAACCCCCTTTAGGAACCTTAGGTGTTGTCTGCCAAACCTTCAGCTCAACCCTGGGTAGCTGTAGCACTGAGCAGCAAGGCTTACACAGAGGAACAAGTGTTAAGCACCAAAACAATTGAAGGAGAAATCGACAACGCTCAAGAAATACGACACCAGTTGATAAAAATAGACTGTATTTTTATAAGATTTTAGACACTAGAATTAAAAAGATCCACAGAAGATTCCGGAGATATAGACTTTACAAGCAATAATAAATCAAACCAATTTCACTCACCCACAAACAAGCCTTGGCAAAGTCAACGAAATGGACATTTAGAAACTTTTTCAAAGAAAACTTAGGTAAGTGTCAATACAGTTGGTTAGAAGTACTTGGGGTGACCAACTCCGGTGGGGAGCTAGTCAGGGGGACCAACAAGGTCCTCAAGAACAGTTACCTCCACAGACAAAACAGTCCTTCAGCCGCTCCAAGCATTTTATCCACGTTGCAATGGATTCCTATGGATTGGCCCTAATACAAAGAATAAAGGATGCTGAAGATGCTCCATGGATGCTGTGGATGCGACGAGGTCAACAGGGGTCTTCCTGCAGAGAATCCTTGGTCCACAAAGATGGTGAGGGGGGTCTTGTTTGCAGGGTAGATGTCCCTCAAAGTCCTCTCTGGTTTGACCGTAGTCTAGTTGCCACTGGACTACTAGTTGTCCATTTTCGTGGTCACAGGCTAATCCTTCCTGAGTCGATAACTCACCTTCTGAGGGTCCCAGGAACCCTTCAATAGTACTCCCAGGCTCAGATAACTCGGGTGCAACTCTGTGCGTCAGATCTTGGTCCTTGGTACTGCACGTTGGTAGTGGTAGCGACTTGAAGATTTTGGGCTACCAACTTTTCCCCAGCAGGCTTCTTCAGCTGTTGTATCACTGTGCTGCGAACAACGAGGCCAGTCTGCTGGTCCTTGGAGTCTCTTGGCTTGACTGGGCTCTGGAGACAACTCCTGCTTTGAGCAGGACACAGAAGGCACAGTCCCTCTCTTCATTAGCCACCAGGTGCAGCAGGCTGCAGTCTTCGACAGTGCAGCCTCTCTTTGCTGGTTCTGCGGTGCAACAGGGCAGTCCTTCTTTGGTTCTTCTTCCAAGTTGGTGGAGATCTAAGTTCTGGGTGTGAGAGGTGCCCCCTTTATGCTCTGAAAGTGCCCTCATGAGAGGATGCGGTTGGTAGCCAACAGCCTACCAGGTTGGTTCCTTCCCACCTGGTGACCACTTCCTGTGGAGAATGGCACCTGGCTATCCCAGGATGCGCCATTCTGCCCACTCCCAAGATGGCGAGACCCCTCTCTCGATGTTCAGACCACCCTAGCCCACCCCTGGGGTGTGGCTACCTCAGGGCTACACGCCCCTGTGGAAACCTGTTTGGCGACTGGTTTCCCCTCTCTGCTCCCCGTGAGAACTTGTCTACCTCAACATGGGGGCAGCCCTCCCTCTGGGTTACACATCTGCCCTTCAAAGGCAGCTTCACCTTTAAAGCTTGCCTTTTAGAGCTAACACCCAAGTGGCTTCCTGCAGGAGGGAGGTAACACCTCCCTGGCCTGCAATTCCTCACTGTTCTCCTTCCTGATAGTCGTTGGCATGCCTCTCCATGAGGGCAGAAAGCTGCCTCATGGAACAGGCTCCATATGTGCCCAGGAAGGCTCAGGAATGTTAAATGCAACAAAGTGGCAGCTTTGCTAAAGCTGCATAATGCAACAAGTTGCATTAATTTCGACTTGATATAAAAGTCTGTTTTAATGTAAAGAGTTGTTTGATACCTTGAAGTGCCCGATTTGGTCGCACTGTTCCAGAGTTAGCACAGCTGAGGGGTCAGCCTGTAACCCTGTACTCGACAATTGGGCAACCAAGTCTTTCTACAGTAAAAACAGTTGTTTCTCGGGTTTTACTGTCAGGATGTCAGGACATGTCCTGTCTGTGTCAAATGTTTCACCCTCCCTTTGGGGCCCGTTAGGCCTATCAGAGGGGTGACTTACACACATGTCCAGAGGAAGTGGTCGCTTTGCCATTGCTTTCAATTGCAAAGTCATGTTAGCAGTGCACAACTGCTCTACCAGTCTGCAGTGGGGGACTGGGGGACTTGTTTTACATGGGTAACCTCCAGGGTGGCACAATCAGTGCTGCAAGCCCTTGGTTACCCCTCTAATGTACATCCCTTGGGTACCAGGGTACCATTTACTAGGTACCTTCAGCTAAGTTAGCTATTTCCAATTGGGTATAGCCAATTTGACATACACTTTAGGGCAAGGCACTAGCACTGAGGTCTGGTTGGCAGGCCTCAGTGCACTTTCAAAAGTCGAAAAACCAGCAGTCGAAAAACTTGGGGGTGAGCATACAAAAAGTACAATGTGTATAGTAGCTCTTAGAGCGAGTCAGTGCATTAAACCACCTTGACATAAACTACTAAGACCGAGATATCAACTCACAAGGTGGGTTTTAGGGTGTCCATTTCACTCCTGGTCATTAAAGACACTGTCTGCAATCTTTAATTTTTCACCTACAAATCAATGTTTTCATATATGTTAGTCTAATTAGCGCAGTGGAAGCAAAGTAAGACTACAATATCCAGAATGCATTAGGTAATAACACCGAAATTCAGGATTAAAAATGGTATCCGTAGTGGCCTGAAAGGAGGTGGTCATCCTAGTGCATTTCTGCATATAATCCAGGGATACATATGGGATCAGATTGCAAGAGCGACAGAAGGTCTCTCTCTATGGATGCTGATCAGGACAAATACGAGATGGAAGGTGCACCCAACAGGCCAGAAGGAGAAGGCCAGAAGTGCCACTTCCGCATGGGCTGATGATGTTTAATACATTATAAAGGAGTTACAAGATAATTTATTGTTTTTAGTCTTACCAAATCTGTACAATATATAGAACTAACCGACTATTACCTTAATTTAAAATCATATATACCTCACCTTTCACCTTACATGTCATAATGTTTGCACCACTCAGTGACATAACAGTCCACCTTTCACGTCATGTTAACAAAAACAATTATTATAGGTTAACAAAATCTATTATTTCTTGCATGGCGAAGTGCAAAGCAATCCAGCTACAATTTATTTGTATATACTGAACAGTGCCTTGTGTGCTCAAATACACTGCATGACCGCCTGACATGATTCAAGGATTCAGGGCGTCCCAAATGACACAATTTCTAACATCTCTCGCTGTTTTAACATCTATCCTATTAAAGGTTGTCATGAAATGTACTTGTTTCTGAGTGAATGGTGCCACCGCTGGAACATTTAAATGGTTCATAGTTATATCCGAATTTTAAGCACATACAAGTTCAGTGAAATATAAGAGGTTATTTTTTCTTCCGTGGTTATGAAGGCAGTCACAGTCACTTACCTTTTAACTTAAAACATAAGTGATCAATTCCCTAAAAAACTATTCTAACAAGTTACACTCAAGTAGCATCCTCACTAACTTGTGTGACTTTGATTCATGTCGGTACAAACAAACAACTTTGCTAATATCTATTTTGGCACTTCGGGCCCTTTTATCTTGCATACATGGGCCAAGTGTAATGCAAATAAGTAATAGATTTGGAGTTATAGGGATTACTGGAGGAAAGTTTAGGGGTTCCCTTACCTTCTCCTGCCATTCTGTGCAGGAAGCACCTCTCCACTGCCTTCCATTCCTTCCTCGGTTCTGCCCCAAGAAAAAACAAGCATTGGCATAGCCAATAGGTCTCGCCTTTGGGACCTTATAAGTGTTTAGCCATGCAACAGTTGATGTTGTTGCACTAAGGATATTGTGCTGCATAACTAAATACTTATAAGGTCCCAAAAGCGAGACCTATTGGCTATGCCAATGCTTGTCTTGTATGTTTACTTGGCGCGCCCTGCTGAGGCTTTCCTTTCAATCCATGTGTACCAGCCATCTTGGAAAGGGAATTGCGTATTACATATTGTAAAGAAAACTCGCAAAGTTAAGAACCTGACATAAAATGTAGGATTAATGACAAGTTGCTACAATGTGTTTAAAATGTTTTACCAATATCACCAGTGAAGACATTTTTAGAACAAAAATGTACTTGACATTTTCTTTCTAACATTATAGTGTGCTAGAGTTAACTGTATTTATGCAAACACACAAATAAAGCAATATTTGATTCTCATGAATATATTTACTTTACAGGATTCAGAATAGTACAAGAAAAAAATAATAAGATGGCTCCTAGTTAACGTGAGTTTAGGAGGGAATTTAGCCATATTTAGTTTCTCATTCATTTTTGGCCAATGGGGTGTAGTAACGTCTCCATCATCGTTCCCAGTCCAGCGAGTCACAGTCAAGATCATCACCCTTGACCTAGTCAGCCCAAGCCAATGAATAGCCGACAAAAATCATCTAGCTCGTGAAACTCGACCAATCACCGCCGTAGACAAGGCAAATTACAAAACAAAGTGGGCGTGGGGTATTTATAATGCGCTTGCGCGCGTCTTAAACGACACACCACTTCAACTGTTGAAGAAACTATGGTGGCTAGTATTTGGTTGGTGATTTCCTTCACACTAAAGAAAGCGTTTCGTGTGTGCGCATCCCCTCCCATTCGAGAAATATGGTCAATTTAATTATTTATTTAACGTTGATTAAGGCTTTTGAAAGCGTGAGACGTTTATTCGATGTTTTAAGATGTCCACAGTCAATCAAACCTCAATAAAAGTCACGTAGTGACATTTTCTAGTTTTAAGTACACGCAAAACAAGTGGGAGGGGTGGGGGGAGTGCACAGAACGGAAGAGACGCAACTGAAGAAAAAAAAACTTTCCATGGAAGTTACGGTTTCAACGAGTGTAGACTGGCTACAATACCAAATAAACAAGTGGGAGCGGTGGGGGTGTGCACAGAACGGAAGAGACGCCCTGGGAATGCTTCCGAACGCGCGCCCGCGAAATAAACAAGTGGGAGGGGTGGGGGAGTGCACAGAACGGAAGAGAAGCCCTGGGAATGCTTCCGAACGCGCGCCCGCGAGGTGAAAGCCACCACGCTAATTTGCGCACCGCTGCTCACTCCCGCAAGGTGGATGCCGCCACACGCACGAGTGTCTGAAAAGTGCAGACCGATTCCAAAAGGTCATCTCCTACTAGTGCACTCCCCCCACCCCTCCCACTTGTTTATTTGGTATTGTAGCGAGTCTACACTCGTTGAAACCTACTAACGACCATCACCTAAGACATAGTGAAATGAAAAAAGGTATAAATCTTTTACAACAATCTACCAATCATATGGAATGAAGTGAATAAACTTTCTAAGTAAAGATGACTCGACATCCTTATCTAAAATATCACGTTACCACTTTATAGGATCCATGATCTGAGGTGTTTTGTGCTACCTTCTTCTACAACTATGGGAAACTCAATGAACATTGCTGCTGGAACTTTTTTGGCCACATGCTCTTAAACTCATGGAACCAGTTGTTATTTTCAGATGGCAAGCCCTTGTTCAATGTGCTCTGAGACTCGAGCACCACTCATTTATGAAGCCCTGAGGCAGAAGCGTGCTTTTGGTTGACATCTAACTTGTGCAGCGGTGACATGGCCTTCAAGTTCCGGTTGGCCTTCTCCACTGAAACAGTGTAAGACTGAGCTTAACGTGGATCGTCTTCTCTTATAAAGCGAGCTGCAAAATGATCAAGCGTTGATTTGTATAATGACGTTTCAGTAGCTTTTGTATAATGAAGTTTCAGTAGCTAACAAGTATTGGGTGAAGCGATTCTGTCACATTTTGAGATGTCTTATGCCAAGACGTGATGTTGCAACATTTATAACACTGCAACAAATGTACTATTCTGATGTATAGTGTTACTTTGCTCCTTTCTTGCTACTTTGGTATTTACAATATAAAGCATTTGCTTAATAATGTTAATTTACAGGTTACTGATTGTTGAACTCAGGTGATACACGCAATGCCTTTGGAGTTTAGGGCATGGGAAGTGATGCCACTTGTGAATTGACATTATTGGTCGGTGGAAAAAGATACAGGCCAATGAGGCCTAGGCACAAAAACATTTTTATTTTTTTATTTTTAAACAAAACAAGTTTTTAAACAAAACGAAAAATGCAGTCTGCATTTATTAGCTGGATGACAAGTGCTTCATGTCCTGAAACAAACCTAGTTAAAAAGGAGCATGCAGTCTGATTAAATTATCCTATTCAAATCACTCCTATGTACCAAAGTCCTTTCTAGGGACCAGGATATACAGGAGTGAAATTAAAGGATGCACTGAGCAGAGTGCTGGATGGTTTAGTCTAGTTTTATTCAACAGCAGCCTACAACCCACAAAGGGGTATAAATTAAAGTTACAGGACTCTCGACACGCACCAAGCAAGAGATACTGTACTGAATGGTAGTGTGTTTAAAGAGACTACTGGACAGAAGGGGCCATGCTTTCACACTTCTTACCGCCAGGCCACAGTTAAATAAACCTGATAGTGATGTTAAGGTGACAGCCTGTGCAGTGGCCTTTGGCCAGGCCTGTATTATGTATGGAAGTACTGATACCACAACTTGAGACAACAGGCATCATAGCTTTCATGAGACCCTCACTTGAAAGTTTCACCCCTCATTTATTTCTGAAATATTTACCACTTTCTCTGTGTGCTCCTTCGAAACATTCATTCAGCCCATTTCTTCTCAAAGGAAACTTCTAGTTGGACAAACATTTTGATATCAAAGGGACCCTGTAAACAACTATTATTGATTGAAGGCAAAGCCACAACTTTTATGGGTTGAGGCCAGCGGGCAGTGTGCCCACATGCTCATCCTACAAGATGCAGATGCTCAGATTCCAGGGATTGTAACAGCAGCAGGTTTGTAAGAGGTTATCAGAAGGGTGTGTGGGGAGCTTGGACAGATCCCATCAGAAGCATAGACTGCTTCAGCCAGGGTTCAGTGCTTTTCGGTCACTCGAGGGGCCTTTGAATCACCCAGTGCATTTATAAGCAGAGCATCGGGTAATATTAGAATGATAAATGTATGTCCTTCATCTAACAAAGGACCAGTGAAAGTCTTTTGAGATCAAATATGTTAATGTTCCGCTTGACAGATTTTCAATTCTATGTAAACGAACTTTGCAAATAGTAAGTGCCTACGTCACTTTTAAGAAAGTGGGCTACCCTAACAAATGGCTTTTGACCTATTTTTATATAGCGTCACTTGTCAATGAAATGAGATTCAGTTCAGCCCTGCTCCAGCTTACCATTTCTGTACTTA
Organism: Calotriton arnoldi; assembly: GCA_963921515.1. Taxonomy (NCBI): domain Eukaryota; kingdom Metazoa; phylum Chordata; class Amphibia; order Caudata; family Salamandridae; genus Calotriton; species Calotriton arnoldi. Next base: position 2,859,538 of record CAWUFW010001126.1, on the reverse strand, counting down.
GCTCCTCATCAAATAAAGTAAAATGACAACAGAACGTGAGTGAAATGCGAATGTGAAAAAGAAAGCGTGGATTTCTCGAATGTGAGCCATTCTTTTAATCAAAGGCAAACGCGGGGACCAGGTGGCTGTTTTGAATCAAATCATTAGCAGTGTCTGCGAGATTGAACCAGATATGAGTTTGTTCTGAGCCAGTGACCATGAAAAAGGTCAGGCGCTCAGCTCTCATATCCGGTGGCTTCATCTCAGCAAACAAGATTAAAGGTCCGTTGGGGAAGGAAGGAAAACACGTTAGGACAGGGAACCCTTCTCGTTCTCATTTTACAAAAAAAGTGCCTCACACATCAAGGCTTTTCTTATTAAAAAAAAAAATCTACAATTCCATTGGTGTTTATCATTTATGGTCCTGTCATGTCAGGCAGCAGACAGAATGTGCATAATTTAAGAGCTCCAACCACGGGGTGTGTCAATTGCTGAGATACACACAAAAAAAAGAAAAAAAAATAACACGCACAAAAAACACAGGACAATGAAAAATAAAAAGGTTCAACACAAAATGATCCTGGGTTGGATGTAGTGATTATATTCTGGTGTTGTCAGAGCTGGTCAGGAGGCTCCCCAGAGACAAAAACACCCCCAGAGGGCCGGGCTCCCCTCCTCCCCCTTATAAAACTAAAGGTGACTTCCTTAGGTGAGCCAGTGTCATGGTGCAGGGCCTCACAGCCTGAAGGAGGCCTCGTTGAAGGGGTACTGCATCTTGAAGCCAGACAAGAAGCACTGCAGGGGCGGGGGTTGGTGGGGGGAGGCGGTCGAGGAGGCGGCAGCGACCGAGATCAGGGACTGGGTCAGGCAGGGGAAGAAGTAATCATCTCCTCTGACCTCTCCGAGGGCCGTGCCGGGCTTTTTCTTGAGCTCCTTGCACTTCCTAAACTTGCAGATCTGGTGTCCCATCTTGTGGTTCCTGCAGCTGCTGCAGACGCCGCAGTTGATGAGCCGCTTGCAGGGAACGCACACCCCGCAGCGCTTGCGCTTCTTCTTGGCCGGGTTGCTTCCGGCCGAGCCTCCGCCGCCGCCCCTGCCGCCAGCCCCCTGCGGGCAGTCCGCCAGGTTGGCAATCTGGAAGGCGCTGTCCGTGTCGACGGCGGCCGCCGCGGCTGAGGCGGCGGCGGGCGAGTGCTGGCCTGCGAAATAAACAAGTGGGAGGGGTGGGGGGAGTGCACAGAAAGGAAGAGACGCCCTGGGAATGCTTCTGAATGCGAGCCCGCGAAATAAACAAGTGGGAGGGGTGGGGGGAGTGCACAGAACGGAAGAGACGCCCTGGGAATGCTTCCGAATGCGCGCCCACAAAAATGAAAAGCCATCACGCTAACGCGCGCCCGCGAAAATGAAAGCCACCACGCTAATTTGCGCGCCGCTGCTCGCTCCCGCAAGGTGGATGCCGCCACACGCACGAGTGTCTGAAAAGTGCAGACCGATTCCAAAAGGTCATCTCCTAGAGTAGCGCATGCGCGCTGCGCTAGGCTCGACCTAAAAAATAACCACCATTACTAGCTGGATTATTTTAAAGCATAAATCGATAGTGCACAGCCGCCGTATAATTTATTAAACATAAGCACGCTCAAGTCTGACATTTTTACCTTTTTAACCTGCAAGCTCTCTTGTATCTACGACACCAGAGCCACTGTCATACCCGAGTAACAATAGGAGGCCATGCGTTATACGAGCATATTATATCCAACGAGCAAGGAAAACCCTGCCTCTTCAGTTTCTTCCTAAGGGACATATTCTTCGTTCTAGAGGAATTAACAATAACATCTTCTTCATTATCATAATCTCCCAAATCCCAATCGATTTACTCAAGCATTGCAGACCTGCCTTTGTGCACTCACAGATGACAGAGGCGTTTGTATGTAATAAAAAAGATACTTTCTGACCAACCACTTTTGGTGGGAAGCAGTACAATCAGCAGATTAAATACAGCCTAAACAGCATGTAGGTCACCACGCAGCTCTGTTCATGCTGGCACCCCATGGAAGCTGTCATAAGAGCGGTTTGGTAAAACTTCTGTATCGAGGCACAAGCCGGGGGAGGGGACGTACACGCGGGTAGACGGCGTCCACCCACTATTTTCAGAGGGTGGACACCGTCCACCCTGCCAAGAAGGTGGGCCCCAATAAACTTTGCTGAATTCATCCTGCTTTAGCTTTCGGACACCGGGACACTTTCAGCAGGACCTGCATGTAGTCTGCTTTGGTTAGGAGCAGCAACGTGCAGGCTTCCTTGTTATAAATTCCAGCTGGGCCTAAAACAAAGGCCGAAGTTAAGGGGCCATTAGCCCTCTTTTTCTTGGAGTATCCTGGCTGGGAGCTAGCTGGAGCCTCACACTTAACTGCAAATGAGGGAAACAAAGGCATAAAGCTTATCACTTCACAGGTACTTAAGAGAGGCATACTTTTGACTTTTGTCTGTCCCTGTATATAAGGACTTTATTCAGTCTTTGTATATAAGACATACGCATGCACTGTAACAATGTCAGATGTGTTGGGCTGTCCCAGTAGTAACACAAATAACAATTTAAAAACCACTATTTCGTTGTATTTCTTTTATATCGCTACTCATCCCAATGCAGGGTGTCAGTGCTTTACATCCCACGTACACATTATACATTGACAATAAATCATATGTGTGTGTTATACGCTTGAAAGGCGTATGACTATGTCACATAGAACTAAGAATGCAGTCATGTTCTAGGTTCTAGCTATTGAGCTTGCGATCCAAGGATGTCAGTTGGAGTCTGACTGGCTGAGCGATAGCTATGCTTAAGTTGTAGGGAAATTGAACCAATAAACAAGTTCTTTACTCACCCCTGCTGAGGCTTTCCTTTCAATCCATGTGTACCAGCCATCTTGGAAAGGGAATTGCGTATTACATATTGTAAAGAAAACTCGCAAAGTTAAGAACCTGACATAAAATGTAGGATTAATGACAAGTTGCTACAATGTGTTTAAAATGTTTTACCAATATCACCAGTGAAGACATTTTTAGAACAAAAATGTACTTGACATTTTCTTTCTAACATTATAGTGTGCTAGAGTTAACTGTATTTATGCAAACACACAAATAAAGCAATATTTGATTCTCATGAATATATTTACTTTACAGGATTCAGAATAGTACAAGAAAAAAATAATAAGATGGCTCCTAGTTAACGTGAGTTTAGGAGGGAATTTAGCCATATTTAGTTTCTCATTCATTTTGGCCAATGGGGTGTAGTAACGTCTCCATCATCGTTCCCAGTCCAGCGAGTCACAGTCAAGATCATCACCCTTGACCTAGTCAGCCCAAGCCAATGAATAGCCGACAAAAATCATCTAGCTCGTGAAACTCGACCAATCACCGCCGTAGACAAGGCAAATTACAAAACAAAGTGGGCGTGGGGTATTTATAATGCGCTTGCGCGCGTCTTAAACGACACACCACTTCAACTGTTGAAGAAACTATGGTGGCTAGTATTTGGTTGGTGATTTCCTTCACACTAAAGAAAGCGTTTCGTGTGTGCGCATCCCCTCCCATTCGAGAAATATGGTCAATTTAATTATTTATTTAACGTTGATTAAGGCTTTTGAAAGCGTAGACGTTTATTCGATGTTTTAAGATGTCCACAGCCAATCAAACCTCAATAAAAGTCACGTAGTGACATTTTCTAGTTTTAAGTACACGCAAAACAAGTGGGAGGGGTGGGGGGAGTGCACAGAACGGAAGAGACGCAACTGAAGAAAAAAAAACTTTCCATGGAAGTTACGGTTTCAACGAGTGTAGACTGGCTACAATACCAAATAAACAAGTGGGAGCGGTGGGGGTGTGCACAGAACGGAAGAGACGCCCTGGGAATGCTTCCGAACGCGCGCCCGCGAAATAAACAAGTGGGAGGGGTGGGGGGAGTGCACAGAACGGAAGAGAAGCCCTGGGAATGCTTCCGAACGCGCGCCCGCGAAATTGAAAGCCACCACGCTAATTTGCGCACCGCTGCTCACTCCCGCAAGGTGGATGCCGCCACACGCACGAGTGTCTGAAAAGTGCAGACCGATTCCAAAAGGTCATCTCCTACTAGTGCACTCCCCCCACCCCTCCCACTTGTTTATTTGGTATTGTAGCCAGTCTACACTCGTTGAAACCTACTAACGACCATCACCTAAGACATAGTGAAATGAAAAAAGGTATAAATCTTTTACAACAATCTACCAATCATATGGAATGAAGTGAATAAACTTTCTAAGTAAAGATGACTCGACATCCTTATCTAAAATATCACGTTACCACTTTATAGGATCCATGATCTGAGGTGTTTTGTGCTACCTTCTTCTACAACTATGGGAAACTCAATGAACATTGCTGCTGGAACTTTTTGGCCACATGCTCTTAAACTCATGGAACCAGTTGTTATTTTCAGATGGCAAGCCCTTGTTCAATGTGCTCTGAGACTCGAGCACCACTCATTTATGAAGCCCTGAGGCAGAAGCGTGCTTTTGGTTGACATCTAACTTGTGCAGCGGTGACATGGCCTTCAAGTTCCGGTTGGCCTTCTCCACTGAAACAGTGTAAGACTGAGCTTAACGTGGATCGTCTTCTCTTATAAAGCGAGCTGCAAAATGATCAAGCGTTGATTTGTATAATGACGTTTCAGTAGCTTTTGTATAATGAAGTTTCAGTAGCTAACAAGTATTGGGTGAAGCGATTCTGTCACATTTTGAGATGTCTTATGCCAAGACGTGATGTTGCAACATTTATAACACTGCAACAAATGTACTATTCTGATGTATAGTGTTACTTTGCTCCTTTCTTGCTACTTTGGTATTTACAATATAAAGCATTTGCTTAATAATGTTAATTTACAGGTTACTGATTGTTGAACTCAGGTGATACACGCAATGCCTTTGGAGTTTAGGGCATGGGAAGTGATGCCACTTGTGAATTGACATTATTGGTCGGTGGAAAAAGATACAGGCCAATGAGGCCTAGGCACAAAAACATTTTTATTTTTTTATTTTTAAACAAAACAAGTTTTTAAACAAAACGAAAAATGCAGTCTGCATTTATTAGCTGGATGACAAGTGCTTCATGTCCTGAAACAAACCTAGTTAAAAAGGAGCATGCAGTCTGATTAAATTATCCTATTCAAATCACTCCTATGTACCAAAGTCCTTTCTAGGGACCAGGATATACAGGAGTGAAATTAAAGGATGCACTGAGCAGAGTGCTGGATGGTTTAGTCTAGTTTTATTCAACAGCAGCCTACAACCCACAAAGGGGTATAAATTAAAGTTACAGGACTCTCGACACGCACCAAGCAAGAGATACTGTACTGAATGGTAGTGTGTTTAAAGAGACTACTGGACAGAAGGGGCCATGCTTTCACACTTCTTACCGCCAGGCCACAGTTAAATAAACCTGATAGTGATGTTAAGGTGACAGCCTGTGCAGTGGCCTTTGGCCAGGCCTGTATTATGTATGGAAGTACTGATACCACAACTTGAGACAACAGGCATCATAGCTTTCATGAGACCCTCACTTGAAAGTTTCACCCCTCATTTATTTCTGAAATATTTACCACTTTCTCTGTGTGCTCCTTCGAAACATTCATTCAGCCCATTTCTTCTCAAAGGAAACTTCTAGTTGGACAAACATTTTGATATCAAAGGGACCCTGTAAACAACTATTATTGATTGAAGGCAAAGCCACAACTTTTATGGGTTGAGGCCAGCGGGCAGTGTGCCCACATGCTCATCCTACAAGATGCAGATGCTCAGATTCCAGGGATTGTAACAGCAGCAGGTTTGTAAGAGGTTATCAGAAGGGTGTGTGGGGAGCTTGGACAGATCCCATCAGAAGCATAGACTGCTTCAGCCAGGGTTCAGTGCTTTTCGGTCACTCGAGGGGCCTTTGAATCACCCAGTGCATTTATAAGCAGAGCATCGGGTAATATTAGAATGATAAATGTATGTCCTTCATCTAACAAAGGACCAGTGAAAGTCTTTTGAGATCAAATATGTTAATGTTCCGCTTGACAGATTTTCAATACTATGTAAACGAACTTTGCAAATAGTAAGTGCCTACGTCACTTTTAAGAAAGTGGGCTACCCTAACAAATGGCTTTTGACCTATTTTTATATAGCGTCACTTGTCAATGAAATGAGATTCAGTTCAGCCCTGCTCCAGCTTACCATTTCTGTACTTAGCTCCTCATCAAATAAAGTAAAATGACAACAGAACGTGAGTGAAATGCGAATGTGAAAAAGAAAGCGTGGATTTCTCGAATGTGAGCCATTCTTTTAATCAAAGGCAAACGCGGGGACCAGGTGGCTGTTTTGAATCAAATCATTAGCAGTGTCTGCGAGATTGAACCAGATATGAGTTTGTTCTGAGCCAGTGACCATGAAAAGGTCAGGCGCTCAGCTCTCATATCCGGTGGCTTCATCTCAGCAAACAAGATTAAAGGTCCGTTGGGGAAGGAAGGAAAACACGTTAGGACAGGGAACCCTTCTCGTTCTCATTTTACAAAAAAAGTGCCTCACACATCAAGGCTTTTCTTATTAAAAAAAAAAATCTACAATTCCATTGGTGTTTATCATTTATGGTTCTGTCATGTCAGGCAGCAGACAGAATGTGCATAATTTAAGAGCTCCAACCACGGGGTGTGTCAATTGCTGAGATACACACAAAAAAAGAAAAAAAATAACACGCACAAAAAACACAGGACAATGAAAAATAAAAAGGTTCAACACAAAATGATCCTGGGTTGGATGTAGTGATTATATTCTGGTGTTGTCAGAGCTGGTCAGGAGGCTCCCCAGAGACAAAAACACCCCCAGAGGGCCGGGCTCCCCTCCTCCCCTTATAAAACTAAAGGTGACTTCCTTAGGTGAGCCAGTGTCATGGTGCAGGGCCTCACAGCCTGAAGGAGGCCTCGTTGAAGGGGTACTGCATCTTGAAGCCAGACAAGAAGCACTGCAGGGGCGGGGGTTGGTGGGGGGAGGCGGTCGAGGAGGCGGCAGCGACCGAGATCAGGGACTGGGTCAGGCAGGGGAAGAAGTAATCATCTCCTCTGACCTCTCCGAGGGCCGTGCCGGGCTTTTTCTTGAGCTCCTTGCACTTCCTAAACTTGCAGATCTGGTGTCCCATCTTGTGGTTCCTGCAGCTGCTGCAGACGCCGCTGTTGATGAGCCGCTTGCAGGGAACGCACACCCCGCAGCGCTTGCGCTTCTTCTTGGCCGGGTTGCTTCCGGCCGAGCCTCCGCCGCCGCCCCTGCCGCCAGCCCCCTGCGGGCAGTCCGCCAGGTTGGCAATCTGGAAGGCGCTGTCCGTGTCGACGGCGGCCGCCGCGGCTGAGGTGGCGGCGGGCGAGTGCTGGCCTGCGAAATAAACAAGTGGGAGGGGTGGGGGGAGTGCACAGAAAGGAAGAGACGCCCTGGGAATGCTTCTGAATGCGAGCCCGCGAAATAAACAAGTGGGAGGGGTGGGGGAGTGCACAGAACGGAAGAGACGCCCTGGGAATGCTTCCGAATGCGCGCCCACAAAAATGAAAAGCCATCACGCTAACGCGCGCCCGCGAAAATGAAAGCCACCACGCTAATTTGCGCGCCGCTGCTGCGCTCCCGCAAGGTGGATGCCGCCACACGCACGAGTGTCTGAAAAGTGCAGACCGATTCCAAAAGGTCATCTCCTAGAGTAGCGCATGCGCGCTGCGCTAGGCTCGACCTAAAAAATAACCACCATTACTAGCTGGATTATTTTAAAGCATAAATCGATAGTGCACAGCCGCCGTATAATTTATTAAACATAAGCACGCTCAAGTCTGACATTTTTACCTTTTTAACCTGCAAGCTCTCTTGTATCTACGACACCAGAGCCACTGTCATACCCGAGTAACAATAGGAGGCCATGCGTTATACGAGCATATTATATCCAACGAGCAAGGAAAACCCTGCCTCTTCAGTTTCTTCCTAAGGGACATATTCTTCGTTCTAGAGGAATTAACAATAACATCTTCTTCATTATCATAATCTCCCAAATCCCAATCGATTTACTCAAGCATTGCAGACCTGCCTTTGTGCACTCACAGATGACAGAGGCGTTTGTATGTAATAAAAAAGATACTTTCTGACCAACCACTTTTGGTGGGAAGCAGTACAATCAGCAGATTAAATACAGCCTAAACAGCATGTAGGTCACCACGCAGCTCTGTTCATGCTGGCACCCCATGGAAGCTGTCATAAGAGCGGTTTGGTAAAACTTCTGTATCGAGGCACAAGCCGGGGGAGGGGACGTACACGCGGGTAGACGGCGTCCACCCACTATTTTCAGAGGGTGGACACCGTCCACCCTGCCAAGAAGGTGGGCCCCAATAAACTTTGCTGAATTCATCCTGCTTTAGCTTTCGGACACCGGGACACTTTCAGCAGGACCTGCATGTAGTCTGCTTTGGTTAGGAGCAGCAACGTGCAGGCTTCCTTGTTATAAATTCCAGCTGGGCCTAAAACAAAGGCCGAAGTTAAGGGGCCATTAGCCCTCTTTTTCTTGGAGTATCCTGGCTGGGAGCTAGCTGGAGCCTCACACTTAACTGCAAATGAGGGGAAACAAAGGCATAAAGCTTATCACTTCACAGGTACTTAAGAGAGGCATACTTTTGACTTTTGTCTGTCCCTGTATATAAGGACTTTATTCAGTCTTTGTATATAAGACATACGCATGCACTGTAACAATGTCAGATGTGTTGGGCTGTCCCAGTAGTAACACAAATAACAATTTAAAAACCACTATTTCGTTGTATTTCTTTTATATCGCTACTCATCCCAATGCAGGGTGTCAGTGCTTTACATCCCACGTACACATTATACATTGACAATAAATCATATGTGTGTGTTATACGCTTGAAAGGCGTATGACTATGTCACATAGAACTAAGAATGCAGTCATGTTCTAGGTTCTAGCTATTGAGCTTGCGATCCAAGGATGTCAGTTGGAGTCTGACTGGCTGAGCGATAGCTATGCTTAAGTTGTAGGGAAATTGAACCAATAAACAAGTTCTTTACTCACCCCTGGCTGTGGTTTTTTCGACGTGGGATGCAAGAATTGGCAAAAAAGAGTCAGCCAGCACCTACAAATTGATGAAGTAGCTGAGAACCCATTGTTGTAGCGCAGCCAGAGCACCGGATCGCAAAAACCAGTAAAATTGCGTGGGAACCAGATTGTTGCGAACTGACACCAAAATACACTCCGGGGGACCAGACCCACACTGGTACTGTTTTCGATCCCTTCATTTTTGCGCTGCGAGTGTGAGGAGGAGTAACCACCGTGAACTTGAGCACACTAAAGCACACGCAGTAAGGAGCATTGTTATGTCCTGCGAGACACGTTCTAGTGTCTCGACAGGCATAGAGTTTAGAGCCACTCCCCTATGGGAGTGGGCACACTTGCACCCCCACACGCATCCCTCACAGGCGTCACGAGTGACGTGAGCCTGCTAATAAAAGGGCCCGGGTGCACGTGCTCGAGGCCAGTTCTGCACCATGCCTATCTCTGTCTGCGTGGTCATTTATTCAAGTATGTGGGCCTAAGCGCCCGCAAACATAACATTGGCGACGAGGATGGGATGTGCCCGTGCGTGCAGCAGCCCGAAAGATTGGTGAATGGGGGGAGAGAGCTGCCTGTGTTGAGGGCACCCCCTGCGAGTAGGCGCACCGCCCGCCTAACGGCCCGCGGGGCCCCCCGGGCCTGAACACAGTGAAGAAGGTGATCGGGAGCCCACCCCGCACCTGGTGTGCCTGTACCCCCTGGGAGGAGGCGCCCGACGTGCCCGATAGCCCACGGGGCGTGGAAGAGCCCTGGGGATGAAAGAGCTGAGCGGGAGCCCACCCCGCGCTGACGAGTCTGCTGCGGTCCCATCCGGTAGGGAGTGAGCCCCCCGTGGCGGCCGAGACTAGAGGCGAGCGAGGCCGGACTGCCACGGTGCCGGCCGTCGCCGCAGACTGCCTCGAGGAGAGAGAGGCCTGATCGGCAGAGGTGAGCCCGTTGAAGGTTAGAGGTGCCGAGGGGCTGTGGCGAGAAGAAGAGTGACCAAAATTATATGTGGTCAGCGGGAGCCTACCCCGCATCCGAAGGGCCTGCGCAGTCCGAGAAGAAGGTGAGCCCAAAGCGGGGAGACTGAAACCGCCAAAGCGAGGCACTGGAGATGTTCAGGCAGCCGCTCCAGCCCCCTGCACAGCCCGTGCAGTGAGAGTGCCTGCCGCGGAGTGGGGGCCGCAAGTCAGCGAGAAAGGTGTCCCACCTACCGAAGGAAGAGTGGAGACTGCTCCGAAAGGCCGCAGGGACACAGACAAGTGCAACAACCCTGTAAGTCCGACGAGCGGGGATCGGCGATGCCAGACACTGCAAGCTCCAATCAGCGTCCCCCAGTTCAGAGAGGCATGCGGTGGTCATGTCAGGAGGCAAGAGGCGAGTAGCAACCGCCATGCGGCGTACACACCCCAATAAAAGAACAAACTTACCATGGTATGCAGAGTTGCTGTGGAGCCACGAGGACAGCTGGTGCAGTGAACAGAGGCCCAGGAAGAAACAGAAGCGTCTGCAGCTCAGTGGGCATCAAGTTGGGAAGAAGGCAGCACCCACCACGAGTTGCCTGCCCTCCATTCCTTTGCCCCATCGACCCTGCGAGTACAGGACAAACGGCAGCATCACGGAACCGAGCGTGGTTCCAGAACGAAGGTAAACGACCGCAGACAGTCATAGTTTGCCCTGCAGTGCCATCTAGTGGCCGTTTTACGCTACAGCGGCTAGGGAAAAGAATTATATGGACAAGCATGCACGAAAAGGGAACCAATTGCTGCAGCCTGCAATAAGGGCCAGGGAAGAGGGTTATCCAAGTGTTTAAAAAAAAAAAAAATAAGTTAGAGAACACAACCAGCACCCAGCAGCACCGCAATGCAGAGGTGAATGCAAGAGGCGGTACCAATCTCCACCAGATACCTGCTGCACTCCAAGCAGTTTCCTAGCAGCAGAAGAAAGTCTAGGGAGGTGGAAAAGAGTGGTGGAGCACACGCCCAAGCAACGGTCTGCTGAATCCATGAGGGGAAACAGACCAAGTATGCAGGGAGCCAGGCAAGAGTACCCTCCCAGAGACAATGTTACGGAGCAAGCCTGGTTGTTCACCAGGTGCCCGCAAAAGCGACGCAGCGTAATGCCAAGCCTCTACACAGCTTTAAGGATGAAGAGATAATGCGCAGCTAGGCGCCAGGAGTTCAGGAACACAGCACCAAGCACGTGCGCCGCAGCACAGGAACAGCTGCTACAGTTCCAGGAGCGAAGGACTGAAGAGAATGCGCAGCATGTGCGTCCAATGAGGCAAACGAAGGGCGCAGTCAGAAGCGCGCCGAAGCGATGCAACCAGAGGGAAGACGAAGAAGTGGTTGCACAGACCACCAGAAGCACAAATACCCAGGAGGACAAGAGACCTCTCCAAAGGAAAGAAGCACTGCTGGAATCAGCAGGGAGATCCCATACATCTCCGCAGAAGCAACAGCAATGGAGCCCGGAAGGGGCCAAAACGCAGCACAGTGTCCTCCCTCACACTGCCGCAAGCAGGAGTTGTCAGTGACCCACGGCTGACGAGAGGAGAGTCGTACACCACAAGTGGCCAGCCACCACCACAGCTCACCACTGCCCGTGGAAGCCATTCCCTGGAGAGGGAACACCCGGAGTAGGTGCGTCAAGAAGCTGCCTGAAAAAGGAGCACCCAAGATGGGTGGCTGCTCACCATGCAGCCGAGAAGAGCAACTGAAGGTTCGCCAGAGTGGTCCGGAGACCATTGAAGTTCAACGGCCCCGTTGGCCGTGTTAGAACATGGTGCATGTCATGGCACCCGAAGAAGAAGAGTGGAAATCGTGTCACCCAGAAGAAGCGGGACAGACGCAGGTGTGTCAAAGACAACGAGAGGAGAAGCACGAGGACTCGTAGCACCACAAGCCAAGAACACCTCCAAAGACACCAGACAGCCACCAAGGCGGACCGACGGCCCTGGCGACAGCACTAAGGGAGAACCACACGTAAGCCGCAGCACGCGCAAACTGCGTTGCTCCCGTCGCTTCACAGTGAGACCGTCCAGCCCGAGTGTCGGCAGTTGGAGTCGAGTGGCATCCCTGCTCCTGACCGCAAATGCCAGAGGTGCAAGACAAGATTCAGAAGAGGCAGTCACGTGCCTACGACGTCCATCCAGAAACTTCCTCTCCAAGTTAACCATCACCACCTGTTGTCCAGGCCCGATGGCAGCGACGTCATCAGTGCCATGTGCATGACACCGCACTCAGCGAGACACGTGGAAGTGTGACCGGAGGGTCCACACCAAGAATCGGACAACCAGTGGAGGTCAGAAGGGGAAGTCGTGAGTGGCAGGGCCGGACGATGAAGAAAGCCCAAGCTACAACAGGAGTGAGTCCTGACACAGCGACAGCAAGGGAAGAGGGGGATAACCCGAGAAGGAATTGGCAACCGCACCGCGAGAGGCCGAGGTAAGCCGCACAGCCTGCGCGAACCGAGTCTCATGCCTCACATTTCACACCGTGTTCATCACCCCTCCGTCATCAAAGTCCCGACAACCCAAGAAGCCAAAGTACACGAATGCAAGTGCTTCCCAGAGAACGTGGAGGCACCTGGACACCCCTGCCTCAGGTGACTGACTCCAGACTGAAAGCCTGCAATCATCAAGGCAAGTCATCACCAGCAATCGTCCAGATTCACCACACGACTGGCCATGCCACCATGCCAGTCCTCATCAAGTGCGTCACACGAAACCATCCCGAGTACCGATGGTTGGAGTCCTACACTGTTGCCGACCTCGCAAACAAGAAGACTCAGAGGCTACCCGCTGACCTGGTGTGAACCTGAACTGCGGCAGAGAGAGCATGTCCTCACCAAGACCCACACACCCTTGAGGTTTGTGCGAGAGACTGGCTACTGGCTCCTTGGCGGTTTGCAGCTGCCCCCAGCCGGCACACACGCAGCCCCAATCGCAGCCTACTTGCAGTCCCGTGGCAAGCCCGACGAAGGGCCTCCCCAGGCGGGAGAGCTGGAAGAGACATTGCCCCACCGACAGGTCACTGGACACAGCAAGACGGCCTAAGAGACTTCAGGCAATCCAGAAGTATCCAGTAAACTTTCACCATGGACTCCAACCATGAACTTGACGCACCCAGTGAATGAACTGTTGTTAATCACCACATACCATCCTCAAGGTCAGCGAAAGGAAGCCACCTGGGACCAAAGGGCATGCTTCCACTGGCATGTTACGAGAGTGCAGCGGACATCTCCAAGCAAGCATTCGTGTCCGGGATCACCCAGGTTAAATGATGAGTGCCCGCCGAGATCATCCTGCTACAGTCGGAGTCACCAGTCCTGGTCTGCTGTCTTCTGGATGCCTGACCCGAGAAATTGATGGACCCTGTGGTGTACATTTCATTGTTATTTCTCCCTACAGGTTGGACTAGGGAACCTTTGTTTTATTAAAATTTGGGAGGAATGTTATGTCCTGCGAGACACGTTCTAGTGTCTCGACAGGCATAGAGTTTAGAGCCACTCCCCTATGGGAGTGGGCACACTTGCACCCCCACACGCATCCCTCACAGGCGTCACGAGTGACGTGAGCCTGCTAATAAAAGGGCCCGGGTGCACGTGCTCGAGGCCAGTTCTGCACCATGCCTATCTCTGTCTGCGTGGTCATTTATTCAAGTATGTGGGCCTAAGCGCCCGCAAACATAACAAGCATGCAGTTAAGAGAAGCGCGAAGCCGTGAAGAAGTGAAACGCAAGCAGATCGTCAGGCATGCGATGCTACGGAGACTGTGAAAAGACATGTAGGGGCAAATTATCAAGCACAGCGTTAAAATTATCGCCGCTTTAGCGGCAGAAAACTGTCGCTAAAGCGGCGATAATGTGCTTGATAATATGCCTTTGAGAATTCCAATAGAAGCCCATGTTGACACCAGAACATGGGCTTCTATTGAGGTCTCAAAGCATATTATCAAGCCCATTATCGCCGCTTTAGCGGCAGTTTTCTGCCGCTAAAGCGGCGATACTCTTACCGCCGTTTCTTGATAATATGCCCCCACGTGAGTAAGCTCATTACAGCCAATCGCTGTGACAGCTGCGTACATGGTGTGCGTGTGCGCAATCTTGAATTGGGCCCACATACGGTGATATGCACACCCATCGGCTGTTTTGGCTCTCAGTGGTTTCCATGTAAATGTCGCAATGCCATATGGGCAATTCTAACACTGATATATCAGCTGCTTTGGCACAAAACTGTTTTCATACAAAAGCCGCAACAACGTAACTTTTGCAATCCTAACTTAAGCTGTCATAGCTGCATCGGTGACTCACACAACAGGATTAATGGCCAGAGAGTCATCTTAATTATTTGTTGGTGATTCGCACACCAACTTTTACAGCGTGTCACATTGTCGATATCTGCTTCAGTTACACTCACGCCTGTTGTAATTTTTATCTTGTTTTCAACTTGTGTTTAGTCAGTTATCACTGACCAATATGCAATCTCAAAGTCCCATTATTTCACCTCCAGTATTTCTATCACAACCAGGTCCATTATCAGTGGAATAGGAGGATTGGATAGGAATGTTTGAAATATATATAGAGGTACTAGATAGTCAGGAATTGTGAGTGACTAGGAAAAAAGCTCTACTTTTAAATACACTGGGTAAGGAAGGTCAACATATTTTTAAATACTTACCTACAGCAACTGGTGATCCTATTGAAGAGGTGTATGTTGAGCGAAAAAAATGTATTGGATGCAGATTTGCCAAAGAATAGAATTTAGTCATGAATAGGCATAAGTTTTATACGCATCCTCAAAATTAGAGTTTGTTTCTCAACTAAGGGAACTTGCTATGAAATGCAAATTCGGTGCAATGACGGATTAATTAATTCGTGACCAATTAAGTGTTCACTGTAAAAGTAAAAGGATTCAAGAGCGTTTGTGGGCTGCGAAGAATCCGTCACTTAAAGATGCCATAGACCATCTCACCCTGCCCTACAATTTCATGGACACACAACATTAACTCTCTCCTTACTAGTTTACGTGACGAGCCTGCAATCTGGTCACATCTACCGCTATCATTATACGGGAGATCGGCAATTTTCAAAATGGTCTCCCTACCCGAATACTTTATCGGTTACAAAACTTCCCATATGGTATTCCCTGAACATGGTTCTTCAAAGTTAATGCTATCCTAAATAGGTTCTTGTGGAACGGTGGCGCCATTCGTGTGGCACTATGGACCTGCACACAATCAACTTATTGCGGGGGCATTGCAGCCGCAAGTGTCTACGCTTACTACGCGGCATCTCACCTTCTGACTATAAATGACTGGTGGTATAATTCACCCACGGACCCTGCTTTTGCACTCGAACATATAGCAATGGAGGGCATCCCACTCTTGCGACTCCTATATTGCCATGCGAATCTAGACTTCCTACCCCCAGCTAGTAAAACGGTGATCCACCTCTGGCAACACACAGTCAGGGATAGGGGCTGGCAGGGCCGTTTGACGCAGACGACCCCGTTGTGGCATGGTACATATCTGCGCCCAGTAGCCGTACTGTCTGGATTCCATAAATGGGACCTGTTGGGTATTTCCACTTTAGGAGATGTCATGCAGGGCACTACTCTTAAATCATTCCACCAATTACAAACAGGCTTCCAGTTACATCGGACGCAGTTTTACAAATACCTCCAACTAAGGCACGCTTTGACGCCCGTGATTCACACGATCGACACCCTGCCAGAATTTCATCCCCTGGAAGGTAGACTACTGATGGGGGATTTAGGAGCACAAAAGATACGTCAAATCTATCAGACATTAATCCCCCATACTCGTACTACTATACATAAGACCAAGACGGCTTGGGAGGAGGACTTACCTGACATAAGAGATGATGACTGGGCAGAGGCCCTCGCCAGCCCTCGTGGCGCGGCGGTCTCCACGCGTTTTTGCCTCATCCAGGTCAAGTTTCTACACCGTATATATTTCACACGCTCCCGTCTCTGGAGGATGGGGGTTATTCAGTCCCCCACATGCCTCAGATGCGGAGAAGCAGAAGGTACTTTCCTACACATGGTCTGGGAATGCAAAGCACTGCAACTTTTTTGGCGTAAAATTGTGTCCCGCTTGGGACAGGTCCTGTCATGGGATCTCCCATTTGACCCTAGGTTGTTCCTGCTACATAGTACGGAAGGGATTGGCGGGAATTACTACTAACAACATTTGCTTTTCTTGGGCATCACACTTGCGAAACGGGACATCGCTCAAACTCGGAAGGGGACCTCTCCCCCAGCAATTGGTGGGTGGAAAAGGGCGATAGATACATGCATGGGAGCAGAAATTGCGGTCTTTCAGGCCCGCGGCTGTCCTCTAAAACATAGAAAAATATGGTTATATATCGTGGCATTGATTTACCCCCTTATCACAATTAGACCCTCTATAAGATTGACATTATACATCTATCTGCTCACTACACTACTTAAGTCATTTAATATCACTGTCTATTTACATTCACATTTCGACATCCTGAGCGCAGTGGGGTCTGTGACAGCCCATGTCATGTTTCAGCTGTTCTGCCTGCAGTTTCCGCAGGTTAATTGGTTGTGCGAGCTCAATGGCACTGTTGATTTGAGGTGTCTTCATAATTTATGCAATGGGCCTCGGCCCTTATGTACCATGGAAAATTCAATAAAATGTGTTGTAAAAAAAAAAGCTGCCATAGACATTGACAAGGAAGTAGAGCAGTCGAAACTGTGTATGAAGGAGATGGAGAAAAAAGACACCAACTGTAGTGTAGTTTCCAACACAATGAAAGTAGCACCTGATGTGGGTGAGATTTTTAAGTTGTGTAATAATACTGGGAAACCCAAGCAGCATACCAAGTCATGCTATTGGTGTGGGATCAATTTGCACACTGCAGACTATCGTAAATGTATAGCAATTAACACAGACTGCAGAAAGCGTGGGCGTAGAGGCCACTTTGCGGTGGTTTGTAAACAGGAGAACAAACTAAGAGTGGCTACTGTGGATGAAGAATGCATGGTGGACGCACATGGGAATAGAATCCTTAGTGTAGAAGATATAGAGGACGGGAAGGGGAGGAGATGTAGACCTAAAGCAGAATTTGTGATCAATGGGAAGATTGAAGAGCATATGGAGGACTCAAGCTCCCTGCATACATTTATTCTCTAATAAATGTTTGCGAAGCATTGGTCAAGCGTGAAACTGTTGTCCAAAGATTTTAACCCTGGGGGTATCAAGGGGAAACCATTAACTTGGGGTTACATGGGAGTCTACTATGGAATTTGGAGGGCAAAAGATTAAAGGGATGGTCTACATAGAGAAGGATGGGCTACCTATATTGGGTTGGAAGCATCAATGCAACCTCAACATCATCATGAACCCAAGAGCACCCAATCAGGTGATGGTAGTAGAGGACATCTCATTATCTGACATTCTAAATGAAGCTTGGGATGATTTTAGAGAAAAATTAGGCCATCTGAAAGGGTACATTCACAAAATAGTGTTAAAGTCTGATGCTTACCCCACTGTGGTGCGGCACATGGCTTCGAGAGGTCGCCAACCTCTCTGGCTTTCGAGCATGGGACCTTATTGGTATTTCCCTACTGGGCGGCATCCGGGGGGGGGGGAATCACATTCAAACTTTTCAAGAACTGCAATCTCACTACTTCCTCCACGCTTCCCAGTTCTACCGATACCTGCAGATACGACACGCCCTCAATTCTCACATCTTAGATGGCACCACCCTACCCGAATACAGCCCACCCGAAGCCCAGACTATGACCGGTAACCTGGGGAAGGGGGGGATCTCCCGTATCTACCGATCTCTTATCAACAACACCCCCACTACAATGTCACACCTCAGGGACAGATGGGAGGGCTGGCTCGGGTCTTTGGATGACGCGGACTGGAGAGATGCACTGATGGCCCCCAAAACAGTTACAGCTTTGGCAAGGCTCCGCCTAGTCCAAGTATACTACCTTCACACTGCCTATCTTACGCCGCTGCGTCTCCACCGCGCTGGGCTCCGACCTGATGCATCCTGTCCCCGCTGCAGCCACCCATGCGCTGACTTCTACCACATGGTGTGGCTTTGCTCTGAGTTCACGGGTTACTGGGAATCTGTAACTGGAGAACTCACTGAGGTTCTGGGTTGGGAGGTTCCCCTTCACCCCATGAATGTCCTGCTGGGTATCACTGAGGGAATGGACGGGTCCAGGGCTGAACAGCTCTTTCTGAATACAGCGCTGATGGTAGCCAAAAGAGACATCGCAGCCAACTGGCTGAACTCGGCCCCCCCCCCCACTATGACGCGCTGGTGCAGAGGGGTAGATTGGTGCGCCGCCCAGGAGCGGCCCCTGTACGAGGCACGAGGTTGCCCGAAGAAATTTCGCAGAATGTGGGGCAAATGGGTTGGGGTGGTGGAGGACTGATACTCTCAGAGCGTGCCCACGGACTGGAATGGGTGCAGCTCTTTGTTTTGCCTTTGCTTTGTCAATCACTTCACTTCCGCTGGTGTAACATCTGCTTATATTTGCCTTGCACGTCTGAGTGTGTTTATAACTGGTACTGTTCTTGCTGTTGGTTTCTCACAAAATCAATAAACTTGGTTATCAAAAAAAAAAAAAAGTCTGATGCTATACCAATTCAGTACAAGGTACGGAGAATTCCCCTAATTGCTCGGGCAACAGTGAAGGAGATGTTAGAATAGATGCTTTTGAATGCGGTGATTGAACTGGTTAGATGTTATGTTATGTTATTAACACTTATAACGCGCACGGATACTCAGGAGTGTCCCGGCGCGGGAGCCATCTGCGAATGCAACGGAGCTGAGAGAAGCTGTGGATTAATTAAAAAGCAGGGTCTTTAGCTGCTTCTTAAACAACCTGGGGTCTTGAGTATTCCGCAGTACATATGGAAGGGAATTCCAGGCTTCAGCTGCCTTAAAAGATAAAGAGCTGCCCCCCATTCGAGTAAGACAAAAACGGGGACTCACTGCTAGACGCTGCGCGGCTGAACGCAATTGTCTTCGGGGGACGTAAAAATCAAAGCGTCTCCTAAGATAAGGCGGCCCAGATTTGTGAAGAGCTCCATGGGCAAGAGTGAGGGCTTTAAACTGGACACGTTGCGCCACAGGGAGCCAATGTAGGGTCCGCAGATGCTGTTTTATGCTCGACCTTCCCGAGATGCCGAGCAGAGCTCTTGCTGCAGCGTTTTGAATAGTTTACAACTTTTTCAGCTGGTATCCAGGCAAGCCAATATACAGTGCGTTAGCATAGTCAATGCGTGACAAAATAAGGGCACGCGTCACCATTTCCTTGGCTGGCCTGGGTAGCAGTGGAAGGAACTTCCTGAGCGATTTCAATTTACCAAAACACACTCCGGACAGTTTTTTTTATCTGCGTGGAAAACCGGAGGTCCTCACTAAACCAGACCCCCAGATTCTTAACAGGATTGCCCACAGAATTAGGCATAGGGTACTCTGTGGGCCAAAGCTCCTCCCTAAATTGTGGGGGAAAAGACCCATACAGAAGTACCTCAGACTTGTCCTCATTGCACTTAAGCTGAGCCCGTGCAAGCCAGTTAAAAACGGCTGAGCGACAATTTTTGGCTCGATCCGGGGACAAGTCATTTTCCTTCCAAGTGAAGAGGAGCTGTGTATCATCTGCATAAGCTATAATCTTAGCTCCCAGCTCCTCTGCTAGATAGATGAGGGGAGTAACGTATAGGTTGAAGAGAAGAGGACTCAAAGTGGAGCCCTGCGGAACTCCCGTGGTCACCTTTCTTGGGGCCGAGGAGAACGGAGGCAACCATACCTGCTGTGTTCTATCCTCTAAAAATGATTTGAGCCAATCCCATGCCAGATCTGATACGCCAATGCTTGAGAGACGGGCAAGTAGTTGGCGATGGTGCACCGTATCAAAGGCGGCAGAGAGATCCAATAAAATCAGGGCCGCTCTGCCGCCTGCATCCAAACATTCTCTTATAGCCTAGATAGATATAGATGTCTAGATGGATATCTCCAATAGTAGTAATGACAAAGAAGTCCGATGGGAAGTACAGGTTTTGTGTTGACCTCAGATCCCTTATCCAGAATGTGGTAGTAGACACACGTTGCCAAACGTAAACAAATTGATATTGGGTTTGTGGGGTGGAAAGTATTTTTCTAAACTAGACTTGAAAAAATCCTTACCACTAAATCAAACTACATGAAGAATACAAGCTACTGACGGCCTTTATTACTATTGAGGCTACTTTTCAATTCACATGGATGCTGTTTGGTTTGTGTTCAGCAGCCAGCATATTTCCAAGCAGGGCCGGACTGGGAACAGCAACCAGCCCTGGCAGGTTGCTGCTCAACCGGCCCTGGGAGCGGGGGAGGGGGGCTGTGCTAGCAAAAAGCAATGCTCCCGCTTTTCTTACAGGGGGTTGATATTGCAGCACTGCTGCAAAACCGGCCCCCAGAAAGAAAAGCAGCCCCCGTGGGCATTAAACCACCCACCACCCCTCCGGGGAAATGTCCGATGCCCGGCGCCCGCTACGGCCCCCTGTTTCCAAGAATGATGAATGAGGTGTTTAAGGGTATGGCAACATCCTATACTTCCAGGATGATATCTTAATCTTTGGTGAGTCAATTGAACAACACAACATGGTCCTCAGACAGGCTTTACACAGAGTAGGAGAGGGAGGCCTGTCCCTCCGAAGTGACAAATGCACATTTTTGGTGGAACAAGTAGAATATTTAGGTTATAATATTACTGCTAATAGAGTAAAACCCAAGGAGAATTTGTTAGATGCTATTAGGTTAGCTCCTTCGTCTGTTGATAAAGACCATTTGAGGTTTTTCCTAAGCCTCATTGAATAATATGCCAAATTCCATTAAAGGTTTTCTGATAAGACAGAATGCTGTTAAAGAAAGGGGACAGTTTTGTCTGGGGTGATGAACAGCAAAAGTGTTTTGAGCTCATAAAAAAATTAATTTGTGGTACTGGGATCCTGATATCATTTGAGACCAAACTGATGTCTGTGCTCACTGCTGGTGCCAGTGCCATGGGCATCGAGCAGTTCTCTCGAAAATCCATGGACAACATGAGAAAACAGTGGCATTGGCTCCAGAACCTTGACCACCTCTGAGAGAAATTACTCGGCTATAGAGTGCGAAGCCCAAGCAGCAGCGTGGGGGGCTGAATATTTCAGAACTGGGCTGTGGGGAACCAAGTTTGTTTTAGGAGCCTACCACAAACCATAGTAAAGGTTCTGCTTCCAGGAGGAGCTGGCAAGGGATCTGCGAGGTTGGCCAAACTTGCGGCTCCACCTCAGGAGTATAATTATACATTGGTGCATATTCAAGGGTGGAGGAACTGTTAAGCTGACTGCTTAACTAGGTTGTTGTTGGACTAACGTGAGGTGGATGGCCCTGTTGTTTTGGCAAGTGAAAATGAGGGTGCAGTGGCATCAATGCAAGATGTGATGGAGGTTGGGGGTGCACAAGCCATTACGGTGGAGGAATGGAGAAAGGAAATGGAGGCTGATCCCACGATTAAGGAAGTGAAATGGTTAATTTTGTTAGGAAGTAGGAGGGAAAGTTCTGTGGCGCTCTCTGTCAGGCTATATCTCAAGGTCTCGGATGAACTATCAGTGTGTGGTCATATGGTAGTCATGAGGGGTAAAACATTTGTCCCTCCTCTTGGGTTGTGTTCAAAACTAGTGGAGACAGCACATGAGGGGCATCTTTGGAAATCTGAGACAAAGAAAAGATTAAGAGGAGAAAAGTGGAGGCCAGGAATGGACGAACAAGTGGTTAGGTGGGTAAAGAGGTGTAGTGTATGCAAGGAGGGTGAAAAGCGATTGAGAGTAGGAGTGCAAACAGACGTGGAACAAATACCCGATCCAGGCAAGAAATGGCACATCTTGAGCTTTGATTTTATCGGGCCCATGAAGGAATTGAGGTGTGAATTGAGGTATGCTATGGTGGTGGTGGATGTACATACGAAGTGGTTGATAGTCAAGTTGATGGGGGAGATTATCACTAGAGTGGCGGTTTCTTTGTTGAAAGAAATTTTGAGTGAGAAGGGTGGTCCCTCTCGAATCATAATGAACAATGGCACACAACTGACCGCCTGAGATGCGAGTTTTCTTAGAGTCTTATGGAACTCGACACAATTGCACCTCACTATATATGCCACAAAGCAATGGAGTTGTGGAAAGGGCAAATAGAATGGTCAAGGGTACCATCTAGATCGCTGTAGCAAGTGGGCAAGATGCAGAAAGAATGGTCATGGAGATGGTGTGGGCCTATCGCACTAGTGCCCTGTTGTAACGGGTAAAACCCCATTCAAAATGATGCAGGGGAGGTTTCCAGGAACGAAATTGGTCCCTGCCTGGATGATGGAGAGAGTGGAACAAGATAGAGGGGGGGACCTGCATAGAAGTCGGTAATGAAGAAATAAAGTCACCACATGCATCAATGAAGGAGATTGGGTGAAGCTTTGTTGTGGTCAGGAAAGTGGGGGTTTGACAAAATTCAGAGGCCCTTTCAAAGTTGAACCGTTTCATCGTTATTCAGTGGTCCTGGAAAATGGTGAAAAGTGGAACAATAGGCAAGCAGTCTTGTATCAAAGAGGTGGTCAATGTGATGTCAGCAAAGGGGGGCAAGGGAGCTGCAGTGCCTTCATGTTGATGCCCGATAAAGACTTGTGTCACTGAACGCGAGAGTCTGTTAACACTGTGGTGGCTTCCCGGGATACAGGAGATGTGAGTGTGGAAATTCTTGAAGGGTCCGACCGGCCTGCATATATGGCAAGAGGCATTAGGAGTCACCGACCACCTGTTTACTTGAGAGACTATATTCAGTAGAGTTTACAATATTTCTTTGTTTTTTTTAGTTTTATTTCAATTATGAATTTTCATCACAAGTTTTTTTTTGTTTCTACATGTAGTTTATATAATTCCATTTTAATGAATATGTTTTGCCTCTTTATTTGCATTTGTAAAGGAGGAGGATATGGTATATACTTGCAAGCAATGTTATGACTATGTCATATAGAACTAGGAATGCAGTTGTGTTAGGTTCTAGTTATTGAGCTAGAGCTCCAAGGATGTCAGTTGGAGTCTGACTGGCTGAGGGATCGCTATGCTTAAGTTGTAGGTAAACTGAACCAATAAACAAATTCTTTACTCCCCCTTGGCTGTGGAGTCTTTGGTGTAGGGTGCAAGAGTGTGTAAATTGGTGTACAGGTTGTGTTACATAAGACAGTGAGTGTTACAAGGTGTAGGAGTCACATGTCCTTGAAAGCTCACTATACTTTATTAGGATTAAAATGTACGAATTGCAAGTGACAAAAGTATCTCTAGGTTGAAAGCAGTAACCTACTTACCTAGCTAAATAAAATAAAAATCTGTCATCTGCATGTTACATGATGTACTTTGCAAGGGACATATTAACCCACTATGCTATTTTGATCCAAAACTGGGGCCAGACAAAACACAGATCTCATCAGCAAATATGTTATTCTCCAGAGCTATCTTACCATTATTATTATTCCCTGAGATTTACTGGGCACATAAAGATCTCTGCAGCAGGTGCTTTAACCCCATAAGAGAGATTTTAAAAGCAGAATTTGCAACAGATTAAGCAGGACAGATTTGCTGCCACATTTCTCCTTGCTGCCAATTTCTTTGTGGCAATGTTTTAAAAATATAAATGTGTAAATTAAGGCCCAGATTTTGTGTCGGGGTTGTGTCACTTTTTTGGCAAACCCTGATGCAAAATCGGCTTGTTAAATCTCGTAATGCACTCAAATATACTTATGATAGAACTGCTAAACGTATGTCTGAGGTGTTAAGAGCTGATTCTTGTGATGTCACTTCCTGTGAGGTCATAGGTTGTGATGCCACCTGTGATGTCACGTTCCATGATGTCATGCGCCATGATGTCACTTGAATACTGCTTAACTTGGTGTAGTCCACTCATTTATTTTTTTAGGACTTGTTCTGTGCTCTGTCTATTTTTAGACTGAATCAAGTCCTAATGGTAGTTGTGACTGGGCCTACCTTTGCTTCTCGTAGAGGTGACAAAATTAGCTGATCATCAATTAGTATTTTTGTTGATTGCTGGATGCACAAAGGACTCTTGCTATCTTGAAAAGAGATGCTTTCTCGTAGCTTTGGTGATCTTGCATAATCAAAGATAAATTAAATGAACGAAGAAAGCAAAGAAACTCACTAAACAGAGGGAAAAGGCTAGATTCTGCATAAAAACTCCCAAGGCAAGGATGATGGATGGTGAGGATTCTGAGACGACTTTAGTCAGGCACTTAACAGCATTGAATATCAAAAACACAAGATGAAAAGCACAGAAGGCTGAAGAAATCCAAAGGGGGCAGGGCAGAAGCTACATGTAAACTCGGCTCGTTATGGGCTCGAGGTTCCAACAGGACCTCGAGCTGGGCCAGAACCTGGCTTCAGGCTCGAGCCTGGCTCGAGCTTTGAGTGGCTCGCCCACCTCTAGGATGTAGTGTGCCTCCTGGCAGGCAGTGAGGAAGGTTAAGTGCACGCACGACGCCCCCGGACCCATGGCGTGGCTAAACATAGATAATGAAAGGGGCCGGATGGTGCACAAGCCGAGTCCCAAACATAGTCATTAGCAGTGGCGGCTGGTGACATTTGAAAGTGGTGTGCCGAAATAGTTGTCGCGAGTGAGCGCAACTATCATAAGTGAGCTTCGGGGGAGGGAGGGGTGTCCCCCAAGAAAAATTTGAAAAAAGACTGTGAAATTCATGCATTTTAAAGCAAATTTGATGAAGCAAGACGGTTTATGAAGCAATAGTGTTTGTGTAGACTTGAAATATTTAAACACAGGAAAAATATTCCATATTTTACAGAATTATAATTGTTTAGTTACTGTAGTGTGCAAATTTTACAATGCAACAAGCAAGGTTTGTAATTATGTTACCTGCCCACACGGTTGTCTTGTCTGTCTACTGTTCACAGTGCACCTGTCTGGCATTTTCTTCTTAGTCTTGATATGATGTTAATAAAGGCATTTCATGATAACGACATAGCTGCTCCATTCTGTAATTAGAGAACTTTATAATGGACTTGAGATAACAGTGCTCTGCTGCAAACCCACTGGAAGTCCTGACTTATGCTGACGAGTAACAGCGAGATTATCCTTAAAATGCAGCCTCCAAGATGTTTCACGCCTTGCTCAGGAGATTAAGAAATATGATCATCTAGACATATGTTTCGTTCCAATGCCTGAACTCAGAGAGCGGGTGAACTATCTGAACTCGGAGAAAGGGGCTAGCAGCCTTGTCTCGGACACCGGAGTGCAGGAACAAGTGATGAAAGGAGGGGGTGGCGCTGGTAGGAAGTGGATAAGACATAAGAGAGAAAGGAGGGGCAATAAAGGAAACCGAGAAAGTAAGAGATGAGGGACGAAAGAAGAGAGTATTGAAGCGAGGGGAAGAGGCATGTGGGGGAAGAAAGAAATGGAGAGAGAGAGGAATGGAGGGAGAAAAGGAAAGCGTGAGGTAGAGGCATTAGAGTGAAGGAAGGAAGAGAATGGTAGAGGCATGGAGGAAGGGAAGAAAGTAAAGGAGAGACATGCAAGGAAGGAGGGAGGAAGGGAAGCCAGAGAGGGATGGAGACTGAGTCATGGAGAGAGCAAAGACATGGGAGAGGACAAACTCACCATTCCAGGGGCACAGACAACAGTAAATAAGAATGTGGCTGTGCAGGCTGTAGTGCCGGTGCGGAGGCCCGTGCAGGCAACAAACCAGACATGATACATCCAAAATGAGAGGGTACCGTGCCCCCAGACTGGAGCTGTGCGCATGCGTCCATTGTATTATTAAATGTATTCAGCCTCAAGGAGGCTACAAAAGAAAGTAATTTGAGCAAACAATCACATATTTGATAGCGTGACGTCACACAACGGCCCTCCAACGTGCAGCGCGGAGTACAATACTTTTGAAAAGGGGCCTCTTAGAAAGTGGTGCCCTGGCTAACCACCACACACTTTTCCCAAGCCTTACAACAACGTCTCCGTTGATTAGTAATTGCAAACACACGTATCAGACAGCCATGCCTTAGCTTACAGGAACTGAAGCAAAATTTCGAACCAGAAACACGTCCGTGGCAGTGGGCATTCTCCTATTGTTTAGAATGATAAGTCGTTTGTGAACTGGTCTCAAAATAACTTATATTATCTTAGCTATAGATTAATCAAAGACAGTCTGTCCACTGTGAGTGACTATCCTTACAGAGCAGACAAAGGCCTACTGCTGGAATTTGTACGAACCTCCACTGATTTTTATTCTGAGTGATCGGATTTCCTTTGGCAGCGGAGAACAAGCACTGCACCATGTTTTAATTTTCACCATTTAGGATTTCACGAAGTTCAAGTGGAACTTACTATGAATGCCGATGCTACTGCTGCCTTCCAGTAAGGTCAGGACGGACGACGGAGCAGGAAAAGTATGACTCATCGTCTCTCCCACCCCCTCTCGCAGCCTGCTTCACCCCTCCTAAGCCCGCCCCCTCTTGTGATGAGTTGTAATTGTCGCCACCCACTCCCTTAATGACCCGCTCCAGTGAGGTTAGGTTTCAAATTACCCTAAACATGAGGCGCTAGTAAAGTGTCATAGAACTTTAGTGTGATGCAAATTTTGTTATCACGATTAAAAGACTATAGACACAATTCCTTTTTCAAATATATTTAAATTGTGCTGGATATAAAAAGAGTTCCAAATGCCTTGCACTTCTTATAGCTCTAAAGCATTATAAAGTGCCAGTATGAGGTGATGATTATTCATTTGGCTGTCTCTTCGTTCAGCCCACAAGTAAAACTTTAAAGCACCATACTTTGCAGCCTTACATTGGTGCCAGAATTGTAAAATGCAGGATGCTTGCAGAAGAGACTGTTTAATTAAACTGAACTCTAGACGTTTTGGGGACTGAGAGGTAGCGGATGGGAGTGCAAAAAGTTGCCTAAATTGCACTGGCTAGTGTTCCTCCACATATTCATGAAGACGGGAAAAATCTCACTGCCATAGGATAGTGACAGCATAATATTTTGCTTTAATAGCATTAAAGAAGAGCTTTGAAGATGGCCCGACATTTTGTTGACTCTTTTCAGCAGGGCAAACCTTGGGCTAGAAGACTTTCCTTTAAGAGTGGCTGTGATTGTGCACTTTAGAGAGCGCCGAGCAACGTTAACAAAATGCTCATGTTAACGTTGCTCGGCGCCCTCTAAAGTGCACAATCACAGCGCCGGCCACTCTTTGCAACAAGCCTTGTTGTTGGCATAACGTTGCTCGGCGCTCTCTAATGTGCACTATCAAAGCGCCGGCCATTAATATACTCTTTTCCTGGAAAAGAGTATATTAATGGCCGGCGCTTGATAGTGCACATTAGAGAGCGCCGAGCAACGTTAACAGGAGCATTTCCTTCCACCCGCGCCACCAAGCTGATTGCTGTAAGTAATTTAAAATGTACTATTACTTACAACAATCAGCTTGGAGCGCGGGTGAAAGGTACATTTTCTCGTCATCAAGCATCAGCTCACTTTGGATTCTGGAAGTACTTACGTGGTGAAGTTGAAGTCTCGTCCAGCAGTGAGTCTCTTCTTTACCGGAGCCACCCACCCACGACGAGCAGTAGTAGCAGGCAGCCTCGGCCCTCGCACCAGAACACGAGGTGTGTGTCGTGTCGTCGTGTCGCAGTCCGAGTGTCCGACTACGGACTACAGTTAACTCTTACGCTTCCCAAATCCCGTGCCTCGCTGTGACTAAGCCAATCCAGACGCTGCCCCAGCAGCGCCAGGATTGGCTTGGGCAGGGGTACACACCCGCCCATTAGGAGACCGGGGGCTGCGCCATGAAGCAACCCCGCTCTTCTAATCTGCAGGCTAATGCGCATGTGCGCCACGGGCTGGTCAGAAAAATGACCAGCCCAGAACTGAGCATGCGCACTAAGTGCGCTACACCCGACGTCACCACCCCCCCTTGTCCTGATGATTGCCGGGCGTCGCCCGGTGATCGTCAGTGACCGCCCGGCACGGACTTCAAGTAATACACCTGTACGTCTGCCAGACGTACAGGAGCATTACTTTGCATTAGTGGGGCAACGCCCCAGCGCCCCAATGGACGCACCGCCGCTGGCTCAGGTGCCAAACGTGTGCCTTGATGCTTTTCCCGCTCGGTCTGGTTCGGCGCCCCAGTCCTGGGCCATTTCCTGTTCATATCGGTACTTTATCGGGGCTAGGTGTTTTGCATGGCCAGGGGGATGCGCTGGCCCACATTCATCAAGGAATCTCAGATGTTAATGATTATGTTCTGTTATTAAGTGGTGCCCCGAAGCGACTTTCTTGCCGTGTAAGCGCTAAATCATGAAGTTATCACCTTGCCGAGGTGAATCGCCTGGAAAGCCAGCGAAGCCTGGAGACCAGCAGGTTTCCTCTTGTGCTTATCTGAAGATACGAGAGAACACGGGGACACCTTTGCCCTTCTGCTTAGCCTCTGGCATGTCATGCCAGTTTCAGCGAGCCGCACCAATTATTGGTTGGGTTCAGGCTCTGCAGGCCACCATAACCTGGTGTCCGCGAAAGATGATTGAAGTTGGGAGTGCTGCTAAAGTGATACAGCGCTTGGAGGAAAAGCCGACTTTGGTCTTACAGAGACACCTGCTGGTCTTGGATGGGAATTCAATTGAAGTAGCATACCTTAAGTATTGCTGGTACTCGGGTAGGGCGACCTCCTAGAATTAGCAGTGCATAAGTTAACACGGTGAGCTGAGTGTTGTAGGCCTGGGGCAGGCTCCGCAGGCGCCTAGCATACCCTATATTATTTTCTCCAGACCAGCCCTTGCTACACTACCCACTTATACAGATAGTGAGGAAGGTCAGACGTTGCACAGGCTTCAGGCAGGGGGTGCACAATATCGGGGACCTCTTCCAGAGCGGCCAGTTCATAGACCGCCCGGGGGCGGGGGATGCCGTAAGCTGCTCCGCGATGGACACACTAGTATATCTTAGATTACGAGCTCTGCGCATAGTTTATTATCACTCCTTCCCGCAGGAACTGTCTACCTGCACAGCACTGGGGATGCTCATTACCACTTCATCTAGTAGAAGTAGACACCACTCAAATTACTTTCATATTTCACTATACTAATTCAACACTAATCCTTTATGGGTTCCGGAGTAGCTTGCTACTCGCCGAAAAAGCGCTTCGACGCCTCGTCAGGGGTAGTAAGTGCTATAAATGCAATTACAATACAATTACAATACAATAGTGGGGACACAACACAACACAATAGAAATAGAGGCTCCGCTAACGCAACCTAAAGCCAGAATGCACTGGGAGAGGGATTTAGCAACAGTGTTTCCTGACAAGGAATGGAAATATTGTAGCAAGCAAATAGGAGAGCGGTCCCCAAATGGCAGACTCCACTTTATTTACTTTAAGTTCCTGCATCAATTAAACCATATCCCCCTGAATGTGGCAAAATGTGGGAGGGGGGACAATGACTCATCCTGCCGTCGCTGTGACGCCTCAGCAGCGGACTTTATGCACTTGGCCTGGGATTGAGTAGCGGCTCGTGTCCTGGCAGAGTGAGGGGGGGCGCAACGGACGACAAACAACAAAAGAGACACCAAAAAAAAATTACTTACCTGCCGCATCGCCGCATCTCTGCTCTCCTGCTCCGTCCTCACCAGCAAAGGCTCCCAGAATCCCCTGTGGCCAATCCTGACACTGCTGGCATGCTGCTGGCAGCATGAATGCGCTGTCAGGATTGGCCTGAGCACCGATGATTTGCACTCCCAGTTAGGCTGGGAGCCTGTGCTTGCTGTCTCCAACCCGGCAACACAGCTCGGGCTGGAGACAGCTTCAGTGCACGCCAGTTTGGCGTCCTGAGACAGCCTGCCAAACCCACAAGTACACATACAACAGTGCCCTGCCCACCACTCCCCCTCCATGACGGCCCCCAATTAGGCCTCGCCCCCAAGACTCGGCTATTGAAACAAAAATAAAACGATAATAAACACTTTTATTAACGTTTTATTTTTAAAGTTTTGAGGCTGGTAGGGGGCTGCTGGGATTGTACATGTATTGGGGAATACTGGTCCAAAGTGTCCACTCGGCTCACACACACGACTGGTGTGCTGTTGTGACCATCACCAAATATGGCTCTTTTGGGATGTACCCTTGACGTGCAAAAGGATCTCCAGGGCTTTGTTTCTGTTGCGCTATTACTAGCACAGCGGCAGGGCGCTTGCATTTGGGACAGAGATAATGCGCCTACCATCCATAAATGGCTGAAAGACATGGTGCATTGCAGGTGTGTTCAACCAGTCGACCGCAAGCTACCAGTAGCTCGCACAAACCTTCAGAGTAGCTCCCAGCTTTAAGTTTTTTTAGCTAAGAACTGCAATCGATAAGTGTTGTGTTTTCCTTTTAAAGTTAAGGAAAGGGGGGCGTGGCCAAGATGGCGGAGAGCTAAGACGTGCTTTGCCCGCCCGCCCGCCGATCTCTAGCACCGGCCTTTGGCTCCGAATCGCACGGGAGGCGGCTGAATTTACATCTTCAGCACCCAGGCGCAATCGCCAACTCACCAGGTGCGGCGCCCGGGGCTCTGGTGGCTGTGCTTCGTGCCCCTGGTCCCGAGTCAGGCCCGAGCGGCGGAATGGTGGCGTGCAGCAGCAGACGGCGCTGGCGCGGCTGTGGGGGCTGGAGTCCTGCGTCCCTGGCCGCTGAGTGACATCGCTCTACCGGAGTCGCCGGCTGGACCCAGAGGCTTCTTCCGCCGCATTGGACCGGCGAGTGACGACGGCGGTGGTCGGCGGCGGAACGGTGGGCGGCATCTTGTGAGGAGCAGCGGCCCCTCCTGTGTGGAGCCGGAGCGCACGGCGACCCCACACGCAGGCTTGGAGGCCGGCGGAGAGTGGAGCGGGCTATCGGGAGGCATTTCGGCCTTCAGCCTAGCGGAACAAACCAGGGGGCTGCCGTGGTGAGTCATATCAAGCCCCCATTCCCTGCTGCAGCTTTGACTCCCGGAGCCCCCTCGGAGGCGCCTAGGCCGCATCGGGCTACGCGGCGGACCTGCCTAGAGCCCAGGCCTCTGGTTGTGCACCCCATCCTGCGCCCACGGGGAGGGATCCTGCCTGGATTCGCTTTTTTGGGATTAGCTGGGCGGGTCCCCCCGCTGTCGGACTTTGTGGAGCAGTTGGCGGTCCGGTGGTGACGGCGTCGCCTTGCCATCTCCCGATACTGGGCCCACAGAGACTGGCGCTGCATCATTGAAGGGGCCCTGCACTCGGCGGCCGTCGCCGCTCTCCCGCGTGTACTTGGCCTGGTTTCCCCCTCCGCACAGCTTCGTTATCACACCGGAGGGGGCCGTGCACTGGTGACAGGCTGCTGGCCTTGCTCCCCCGCCTTCCTCTGGCATATGCTGCGCCGTGCCCTGACGCATCTGGGCCTGGACGGCAAGGACGCCCCGGGGCCCAGCAGACTGTCGGCTGACAATTCGCAGTATCACGCACCGGGAGCGGTTTGGAGCTGGTGCGCACACGATCGGTCCCTGGGACGCGGAGCGGGGACCGTTGAGCCGGGCGATGCCGTGCCGCTGTGACTCATTGTACAGCCCAGTCCGTGGTTGCCGGTGCCGGTGGCGGGGGGGGAGCTGAGCATGACATCCACCCGAGGCAGGAAGGACAAATCAGCCACAAGAGAAAAATCGCTTAAGGATTTTTTTGCCCGGGCACAGAGCGGGGGGTCGGCGGACTCCGGGCGGCCGGACGCGGCGGCGCAGATGGCCACCTCTACGTAAGCGCCAGTGAGGCCTTTTTGGAATCCCTGTTCGCTGCCTTGCGGGATGACCTCCAGACAGTGAAACGTGATCTCATGGCAGAGATCAAGGACATCCGCAAGGATGTGGATGACATAGGGGAGAGAGTGGCATCCCTGGAGGACAGGAGCGATGCCCAGGACACCGAACTGGCCGCCATGCAACAGGAGGTACTCCGAATACACGAGCAGCAGGTGGACGTTCAATCTCACTTGGAGGACCTTGAGAACCGCTCCCGCCTCCACAACATTAGAATCCGAGGAGCACCAATGAAGAAGCTGGCGATATCTTTAAATATGTGCGTGAGCTCTTCAACCATATCCTGGGCAACCCGCTGGACTCTGATCTTAAGCTGGACCGAGCGCACAGAGTGGGTCCGCCTAGGGCGACAACGGCGCCTCTGGTGGACATTCTGGTCTGCGTCCAGGACTTCTACACCTAGGAAGAAATTTTGCGCAAAGCTAGATCGCTTCAATCGATCACCTTCCGCAACCAGTCGCCCGTCCTCTACGAAGATCTTGCTGCTATTACGCTCCAGAAAACGTAGGACCTTCCGGCCCATCACGGAGGCCCTGCGCCAACGCAATATCTCCTACTCCTGGGGGCACCCGTTCCGCCTCGTATTCCGGCATGATGGCAAGTTGTACCAACTCCGTTCCCTGTCTGAAGCAAGCAAACTGTTGGGGATCACCATCTTGGAGGACACGGACGAGAGGGAGCGCTCGGACCAAGGGTCCAGCGATGGTCGACCGAAATGGAGACAGCAGCGACCACGACGACGCACCCAGCGACCAGATCCACTGGTGGTCAAGATAGAGCAACAGGCCGCCCTTGAGGCTCTGCCAGAAGCCTTAGCCAAGACGTCGACCACGTGACTGAGCCTGGCTATCATGGTGTATCCTCCCTTTGATGCTTGGGGGGTTGGGGGGGAGGGGGTTGGGGCTACCATCGGCCACACGACAACCCCATAGACTTTCCCTCTGTTCATCCTCGGATGACGGACTAATGATCGAACTCAAGATCCTTTTTGGCACATGTTGTGCCCTGTTTTTTCTGTTCCAATTTTTGAGGGTCTTTGTTCCATTCTTCTCTTTACTCACTCTTCTCTTCTGTCTTTCTTTCCTAGGGGGCCCCGGTCCATGGGGTGCTATTGCTTCCTCACTCTTGCGCTGGCGTTGAGGGTCAACCCCTATAGGCCTTTCCCGGGTTTTTGCACCTCCGGTGCTCATGATCGGCGACACCCTCATCTCTAGGTTCTAGATGCCACCATCCTCAGTTAAGATTCTCACTCTCAATGTGAGAGGGCTCAACAACCCCATTAAACGCAGGGCACTCCATTCCTATCTGGAGAGTACAGGGGCGGATATTTGCCTCCTTCTAGAGACACACTTGCTCGCTAAGGATTGCCACCGGCTTAGGTCCCGCGCCTTCCCGACACAATTCTTTTCCTCCAAACCCTCCAAGACCGCAGGGGTGGCTATTTTGGTCTCAAGGGCTTTCCGGGGGAAGGTGGTGCAGAAAGGGGTTGAGATAAAGGGCAGACTTCTCACTTATCAATTTACCATAGGGGGCCACACTCTAATTGTGGGGTCTATCTACGCACCTAATGAGGGTCAGGAACGATTCTTGCACGAGGCCCTCACTGAAGCTACCGCAACCCAGGAGCGTCACATACTGATAGGGGGAGATCTCAACTTGGTGTTTGACAATGACTTAGACAGATCGGCACAGCGCACAAGCCAGGTTGGCGCTCTCTCGCCTACAGGGCTCACCAGACTACACGACCTAGGTCTTACAGACTTGTGGAGACAGCATCACCCTCGGTCCCGAGAATTCTCATATTACTCTAGCGCACACAAAACATATGTCAGACTAGACTACTTTCTGGGTTCGAAGGCTCTCCGCGATGTCACGCTCTCGGCTGACATATTGGTGGCGGCTCTGTCCGATCACGCCCCAGTGGCGGTTACACTAGCCCTACCACAGATTCGGTGACCGACCAGACATTGGCGCTTCTGCGACACTCTATTGCATCGACCGGACACGGTTGCCCAGATACAGCGTGCACTAGAGGACTATTTATTACACAATGACAGTCCTGACACTGCTCTTTCTACCCGATGGGAGGCCCTTAAGGCAGTTATTATGGTAGAAGTCATCGCCATCTCTTCCACAGACAACGCAGACCGTAAAACTAAAAGGGAGGAACTGACACAGAAGGTGCGAGAACTGGAGCAGATGCATCAGCGCACCGGGGCCCCCCGCATATGGCGACAGTTAACTGCAGCTCGGGCACAACTGGCTGCCATTGACCGTGACAAGGTGGAATACGCTGCGATGCGTCTGCGGCATTCCTTCTATGCTGGTGGGGACAAGTGTGGGCGACTGCTCGCGCATAAGCTCCGGGAGGTTAGACAGCGCGAGGGAGTTCAGGAGATTAAGGACCATGCAGGAGTGTTATGCTCGGACGATGCGGCTATTGCCGAGATCTTCCGCAACTTCTATGCCCAACTCTATGACGAACAGCCTTTGGAGAGGGCGGATATAGACGCTTACCTAGCCCAGGCCCGTCTTCCTGCCCTGACACCGGATCAGGCGGATCATATAGAGAGAGAGATAAGACCGGAGGAAGTCATAGCAGCTATTGCTCGTTTGAAGTTGGGCAAATCGCCTGGCCCCGATGGCTACACAGCAGCTTTTTATAAGCGGTTTTGCTCAACGCTCACCCCCCTGCTCACCCGGCTCTTCAATTCCTTTGCGGCACCCGGAGCGATCCCCTCCTCCATGCTGGAGGCAGCGATAGATGTCATCCCTAAGCCGGGGAAGGACAAGACGAATTGTGGGTCCTATCGGCCTATCTCGCTCTTGAACATTGATCTGAAGCTCTATACTGGAATATTGGCCACCCGGCTTGCCCCCTATATGCCGGGGCTTGTGGACCCCGATCAGGCTGGTTTCATCCTGCAGAGACAGACGAGTGACAACACTAAACGTGTCACACACCTCATAGAAAAGGCCTCCCGCATCCCTGGAGACTACATGCTCCTAACCATAGATGCGGAGAAGGCCTTTGATCGGGTCCACTGGCCCTATCTCGAGCAGGCAATGGTCCGCATTGGCATGGGGGAAAAGATGCGGACGCACATTTTTAACTGCTACCGTTATCCCACAGCCACAGTACGGATCAATGGTCACACGTCCACCCCATTCCCTATTAACAGAGGCACGAGGCAGGGGTGCCCCTTGTCGCCCTTGCTCTTTGCCCTCTACATGTAACCCATGGCGCAGAGAGTCAGGGACCACCCTCAGATCACTGGCATTCGCCTCGGAGGGGACACGCACACTATAAGTCTATATGCGGATGACGTACTGGTCACCCTAGCGAACCCTGGGATAGTCTTGGGGACCTTTTTGGAGGAATTGGATACCTTCGCGAGCGCCTCCGGGTTTAAGGTTAACCTGACGAAATCTACAGCGTTGAACCTCTCGTTGTCGCCTCAAGAGCGGGCGGATCTTCAGGCTCGACACCCCCTGCAGTGGTCTGATGATGTTGTCCCTTATTTAGGGATACAACTGGCCCCGACCTTGCAGGCCATGAGGACGGCTAACTACTCCCAACTCCACACACACATCCGCACCGAGCTGCGGAGATGGAAACACTATCGGATCTCGTGGCTGGGGCGTGGCGCAGCTATTAAAATGGCGATCCTCCCCAAAATTTTGTACCTTTTTCAGACGCTCCCCTTGCCGCCCCCTACAGGTTGGCTGCATAGGGTGCAATCGGAACTCTCTCTCTTTATCTGGCAAGGGCGCAAGCCGAGAATGAAACGGTTAGTCAGCTTCCTCCCACCTCACGAAGGGGGCCTTGGGATTCCGGATCTCACGCTCTATTATAACGCCGCGCAGCTTTGACACCTGGTCGAATGGAGCCGGGCTGAATCCGAGAAACACTGGCTTTTTCAAGACCGTGCAGTTGCTGGCACGTCTCTCATGAAAATTCCCTTTCTCCGGAAATCCCACTGTCCCCCCAACTTATACGCTTCACAGGTGACACGCACAACCCTTACAGTTTGGGATCGGACCAATACGCGCCATGACCTAACAACCTTCCCTTCTCCGCTTACATCACTTTTTGATAATCCTGACTTTAGCCCCGGGATGGGCTCGCAGTCCTTTCTATTGTGGAGAGAGGCCGGATGCCGAGCCTTAGGCCTCTTATTTGATAAAGGTGACATTATCCCCTTCTCGCAACTCAGGGCCGATTACAGCCTCCCAGAATCCGAACGTCTGCACTACTTACAGGTGCGACATTGGGCTATGCATCCTGGCAACCGAACACAAGCGACTAGGCTTCTCACCCCCTATGAACGGTGGCTCATCACACGGTCTTCGGACAAGAAGCTGATCTCGGATCTGTATAAGATGCTCTTGTCCCGCTATACCCACACTTATCATGCGGGACGCGCGCGCTGGGAGAGGGATCTTGGACGTAGTCTTAGTCCCAAGGAGTGGGAGGGTGCATGCTACAGAGCACGCCACACAGCAACGCATGTAGGCTTTACTGAAACATTCACCAAGCTTGTCTATTACTGGTACTACACCCCAGAGAGACTCCACCAAGCCGACGCTACACAGAGCCCTGACTGTTGGAGAGGGTGTGGGAAGAGGGGCACACTGGTTCACCTTCTATGGGACTGCGAACATCTCCGGACTTACTGGACGCAAATACTTGACGATGTTGACAAACACCTTGACACGGAAATCCCTAGGCTTCCTGCATATGTCCTGTTGGGGGTACCAAATCCGCTCACCTACCCTTTGAAATCTAGGCGAGGGAAGCAGATAGCCATAGCACTGGGCACAGCCATTCAGAACATATTAATTCATTGGAGAAGGAAAGGCTATGTTTACTTTACATTATTATCAGAGCCTGATATTGGGCAATGCTACACTCAGATTTATGACCCATATGGGTCACAGAGGTTCAGAACTGAAGCCCTGTGGAATTTAACTCTTGAATAAAAGCCGTTCTCAACTCAGTATTGGAGCATGAGAACAAAATGAAATTTCTGAATGCTTTTAAATCAGAGAAAATTAAAACGAAGAGTTAACTTAATGATTAAGTTAACTCTTCATTTTAATTTTCTCCCTTTTTAAAGTGTCACATTTACAAACAACAGACATCTTGCTCCCAGCGGCTGGTAGACACTTTGCCATATTTATAACTGGAAAATATAGTCATATTTCTTTCAGTGGGAGAAATTTAAGTGAAGAAAAATGTTTCTATGAATCATTGTCTTGAGTGTTTTTCTCTACTTTAAATTAAGACAATTAAGTCCTAATGCTTTATGAAGCATGTTTCTTCACTTTAAATTCATCACATTTAAACAAATGGCTGTATTTATCTGTTATAAATATGGCATTATGTCTACAGGCCACTGGGAGTAATATGCCTGCTGTTTGTAAAGACACTTTGACATGGGAGAAAAATCAAATGATGAGTTTTGTGTAATGGATATAAACATAAAGTTAACTCTCCAGTTGAATTTTCTCCCGTTTCAAACTGTCACATTTACACACAGCAGGCATCTTGCTCCCAGTGGCTGGTAGACATGCTGCCATATTTATAACTGAAAAACACAGTCTTTTTTTTAAATGAGAGAAATTTAAAGTGCACAAAAATGTTCCATCAAGTGCACTTTAAATTTCTCCCATTTAACAAAACTGGTTGTATTTTTGTATTGTACATGTAACGGTGCCACATATGGCGAAAGGTATGTCCTGTGCCACAAGTACATACGACACAGGCTCTCAGTCCCCCATACACACATATCCCATTCTTTCACACATGTTCATACATCCCCACAGACCATGCTATAACTGATAATGGCAGCCCTATCATAGTCCTATCACAGTATTTTGTTCAAACCTTAGAATCGGGCTCCATGAACATTAGGTTTAAAGTCAATTAAGCTGGGCGAGGGGGTGTCTGGTAACAATGCCAGAGATACTTGGCCTTCAGTAGCTCACAACGATTTTCACTGATCAGAAGTAGCTCTCATTACAGAAAAGGTTGGAGACCACTGGGGTATTGTAATGCCCAGCAGGAACTATACTACACGTTGGTCCCGGTGGGCAGCTGGCCAAAAGACAAATGGAGCCGCTGCAGATACTTACTGACCACAACGGCTAAGAAGTCTGAGACTGAAACAGGCTCGGCACCGGAATCAAAAACTGAGCTTGCTGCCCTTACCCTGGCCGATACCCAGCCGGAGTGAGTGTAACTCTCTAAGTGTCCACACGATGGCGCCTCAGGGTGAAGCCTGTCAGTCCATATCCTGCTTAGCAGTTGGAATGTGCTGTACTGAGCTGACTACAGCTGAAGCCCCTTCCAGTCGCTGCAGCCATCTTGTCAATGACCCCGTTGTTGGTTTTCCTTTTTTTGTTTTAATGCTCTTCTCTTTACGTCATGTCGCCCCGGTTGCGGGGATTTATTATACTGTATGTTTTCAACAAAATCTCATAAAAAAAGTATTGCTCATACTCTAGCACCTGCAATGGCTGAGAGTGCTGCTGAAGAAACGCAGCCCCTAGAAGGGAGAGGCAAATATTACTCATACAGCGACACCTACTGTTCCTGACTAGAAGTGTCCCGGAAGTAACCAGAGGGCGGGCCATCTTCCATTCTATTTCAGATGCTTTGGAATCTGGCCTAGCTCCTGCGACCTCTCTGGCTTGGATGGCGAGGGGCCCCGCTCTTTGTACAGTGAGCCAAGCGAGAAGGTAACATTTCGCTGCATTCCTATCTTTCTGGGTAAGGTGCCAGATCTTTTTTTCCATAGAAGTTTCTTAATTCTGGTAACAAAGCACAAAACTCAAGGCGAATATAGATTGAAATCCAGTCTACACATAGCAGCAGCATGGTGACCTCACTCTTCCTCAAGTATAGAAGGCATCATCATAACAGTATCTACACATACCGGATTGGGAGCAGGTAACAAAAGGACGGGTCAAAAAGCATCTCATGTCAGGGAACGTACATAAGTGTATGTGTTGAATCGCTCCAGTCCCCACCCACGAGTGCCCCCAGGCCGAGACGAGAGATGACTGCGCCTCTGGTTCATTCAGGTAAATATGTTCCCTCACCTACAGAAGTCAGAGTAGGCAAGGAAGTTATGTATTACAAGTCTCTGCGGTTTGGTGATATTCCCTACTTGATCCCCAAATTCTGGCGTATTTTGTTGGACAACCTCTCGCCGTATATATCTCTTTTTCCAGAGAAGCACATCGGTCCATGCCTTTACTGAAGGGGCCATAGCCGACCTCCATGTGCAGACGATGTCCTGCTTGTCAATCAAGCAACCCAAGCCCAGCAAGATGCGCTTAGCTCTAAGTCCTCCCCACTCCCTCAGAATCCCCACAAGAGCTATTATTGTTGTAATAGAGACAGGTATTCTCATTACCGCCATTAATATGCGTGCAATTGACCAGAATAATGAGGGCAGGGCAAGACTGCTTCATGTGAAGGAAGGTGTTTGCTTCAACAGAGCAACATGTGCATTGGTGATTAGTGGCTTTATTTATTTTCCATTGTCTTTTGGGAGTAAAATATGCCTTATGTCGGTAATTTAATTGGATAAGAAGAAGGCAGGCTAAAACAGCTAGTTCTCACTCAGGCCATTTTTGCTTTCCACCACTCATTTTCATCTAAAGATCATAGGTCATCCTGCCAAGTACAGCGCAGTCTCAACAGGGACTCTGGCGTGTTAAGTCACTAGAGAGCGATGTATTCTAGAGATCCCGTGGTCCCACATGACTTTCACAGTTAATTTAGCTTCAAACAGGTTAAACTCAGGTAGGATCGTAAGTTGGTCTCGTATGGTGTTGAGCATGTAAAGTTATTGAAGAAATCGAAAGAATGGAGAGATATGCAGGGTGAATTCCCTACGAAGGTCTGCAGAAGATTTCATGTGACCCGCTTCCCACAGATCACCCAGTTTAGGTATGCCAATACAGTCCAATATATAAAATTCTAAAGTTTAGGTGGTGCAAGGCAACCAATCATCTACTCATAATAGGGTTTCCTGTGTGGGTCGTTTATACCATCTAATATATTTCTAGGCCATTGTCCAGGCCCTTAAGATCATTTTGGTTATCTCTGGCAGAGCATTTTGGAGTCTGGAGCTGTATAAAAAGCGCAGGACGCCCTTTCCAAGAATCAAGTCTGATTCCAATTGGTGGGCCTGGTCATCCCCATCTCCAAATACCCAATCGGTAACCACCAGGGAGTGGGTTGCTCAATAATACAATTGGATATCTGGGGCTCGCAAACCCCGGGCGTAAACCTAACGCCAACCCCCTGGATTTGAAGAATTTCCGCCCAATTTCTCTTCTTCCCGCCGGGCTAAGATGCTGGAGAAATTCATCAATAAAGAACTGATGAAATATGTTGAATCGCAGAAGATCTTGGATCCCTCTCAGAACGGGTTCGGCGCCAATCACAGCATTGAGTCTGCCCTCATTATGGCTACTGACTGTATTCGTGCGTAAGTAGATCAGGGGTGCGGCGGTTCTGATAATGCTCGAACTATCGGCAGCATTCAACACCATCTGTCCAGGGCGTATGGTTCAGCGCTTGCGGCATGTAGGAATCTCTGGGAAAGCCTTATAGCTTTTACATTCATTTATGTCAAACAGGGCTCATATTGTCAGCTGTGGAGGCTTTAGAGCCAAGGCCTTTAGCCTTCCTTGTGGGGTGCGCCAGGGCTCGTCTTTGAGACCCAATCTTTATGTGACTCCCTTGGCCAATCTGGTGCAATCCTTTGGATTTCATGTGCTGTCCTATGCTGACGATACGCTAATTATCGTCTCCATTTCGAATTACCTGCAGCGGGTGTCTGAGAGGTTCAATCAGTGCATGTCCAGCATCATTTGCTGGATGAAAGACAATTCACTGAAGATTAACGCAGACAAAACCGAAGTGCTGGTGTTTGGCTCACAGAATTCCATCTGGTCTAACTCCTGGTGGCCGGCGATATGTGGTCCCCTCCCGGTTCCAGTTAGGACAGCAAAAAATCTGGGGGTCATCTTCGATGATGGCCTGAGTTTTGACGCACAGGTCAGCCGCACGGTTAGTACATGTTTTTACATTTTGAGGATTTTGAGAAAGGTTCTGCCATTTATTCCGTCTGAACTGCACCAGATGATTATTATCGCTCTAGTCACCTCACGGCAGGACTATTGTAACGCCCTGTACCTGAACATCAATGGCGTCTCCCTCAATAAGCTCCACGTGGTACAGAACGCGGCGGCCCGTCTTATTTTGAAGATTCCCAAGCGTCTGTCAGCCAGGGAGGGGATTCGTTCCCTTCATTGGCTCCCCAACAGGCAGCGTATCTGCTTTAAGGCTCTGAGCATGGTGCATAGCAAGGGTACGCTACAGCTGAAGTCTCTTTTTCATTAGTACACCCCCGGGAGGCTCTTGAGATCCTCCTCACAGAAAAAGCTTGTGATCCCCAGATTTCGGAAGGCAAGATGGGGTGGTCGCTCCTTTACGGTAGCGGCCGCCAAGTTATGGAATTCCCTACCCACTTTCATCTCCAACACAGACTCCTATCCGGTTTTTAAAAAACATCTTAAAACCTGGATTTTTTCGTCCTATGCTGTGGCCTATGCGCCTCTATTCTGTCTCCTTTTCGTCTGCGATAGCGCCTTGACACCTTCGGGTATGAGCGCGCTCTATAAGTGCTATTCTATCCTATGGTGGGAGATTGCAATTAGAAAAGGAGATAAGGGGTTGGTGACCCACCCATTCAAAATCCCCAAGAGAAGCTTGTAGGTTTTAAAAGCACCACAGAGGACTCTCGAAAAGGAAATTCTGTAGGGTGTATAGATATTGAGGAAGCACAATCTTGTATAGGGCGACTCTACCAAGTATAGACAGCGGGAGTTTTGACCACCTCTCCAAGTTGAAACACGAGCTCTGCATCAAGGGCATTATATTAGCATCCCAGCAAACCAGTGAGATAGAGAAATGTGTGTCCCAGGGTATTTGAATCCATCCTTTCTAACTTGAAGATGGGAAACCTTATCCCAAGCGACCATGTCTCCTCTCAGCGGAACCAGGACCAACTTCTCCCAATTAACCATCAAACTTGAACCGTGTTTATCAAGTATTAGCATCAGGTGGTTTCTAGTTTTGGGGGGTTTCTATACAAATAGGAGGATGTGATCCCTGTGTAGGGAGATGTAGTCCTCCGTCACACTCCTCCATTGGAGACCCCATACCTTCGGATCCACTCAGCTAGTGTTTCAGTGACGAGTGCGAACAGTAGAGGGGTGTGTCCTTGCCTAGTGCTCGCTGTATCGAGAAGGGGTCAGATAACTTGCAGTTGGCTTGTACTGTGGCCCATAGATATGCATAGAGTGCTTTGACAGGAATCGTGACTAGAATGGCCCCACAAAGGTCCTGTGGGAGCCCAGCCCTTTTGATGGCTTTATTGAACAAGGGAAGTAGACGCAGGGATAAAACTGAGGCTTATCTTTTGAAATATTTTAAAAGAAATACATTAGGCCCTGGGGTTTTCCACAACTGCCTGGACACATTCTCTGATCCGATTTCTTCCTGTGTGATAGGAAACTCCAAGGCTTCCCAGTTTGAGTTCTCTTGGGATTTAGTTGGGAGGCCTGTGATTGAGGGATGTTGGTATTCTACCTCAGCTGAAGGGTGCTTGGCATAGTGGGCTTTACAGAATGCAGCAAAGGGGTCCACAATGTCTTTGGCTTCAACAACTGTCTGCCCTTCTGACGTGTGCAAAAGTGGTATGAGTCTGGACACATGATCCTTGATCACCAGCCAATATAGTAGATTACTGGACTTATCTCCAGAGTCATATAACCTGCTTTGCAAGGCCCTTCAGATGTGCCTTGCAGTGCCAAGAGTGAGACTCTTTAATTGTGATTGAGAGTTTTCCAAGTCTTGGGGGAGAGTGTAATCCCCCGTTTCCCACATAGCTTGTTCTAACAGCGAGATCTGATTCATGACAGTATTTATGTATTTTACTTTACCCTTCTCTCCTTGTTAATATAAGACATTGTCTAACCTCTGATCACCATTTTAAAGTTTTCCAAAGGATCGAGGCCGACTGGACTGAATGTTTATTAAAGTCAAAGCAGTCCACTGTGTCTTGTCTCAGACGCCTGCTATGGATTAAATCTGTAACCACCATGGGCTCATCCTCCCTGCGCCCTGTGGTTTCTTGTTCGGGCCATGTAGATGTGGCATAACTGGGTATGGTCAGAAATACCCGTCAGTATTCCTCTTCCAGCTACTTCTTCTGTAGCCATTCTGAGAAGAAAGAAACAATCCAATAGGGAAAAGGAGTTGTGGGCACCTGAGTACTATGTAAAAGCTTTGACAGTTCTGTGCCATTGGTGCCATACCTCAACCAACCCCATGGAATCCGCCCAATTGAGGAGATGCGGGGAGCCTCGTGTGCCATTTCTGTGGGGGTGCTATGTGTCCCAATTTGCCTGTATGAATGCGTCAAAGTCACCGCCATCAATATTCTACCAGGGGCTGCACCAACTGACCGTGTGGTGAGGCACTGAAGCGGGTGCTCCAATGTAAGGGTGACATAGACAGAAAGGCTCGCCCTTGTAGTGAACCTGAGAGGGAGACAAACCAGCCCAGACTGTCTAGCATCGTCCGTTCTTCTATCAAGGGAATGAACTTGTGAATGACAATCACCATCTCCCTGGACTTGGATGTAAAACCGGCATGATAAACTCTATGGAAGCCATAACGGCCGAGGAATGCGCACTTATTGTCTAATTAGTGTGTTTCCTATAAAAACAGAATGCTGTGGGACTGGCGTTTCTCGTATTGGAGGAACGGCCCTCTATTAATATGGTGGTGTAAACCATCAACATTCCAAGACAGGAGCTTACATGGGTCTCGTGTTATCATCCGAGCATGTCCTGCCATCCAGAATTGGTGCAAAGTCACCCGAGGATGCGAGTGATGATTGCAATCCTCAATAACTGCCTATAACTTAACTGAGACCCATATCCCTCATTTACCCCCTCCCCACAGTTTCAACCCAGAAGCGTCTGTCGCCAAAAGATACTGGCAAACACAAGGAGATGATGGAAGGAGTGCTGAAACTTTTCAGACACTCACCCTCAGTCACAGATCTGGGTTGAATCCATCATCATTCTTTAGCTCACTTCGCCACCTCAGTTCAGACCCAGCTATATACAAATCAGTCTTGACCCTGTGCCTCATGGGAACAGTCCAGCCCGAACTGCCAAGCCAGGTCTTCCCTGAACCGGAAACAAGCATCCTGGGACCGGTTCTGGGTAACAGCCCTCATCAGCCAGGCTTGCTTGAATCCAGTGGCAAAGTGAGCAAGGGACCCACGTCTGGGCATACCCTGCCAACTTAGGGCGAACAAAGATACTGAACATCCATCCCCAAAGGAAGGAGAACAACCAAGGACGGGAGAAAATAGAGGAAAACTGAAGATAGTTGGGAAAAGAAAATGGGCAAAATCAGAGAAGTAAGGAGAACGGTAATAAATCAGACTTGTCCAATGGGGTGGTTGTGGTAGAACCTCTGTTGTTTGC
Organism: Calotriton arnoldi; assembly: GCA_963921515.1. NCBI lineage: Eukaryota > Metazoa > Chordata > Amphibia > Caudata > Salamandridae > Calotriton > Calotriton arnoldi. Next base: position 2,814,939 of record CAWUFW010001126.1, on the reverse strand, counting down.
TTTTGATTGTCGTCTCCCAGGGGCCATAGTCTTAGGATCTCAGCCACCAGGGCAGCCAGAATCAGCGGCTGAGCCCTCGTCTCCGGTGTGGGAACCTTGTCATGTTGGCCCCATTGGGGAGTGTCCCCCGGGGCGGTGGCACTGTCTGCGCAGTTGATTCCTACCTTCCAGTGGCTTCGGATCGAGTTTCTGCGCAGGGTTGTCGCAGAAGCACCACTACGCTAGCATTAACTCTTTGCATTCCTCTATCCATTTCCAGGCACACTCAGGCAAGTCAAGGAAATGGCTTTTGTACTTTAAGATGAGTTAGAATCCTGGCAGGGAAGAGCAGTGAATGCTTTAGTTGGAGGCGCTCTCAGTTGTTATTTTACTGCTGTGAAGGATCAAGGCGCCAGGTCTTGCAGGCCTGAAACTGGGCAGAGATCTGCTCCCGGCCCGTGTACATTGATAAAACAGACTGCTCCCGTGCCCTGCTATTCCTCCGAACAGTGAACCTTTCAAAAGTCAGACAAAGAGTGCAGCAGACGTTTACATGCCAGGATGATGGTGGATTATAAACCATCAGTTTTCAGACATCAGATTGGTGTCAGAGGTGGGGTTTAAACTAACCCTGGGCATAGTTTGCGTAGTAGCACTTCACGTAGCTACATGAAGTACATTTTGAACTACACGTAGCTATGCAAATTACATAGTGCGTAGTTGTGTGTTTGACTGCACTGTACAATAATTGCCAAAGGCATCTTGCACAGTGCAAGTTAGAATAAAATAAGTATCTGTCTTTATATGCTAAAATGCATATAGCATTTCACAAAAGTGAAATCAATAAATTAACAAGCAGTGAGAGAGGTGATGATTTTGGTATCCTCCCTAACCTAGGGAGAGAACCAAGCAGATGCCTTGAAAACAAAAAGCACATCTTTTGAACGATTCAGTGGTGGTCCCATCCTCTTAGGACCACCCCAAGCACAGTTATTGGCAAAAATACAATCCCAACCAAAGGCCCTGCAAAGCATTATGGGACGAGATTAGCAGTGGGCAGTGAATATTATAGTATACAATATCAAAATAATTCTACAAAGAGCTGCAGTTCCACCAGTCGTTACTAGATGTCCCTCACGAGTCAAATGCAAAAGCTTCATGAAAGGGTTTCAATGCTTTTGCATTTGACTCGTGAGGACATCTAGTAGCGACTAGTGGAACTGCAGCTTGATGTATTAATAATTTCAATGCTTTTGCATTTGACTCGTGAGGGACATCTAGTAACGACTAGTTGAACTGCAGCTCTTTGTAGAATTATTTTGATATTGGACACTATAATATTCACTGCCCATGCTAATCTCGTCCCATAATGCTTTGCAGGGCCTTTGGTTGGGATTGTATTTTTGCCCATAACTGTGCTTGGGGTGGTCCTAGGAGGAAGGGACCACCACTGAATCGTTCACATGATATGCTTTTGTGTTCAAGGCATCTGCTTGGTCCTCCCCTAGGTTAGGGGGAACCCAAAATCATCACCTCTCTCATTGCTTGATATTTTCATTGTCAAAGTTCACTTTTGTGAATTTGTTATATGCTTTTAGCATAGAAAATTGCTTTAACAAAGCATTTGTATGTGTTTAATATACTGCTGCTACGCTACGTCGATTAGCACAGTTTTTTACTCTGCTACGTGCAATGCAATTTGCGTAGTGCGTAGTAACACAAACTTTGCATGCTCTGTGAGCGTAGCAAAGTATTATGCCCAGGGTTAGTTTAAACCATCAGCCTCTGAGCACCGGTATGGGTTCAGTGGTGGGATTTAAAACCAATAGCCTCCTGATGCCAGAAAGATGTCCGTAGTGGGCTGTTTGTTGAACCACTGCCTCTAGATGGCGCTGTACTGTGTGAAGAGAGGCGTGTAGCCATCGACCTCCAGATACTCGCCGGATGTGGTAACTCCCCAGGGGTTGATACTAGTTCAGTGGCCACGGTAGCTCCCCGGGATCAAGATCTATCCTTTCCACTAGTTCTCTCCATCAGTGTGCAAAATGGAGGTCCACAAGGGAGGCCAATGGGGAAGGCAGGGTGAGGGGAAGACTGGCTGTGGGATATTTAGAACACATTTTTATTGTTTGCAGCTCTGCTTCTTAGAAGATCGTCTGTCTGAGAGGGGAGTCGAGAGTTTAAAGGAGGAAGAGACTGCACGGAGGCAGAGGAACACCAGCAAGAGACTTTGGAAGAGGTGAGAATGAAGAGAAAAAACATCTGCCCCTGGGATGTCTACATACATACATTAGGCTCCAGTGCTGGGATGGTTTGTAGCAGGCGTGCAACGCCCATTGGGCTCAAAGGGCTTCAATCGCCCCCCCTCCGTCGTGTGTGTCAGCCCGGGTGAGACAGCTTCCCGGGCACACACACAGCCGCACCCGAGTACTTCACAGGTCTTTAAAAGACCATTTACTTGCTAACGAGGCTTTGTTGAGTTGTCACCCCTTCTTAGAGCCCCTGCATCTCCACTCTGCATATTGTTGGAAGAATCAGCCCCCCCCCGACATTTTTGGTAGCCCCCCCCGAAATTTGGCTCTAGTTGCGCCTCTGGTTTGTAGACAGACACACTGGGGCAGATTTACAAGCCCCTTGCGCCACTTTTGCGTCACTTTTCCCATGTTAAAAGTGACGCAAAAGTGGCGCAAGGGGCTTGTAAATCTGCCCCACTGTATTCAACCGTGGCGCAAAATAGTCTGTAGTGCTTTTTTAAAAAGCCTTTTTATTGATTTTCCAAATTTGACAATGCTTGACAATATTTTCCATACTGAATAACAACATTATATTCAGTACAAATTAAGCGTAACTCTGCTTTACATATTTGAGTTTGACATTATTAAATACATATTTTACTAAAATTCTATCAGAGTACTCAGCATATCTTATTTCCCGCTGTATAAGGCAGACTATATATTCGCAAAGTAAACAGATAACCATTATGAACCACCCCACACCCATGTGTCCATCCAAAAAGGTAAATCGCCTCGTCTCTGTAATCTGACTGCTGCCGGGAAGATCCAAATAAATAATCGGCCCACTGTTTAAGCGCCGTGTGAGTGGAGCTTGGTACAACCGAAGAAGGGCTCAAGCACAGGGTAGGCAGGGGCGAGTGAGGTATTCTTCAGCCAAATACACCTTGCATCTAGCTGGCAACCAGCATATTGTCCTCCATTGCTGATTCTGAAATGCTTCCAATGAAGGGCTAGCCTAGGGATTCTTGTTTTCATCTTTTTCGGGTTACCTATGGACTTGGGCAAGGGTTTTCCAAAACTCCACTATCAGCTGTCTGCATATGCCCCTTTCCTCTTTGCGCAGTGCAGTGCCTTCTGCGTCTGTCCATTGCTTGACTATCCTCTTCCAGACGGTTATCTGGGGAGGTTGAGAGGACTTCTAATGTACTCTTATCACTCTTGCATGAAGACAATGCCCTATCCCATTGGATATCAGTCCTACCTACTGTGTGTGCTATGTCCTCTGGTACCTCTGTCCAGAGCCCTTACACTACAGCACAATCCAACATTATATGTTTAAATCCAGCATGTTCGACATGATACCTAGGGCATTCAGATGGTGTTTCGGGAAGGGACATATTAAGTTTGCTTGGTGTGAGACAGGCTCTGTGGAGCATATTAAATCATATGTATTTAAACCGGGCGTTACGGGACACTACATGCAGATATAGTAGAATCTGTTGCCACTCCTTTCCATTGAACTCCTGCCCTACATCTGTCTCTCGGCGGCTGCAATGTTACCCCTGTGTGTTCTTGAAGTGATGTATGGATTCATGTGATCAACTTCCTGCCACGCCCCATGGTGTGTAGCGTTTGCAGTACTGCATGCGCTTGTGGTTGCGTTTGGGATATGGGCCACAGCTTGTGGAGAGTATTTTGCCATATGTCAGGGACTGTCTCCTGTTCATCCTATATTCTTCTCCCAGGGGCTGAAAGAGGTGGATTGCTCCCTCTTTGAACAATTCTCGAAACTTGCCTAGTTCCCTCTCTAATCATATCAATTCTCAAGTTTTTAGTGGCCCTGGCTAAATAGGTATTCCTCTCAGGGGGATCACTGGTTCGTAGGGGAGTATGGGCATGGTTAAGCCGTGCTACATTTAAGGCAATTGAGAGCAGTTTGAACAAGGAGCAGGAGGCCCTGTGGGGAATGGCCTTGGGAACAAAATCTCAAGGAACACCTGAAGCTGAGGTACAGTAAACCCTAAACCCAGTTTCGCTAAGGTTGTATCGAGCTAACCATAAAGCTACCCATTGTAGTCAGGCAATATTCGTAAACATCTGGGGCCTTTGTGCCCCCCCCCCTCCCCCACACACACAATTGACGGGGAGCTTCAACTTAGATAGGGCAACCTGCCTCTCTGCCGATCCGCATAATACATCTCAAACTTGGGAATCTAGTTTTCAAAATATTAACTTTGAGATTACCAGCAGCAAGTTAGCAAAGTAATATAGTAGCCGTGGCAGCACAGGGGTGTGGACATTTTTCAAAAATCTACTTGGCCAATGGACAAAATGTTACAGAAATCTACTTGTCCTGGGAAGATATCTGCTTGTCCCACCTATTCCATAAATCACTAAGGTGGGTCTGCACAGAGAGAACCTGCACTGCAATCAGTGTAACATACTGTGCAATATATATTTCAAATGCAAGTCCAATTATGCAGTACATGGTCATGCAGCCCAAATGCAACTGTTGTACTGGCTGGTTGTACAGCATGCTTGCAGATGTGTCAGTGTGCACTGCACCCGATTATCAACCAGTATGCATGTGACAAATTTTCTAATGTAGAGAAATAGTACCTAAAGGCAGAGTGCAGGCTGGTAATTGACTACATTTCTTGAAGCGTATTTGGCATAGACTGTGTCGGAAAATGAACCTGTAGGACAGAAGGGTGTTCTCTATCCTCGGGCCAACTCATTGCTGTCCAGCTTCAAAAATAATCATATGTGATCATGCTCTGATAAATGTATGGTCGGGAATACCTGCACTTCTTGGCAGAGATTATGAACTGTTCATGGGGCAGCAAAAATCACGTAGCAGAGGTGCCGTGGTTCACTGAGGCAGTATCCACAAGCACAAATACACAAAAGGCAGTAATGGGCAGTTAAATCAATCTCTCCTTTTACACTCCTGGGCAGGTGAGGTGTGATTATATTATTGTGCACTCCCTGCTGCATCTCCACATTTGTCTCCCACACAAGGAGCATATGCAGCACTGGCAGTAGCAGTACAGGGTTCTCTTGTGCACAGTTCAGGTATAGTAATGGCAACAGCAGAGTACGCTTCCCTAACATGAAGAGGTGCAGCTCAACAATAGATGTGCATGTTTGTCTCACTGAGATTTGTAAAGTAGTCACTTTTTTCTTTAAAATCCGAGTTCTCTGCCACTTGTCTCTCCTTCCAATGTCCCCAGCCCCCACTGCCCACCAAAATGTGCCTATTATCTTCCGGGAAATCCTGTAATTCTGTTGCCGGATGCTGACATACGAGTATTGGGAAGCCGGGTGAAAGATACGGGGGCATATTAGCAAGACCGGCGATAAAATTATCGCCGTTTTAGCGGCAGGAAACTGCCGCTAAAACGGCGATAATGGAGCTTGCTAATATGCGTTATAGAATTCAATAGAAGCCCAGGTTAGATGTGCAGGACATCTAACCTGGGCTTCTATTGGAATTCTATAACGCTTATTAGCAAGCCCATTATCGCCGCTTTAGCGGCAGTTTCCTGCCGCTAAAACGGCGATAATTTTATCGCCGGTCTTGCTAATATGCCCCACGGTTTTAACGTTGCAGCAACTTGTGCAATCAGTTTGTTTCTTTCATAAGTTGAGCATCCCGAGGGTCTAAGTGACGATGCTTGGATATTTCGAAATGGGCACATGCATAAAGAAGGCACAGGCCTGCTGGAGTGTACTGATCGCCCACAAGTGCACACATGGGAGGAATGTATATTGGGAATATTCCTCAGGTCCAAGAAACATAAAGTCACCTCCAGATTCATAGATCTAGGGCTTATAGTTGCAAGAAGGTTAGTCACCCGAAGATGGAAAAATAAGCATCCCCCCACTCCCGACGATTGGAGGCGCTCGCTCCTGGTTTGGGCCCAAGCAGAAAGCACCGCATTACACAGAGAAGAGGTAGCCGGCCTACGCAAATACCCTCTTGCGCAATGCTGGGCCACGATAATGGTGGCGCTACAACACACGGGGCGCGAATCAGAGGGGACTAATTCACAAAATGGGAATGATGTCAGAAATGAAATAGAATCCTGATTAGAGAATAACCCAGGTACTGGATACGAATAGACTGACGCCGCTGATCTGGCGTTACATTCAAAAGCGAACCCAGGGTACAAACAAACACATAAAAGCTGTTGATACGTCGACTCACATTTGAAAGACACAGAGGGGGTGGGGCCAGGCAATCCCATGACGCAAATAGCGAGATGGAACTGATTGGTTTAGGTGTGTTGAGTTGTTGATTTATATTTAATTTATATTAGCGTTCCATTGTTCCAATCGGCATAATAAGGGCAAAACAGGATCAGTGAAACCTATTGACTATTAGTTGCCAGGTATGCTCATTATATTTTAGAGATACTACTGGAATGTTGTATACCTCTCCAATTTTGTATCTCACAATTCCGCTGTATACCAGAACATCTTACTAACGGCGTGTGCACGCCACCCGATTACCAAAAGGGATCATGCCAGAGTTGGACGCATAGAAAACACGGACGCTAGCGTGTTCACCGCGCTTGCATCTCGCCCAAACCGCTGGTTACGCTCCGCCAGGACTGAGTAAGGGATCTAGTGATATAGAAGGGCCCCCAAGGTTTCAGGTGCTGGCTCCTACTTTCCATCATCACCAGAACAAGGAAGGAACTATCTGGGGCATCTACCCCTGCACCTTCTTCGATGATGGATACATTCTGTTTATTTTTTATACCGGTGTTATAGATCCAGAACTGTGCGGCCCGCCTACTTCTCCAGATTCCTCGGAGACAGTCAGCGAGACCTGCACTAAGGAAACTTCATTGGCTCCCAGTTAAGTCCCGAATTCAATTTAAGGCTATGTGTTTAGCGCACAGAGCCTTTTGGAAGACTGGCCCTGCGATCATCCAGTCCCTCATTATTCCGTACCACCCTCCTAGGAGTCTTCGTTCCAGCTTCGCTTTCCGTGCTACTATAAGGAAAGTACGTAGATCCAGCTGGGGCGGCCGTTCTTTCGTTCAATGCTGCTAATCTTTGGAATTCTCTTCCCTTTGCTCTTAGAAGGGAATCCAATATGCAGTCCTTCCGTAAACTCCTTAAGACCCATCTTTTCAGTACCATTCACTAACCTGTCATGACACTGTTTGCCATATCCAAAGCGCTACGAGGCCTTAGGGTAGTAACGCGCTATATAAAACTACTTTCATTCATTCATTCATAGATAGACTTGCATAATCAGCAAGTTTATCAACTTCCTCAAGACTATATGCTCCATTGACAGACACAAGGATTCATATCTAACATGGCTTCCTGATGAAGGCTTAAAGCCGAAACGCGCGTAGGACACGATTTATTCCAGCCATGACTACTATGAATGTTCTCCTTGACTGAAATAGAGGTCAGACTGCAATTGGTGACACTAAATCCTTAACAAAATCTAAGATACCCCACAAGAAGAAAGTCTCAAAATAGTCCTAGCTACAACTAGAGGTTATCTGTAATGAATACAATGAATAATCCATGGTTTGCCTAAAGTACAAAAAACTGCTTAGAACCTATGTATTAAATCTATGTAAACATAGGCAATGGACGAATGTGGGAGTATGCTTGAGAGGATCTAGGAAGAACCATTACAGGAATATATATATCATATGGTATGCAATGAACTAAATATGAGCCTTTGTATATGTATATAATGTATTTGTATTGATTTTTAACAAAAAAAGATAAGAAAAATATAACATTGTTGAATGAATACAAATATTTTTGATAATGATTAACATCGGGTTAATGATATGTTCATATTGATATCTTGAAGGTCCACTGTGCATCAAATTTCCTAAAAGTTTTGTACACACTTACCAGAACATAGTATCTCAGGTATTCGAAAGCTGCTTAGAAATAGTAATGTATCAGACCTGCTAAGCCCGTATAATGTAATACAACAAATGCATGCCAAGTGTTGACATTTAAACTGTAATATATATCCTGAAGACGATGTACTTGTATGTAACAAAAATGCAAATAAAGAAATAAAAATAAAAAATGCATAAAGAAGGCACAATGACAGGAACACAGGAAAACCACCCATTGGCAAATTATGTAGGGAAAGAAAAAGAAACCTTTATGTCTACATAGGACGATTTCACACAGGTGAAAGAGTCACTTTTGCTTGGATCTAGTATGTGCTCGTTTTTACTGCTGACGTAATCGCGCAACAAAAATGGAACACTACAGCGGTTGCATAAAATTCTGAGGTGGGAATATTGTATAATTTCACGCAGTTGTCAATAAAACGTGATTGTGAGACCTACAAATTTATATTTTAATAATTTCTGCTTTATATTGAGCTCCCTTCTGCAATTTTTGCCATTTTATATTGTTGCAAATGACAGATGGTCCCCCACTGAAGGCAAGTCCTGTGTATGTGCGTGATTATATACAGAGCCACTCTAATTATGAGATTCTATAGCTGAAGGGTTTTCCACATAATCCAACACATGCTGCCTAAACTGCATATTTTAACAAAAAAATGTTGATTCTAGGTCAAACAGATCAAAAGTTACTAAAAAGGGGGTAACACGTCCTACCACACAGTGAAAAGCCCATCACAAGTAGTGCCTGGTCACGTTTACATTGCTATTGCTGTATTTGGGGGTTAATCTGAAAGTAATGAGCCAAGACATTTATACAGACAGTGTTAATGTGTACAGATGTCAAAATAATGAAGTAATACTATCAACAAAAATGTGCTGCATTATGCGACATAATTCTAATTTTTGTGGCCACATAAATTAGTCAACCCTGCTGCATAATTTAGACTTTTCCTGCCGCTTCATTACAGTGGCACTGCTTATTTAGCACAAACCGCCAGAGCACTGTGCATGGTGGGGGCGGTTTACAGTAGGTACAGGAGACGAGAAATGCAACCAAATAAAGGTACAGGCTAACAGGAATGAGGCCAAAATGTGGAGAATAGCCCGTCTCTTGACAGGATTAAGCCTACGGACGTGAGGCATTTCCTCTGCCGCAGTGGCAAGATTGGAAGATAAAGTGTGGGCACTGATTAAGCGAGAAGCCGTGGAGCGAAGGGGAATGTAATGGAATACGGAAGGGGCAAGAAAGACTGTGGGGAGGGTATTGGTAAATGAGACCTCGTCTGGGGCACAAATGTGGACATTGCTTCGATTCAGACGCCAAGAGTGGCCACATCTCAGTGACCAGTGTGAAATACGCTGCATGCATAGCATTGCCTGGATCACAAAGATACTTTCTGCCTGCTGCATTATGTGGCGTTTCTTTTATTCAAATTTAGCTTGATTTGTTTAACCCCAGGAAAAAGATGCAATTTAAAAAATGTTTCTATTGGGGCGTGGCTTAGCGAGCCATCATGGCGGACGTGTGCTAAGTGAGCTCCGTCCAGCCCGCCAAATATCCTGCTATTATCCTTGCTCCCCCGACTTCTAAGGTTCTTCGGTGACGACCCAGCGGCTCTGTCAACTCTTGGGGTCACTCGGTGCGATTTTCAGGCACCTGTGGAGGCAGCTGGACGAGCGAGCGGGGCCCGAGCGGGGGGCGGCCTGCCGGCGAGGCGGAAGGGCCGGGGAGTTGCGCACGGGGAACCGGAGATCAGCGGTGCTCCTGGTCACCTGAGGAGGGCGCTGGGCTGCCGGGGGTGGCCCGACGGCGCGGTGAGGCGGCGACTGAGAGGGCGGCCGCGGCCGTGATGTCCTGCGGCGTGGCCTGCCCCGGGAACTGAGGAGGTGGCGCTGCTGCCGACGTAGGCTGCGCAGGTGAGGAGCGGCTGGGAGAGGTCGGAGCGGGGACTTGCGCCCAATCGTCCCCGGCCGCGAGGGCGCTCCCTGGAGACTGGTGCCTCGGCGGAGGCAGGGGCCGTCCGTGTGGAGAGGTGCAGCCTCCCCCACACCTGGAGTGCTAGGGCGGATCGGCGGCAGCTTCGAGCCGCGGGGAGTGTCACAGTGGGGCCTGCTATCGGCCCTGAAGTCCACCCCTCCCCCTCCCCCCCGCCTGACTTTCATCACCATCCTCCCCGTGGGGGCCTACTGCATTGGGTGACCCGGCGTATTGGGCGACTTGAGCGGCCCGGGCGTGGGTGAGAGGCACCCCCTCCCCTGTTGCCCGCCCACGTGAGCGCATCGGCGGTCGGTCGGACCGTGCGCGTACCGCGGGAGAGCCCCGGCTTGGAGGCTGACATCGGGGGCGCTAGGGAAGGACCCTGCCTGGACGACCGGGGCTGCCCAGAGGAGGCCATCGAGCTTGCTGCGTGGCGACTTGGGGGGGAGAGCGAGGTGTGTTCCCCCCCTGATTAGCGGGACAGCTCCTTGGTGTTTGTTGCCTCGGCGGTGGCTGGAGACAGAGGAAGGGGGTAGTGGAACCCTTTCACACGCTGGGAGTAGCGGCGGGGAATCGGTGGTATAATCGAGCCACGTGGGGAGGAGATCAGGGACCTGCGGCCAGACCTGCCCTCGGCTGTTCTTCTCCTCTCACCCCCTGATTCGTCTCTCCTCCTCCCTGGGGACCACTTGCATCGGCGGTCAGTCGGGCCGCGCGGCCCCTGGGTGTGCCCCCGGGGTGCGGGTGGTGGCCCCCGGTGGCCTCCGCGCATTAACGGTCAATCGGACCGCGTACACTCACCTTCCCTGGGGCGCCATTATCGGCGGTCGATCGGGCCGCGGGGGCCCTAGGGGTATTACCTCTCGCAGAACTGTGTGGCCTCTGACGCGGGTCCCTGGGAAGGCTTGCTGGCCCTGAGTCGGGGGGTGTCTTCGGAGTCGGCTTGGGACCCAGACTGTCCGGCCAGTGCCTGCACTGCGGGAGCCGCAGCGTCAACGCCGGGTGGAGCCTCGCTCACACCTGAGGGGCAACTGCTAAGGGCAGACATGACGAGAGACAAGGGCAGCGGGGGCTCGACTAAACATGGACCCATTGATAAGTTTACTGGCCCGGGAGCGGTGGCTGGGGCCACGAGGGGCCAACATGAGACCATCCCAGACAATGCGGCGTTGATGGCAGCAATTACTCAATCGAGGGACATGCTGGACGCCAAAATCGGGGCGGTGGGCTCAGACGTCATGCTGCTGCGCCAAGACCTGCGAAACGCAGTAGCCCGCATTACGGAGGCAGAGACCCGCGTCTCAGGAGTAGAGGACGATGTTGCGACACTAAAGCAAAAGGTAGCGAATATGGAGAATATACAGAAGGGGCTGGCGCTCCGGGCTGAAGATGCAGAGGGACGGGCCCGGAGGAACAACCTGAGATTCGTGGGATTTCCGGAGGGATGCGAACATGGCAACATGGAACGTTTCCTTACTCAGTGGCTTGAGAGCTGGCTCCCTCCGGAAGTCATGTCCCGGTGCTTCGTCGTGGAGCGGGCCCATAGAGCGTTGATCCAGAAGCCCCCGGTGGGAGCCCACCCGCGGCCGGTGATAGCTAAACTTTTAAACTATCTGGATCGGGACGCCATACTAAAACAGGAAGAAACCCTGTTATATGATAATGCTCGCATCCTCATATTTCCGGACTACACACGGCTGGTCCAGCAACAACGCCAATCATTCATGGCCGCGAAGGCCCGACTGCGAGACCTCAAGCTGCCGTACGCCCTCCTGTTCCCGGCTCGCCTGCGGGTAGTATACCGCTCCTGCACCCACTTCTTTGATACCCCGGAGGAGGTCTTTAGATGGACAGATGAAACGGTTCGAGTGCGAGTGCACACGCCGCCGGGGCGGGAGTCAGATTCCTCCTCGAGTGGAGTCGCACTGAAGGGACTCGGACGACAGCGGCGAGGGGGCAGTAGACGATCCAGATCCCAGCGACGCTCCAAGTCGTGCGGGGCCTCCTCCCGCGGGGGCTCTGCTGCCGGTCAGCAGACATTGGACCTTTGAATTATGTTTTTCATGTGGCGCCGCTGATCTCTGCTAGCTGCTTGGGCTGAATAAGTTGGGGGAGTTTTAACTTGGGCTGCATCCCCACCCGTTGGATGCTGGTTGGGGTTGGGCCCTGAGGCCATGGGCTGTTCGCTGGGGATCCATTGGATGGGGTGGCCCTTGTCTCCCTGTTGGGGACTGGGGGCCCACCCTGCCGCGACAGATACTTCAGCGTTTTTGAGGTATGGGGTGGGGGGTTTGTTGAGGGGGGGTTGTTCTAGGGTACGAGTTGCACTTCCACGAGGGGTTCACTACAATACACACACGCGCCTCCGTGACCCACCGTACGTGCTATGGCACGGTCCGCTCCATAATGGCTGGACGCTTTGAGGGTGGCCGGGAGTCCCCGGGAATACTCCGCGTTATCAGTTGGAACGTACGTGGGGTGCTAGATAAAATTAAACGGGGCGCTGTCTTGCGTCAGGCGAAGAGGGCCAATGCCGATATCCTCTTGCTGCAGGAAACCCACCTAATGGGTACGAAGGCCCTATGTCTGCAGCGATACGGGTACCAGCAGGTTTTCCATGCCGGCTTTGCGAGGGGCTCGCGAGGGGTAGCAATTCTAGTGCACCGAAGAATTCCATATATACACTCTAAACAGTGGGTTGATCCGCAGGGGCGCTACCTGTTTATCCGAGGTATGGTCGGAGAGGCTCCCTTGATACTGGGCTGCGTATACGCCCCCCCCCCCTTACAGTGGTCAATGGTGGAAAAGATATATACTCTATGGGCCGATATGCCCGATGAGTTCTCCGTGGTGGGCGGGGACTGGAATGATGTTATGGATGTAGCCATGGACAGGCACAGGATTGGGGGAGGGCCGGGTGCTGGTCTGACCACGAAGCTACACGATATGGCGGTAGGCCTAGATTGGGTGGACGCATGGCGGCGCGTCCATGGAGATAGGCGGGAATACACATATCTCTCCGCAGTCCACAACTCCTTTTCCAGACTTGACTACATTTTCGTTCCCCGAGTAATGGCGGACAGGGTGGCGTCGGCCGAGATCCTTCCTCGCGGGCTCTCAGACCACTCCCCGTTGGCCGTGGACCTTCAGGTGGGCAGAGGGCGGCAGCCATTTCGGTGGCGCCTATCAGTATGGCATTTACAAAAGGAGGAATACGGGAAATGCATGAGTGAGGCCATCGCTAACTACTTCATCGTTAATGTGGGGTCTGTCTCTAGTGCCGGGACGTTGTGGGAAGCCTTGAAGCCCACCCTGCGGGGGGTGGATATAGCCTGGTGCGTAGCGGCTCGTAGGCAGCGCAGGATGGAGCTGGTTCGGGCCGAGGCAGCAGTGGAGACGCTTGAGCGTCAGAGCCGGGAGGCAGATGAGGGGCAGGTGGTGAGGCGGCTGCTCCTGGCGCAGCAGTCATATGCTGCCCTCCTGATGGATGAGGCTCGACAGGTTTGGCTGGCAACGCGCAGCAGGATATGTCAGTGGGGGGACAAGTCGGGTAAGATGCTGCACCGGCTCTGTCAGGGCACCTTCCACGCCCAGGCCCTCCCGGGTATATTAGATGAAGCGGGAGCCCCGATTATGGACCCAGTGGCCCTGGCGGAGAGCTTTGCTGCATACTATGCGGAATTATATGCCCCCCGGGAGTGCCTACCGGAATATATGGTGGATAAGTTTATAGCGGACTTGCCGCCCAAGGCGGTGTCGGATGAGGTGCGTGACCGGCTGGACCTCCCCTAACGGACGAGGAACTAAGTACGGCACTGGGTGAACTTAGCTCGGGAAGGCTCCTGGACCCAATGGGTTCCCAAGCGAATTTTTAGACACTATAATCTGCAATTGGCCCCTCACTACCGGGCGGCCCTGGAGGAGGCCAGGGAACAGGGTCGGCTTCCCCAGATTGGAGACACGCGGAAGTGGTGGTGTTCCATAAGCCGGGTCGGCCCCCGGAGCAGCATGCCTCCTATCGTCCCATCTCCCTGTTGAACGTCGAGGCCAAAGTCCTGGCCAAAGCATTGGCCAATCGGCTCCTGCCACATATCTCAATACTCGTACACCCGGACCAGGCCGGATTCATGCCCCAGAGGGCGACCAGGCATAATATACGGCGGGCGCATGTGGCGATGGCGGCTATCCGACAGACCGGAGAACAGGCGGCGTTCCTTCTAGCGGACATGGACAGGGCATTCGACTCTCTGAGCTGGGTCTATCTGTTCGCACTGCTGCCCCGGCTTAATCTTGGCCCCCAGTTCCTGTCCTACCTGACGCTCCTATATACAGACCTGACGGCAGCAGTTCGGGTTGCAGGGGTGGTCTCTTCCAGCTTCTCTATCGGGCGGGGCACCAGGCAGGGATGCCCCCTCTCGCCGTATTTATTCGCCCTGGCTATGGAGCCATTGGCGGCATGGGTGCGTATAGATGCACAGCTCAGAGGCTTTCAGTGGGCTCCGGGGCTGTCCGACAGGATTGCTTTATACGCGGACGATGTCCTCTTCTTCCTTACTGCTCTGGATAGAACGGGGCCACGCCTCCTGCGGATTATGCAGATCTTCGGGGAATCATCAGGGTTGTATATGAACCCCCGCAAATCCACACTGTGGGCTCTGGGGGTTCGGACGAAGGTAGGCAATTGGGCGTCCAAGCTTCAGGTGGCAGTGGGGGCCTCAAATATCTGGGGGTGTTTATTTCGGAGGTGCCAGCCATCTCTTGGGCGCGAAATATAGAGCCGGTATGGGAGCGAGCCCGTGCAGACATTAGGACTTGGTCGCCCATGCCTCTGACGCTGTACGGTAGATCAGCGATCTTTAAGATGGTGGCGCTTCCTCGGCTGCTATATGAGCTCCAGAATCACCCGTACCCGATCCCGCCCAAATGGTTCCGGTTGGTGAATTCTGCGCTTGGGCAGTTCCTGTGGGAGGGGGGTGCTGTGCGTGTAGCGCTGCGCACATGCTTTCTCTCCACCTATTGCGGAGGACTGGCGACCTCGGACATTCTCTCTTACTACCAGGCCTCGCATCTATTGGTCCTTAATGAGTGGTGGTATGGCGACAGGGAGGACCCGGCATATGCGTTGGAGCGTCATCTCATGGGGTCCCACACACTACACACTATTCTTTACTCGGCGCCGCTACGGGGCGCGCTGCCACCGGCCACTCAGGTGGTGTTCCAAATATGGCGGCAAGCACTGCGTCGCATGGTGTGGTGGAATACCCTGACTCAAGAAACCCCCCTGTGGCATAATGGGCGACTGCCTGACATTACGGCCCTACAGGGCTTCCGGGGATGGGACGCCATTGGCATTTCGACCCTGGGGGATGTTATGAGGGGCACGATACTCAAGTCCTTTCAAGATCTACAGGAGGAGTTTGGCATGCCCCGGTCCCAGTTCTACCGCTACCTCCAACTCCGCCATGCACTGTCCCCTAGTCTGTGGGATCTGGAGTCTCTCCCGGAGTTTAGCCCCTTGGAGGCAAAAGTCTTCATGGGGGACCTAGAGACCAAAAAGATATCCCAGATCTATCAATCCCTGGTGACCCATTGCTCCCCTACGCTACAGAGGCTCCGGGGGGTATGGGAAGAAGATGTGGGCCCATTAGAAGAGGAGGATTGGAGGGAGGCTCTGGCCGCCCCGCGCGGCGCGGCCATAGCCATGCGTCTCCGCCTCATTCAATTTAAGTACTTACACAGGGTCTACTTCACCCGGAGTCGACTGTGGCGGGCGGGACTGATCGCCTCCCGGAGTGTCTTCGGTGTGGCCGGGAGGAGGGCACGTTTTTACATACCGTCTGTCACTGCATGGCTCTGGACTGGTTTTGGAGGGGGTCCTGGCCTGTTTGTCGGAGGTGTTGGGGTGGGGGCTCCCACGCACGCCACAATTTGCCCTGCTACACGTCATGGAGGGGTAGGGGGCAATGTATATAAAAGACATCTAGTGTACCTTGGCCTTACACTGGCAAAACGTGATATAGCTAAGGTATGGAAGGACCCACGGGCCCCGTCTGTGGCAGCCTGGAAAAATGGTCTGGACTATTGCATGGGGTTGGAACAACCAATCTTTGTTGCTAGTGGGTGCCCACGTAAGCATTATAAAATATGGAAGTGCTGGGCGGAATACAGGGGCCTGTGGCTCGAGCCTCCGGTTGTGGAAGCGGAGCCTCCGGGGAGTAAGTGATGGCGACGCATGGGTTTGCTGTGGTGCGGGGGGAGGGGGGCTTGGGGGGGTGTGTGTACATAGGCTGCTACTCTTTTATTTATAAAGATCAATTGTGGACTGGACTACGTGGACATTGTGCGACTCTGGGGGGTGGGGGCGGGTGGGGGGAGTTGGAGGGTGGGGGTCCTCTTTGGACAATTCAGTTTCATATGCATAGCCATGTGTTGTTTTTTTTTTTTTTTTTTGTTCTTTATTTTAAAGAAAAAGTCGATTGCTTCCGGCTGCTGTAAGGTTTGTTATTGCAGTAGTCTCTGGAGTGCAGAGCCCTGCAACATATGTGCAATTTGACAATAAAATACGTTTTCAAAAAAAAAAAAATGTTTCTATTTACAGCACACGCATATTCTTGCAAGGCTGCATTTTCTGTAAGCCTGCCAGGTATTTAAAGTATGATTGTTTGCTCCGTGCCCCTGAATGCGACCTCCATAAAAGCAGGGGCAAAGTAAAGCTCAATGTCTCTCTATAGTGAACTGAACTTCCTTTCGTCGTGTTTTCACTCATTATCAACGCTGCACTGGTTCCATTGTTACATTGCATAGGCGCCTCATTGATCGGCCGATATCATTGGAGAGGTTCCCGCCTTATTGTAAATTGTTAACTTGCCACACATTTGACCCTGCCCCCACACTCACTGAACCCAGACCATTGCATGCAGCATCACAGTTAACATACTTTTCTTAAGGCTCTGACCGCTGCAAAACCCTTTATCAGACTGACTCACCTGCTAGGGAAACATACAGTGTGTCGGAGACGCCGACTTGTCGCTCCAGATTCCAAGAAGGGTGCTGCAGCACACTAAAGATGAGTGGCCTGCCTTGGACGGATCCCATTGGACAGGGCGATTGAGCCACGCAGCAATAAGCAGCAGAGAAACCACAAGACCACCTGTCCCACAGCGCTGGGACCTGGCAGCGAAAAAAGTGTTTCCTGACTCGGGGCCCGCCCTTGCACAATTGGCAGCTGGGTTCCAAGAGCAGATGGGCTGCACCAGTGTGGAACCCGCGCTAGAATACTGATGTTTAGCTCAAGACTCCCCCAGCCAATCACTGGTTAGATAGAGGCTAGTCATGGGCTCTCAGCCAGTAAAAGGCCTCCAAAGGCTTTCTGATAGCATTTCTAATTGGCTGTGAGCCCCAGAGTGCCCACAGCTCATATATTTTTAGTGATTTAATGTCTACTTCTCCGTCGGACAAAATAGACAATAAATCTTGCCCATTACAAAAATATACTTGGTTCGAGTGTCGGGCGATACGATTCCCCCACCCCTGTACTTTCCTTCATATCATCGAGGTGGCTGACCCTACACTGGAACTTCATGTCTGGCGTCCATTTGTTATTAAAGAAGATTGCACTTGACACACTAAGGGCCACCCCGGGACCACTGACGGTAGTGGGAGTGGACGTGTTTGTGCACTGGTGCGGTGGCTTTGCTGCCTCCAAGAGTCTCTTTTCTGGAAAGTCGCAGGGCCAAACAGTATCCTCCCCTATGGTGCACCACCTGCACATCCTATCTAGCTCTGTTTGAATCTCGCTAGGATCGGTGAAGGAGTGCAGTGCTGTGGGATTGGTCTCGTAACTTGTCATGTTCACTACTACTTTGGAGTTCTACTCAGTTGGGTTGTATCTTGGCCCTAATCCTATATAGGTTCAGGTGGAGAAGGCATTTAGCTTTTTCGGGGGCTATCTCTTGGGACAAATAAAGCCTGTCTGCACCTACTGCATGTGGTATCAGTGAACAGATGTAACATGACCTGGCTGATGCCTGGGTGCTCATGGCGGTCATGTGCTGATATCATGTTTTTTTTTTTTTTTTTATTTTAATGCAGATTTATATAGCGCGAACTCGACCCGAAGGTATTGGAGCGCTTTACATGAGCACCGGTTACGTTACACAAGGACACATTCAGGCACGGGGAGATTAAGTGATTTGCCCAGAATCACAGGATGTGGACGCGACCCCGAGGCTCGAACCTTGGTTTCCAGCACCAAAGTCGGCAGTCTAGCCGACGGACCACATCCTCTCCCCAATGTGGTGTGTAAGAGTGCGCTGTGTAGTGCATGTGGAATACTAGTGTTGGGTTCAGTGTAATTATAAGTGACATGGGAGAGGTCCTTACACACGCGCTGTGCAAATGTCGGGGTGGACTCCATTTGACTAGGCAGATCTTTGGCAACGTATGGATGCGGCCACACCCATAGTAAACAGAGGGTATACAATTGAACAGCAATACATAACTTGTGGAACATTGTGGATCTTGGGGATGGATGCAGGAAAGATGTCTGTAGTCTTCCAGTAAGTGGGGAATTTGTTTACTTTGGAAAGGTTCAAAAGAGTTCGGTGGAAAAGTTTGTGATAAAAGTTCGAGGTCTTGGACTTGCAACTTGGGTCTTTGTTAGGATTATGGAAGTGGTTGCTGGAGAGATGGTGTTTACTTTTTTGGAGACAATGGGTGTTTATTCATGGGTCGCCTTAATTCTTGCTTACAGGTCATCGGTTCTCCAACCTCACCATGACAAGAAAGGATATATTTTGTTGAGGGGTGGTTTTTGTGAGCCTGTGGATGGTCTAGGCTCTTTAACTAGCATTTTATGGGTGTCGCTAGACGTTTAATATTCTACCTTCTCTAGTGAGGTAGTGCGGGACGTGCTTTTTGACCTACACGTGTACGGGGTGATGTGAAAAGAGGGGTGTGCCGTGATTAGATGGTGTGGGCGACTGCAGCGTGCTCTGGGGTCACGTGTATACCCCTCATGTCCCAGCTTGGCATGCAGTGGGACCCTCTTGAACGGCGCCAGGTGTCTTGACTACGCCCTTTTTCTAGAGGGTTCTTTTTGGGCTAGCTTTGGGCTTCTTTTTGCAGGCATCTTGGGCGTTTTCCTAGGTTCTCATGTGATTCGGTTATTTCCATTGCCGTTACCGGAGGGGATCGAAGCGCAGTCCCGCTGTCCCCATGTGTTTCTGATGTGGGGGTATACGAGATTGGGCTTATTTGCTCCCCTAGACGGTGTGTCTAAGGCCTTTTGTGCTGTCAGCTTGATTGCTAGGCCGGATACGATGGCAAGCCTATTTCTGAGTACCTCGCACGGAGCTGTGAGGGATTTTTGCGGACTCTCTCCTTCAGGGCACCCCCTTTTCCCTTCAACTTCGTCCTATCCAGGACTTTTTGGGCCTGCTGTCCTCGACTGTGGTCAGGGACTTCCAACCGGCGACACGTTACCTTCATTGTTTTGGAGGGACATGACCTCACGAGCAGGCTTTGGGTGTTTGGAGAACTTTGAGGGAAAGGAGGAGGCAGAATGTTGCTAAATGGAGAGCCCGGTGCGAGGTCAGAACTCGTCAAATTTTGCCCGATATGGGTAATGGACTGGGATGACCAATTGTTCTGGTGAACTCCCCTACTGACTCCGCGCCATGCGGTGGTTTGTGATCGTCTGGAGTTTTATGCGTGCTGAGGACATTATGGGATCTACATCATCACAAATGTGCGGGAAACCTGGCTCCCAACACTGGAACTTTGCCTTGTTTGGGAACTGAGAAGGGGCCTCTATTGGCCTGGAGGCTGTTGGCTGCGGTTGGGACCACACACCGTGAAGGAAGTTTGGTCCCGGGCCAGGGGCCTCAGAGTTGGGCCCGTTTGAGCTGGTTATTGGAACCCGTCCCCTTTGGACTTGGGTGATAGGACCTGGGTGCCTGCTTTTAAGGTCTTGGATGGGCGCTGCTCTGCCCTTTCACCAGACTGTCCTCCTCCCGGGGTGTGCCCAGACAAATCCACTCTGGGGGATCAGCAGAAGAGTGGGGCCTAGGCTCCTGCATGCACCCGTATGGCGGACACTAGTGCAGATTCCCAATCGTCACGACGTCCAGCAGCTCTGTGTTTACCGAATGCAAGTAGAGAGTAGGAATTTCTAATGTTGTCTTACTAGTCTTTATTTTGAAATGTGTTTTGAAGTGTGCGTGAAGTGTATGTTCTGCATTAGGGTTTGACCTTACAGCATAGGTGGGTTTTGCGATTGTGTAAGCGCATTTCCTCCCCAGACAGTTACCCCTCACTGCTGTGGTCCTTGTTGGGCTGGAATACCTGTCTGTTGCTGCTGTTGCCACGCGTTTGACCAACCACCTGCTCCCTGCTGCGATGGTGCAGCGGCTGTCTGACCACCCTGCGGCTGAGTATACGGTGCATTTGGGTTACCTTGAGCTTGGTTTTGATGATGGAGATTTTGCGGGGACTGGCCCAATTTTATCAATCTCTGCTCGTGATATGCCTTTAAGCACCATCAGTTGGCCATTTGGCACATTCCGTGGCAATAATAACATTCTCCGAGGTCTGGCTGCTGCCAGCCTCCCTGACCTCTGCCGCTATAATTGGGTTGAGACCCTCTGGGGTTTTGCCCTGGAGTCCCCTTCAAGACAGGTGCCATTTGTCCGCGGGTGGCCAGCACCGCCCCCTCGAGGGTGGTCTTTTTCAATTTGTGTTGGACCAACTTGGCGGTGTCTCTCTGGGCTTGCTCCTGTTTTTTCCTGTCCTTTTCCTGTTTCTTTCTGTAATAGTGTTGTATGTGGGCCTGTATTTCCCGCTACTGTTTGGTGTCTAAACCAACTACGCTGTCCAATCCAATTTGTATTTCGGTGAGCAGCCCCTTTTTGAGGATGTTGTAGAAAAATGCATCCAGGGACCCGTATCGGTCCATGGCTATCCTGTCTCTTGTCCCCATCGTTCCCTCATTCTGTCTAGAAAGTCTGTTATGGTCTCCCCACGCTTCATACTTTCTGCCATCAATCCTCCCATATCCGGGCAGTCAGGGAATATTTCCCTCAGGGACGTCCATATCAGGTGCCTGTATAAATTGAATGCAGCTGGTCATACTAGGTGTTTGTCAGCGTGACTGCTGGGGTGTATGCTCGGGCGAATACCGTGTTAATCTCCTCTCTGATGAGACTGCTTAGCAGACGTTGACATCACCTAATGCTAGGCTTAGCCCCGCGGTATTCTTCTCAAAACATGAGATCCATTTCCCCGCCCCATCCATCAATGGTGGCAGTTGGGTTCTAAGCCCTTCCTTATCCATCTGGGCCCATGGCACATAGATGGTCCTTGACGTGTCCTTCTGCAGTTGCGGGCACATTTTTGCTTGGGACAACACTGGTGGTTTCTCTCTAACATAGCGCTCCCATTTTCTTAGGCAATCCTGCATGTAGAGGAAGTTCCACTTGGGATCTACTGCTCTGTGTGGGATACAGTCCTCCGCAATAGCCACATCCCCCGGTTCGAAGAATTCTTCCTTCGGCCAGGGTCTATCATACTGGCCCTCCCTTTCGGTCCAGCGGGATAGCAGGTGGCAAAATGGTTGCGCAAAAGTTTCGCCTTCCTCTCTGGTCACTATCTCCCTCGGGGTCAGTTTGTCTATACCACACATTCAGGGAGAGCATAGAATGTCTTCGTTGCTGCTCTCCTCATGTGTACGTAAAGGTGCCATGCTGCTTTTCCTGTGTCTTAGTTAAGTCTGTACGAGGCTACCTTGATCCCTTATCACCTGGATGGCCCTTCTCCTATGCTGATGATCTGGTGAGGCTCGTCCCCAGGCAGAAGCCTTTCTTCTAGTTCTGTCTCTGGCTCTTCTCCCAGCGATGCTGTACACCTACCCTGCCCTCCTCTGGTGGAGGGCGCGCTTGTTGGACCTGGCCCTTTTTGGCAGGTTCACCCCTGAACTTTTTGCCTGTCTCTTAGCCTTTTCCCTGTGTAGTGTTGGTGATTTTAGGCCTCTAGGCACTTAAGCACTGTGGCCCAGTGTAAAGTGCGTGCGCGCTGTGTGCGTGTGTGATGAGACTGGCCGGCCCTCCCATAGGAATGCATTGAGGATGAGTGTGTAGGTGGTAATTCCTGTTATGAGAGGTGCAGCATGGTCAAGTCTAGTATGCCTGAATTCGTGAGAATAAATGCTGCGCAATGGTGTGCGCAGATTTATGGTGACTGGTAGAGAAATGCCACTTCTAGAAGTTGGCATTTATGTGTGCTCTGTGTCTGCCTGTCTGATGTGGATTACATGTCTGGCTCTGTGAGTGACAGGAGCTGGGAGGTGTGTGTGGCTGCAGGAGGGGCAGGGTGAGTCAGCGCTAGGCTGAATGAGACACCTGAGCTGAGAGTGGTGGGAGGAGAGATCCCCTGACCCTGAATAGGATGTTGCCTGCCCTGTACAATGCTGGCTCCACCCCTGTGGTGCGTCTGATGTCCCTAGCCTGTCTTGTGAAAGGGAAGAGGAGCTGGGCAAAACAAAGTGCTCCTGAACCAGTTGCATCTGGTTCCCCCATGCCCTACACCTTGTAGACAAAGGAAAATGGTGTATAAAAGAAGGGGCTGTGACCCCATGAAGTTGTTCTTATTTGCGGATCCTGATTCCTGCAGGGCGTGCTGCTGCTGGGGCCCAGGAGGACTTGCCAGGAGGGCTGCCTCCCTGGGCCCAGCTATGCCCTGGAACCTTTGGCTTAATTTCTGTTAGCCTGGCCCCTTGCTACCTAAAAAGACTTTCTTGCTGGGAGCGCTTTATCTCTATGATGCCAGGACCTTTTTGCAGCCTCTGCGCCCTGTGAGCGCTGTTCTTTTTCTTCATGGACTTCAGGGCTCCTAGCCCCTGAAGAGCGCTTTATTTCTCCTTATCTGGAAAGGGGAGCCCTGTGCCTTAATTTCCCCGTGAGAGAGGAGCGCTGGAGCATGGGCTTCGCAGCGCGGAGCTGCTGATCGAGGGAATCCCAGCGAGGATTCCCCGCTTCCCGAGTATTTAAGATGGCGGGAGCCCACCCCGCATTGCAGCCTAAATGGAGAGGGAGCCTACCCTCATTGTCCGCTGTAGGTTTATTTACTGAGCAGGAGCCCACCCTGCTTTATATTTTAACTCTGGAGGGAGCCTACCCCTCATTACCGCCGAAAAGGAATCGCCGCCGCGGCCCGATCCGCGGGTAAACCGGAAGTCAGGCATTCCTGCCTGGGACGTGGGCGGGGCCAGTGACGTCAGCCAGAGCCTCGGAGGCTCCACTTCCGTTTCCCCGGCCGGGGAAGCCGTGCAGAGAGTCCCGGGTCCCAGGAGGGGCCCGGGTGAAGGGAGAATGGAGGACGGAGCCTACCCCGCCTCCACCGGCACAGCTGTAGAGTCCCGGGTCCCAGGAGGGGGCCCGGGTGAAGAGGAGAGGCCGCCGATGCCAGACGGGGCTCCCGTGGTGGAGAGGAGCCCGCGTGCAGCCACCAAGTAGCCGAACAGCGCAGAGTGCCACGAGGCAGAGACTGGCCGGAGGAGTCCCCTGCTGAACCCGGTGAGTGATGGCTGGGTTGGGGACACGGCCGCATTGCACTACCGCTCCCAGGAGAGGGGCAGGTTTATTTCAAGAGCCCCGAGTGGTGATGTCCCGAGTCAGCAGAGTCCTGCCAGCAGCCCAGTTAGATCGAAAGGGCTGGGGGGCTCCGTGGGGGCTATGGTTGGTGCTGAGTGAGGCACAGCGCAAGTCCGTAGTCCTGAGCGGCCCCCGCCTAATAGGGGGCTGCTCCAACGTTGGGTGCCATTTCTTTTTCCTGAGAGTCCCGGAGTGGGGCTCAGACGGCGCGCGTAGTGCCAGGGTCTTCTTTTAGAGCGCCCCATGAGGGCATGGTTGGTTCAAGAGCCGTGTGGCTCCAACGTGGGCCATATCTGTTTAAAGGCCCCGGTGGGGGGGGCCAAAGGGCACCGCATGTAAGGGCCCTGGTTTGATTTCCAGCTGGCCCGCTTGCTAGAGGGCAGCTGCCACGTTTTTGGGGCCATGTTGTTTGGAGAGCCCGTGTGCTTCAGGGAGGGGGCCACCGTGATGTAAAAGCCCTTTCCCTACCCTCAGCTGCACCGCACCAGCGCGGGCAGCTGCAACACTTTTATATTTGTCCTAAGGGCACAGTGAGTGCCAGGCCTTCAGGTGTGACCCACAGCTGCGCAGCACTTAGTGCCAGCTGCATCGTTTAGGCCACAATTCTTTGGGGGCATTATTGTTGATTTAGATAGGAGTGAGATGCACTCCTGTGCCCCTGACATTCACAGCTGCGCAGCACTTAGTGCCAGCTGCAACGTTTAGGTTTGCGCAGTGCGCACCACTTGACTCTCGCTGCCCTTGCAGCGCGCCTGACTTTTGGACATAGGGCATTTGAGCCCCTGAGAGATGGCCAGGGGGCTGTTAGATTTATAGGGCGCCAGGCCCTAAATGTGATTTATGCCTCTAAAAGGGTTTTTAATATGAGGTTAGGCGCTAATGTGATTTGTGTCCTAGAATATGGTGCTAGGAAATGTGATGCATTGACTATGGTTTACGCACCCTGTTTCTCCCCTCTAAATGTGCTTTTATGGTTGGGAGGTATTCTCCCTGAGATTATCTCCTAATGTGATTTATACTTAGGATGTTATTGTCTAATGTGTTTAGACTGGAGAGATAATGGTATAATATGTTTATGCTGGTGAGGTTGGCGCATAAGGTTTTGCGCCTAATGTGATGCTGTGCATCATGTGGTTTATGTTACAGGCTGGTGCTAAGTACAATGGTTGCCAGTAAATTACTGGTGGTACGTTCCTGATATGTCCTACATTTATTATGTGTTCTACATCTATTACCTTTTACTAAGTGAGGGTTCTGACAGTGGTCCACGTGGCCCTGTCATGTGTACATAATCCCCTGTAAATATTGTCGCGTGCCAGTTGGCACAGTGTATTGTATATGCGTACTATTCTAATGTGTTATGACAATACAAAGGCTATTTTTTATATATACCCTTGTGTGGAGTTCCTTTTGTAGTGTGCCTGGGGTGTTGCGCTGTGTGCGTGTTGCGCAAACGCTTTACACATTGCCTCCGGGATAAGCCTGACTGCTCGTGCCAAGCTACCAAGGGGGTGAGCAGGGGTTATCTTGGGTGTGTAACTCTCTTGCCCTGACTAGAGTGGTGGTTTCTGCTTGGCTTTGGCGCAAGCCTTAGCCAACCAGAAATCCCATTTCTAACAGCGCTGCTCTGTTCTCTCATTGAATTCCCAGGGTGAGAGATCTCTCTATCTCTCCATCCTTTATTTCACTCCTCTCCTCTAACTCCCACCTGGGTAGTCTCTTTAGTTCTGAGCTAGGTGCTGTTCTTCTGGGTAGGAATTTGCCCTCAATCCCTCTTACTGTTGTCCCTTCGGCTGCCTGAGCATACCCTGCGGCTCCCTCCTCATTATCTGATCCTGGAGGACTGGGGCCCTTTTCTTTGCCCCCACTAGTTGTATCGCTGCCCAGTACTGCTATGAATCTTCCAGTCACCCGAGTGTGTTCACTCGGACGAGTGGGAGTGCACAATCTCTGTGCCGCTGGGGTTCGATGGGCTGAACGGGATGGACGGGGGTTGAGCTTCAGGGAGCTCTAGCACTGGACTAGGATGATGCTGGGATTGCCTGCGCCTCGTGGGCTGTTGGCCTCCCTTGTATAAATCTAGTAGTTTGTTGTTCGGTGGGGGGCCCTCCAGCTCCCTCAACCGGTGGATTGGAATAGTCTAATTTGGGGATGGCAGGCATTATAGAGAGCACCTCCAGTCCTACATATGGTGGGGGAGGCGCGGACACCTTACTTGTGGGTTCTAGGATAGGATTGTCAGTCTGGATTTCCTCAAAGATGGCCCACAGTTCTAACAGTGCCTCTCTTCTGGTCTTCTTTTGCCCTACGTATTTGTGCTGAATGTGTGTTCTTGTGTGTTCGATTATGTTAGTGTCAAAATTTCCCCCCTCTGGCCAGGGGAACAGGGGTGCTTTAGTGTGTGTGTGCCATTTTTGGGAATACTTGCTACGTTTTTTAATCTGTGTGGGAACCTAGTTTGCATGTGCTTTAGCGGCGACTTCATGATAACTGGGAACTTTTTAAGGGAGTGACACGATCTAGGTTCTTGGGATCAAATAATATTAGATTCTACTCTGATCGTTGGGGAAATAAATGCACTGGGATTACTGGTTACAGCTTCTTCTACAAGCTCAATACTATTTACATAGATGCACCAGAATAGACATTTCACAAACACAAATAAAAAATGCATATGAATGGTCACAACCTGAAAGGAAGTACAATTGTTAGGTCAATATGTGTGGATTCAGCAGAAAAACAGCATATATAGAAAAATGATTGTAAGAATTAGCGGCGCCTTCATAAGCACATTGAATCATTAACACAACACTCAAGAAAAGACGTGCAATTGCAACAACATCACAAATGCATCAATTAATAACCATAATGAAGGAAAAGAGAGAAAACTGACAGAGAAAAAATGATTGTCAAAAAAATAAAAATACCTTAGCCCGCCTTTTTTTTTTTTCCAAAACCTTTATTAAACTTAAAGCATGATAAATTATGCATCCATTTGTATAGCTTGACATCTTTACATAGCATGGGGTGAAATTACAGCAGGGTATAGGCAGACAATGAACATAGCAAATATTTGGCTTGTGGGAAGAGGCGGTACTGACTTGCGTGTTCTTTGTGTTGTCGGCCAGTCGTGTGTTATGGGATTGACTCAGTCAGGGGCAGCATTTGTAGTCTGGGTATCGGGGGTAGATGACTGGACAGGAGGCCGTCCGGTGGAGATAGGGGATCAAGGGGCCCCAAATGTCGAGTGGTCTGTTGGCCACGGGCATCAAGTCCCAGTATTCGCCTAGGTGTGTCTGGCAGTATGCTGCGTACGCTAGCCAGTGCTTGGGTTGAGGCACCGGTCTGCGGCCCCAGGTGTATTGCCACTCGGCGCTTGGCCAAAACAAGCAGCATCGCGGTCAGTCTGCGGTTGGTGTCAGTCACGTCCTTGACGTGGCCCAGTAGGCAGAGGAGTGGGTCAGGTGTGATGGGTTCTGAAGTAATGTCGCTAATGATTGTGCACATCTCTTACCAGTATTCCGTTACTTTGAGACATGACCAAGCCAAATGCGTGAAAGTCGCATCCGGAGTCGCGCATCGCGCACATCTGTTGTTATCAGTCAGACCCATCTTGTGTAGTGCGGTTGGGGTGCGGTAGAGTCGGTGCAAAAAATTTGAAATGGATGAGTTGCAGCCGGTAATTGGGAGAAAGTCGCTTTGTTTGGTTGCAGCAATACTGCCACTGTATTAGTGAGGGGCCATCAGTTAAGTTGGCCGTCCATGCGCTGCAGGCGCGCTCAGTGTCAATGGGGGAAGCCGCTAATGTGTATGAATATAGTCTTGTTACAAGTTTACGTGGGGATGTAGCTGAGTATATATATTCCAGAGCGGTGTTTGGTTGGGGAGCAAGTGGGAATGTGGTGTTGGCGTTTTTGCAGGTCGCTCTAATTTGGTAGTAGAGTAATTTGTCAAGTGGTGTTGCACTTTCAGGAAGAGGGAGAAAGCTGTTGTTGGGGTAGAGATCGGCGTTAGTTCGTATGCCCAGGTTTGCGGCGTGGCGTGCCATGACGGTTGTTTGTAACGGAGGGAAGGAGGGATTGCTAGCAAGTTGCATCGCAGGAGCTAATAGGTCCCTATCCTGGGTGTGTGTGCGGATCCCATCCCATGCCCAGCGCACACACTCCACAGTGTTAATTTCAGCCCGAGAGGCCTTGTATGACAGAAACAAAGCCGTTTGTAATGGCCACGAGGAGGTCAGGTCCGTCTCAACTGCCACGTGTGGTTGAAAGGGCGTTGGGTGCAGCCAGAAGTGGAGGAAGATGGCTTGACCACAGAGTGCATAGAGTTTGAAGTCTGGGGCCCCCATGCAGCCGCAGGAGAGAGGGAGCGTTAGGATGTCATAGGCAATACGGGGCTGGTGGCCTGCCCAGATCAATGTGATCACGTTGGAGCGTAATCTTTAAAAAATTGCGAGGTAAGTGGGATCGGGATATTTAAAAATAGGTTCATCTACCGCGACGCCAGGGCTGAGGAGGGGGCCAAGCCCACTGAAAACTGGGAGATCCTCGCGGGTCAGGGAGAGTGTCGGACTACACTCCCCAGACTCCCTTGCTGTGCCCGTCACCGTCCCAGCGCCAGGAGGCGCCTACATATCCCCAGCGCGAACACCGCAGCGCGGGAAGTTCATCTACCGCGACGCCAGGGCTGAGGAGGGGGCCAAGCCCACTGAAAACTGGGAGATCCTCGCGGGTCAGGGAGAGTGTCGGACTACACTCCCCAGACTCCCTTGCTGTGCCCGTCACCGTCCCAGCGCCAGGAGGCGCCTACATATCCCCAGCGCGAACACCGCAGCGCGGAAGTTCATCTACCGCGACGCCAGGGCTGAGGAGGGGGCCAAGCCCACTGAAAACTGGGAGATCCTCGCGGGTCAGGGAGAGTGTTGGACTACACTCCCCAGACTCCCTTGCTGTGCCCGTCACCGTCCCAGCGCCAGGAGGCGCCTACATATCCCCAGCGCGAACACCGCAGCGCGGAAGTTCATCTACCGCGACGCCAGGGCTGAGGAGGGGCCAAGCCCACTGAAAACTGGGAGATCCTCGTGGGTCAGGGAGAGTGTCGGACTACACTCCCCAGACTCCCTTGCTGTGCCCGTCACCGTCCCAGCGCCAGGAGGCGCCTACATATCCCCAGCGCGAACACCGCAGCGCGGACGCGCGCGAGGTGCGCCCGGACGAAGCCCGGACCAAGGGCGGACCCGTCTGTGCCCGTCAGGGGCCGAATGAGGCCGGGCTGGGCCAGCCCTCTAAAGCCTCATAGCCTTATAGCTGACTCGCATTTGGACTAAGGACTAAGGACTACCTGTTCAAGTAAGCACCCTGAATTGTATGTTTGCAATTAGAGAGCCTTAACAATGTCCAAAAGGAAGTTGAGCCATGTAGGCAACATAGTAAATGTACCAGGCCAAACATCACTGCTGTCTTACCTCACCGGGGCTATGGGGGCTATTGAAGACCAAATTAACACAGTAGAGGAAACCCTATCTAAGGGAAGGCGGGGCTCGGGAGGGGAGGCGGGAGGTTACAGTCTTAATGCCACAACAACCCTAAGAGAGATCCACATAGCTCAGGGTACTCAAAACGATAGTACATTAGAAACTACAGCCCTCATAGATGGGGGAGATGTGAGCGACTTAGCGGAGGATTTACGACCCCCCCTTAAGCGTATGAAAAACCCGAGCAAGGGAGAAAGCCCCCAAGCACAGAAAACGGGAGTGCAAAACCCGGCGAAGCGGGCCAAACACACGCAAGGCAAGAAAAGGAAAACCCCTGGTAAACTGCTACCTTCAAAACAGCCTGTCCGTAAAAACTCAGCTATTACTGGGAAAACTACCTTGACAGCCCAAATGGAGGGACAAACACTGGTACTGGAAAATATATCTAAAAGTATAGATGCATTGCATAGCTACATGGTGGGAGCCCTAGAAAAATTGACCGAGAGAGTAGCAAACTTAGAGGGACACCTAATGGGAAAAAGTAACATTAATAAAAGAGTGGGTATCTCCCCGACTACACAGACAGAATCACGTCCAAATGGGCCCACTAGCACGAATCAAATAGTCATCCCAACCATAGCTGAGAGGGAGATTATCACCAGACCCTCACCTTCTGGACCCATTTTAGGCACTACGGATATATATAATGATATTGGGCCTAATAGATTGTCCGTAGAAAACACCAGATCTAAAAACAGTATGGGGATAACGTCCATGGGACCAAGGCTTAACCCGGACCATGTATTGTGTAATCGCCTTGATTTGCTCCCGGCTGCAACGCCGTATGTTGTAATTCTCGCTAATGTCCCTACTTTGTTGACCCCGGGACATGAATCATGGAGTGAACTTCGCAATAAATCACTCCATTGGTTGGGAAGACATTTTGGCTCTTGTGATACGCTATTTAAAAAATTTAAAATGGCAAGACGAGTTGCTTGGCTGGGCAAAGAACAAAAAGAATTTCAGGGAGACTGCATAGTTCTGACGTTTAGTGACCCCATGTTAGTACATGCCATCTTAACTAAGATAGGGAACTCTTTCTACAACAATTATGGAATTAATGTACTACCGCTAGGAGCTTTTATCCACCTCATTCACTCGCCTGCAGGCCCGATGCCAAAAACCTGTAGGGGATTCCCACATAGAACCCTTACCTCGAGGAAATATTGCACTCTGTAATCGCTTGAACCCCTAACCTCGTTGGAAGAGCTGGATTGACTAGCTCCAAACCAAGGGTGTGAGGTTCAAAGGGGCGACCCCATGTATTCTAGGGAACATGATACTCGCACTCAGGATGAGAAAGCAGGAGGCAAAATACCCAACAAAGACAAAATCATGGGGGGGGGGGACATATGTGTAGACCCACCTAATATTCAAAGTAGTACTGATAAAGGTTTTAATGAACACACCACATATGGGCTGCAAAGGATTGCCGAAGGAGAACTGACTAAGCCAAATAATAGTGGGATGTGTAAAATATTAACCTGGAATATCGCAGGGCTGGCAGCTAAAGCCAGAGATCATCAGTGGCTAACGCTCATAGAGGAACATGTCATAATTTGCCTCCAAGAAACGTGGGCAGTTAGGGATATACACTTACAAGGCTTTCAAACTTTCAACATCCCAGCAACTACAACTAAACAGGGGCGAAATAAAGGGGGCTTATGCACCTATGTTTCTAATGTGGCAGGGGTTAACAACGTAAAAGTGTAAATGCCAGTGAGTTTTATCAGATATTGACAATGAACATGGGTGGGGAAAAGGACGTTGTACTGATACATTTTTATAATAATATTCCTAAAACTTTGATAACGAATGTTTTCACCGACCTTTGTCGACTTTTTAAAACATATTGAAGGCAAAATGTCCGGGGATATGTTTATCATATGGGCTGGTGATTTTAACTGTTATTTGTGCAAACATAGTGAACAGGGCATTTGTGGTTTGGGTAAGGACAGGGAAGATACACCCCCACATTTTGCCCATTCAAACATTGGGGACCTGTTAAATGAAATGATTTTCCAATTTGATTTAGGATATGCAAATGAGTTGTGCTCACCCCCGATACCCTTTCAAACGACCTTTAATGGTAGGGGTTGTAACTCAATTATTGATTTTGTTCTATTGTCTAAGAGGTATTCTTGCAATGTACTCACCTGTAATACCCTTGACATTGCAATGAGTGACCACTACCCAATTTGTTTAAATCTCTTATTGAGAGGCTTGGCGAGAGGAATTAATAGGAATACACGATATAATTTTGATATTCATCTTGCAAGTACTAACGGGTATACCTTAAATTGGGCAAAAGTGGATCCCGGGGCATTCCTCCAACGACTACTCAAGAAAACGAGAGAGGAAATAGATGTATGCCTCTCACAGGGCAGGGATGATGAAGAAATATTTTATGCTTTCCTTAAGATTACTAATGAGGCTCGGAAACTATTAACCAGGGAAAAGCGAGATGTATCGCGCAGTCCTTTGGGCTGGTTTGATAAAGAATGTACAAAGACGCACACTCTCCTGAAAAATACCTTGCATAGTGCGCCTAGATGCAAGGAAAAAATAAGGCAGGCCAGAATATCATATCGATCAGCCCTAAAGAAACGGAAAGTACAATTAAAAAGGAAGCTTGGGAGTCCTTACATCAGGCCTGCTTAAGGAAAGATAATATTGGATTCTGGAAAGCGGTCAATGCTCCCTTTTTATTAATAGAGAGACCGATATTATAGACACGGCCATCACAGGAGAAAAGTGGGCAGAATTCTTTATGGGACTATATAATGAAGAGACCGTTAGTGAAACCATTACAGTAAGCGCAGTATTGGGCACCGAAGATAACATTAAATATGGACCCTTTCCCTAGACATTGACATTTCTCTTGAGGAGGTTATCAGAGCGTTAAAGGAAAGTACCTCAGGGAAAGCACCGGGCCCAGATGGTATCCCGGTGGATGTTTACAAATCGAACGTGGGGCTGTGGGCCCCAATCTTAACAAATGTCCTAAACAGCTGTAATCATTATAGGTTCATTCCCACGTGGATGGATGCCATTGTGATCCCCATATTTAAAAAAGGGGATAGAAATGAACCAAGCTGTTATCGCCCCATTTCCTTACTAGATGCTCTCATGAAAGTCGCAGGGAGGGTCATTTTAAATAAACTCCAGACATGGATTGAAGACATGGGAGTCCTATCAAATCTTCAATACGGATTCCGCCCAGGCCTAGGTACAACGGAGCAGGGACTCAACCTATCATTAATCATAGATAAATATACAAGAGCAAAGAAGGGTAAACTTTTTCTTACCTTTGTGGACTTAAGTTCCGCATTTGACTGTGTTAAACATGAAAAATTATGGACCATTCTTGAAGAATTAAAGGTCGATCCACCACTGCTAACGTTCATTAAGGAATTATATAGGGGAGCCGGGGCGATGGTCCGTTTTGGGAGACAGGGGGAGTGCTCACCTAAGTTCCCTATAAAAAAAGGAGTCAGGCAGGGGTGCATACTTGCCCCTCTGCTTTTCTCACTTTATATTAACAGTCTGGGACAACACTTGAGCACATATCAATGTGATTACCCAACCATAAAGGACACTCCCGTCCCCATCCTTTTATATGCGGACGACGCAGTGATAATGGCGCGGACGCAATCAGGACTACAAAGGTCTGTTAGTAACTTTGTTGCCTATATGAATGATAGGGGTTTAAGGGTAAATATCACTAAAACATATACCATGAGTTGTGGTACAAACAGGAAAAAGAAATGTGACATTTTTATTGATAGTAAAAAATCGAAAGTACAGATACCTTTTCATACTTAGGTATAACCTTTGATAGGAAGGGGACTTGGAAAGCGGCCATGAAGGCTAGAAAATTGAACTTCTTAAGAGCTATAGGAGCGGTTACCAACTTCTCTAAGAAACTAGGTGGCAGGCCAGTCCCAGAGTTGCTGGCCATTTATAAATCCAAATGTATCCCAACAGGGACATATGGAGCTGGCATCTGGGGCATTGAAGAAGCAGAACAAATCCAATGCTGCGAAAATACTTTTATTCGTTACTTGTTGGCTGTTCCTAGTTCCACCGCTACTTTTAGCTGTCTCAGGGAACTTGGCCTTCCTTACATTTCTGATACCATCAAAATTAACCCCCTATTATTATGGCATAAGGTTTGGGCATCGGTGGAGACCGGTTTTAACAGAGATGTAATTTCTGATTGCCTTAAATCAGATAGAGTGGCTAATATGACATGGATTAACTATATAAAAAGATTCACATATGAAATTGGCCACCCAGAATATTTTGACTCCCGAGTACCCTGGAAATGGTATCTAGAAAAACGCTAAGAGACAACTGCCTGAACCATCTTGAGAATAAGCGTTGGCTAGCGGAGAGGGGGAAAAAACAGTCATGGACAATCACTTGATGACCACATGTATAGGCTTACAACCTTATTTGGTATTGGTTCAGAGTAGCTTTTGTCGCATGCTTTTGGCTCGCTTTCGCTGCGGGTCATTCTTTAGGTTGATCACATTTCCTGAAAAAAATGATTGGTCAGAAAGGTTGCCTATATGTCCATGCGATGATATTTCAATACAAACAACCTTGCATTGTACTCTGTTCTGCAAATATTATGTTGTACCAAGGAAAAAGTTCTTAATGCCCACCCTAAGAAGCTGGGGCTTAAAACAATGTAGAACAGCCTTACTTAGGTTACAACTGTTGGAAAATGAACAGATTATTATGATCATCTCCTCGTTTTTAAAGGCTGTTGTTAGGTATCGGAACACAATGTGATTTTTAAATTTGTTTAGTAATAGTGATAAGTTCCGTATATCCGTTTTAATCATTGGTATGTTTTATGACTCTGGCCTATCTGATCAACTTTTTCTTTTAAAGGCTGCTGTCAGGTATTGGCACTCATATATATAATGGATTGTTTTTTTGGTTTTAGTAGCACGTAACACATTTAGGAAAATAAGATTTGTCCCTTTTTATGTCATTGAATTATGTAACATAATTGTGATAAGTTTTGTATACTTGTTTTTATCATTTGTGTTTTCATGATTTTTTTTTTTTATTGTATTCAAAATAGATTAAGGCACATTTGACCTGACTTGGATTTTAACGATTTTATATTTAACCTTAAACAATCGATTGTTTATGGTGCCCAACCCTAGATATTTTTAACAAAGCCTTAGGATATTGTGCCTTTTTTATAAAACGCTTGAACAACTATTTTATGGAGATCCTTGTAGTTTTGCACATTTTTCAAATCAATATTTTACATGTACAATAGTTTTAATTTATTTTTCCTGTATCGACAATAATGGAAATATGAAAATTGTGGTTATTTATTTGTTATGTAAGCATGATATCTAAATTTCTTTGAAGGGTTTTTCATGGTGTTTTTAAAAAAAAGAAGAAGAAAGAAAAAAAAATAATCATGAATCCTTGGATATTTTTTTTTTTTTTTTTTTTTTTTCTTGAGAACTTCATTATTTCCTTCTATGAATGCTGAATTTATTGTCCTACTGTATGCTTTTATGGATGTAAATATTACTCCGAATAAAGCTGTTTTGATTTGATTTGATTTGGTATAGAAATTTTGGCAGCACAATCATTTTGGCTATCGCGATTCGGCCAGCCAGCGAGAGTGGGAGCTTTTGCCATGCAAGTATTTTAGTTTCAAGCCACTTTATAGCTTTGCCGAAATTTGATTTCCATAGCTCTTCTAGGTCTCTGCTCAGCCATATGCCAAGGTATTTAGTGTGACCCGTAGCCCAAATGAACGGGTATTCCGTGGGGAAGGGCCGTGTCACGTCGGTGAGGGGGAAGAGGACGGATTTACCCCAGTTTATCTGCACCCCGGAATAGCAGCCGTATCGTATCACCTCCCTTGTCATAGGAGCTAAATTCCCCTGCAGCTCGCAGATATATAATGTTATGTCATCCGCGTACATGGAGGTCACCAGGCTGCGGGTTGAGAAGCCGATGCCCCGTTGGGTATGATGCTGATGTAGGCGCGCCGCGAGGGGCTCCATGACAATGGCAAAAAGCATTGGAGATAGTGGGCAGCCCTGCCTGGTGCCCCTGGTAATGATGATGGGGTCGGTGACCTGCCCGTTAATTCTAATGCGCGCCGACGGCAATGTGTAAAGTAGTTGAATCTTCTGGATGAAGCCCTGACTGAAGCCCAGGCGGTTCAGAAGGTGGAAGAGAAAGGGCCACTCCAACGTATCAAATGCCTTGGTGGCGTCCAGCAGGGCTGCCACTGCGGGCAAGGCGGGGTTGATCTGTTGCGTTACAGAAAATATGATGCGCAGGTTGTGCGATGTGGCGCGACCTGGTATGAACCCTGACTGGTCAGGGTGAGCTATCAGGGGCATAAGGGGGAGGAGCAGGTTGGCCAGCAGTTGACCTTAGCCCGTCTTTAGCACATGTTACCCGATGATGAGGGGAGGCTATGCGCTGCACAGAGGACTAAGTGAGCCAGATAGTCTGTAAATATCGGCTCGGGGACAAAGATAAAAACAATTTACACAGAAATGAGGAACAACTTGAAAACCACAGACACTCCTTGGCCAAGCACAAGCTACACCTAATCTCCAAGGTCCAAATTTTCCCTAGTGTCCGAATTACACCCTATATTACATCCAGGGGTCATGCATACCATCTGTATCACGCCCAGCGGTCCAAGCGAATAACACCTCTCACTTCTTTCAGATACCAACAGTGTTAAGAAACCGGTAGCACTGAGAAAACCATTTTAGACTAAAAAATAAGATCAAAGTGCTGGCCCTATATTACACCCAGGGCCTATGCGTACCATCTGTATCACGCCCAGCAGTTCAATCAGTGAGACCTCACCCCTGTATCACACCCAGGGGGAAAATGTACCATATGTGTCATGCCCAGGGGTACAAGCAACTAATAGCCTTCACCTTTCCTAGCATGCTGGCTATCGAAAAAAGGTGACCATTGCGGGATTGCCTCCGAGGCCGCCTTGCAACTACTCAGTTCGGACACATAAAATAGGCAATATGTCAGATTTCTGTCAGTGGCAAGGCGCTCAGGTTAACTTTTTGCGCTTCCTCCTAGTTTGCCATGCGCCAAATGCTGGGACTAAGGATCAGATGTAGTCTCTTACCCAATTGACGGGATATTCTGGACAAACCTCCGCACAGCGGATTCAGCAGAGCTTTCCATCAATTGCGGCGTCTGCTCACCTTCGTTGCTGTGGTTATGTGAATCTGTCAAAGAAGGGTCCTTTCCTTTGGCTGCAGTCGGGTTCGAAGCACCAATCTCTCCTATCTGCCTCGCCAAAATGTTGCTCGAATATTAATTTACCTTGGAAAAAAAAAGACAAGAGGCGTTTGGCACAACAGGAACAGTTGGTTAAATCAAACAATATGGCCAGGAGCACAGTTACAGAGTCGGAGTCTGCGGACTGTCTCAAAGTACAATCGTTTTGAGCGTCTTTTTATAAGTTTCTTGAAGCATCACAAAATACATCATGAATTCTGTTCAGGGAGAGGAATGTAGGCCTAGTTATGGAGCCATAAATTACTCCCACCTGATGACAAATGCAGGTGGGTCTCGACCTTTCGTGGACACAATGAGGATCAGTGGGTAACGTGTCCAGATGTCCAGCATGGGGAGCGCGTGATCACTGCGTGTGCTGTGTCCTGATTGGCTGAGTGTTCCTAACTTTATGTGGCATCTAACTTTATTGTGTTTTGGTAACGTGTGCCCCTCTGGCCATGTGCATTTTATTGTGGCCAATCTCTCCGGACCATTGTGGTGTTGCTGCCTATCTGTGGGACTAATCTGGGGTTTTCCTGTTTGTGCATTTGTCCTGCTGGTTACATGCCACCCCACCTGTGATCTGTCAATCACTAGTCTCAGGCCTAGGTTGCAGGGACTGCCTGACCACATATTTTTGACTCTGGGTTGATGGAGAGGTCATCTCGGGAGATTTCAACAACAGTGATTTGATTTTGTTTTTACACATACATGTATCATTGCATACATCAATATCAACGACAGTAGGGCCTCGTAGATTGCATAAAATTCAATAGGCAGGCCATCAGACCCTGGTGTTTTGCCTCCCGTCAGTCGCAAATATCTGATCTCACCTCTTGATTAGGGACTCCATTTCCACGGCCTCGTCTCGAGGCAGTTGAGGGAATTGTACAGTATCCAGGAACTCATTTAGGGTCCTCTCCGTCGGTGCATTCCTCTCAGAGTACAAGTATGTGTAGTATTCCCGAAAGGCTGCGTTTTTCTAGCCTTGTGTGTCTATAAGGTCCTTCGCTTTGTTTTTGACAGCAAGTATAGAGGCAGTCCAGCACTGAGGTTTTATCAGCCATGCCAGTAGCCTACCTGCGTTATCACTCTCAGAGTGGGTCCTCGCCATGTATAAGGCCAGGGCAATGCACTGCCGTCGCAAAAAAAGGTCAGCATTTTTTTTCTCTGGCTTCGCACAATTGGTGTATGCTGTCAGCACCAGTGGTAGACTCTCTTTTCACATCTAGGTGCAGAGCTTCTGCTTGCTTATGGTCTGCTTCTAATGTTTTCCGAACCCCTATCATGGCTTGTATACTGTCCTCTCCAATCACCATTTAGAACACCTCCATCCAGGCAAGGAAGAGGCCCTCTGTTTTGTTTTCACTGAAATTATTGGCAATTGTGTTACACAATAATTCCCTGAAAGGGGCATCATCCAGCCACGCCAGCTGCAGTTTCCAAGTGGGTACTAGGATGCAAATCCTGCCAAAACTGAGGCCCACTTATGGCAGGTTGTAGTCCGAGAGTGCATTAGCCTGGTACGTCATCTGGTACACATATGTCTGTACAGTGTCAGAGCAAACTATGCGATCCAGACGTACATGTAGTGCGTGTGGGGCAGAATAAAATATATTGTATTGTATTGTATTGTAATTGCATTTATATAGCGCTTACTACCCCTGACGAGGCTTCAAAGCGCTTTTTCGGCAAGTAGCACGCTACTCCGGAACCCATAAAGGATTAGTGTTGAATTAGTATAGTGAAATATGAAAGTGATTTAAGTGGTGGATAGGTTAGTCAATTATTTGGATTCAGAAGGATAGCGGAAGGATAGAAGAGGCAAAAAAGGTTTGTATTTATATAGCGCTTGTTACCCCTGATGGGGTGTAGGAGCGCTTTTTTTTTGGGCGAGTAGCACACTACTCCGGAAACCCATAAAGGATTAGTGGTGAATTAGTATAGTGAAATATGAAAGTAATTTGAGTGGTGGATATTAGTCAGTTATTTGGAGTGAGAAGGATAGCGGAGGGATAGAAGAGGGAAAAAAAGGTTTGCATTTATATAGCGCTTGATACCCCTGATGGGGTGTTGAAGCACTTTTTTGGCGAGTATCACGCTACTCCGGAACCCATAAAGGATTAGTGTCGAAAATTAGTATAGTGAAATATGAAAGTACTTTGAGTGGTGGATATGTTATTCAGTTATTTGGATAGAGAAGGATAGCGGCGGGATAGAAGAGGGAAAAGAAGTTTGCATTTATATAGCGCTTGGTACCCCTGATGGGGTTTTGAAGTGCTTTTTTGGCGAGTAGCACACTACTCCGGAACCCATAAGGATTAGTGTTGAATTAGTATAGTGAAATATGAAAGTAATTTCAGTGGTGGATATGTTAGTCAGTTATTTGGATTGAGAAGGGTTGGGGAGGGATAGAAAAG
This sequence comes from Calotriton arnoldi, assembly GCA_963921515.1. Taxonomy (NCBI): domain Eukaryota; kingdom Metazoa; phylum Chordata; class Amphibia; order Caudata; family Salamandridae; genus Calotriton; species Calotriton arnoldi. The sequence goes on along the minus strand of CAWUFW010001126.1, from coordinate 2,775,932 downwards.
GGAAAAAGGTTTGCATTTATATAGCGCTTGTTACATTTGATGGGGTGTTGAAGCGCTTTATTGGCGAGTAGCACGCTACTCCGGAACCCATAAAGGATTAGTGTTGAAAATTAGTATAGTGAAATATAAAAGTAATTTGAGTGGTGGATATGTTTTTCAGTTATTTGGATAGAGAAGGGTAGCGGACGGATAGAAAAGGGAAAAAGGTTTGCATTTATATAGTGCTTGCTACCTCTGATGGGGTGTGGAAGCACTTATTTGGCGAGTAGCACGCTACTCTGGAACCCATAAAGGATTAGTGGTGAATTAGTATAGTGAAATATGAAATTTGAGAAGTGAACATGTTAGTCTGTTATTTTGATTGAAAAGGATAGTGGAGGGATAGAAGAGTGAAGGATTTAGACGTTTTTTGGGTTTTTTTTGGGAGGTCATAGCAGTAGGAAGAGGCTTTCGGATGAGTAAAAAGGGATGTGGAGGGGAAGAGTCAGAGGGAAGAGTTTAGAAAGGCTTGTTTTGGGGGATCGGTATAGTAAAAGAAGTGTCAGATGATGCAAGGAGGGGTAGAGTATGGGAGAGTCTAGAAAGGGTTATTTTGGGGATCATAGTAGTGGTATGGGGTTTGGGATAAAATATTGATAGAGGTATAGGGTGATAAATAGGGTAGGGCATTGGAAAGAGTAGTAGCAAGAAGTTTGAGATGAGTCAGAAAGTTGGGGTAGAAGATGTATTGAGAGAAGTATAGGGTGAGAAATAGGATAGTGTATTGGATATGCTGAAATGGAAGAAAGTGATAAATATTTAGGGCCACATGCATCAAAGAATGGAATTGCGATTCCTAAATAGCGACTTTTAGGGAATCGCTATTTAGGAATCGCACTTCTTATGCATGTAGGAATTGCAAAAAAATTGCGATTCTTACAAATTCCTTAATAGCGACTCGCAATTTGCGACTCGCTATTAAGGAATGCCTTCCATTCATTCCTATGGGCCTAGAGGCCCATAGGAATGAATAGGAAATCATTCGCAATTTGCGAGTACCAAATAGGTACTCGCAAATTGCGAATGCAATTTGAAGGGTGCTAGGGGCCAAAAGGCCACCCGGCTGCACCCCCAAAATTGGCATGTGTGCACATGTGGCGCACACATATGCCTTAAGGGCATATGTGTGTGCCACATGGCACTTAGAAAATGCAATTTCATGCATTTTTCTAAGAAATTGTAAATTACCATCAACTTGAAGTTGATGGTAATTTGCAATTCCAAATTGCGAAAACGCAATTTGCGAATGCATGATGCATCGCAGTTAGGGAATCGCAATTTGCGATTCTTAACTGCATTCGCAATTAAGGAAATCGCAAAGATTGCGATTTCCTTAATTGCGAATGCCTTCTGGGCTTAATGCATCGGAAATAGCATGTTACAGTCAGCAAACGGGCCGATTCTGAGAATCGGCCCGTTTGCGACCGGTAAAATGCTTGATGCATGTGCCCCATAGATCCATAAGTACATGGAAAGTATATAGATGCATAAAGGAGGTAGGTATATGTAGATTAAAGATATTGATAGAGGTATAGGATGAGAAATAGGGTAGTGCATTGGATATGCTTTTTTAGGAGAAAAGTAATAAATATATAGATCTAAGTACATGGAAGGTATATAGATGCATAAAGGAAGTAAAAAGATGCATTAGATAAACTATGGTTTTCAAGTGTTATTGTACTTTAAAAATGTATTTGTATTTATTTTTTAACAACATAATTATTCTACATGTTTATACAAAGCAATACACAAAGATAGGTAGATATCTAAAGTAAAATAAATGCTTATATACAGAGGGATATGCTGTAAATTCCTGTTTGCGTATGGTGCTTATATGGGGAAGAGCAAATTCTTGAGTAGTTTTCTGAAGATAAGGTGGTTGTCCGTGGATCTTATGTTGGGGGGTAAAGAGTTCCATAGTTTGGCTGCTTGAACAGAGAAGGATGTGCCACCCATGTTTTTTTTCTTGTATCTTGGGATTTTGAGGCGAGGTGCCACTTTAGAGCGGAGGTTCCTTTGTTGAATGTGTTTGGTGATTTTATTCCTGATGAAGAGCGGTCCCATTCCATGTATTGCTTTGTGGGTGATACAAAGCAGCTTGAACGTGGATCTTCTGGCAACCGGTAACCAATGCAGGGATTTCAAGGCAGGTGAGATGTGGTCTCGCGGTTTGATATGCAAGAGTAGTCCTGCAGCTGAGTTCTGAATCCATTGTAGTCTTTTCATGGTTGTTAAAGGTGATCCGTGGTAGAGGCTATAGGTGTAATCGAGTTTGGACAGAACAAGGGAGATGGTAGCTTGAACCTTGTGTGGAAATCCCAAATGGGGGCAAATTCGTTGCAGCCTTTTTATAGTGACAAAGCTTGATCTTGCTAGTTTGTCCACTTGGGCATTCATCATTAGCTTGGAGTCCATGGTCATTCCAAGGTTTCTTACTTCCTTCAATACTTTAGGCGGTGATCCCAGTTCATCAGGCTAGGCAGCAAGCGGGTCATAATGTTTCCAATCGCCACACGTGAGTATTTCTGTTTTGGAAGCTTCCAATTTGAGATGGCTCCAAGTCATCCACTGATCCAAGGCTCTGAGACAACTGAAAATTGGAGAGTTTCCAATGTCTTTGGGGCATTCCAGTTGAAGGAGTATTTGTGTGTCATCTGCATAGTTATAGCATGTGAGGTGAAATTGATTGATCAGTACCGGTAATGACTTCATGTAGATGTTGAAAAGCATGGGCGAGATGATAGAGCCTTGAGGGACCCCTGCTTTTGTGGAGTATGGTTTGGACGAGAAAGGTGGGGTATGGATGACATTAGTTCTGTTTCGAAGTTAGGACGCGATCCAGTCTAGAGCAATCCCCTCTATGCCGGCTTCATAGAGTCTTTGTTTCAGAGTGTCATGGTCAACCGTGTCAAAGGCAGCCGAGAGGTCCAAGAGGAGTAGCGCAGCAACACCGTTGCGGTCTACTGTGTTCTTCAGGTCATCCCAGATGGTAAGGAGGGCAGATTCTGTGCCTCTTCCCGGACGGAATCCTGTTTGGAAGTCTGAAAGTATGGCATTCTCTTCAATGAATTGTGACATCTGGGCAAACGCTGTTCTTTCTATCAGTTTGCCCAGAAAAGATCCATTTGTAATGGGTCTGTAGTTGTCAGGGTTCAGCAGGTCCAAGTTTCTTTTCTTCAGTAAAGGGCGTATGTATGACTTTTTTAGTTCTTCTGGAAATATTCCGGTAGTAAGGAATGATTCTTCTTACTGGAGTGGCAGCAGAGGTTGTTAAAAGAATTGCCTTGATAGTTTGGGGTGGACACGGGTCAGAAGGGCTGCCGGCAGGCCTGCTTGCTTTGACCAGGTCCATAAATTCATTGTGTGAGATGTGTTGGAAGGAACGGAGAGGCTCGGTTAGAGTATTCTTGGATTGTTGTTTTGTAAAAGGGTTAGTGCTGGTGCTTTGTCTCTGTTTTAAGTATGAGTCCAACATGTCTGTGTTATGTCGTAGGTAAGTAGTTCCAGTAGTCTTGGTTAGGTTACAGATGATAAGTTTATTGATCTTAGATGTTCAGATAGGTTTTCCTGTATAGATGTAATAAAGCCCCACCAGGAGCAGCTTCTCTGCTGCTCAGCCCAGGATCCAACAGACAGTCCCACTCCAAGCATACCACACATTCCAATGACATCACCATCCACACTAACATTCTACTCTCACTGGCTGAAGAGCAGAGGCAGAGAAACAGGGAAGATGGAAGGTAAAACCTTAGATATAACACACCTTCCCTCTTTATAAAATGAACAAAGAGAAAGCAAATATAAATAGTAACATGACAGTAACATCACAGTGATACCGAAGAAACTTGCCAGAAGAAGAATTGCAATTGCACATAAGTTATGAAAAACATGCTAAAATAAGCAAGTAGAAAAGTGAAGTTAAAAAGGAAGCAATAAAGGAAAACAAAAACTAGAAAAGACACACATCTCCTTCCTTAGCAGAGCAAAAAATTGAAGCAAAAAGTTTCAAAAGGAAGGAAAATTGTGAAAGAACGGAAAAGCAAATGGAGAAAAAACATACATGAACAAGAAAGAGGTATACCACGCAAACTAACAAAGGAATAGTGCACCAAATGTAACCACCACAACCAGACCAACTGGCCAGACTGGCGAGGAGGATGGAAACACTGAACACAGCAACAGAAAGAAGGAAAACGACATGAACAAATGTAAGCAATAGGTGACCAGCACCCAAAACAGAAAGCAAGCAAAGGTGAATTACAAAAGCAGGAAGAGAAAACACCCAACCTTAACGCAAGAAAAGAGTGACATATACCCAACAAGAAAGAGAATACGGAGAGACAGACACCCAAGCAGAAAGCAATAAAAAGTAAATAACGGGTGGCTGCACCCTACCAGACATAAAGCAACGGGTGAAAAACACCGAAACAGAAAGCAATAATAAGTAAATAACGGGTGGCTGCACCCTACCAGACATAAAGCAACGGGTGAAAAACACAGAAACAGAAAGCAATCATAAGTAAATAACGGGTGACTTACACCCTACCAGAAATCAAGCAAAGGGTGAAAACACAAAATAGTGAGTCCCCAAGCAGTAAATGCAAGAAAAATGCGGTCTGGGTGAGCTGCACCACACATAAAGCAAAAGTACAGTCACACCTCAAATTAGACCATGCAAGAAAGTGCAAGGAAAATGCGATCTGGGAGAGCTGCACAACATATAAAGCAAAAGTACAGTCACACCTCAAATTAGACCACGCATGAAAGTGCAAAGAAAAATGCGATCTGGGAGAGCTGCACCACATATAAAGCAAAAGTACAGTCACACCTCAAGTTAGACCAAATATGAAAACTTGCGCACAATATAACAAATGCACTGTAAGTAAAAATCATGTAAAAAATAAGAGGAACAAGGAAAATTGCTCCACATCAAGATACAGACAGAAAACGTATGAAAACTTGCATGCCAAGCAAGAAATACATTAATAACACAGTAGCATGTATATAGTAATATGAAAAAAATACATTCAAGAATAAATCAATACAGGTAAATAAGTAATATGCAAGACATCAGAATAAAATGTCAGTAAAATAAGATGAGCATCAACACATTGTATAATTAGAATAGTGTTAAATAGCATAAGAGAAATGGCAATAAAGAAATTAGAAGGAAAAAGAAAGAAACTAAATTAAAACGCCGTGTAGAGGAGCCAAAGGATGACTGAAAGGCGCCGTTGCTTCAAATACGAAGCTTAATCTGAGGTTCCAAAATGGGAGGTGAAGAGAGACACAGAGACGAAACCCTGCAAAGCATCTCTGTTCAGACGGCGAAAATGGCAGAAGTCAAGATAATAAATGCCACAAGATACTTCACATAAGTCAGGCTCCACGGACATCAAAAGGCAACAGCAGGCTGAAGTCAGGAAAGTACTTCAAATACGTTTGGCACAGGCATCGAAGAGACTACAACAAAATCCAGACTGAAGCAGGAATGTCACTAAATGAAAATGGCGGCACGTAGAAATGACGCACGCCGGATGGCTCTAGACGCATCAGGGTGAAAAGCGTCTTTGAGCAGCATAAAGAAGCAACGATCATCTGGCAGCATCGTCATGTGAGAGCGTGCACTCAGCAACCATAAACTCCTCGCGGACCATTTGAATGGCGCGGTCGCTAACGGTAAGAGTGCGCGCGCTGATAAACTTGAATAAAATGCTGCGTAATGAACCCAGAGCAAAAGGTTCACGCCAATATAAATGCAACTGACAACATTTTGCCCTTACCACAAAAGAAAGGAAACACTTCTTTGTTGCTCCCATCTCTTGAAGGATCACTATAAATGTAGAGAATTGGAGAGGCGCAAGGTGAAAGTTCAAATCCATAAGACACATGAATTCAACAGACTTGTAAATCCCGGGCCAATGGCAGTAGATTAGAAACCAAATCTGTAAAGTTCCTCAAACTAGGGCTAGTGCACAGAGTCAAAACAACACCAGGTTCAAGTCAAAAATCCATATGAGGTGCAAAACGCAGAGCACATCAATTAAGTCTGCCAGCTGATAAGTATTAGCTGCTGCAATTGGTGGGAAAACGCTGGTGTACTGAGTGTAAAAGGTATGCCTCTTAACTGGTAGTGGACCTGGCAGTAGCAGGAAGCATACACCGTGTCAATGGCTGCAGGGTGTCCAGGGAAGCAGGAATAAATAGCAGAAAATTATGCCTTGTCAATGGCAGCAGGGTGTCAAGGCAGCAGGAAACATACATACAGTATGTAGTAGCAGGAGACGTACGCCCTGACAATGGCAGCAGGAATCAGGCAGGAAGAACATGTAGCAGGAAACCTACACCCAGTCAGAAGCAGGCAGTAGAAATCAGGCAGGAAGAAGCTGATGGCAGGAAACTTACGCCTTGTCAATGGGTTCTTAGATGTAGTGCCAATCTTTGTAGGTGCCGGGTCCACACGATGGTAGAAATTTTAAAGTAGCAGGGTGTCAGGGCAGTAGGAAGCATGGCAGCAGGTAACAAACACCCTGTCAGTAGCAGGCAGCAGGAATCGGGCAGAAAGAACATGTAGAAGGAAGCATACGCCCTGTAAGATGGACTGTCCGGTGAATCTGGACACTGGTGGGGCGGGAGAGCGTAAGTTCCTTAGGTAAGTTCTTTTTTAAGTAAAATCTTGTATAAAAGTACCTTTTCAAGCTTGAAGTAAGTCCTCACGCATGGTTTTGAATCCAACTCGTCGCCAATTTATGTTATGTCATAGGTAAGTAGTTCCAGTAGTCTTGGTTAGGTTACAGATGATAAGTTTATTGATCTTAGATGTTCAGATAGGTTTTCCAGTATAGATGTAATAAAGCCCCACCAGGAGCAGCTTCTCTGCTGCTCAGCCCAGGATCCAACTGACAGTCCCACTCCAAGCATACCACACATTCCAATGACATCACCATCCACACTAACATTCTACTCTCACTGGCTGAAGAGCAGAGGCAGAGAAACAGGGAAGATGGAAGGTAAAACCTTAGATATAACAGTCTGCTATGTCCGTGTAATGATTTGCCAGTTTGCCTGTGAAATCTTGAGTAACAGGATGAGTTCCTTCTAGGCAATTTGGTTTACGAAATTCATTGAGTATTTTATAGAATTCTTTATTTGCACATTTAGCATTTTGAATTCTGTCTGAATAGTACCTTTTCTTAGCTTTTTTAATAGCTGACTTGTGTAATCTGTTAATTTTCTGTAGGTGTAGTTTGTCTTGTTTGGCATTAGTTTTGAGCCAGGTACGTTGCAGCTTTCTAATTTGTTGTTTTATGTCTTTTATCTCTATATTTCTCCAAGGCGCTTTTTTTCTTTTGTTCTGTTGTGTGGTTTTGAGTGGTATCAGGAGGTCAAAAGCTCCCTGTAGCAACTCATATAGTTTTTTAACAGAATGTATTGTTTCCAGATCTGTACTGGATGTTAGTTGTGTTTCTAAGTGTTCCAAATTGAGTTTGTTCCATGGTCGATAGGTGGATGCATGTAAGGCAGTTTTAGGTGAGTTGCTTAGTGTTGCTTTATGTTGGAAAGCAAGCAAATGGTGGTCTGACCATGTGACTGGAGTTATAGTTTAAAAGGTAACTAGTTCGGTGTTAGCAAAAATGACATCTAGGATATGTCCAGAGATGTGTGTGGGTTTGTGGACAATTTGATGCAGGTTCAGTGCGTCTAGGCCAGTGATTATTGTTTTTGGATGGGTGATATTGGGTTTGTCAAACCAAATGTTGAGGTCACCCAGAACGCATAGGTTGGAGTGTATTGTTATCAGGTTTTAAACAGTGTCTAGAAGTGCGTCTGGGAATGTCGCCTTGCTAGGTGGAGGTCTGTAAAGGAGCCGGAAGTTACAGGTGGAAGACGGTGTAGGATTGCATCTGGTGAGAAGAGCCTCACAATTCTTTATGGAGATGTCGTCAACTTTAGTGATATGTAATGTTTGCCTGAACACAACAGCTAGACCACCTCCTTTTTTGCCTATACGATTTTTGGTGATCGTTTGATAGCCTAGAGGAATGGCTTAATGCAGGACTGGAGTCATAACATCTCCCAACCATGATTCAGTTATGAATAGTATGTCTGGTTTTGTATTGGTGAGAAGGTCATAGATGTGATGTTTGTTTTTAGAGAGCGATCGAGCATTTATTAGTAGACAGTTTAGAGAATGGGCTTTGGTGATAGTGAGACTTTGTTTTGTAGAAGAGTGATCAGTATTGTGTGGGTTTGTAGCAGGTATGTTTTTAGTGCTGGTATTAGCTGTATCAGGATACCAATCGTGTAGCTGTTCTGTAATGTGGTCCTCGTCCAGCAGGCTAAGAAGGCATTTTGATGGGTCTGCGTGTGTAGGTGGTGGAGACGGTGTATGAGAGTGAGTTGGTACGCTATGTTGTTTTCGTGGTGTAACATTGTTGTGCAGTAGGCATGGAGAAGCGAAGTTGTGAGGTGTGGTACGTTGCTTATATTGTTTGCGTGTGTTTAGGGCTGAAGGTGTATGAGTCAGGAGTGGTGGTGCAGCATGTGGGTCATGTAGTAAGGTTCTAAATTGTCCAATGGATGAGAGGCGGTTGGAAGAGAGTTGCTGTGTTGCTTTATGTGTGTTAGGTGTGGTGGAAGAGAGAAAGTTTTGCATTGGAGTTTGTTCCTTTTGTAGTTTGAAAGGTGTGTGTATGTTTGCATTTTGTGACGGTAAGTATTATGAGGTGTTATGCTTGAGAGATTTTGTTGTGCTGGTGTGCGTGATATGTTTTGTTTTTGAGGAGTAGTGAAAAGAGGTGCTGGTGGATTTGTTTCATGAGATGGATTTGTTTGTATAGTATTGTTTGTGATTGGAAGTTGTAAGGTAGAGGGGGTGGTGATGTGTTTATGAGTAGAATGTATGTTGTGTGTAGGAGGGAATGAAGCAGAGGTAAGAGTGTTTGTCTTAGACTGGTTTGTTGCAAGAGTTAAAATGTGTGGTGCCGTGCAGTGTATGTGTTGTGTGTTTGTGTTATTATGGTAGAAGGAAGAGGAGGGTGTTGGTTGGACAAATGATGGAAGGCTGAGTATGGGTTTGTTAGTGATAAAAGGAGGTCTGTTAGGTATGATTCCCTCATCCTAAGCTTCTTATAGCGCCATGCAGTAGCCTATGCCCATTCCAGCAGCCACAGTTCCAGTGCCCTAGCATTTAACATTGCAGGGGTAACAGCAGTCTAGATCTACATTAAGGATGTTGGTAATATGCCCTCCTAGCACCCAGGTGGTATCAGTCCATTTTGGGAATTGCAGGGATAATGCCGCTAGGAGAAGTGGCTGTTCTGTATTCAGGGCATATGTACTGCCCAGTACAATGGGAAGCCCATCCAGGTGACCTTTAACCAGGACACATTGCCCTTCTGGGTTGCAGCGCTGCTTCTGAGTCTCAAATGGTACATCCTATTTCAGCCAGAGGGCTGTGCTCCTAGCATGGGCCAAGTGTGTAGTGTAATACAGGTGTCCCCTGCACTTACTTTGGAGTTTGCCCCCAGGTGAGTTTCCTGAAAGAGCACTATTTGGATACCTCAGCTTCAATTGGGAATGACTTTTATAGGGTTTGTGTGCTGGTCTCATGCCACAGACATTCCGAGTCATAGCTGTGAATTTACCCTGTCAACCCATTTGCGTATAGGGAAGTGTGTGAGTTATACTCATGAGGTGGATGAAACCTGTATGGACGATATTATACAGGCCTCTGTTATCCAGTCTCATCCAAAGGTCTCTGTGAATTCCTTCAATGCAGACAGAACCCTCTCCCAAAACTACCAGTCAGATATGAAACAGACATCCGACCAACAAACTATAACTACAGAACTGGGTGCTCTGTGTAAGTGTGCACTGAAATTGTAACTGTGTAGTTAAAGTGTATTTTAGGGGCCGGCTTGTGTCTGTGGTCTGAGCATAGGTCCGTACCCGTCCCCATTGCGTGACTTTGAAAGCTCTACAACTTTGAAAGGGGAACCCGGTCTATCCAAAACACTGCGACCTATACACTAGCTTCAGTGTTATCCTTGTACAAACACCAGGTATTTCGGCGCAACTGAGGCGATATACTTATCAGCGCAACAGCTAACCCACTATCACCACTACTATGGGCCTTAGTTAGGGAATTCAATTAGTCTTTGCACTAATTGCTCAAGCATCATCATAATCTATACTCTGCCTTTGAGCTCTTGGTCCTGTCAAAATACACCTACAATAAAACGGCGTGCTGCGATATACACTTGGTGGACTAAATAAATACATGTTGCCTTGTAATGACTGAGGTAAGACACCTGGTGGTGCAGGAGTTAACACACCATTTTCTCCAAGGCACTACATATTTGCACCTCACCATGGCCAGTGCGCTAGTTATGCAAACTTCAATGTCTACCAGTGGCTGCTGGTGACATGCATAAGTGGTGTTGCAAGCAAATCAATTATTTCGACCCACTGACAGACACTGTGAGAAACCAACAACGCCTTAAGGGTCAATGCCAAAGCTCAAAATCATGGCACTTTATAAACAGTGTTTATAACAGACCACGACTGAGAACTCTGGAGTTGAGGCTGAAGGCAGAGAGTTTCTCACAGTGCCTGTCAGTGGGCGATAAAATTAAAAATAAAATGTGTACTTACCCACTGGCTCGCCTCCTCTGATCCTCTGTGTTCTTCCAGTCCATCAGAGCACGTGGATGCAGAGCCATCTCCCCTGACCAATCCAGTTGCTGCTCTCTACTGTTAATAATGTTAAGCAGCATAAGAGAAGCACCGGGACTGGTTGGAGTGGCTGGCTTGACGCTCCCTCAGGCACTGGGGATCTGTGCCTGCTCTCCACTTAACTGTCTAAGACAGCCTGCATTGGAGAGGGTCAAAGTGCGCATGTCAGGCTGGCCATCAGAAGACAGCAGGCCAACGTGTCATGCACACCTTAAACTGGACTGGGCACCTCTCCTCCCCTGCAGCCAATCAGCAGCAATAGCCCGCCCTGCCCTGACACTCGGCTTGGGCTGGAAGCAGTGAAAAATTAAATAGTAATACATTCATTTTATTACCATTTTATTTTTCACCTTTGCTGCACTCTCAGCAGTCAGCACACTCCTCCGCCCTAATGGAGGAGCCATGGCTGATATCTACTCTCCGTTCATGTGTCATGACTGTGTCAGAATTAACCTGTGAAGCAAGGCATAGTGATATATACAAACAGTGAAGTTGGACCAGCATCACAATAAGTCTTCAGCCATTTGCAGAGTTACAAATGGTCACAGGTGCGAACTGCTACTGGATTCCGACTCTGCACCTTCCTCTTCTGAGGTGTCATCATAGGGACTACAACTTACAACTCTCATGGATGCAGCGGCCATGATTGCCTTCCTCCACCCCTCACTGGCCTGTGAGTGGGAGGGAATGCATTGCAGAGATAGGCGCTGTGATTTTCTTTGGCTGCATCGAGAATCTTTGCTCTGCTGGGACCCTTTCATTTGCTCAGTCTTCGATTAGCCATCTTTCCCACTATGTTTTTATTCCATCCAGTTCAAAGCAATGTCCGGCTCAGTGGAAAAGAAGGTGTGTTGATCGGTTACAAACCTCAGCCTGGTAGGGAAAAGAAGAGCGTATTTTAGGCCAAGCGCATGGAGTTTTTCTTCATGCTCAGAAAGGGCTATCTATGATGTTGGACAGCCAGTGTGAAATCCGGGAAAATTATGACTTTAGAGAAGTTTAGAGTCACTGGTCCCCGAGATCTGGCTTTTTGCAGAATTGTGTCCCAGACATAGAAATTTAGAATCCTCGCAATTATTGTCCTATTGAAGCTCCCAGAGGGGACCTTTTGGCAGGGACAGTTTGAGCTCTTTCAACAATAAAGAACAATAAAGAATGGCTAGCAGTCTTGCTGGACTCTCTCCCTTTGACACCAGGTTTTGATATATAGCGTCACTTTGGAACCTTCTATGTTTTCCGGCATGGCAATTATGCACAGGTTATTGACCCTAGACCGACATTCAGAATCCTCCACCTGCTAGGTTTTGCAGTTGCTTCGCCATGTGGAAGAAGGCCACTCAATGATATTTCCTTCTGTTTGGCTCATTTCCTTAGTTTACATTGATCTTCTCTAAGTAGGATAAGGTCAATGGCTATTGCGTCAATCTTAGTTTCCAGTTTCCCTTGTGTGCCCTAATTCTTCCAGGATCTGGTCAAGTTTATCAAGATCCATGCTATCCACTGATGCTTGTAACGCCTGCTGATTAGGCTTTAAATATCTTCTATGGGCAGTATGTGCTGGGTCTATAGTGGGTTCCACACCTCCAGTTTAGCCTGCTTGTCCGAGCCACGCAGAGCACCCCAGAGGCTCCTCAATTCTGTTTCTACTATCAGGGCTGGCACAAGCAGCAGACTGAATCATGCACCGTGGATTAGACTTTGGTCTATATGGGGTTGACACATGGGTCTGCAAAAATCCAGCGGGCCTACTTAAACCACCTACCAGCGCCAGCAGGTTATGGCACAAGAGTCGGGTCCTAATGGTAGAGAGAAAGGAATTGTCCTCTCCCTCAGAGCTTGTTATATGGTGACCTAAGCAGACTCCTGTTCTTCATGCAATTAGATCAGCTCCCAGCACGCTCCAGAGGCTGAACCAGACCAGGTACGCTCAGATGTTGGGCTATCAAGCGCCAGAAGCAGTAACCATGGTGGTCAGGCACCAGAGTTTTACAGAAGTGCACCCGTCTTGTTGGGCGGCTAGCTCCGCCCCCCCTCTATAGTTTGTTAGTGTAAGAAAAGCTCCTTGCCTCTGAGGCGAGCAGATTCACTAGGATCCCATTCTGCGATAGTTAAATAGTGAGCATGTTTTCAATGTTATTTTTTACTTAAATAGATGCGCTGCCAGGGACTAGATAGAGAACATGCAAAAGAGATGTTTTAAGGCATGGGGAATGTGAGCAATTGCCTAGGGCCCCCACCTTCCATGGGCCCTCCTGGGAAACTGAACTCTACCTCTATTTGACCTGTGTCTATTCTACTTTTCTATCCAAACCTCTCTGCCTACTGCCACCTCTAACTCAAAACCAGTGTCATCTTAAGGATTTTTGGAGTCCCAGACAAGACATATTTCAACAGTTTTTTCATCACTTTGTTCAAATTTAACATATAATTTACTGTTGTTTAGCATCATGTGGCTTTGAAATGGGTAATAAAATTCAAATTTGTTCCACCCGAGGCCCCAAATATCCTTAAAATGACAAGGACATGCAGTTCTTAGTTTGAGCTGGTGGTTGCCGGTGGGGGCCACAAGCACTTTGTTTCGGGGACCCGCACTTATTTTTCATATCAAACATTTACTGATAGTAAGAGAGGAAAAAAAAACATCAAAAAGGGAAAAAGCAGGAACCTGAAACAGTGAGATAAAAGGGGGGTCAGTGTCTAGTACTGGATTAAAGAGGCCTGAGGTGAATAGAAAACTAAATAGCTTTGGTATTCAGCACTTTGACATTTAATTGCACTGGCCACAGGGTTCTGAGCAGAGCTTAGGGCACTGTCACTCATTAATTTACAAATTAAGAACTAAGAACATGTAGCCGTGCCCTACGCATCCCTGCCCTTTGTGTTTGTCCCTTTGCTGCCCCACCCCTTTGTGACCCTTCAGTTCCGAGTCTCTCTGTCCCTTTTTTTAAGGCCTTTCCCCTTTTGTGTCTCTCATGTCTCTTTGTGTCTTCACCATCCCTTTGCCTCCCATGTCCTTTTGGTCTCCCTATCTCTTTTTGTCTCCTCCTTTTCTTTTTGTTTCCTCTCCCCCCATCCCTCCCTTTTGTGTTCCCTCCACACCTCTTTGTGGTCATTTGGTTTTTTTGCTCTCTGTTCTGTTTTATAATAAAGCACTTCTGTTCACACCTGTTGACAAGTAAAATCTTATCTGCACTTGTGATATCATCAAAATGCAATGTAATAACCATATTACATTTGTCCTCCTGAAACCCGGTCCAAGAGAGATCACAGTTTAAAACACTGCACTTTGTCCACAAACCTTCTCATGGATGCTCCATCATAATTCAAGAGAGTCCTACACCCATACCAACCTGATAGGAGCTTGAGATCAGACTCTACCTACAGCAGTAATTCAGAGAGTGTACTTGGGTTCGTATTAGAAAACTGAAAATACTTTTCACATTTTTTAGCTCTCTCTGACAAACGCACAGTTGGCTTATCAGTCTTCCTGCCACCAGGCACTATGTTGAACCTACACAGATTTCCTTCACACTGAAAAAGAAACAGGAAAGGTAAGGTGGTGGAAGAAAGAGTCATGAAATGAAATCAAATTATAAACGTAAGTGAGGAAGAGGGAGATAGTCTCTGAGATTTTAGGTGGTACAAATGCTGATTTTACCTCTCTGAACCCTGTCTTCCAGTGTGCTTGTCCTACAGGAGAAGCACTCCTGCATGTCCCGGAGGAAATCTGCCTTTAGCACCCAGAACCAAGCCCTGGAGTAGGTGGCACTCGGTGTCGGACTGGCCATTCTGTTAAATTGTCTCTGGCATTTCCCCAGTAGGCTGCAGGCTATGAGGTTACTTTCAGAGCAGGATGGACTGCCATGACCCAAAATAAAAGCCCCCATGGCAGTATTTTTGCATTGCCTCCAGTGGCAGCTGGCAGGGAATGGGAGTGGCTGGGCGGGGGAGGACGGGTGAAAAATAAACCAAAAAAAACCCCCACTTACCTCTTTGGCCAGCCGCGTCTCTCTTCCGCTTCCCTGACGACGTCCCAGAACGGAAGCAAGAAGCACACACAGGCTCCCCTAAGACAATAACAATGCTGCAATGCAGCATTGTGATTGGTCTGAGCGCCGAAACGGGGACAGGGAGCCTGTGCATGTTCCCCACCAGGCTGTGCATTACAGCCCAAGACGGCCGGCCAAACAGTCATGTGCACTTAGAATGTGCCCACCACTCCTCCCCCTGTTACCTCAGCCCGCAGCCACCAACAATAAAATGATAATAAAAAAGTTATTATCATTTCATTTTCCTTTTTTCACTGCTTTGAAAGCAGTGGGGCGACGCTCCTCTGCATTAGCGGAAGAGCTGCCCCTGATTGCCTCCTGTAATCTGTGATTGGTTTATAAAGCTGGCGTTCTGTTAACCCAGGCCCCAATTTACGAACTAATAGAAATCAAAGAAGAAACATATTAAAATCAAAAATAAATGTCTTCACTGTATACCCCCTATTTCTACTCTATTCCCATTTAATTATAAACTCTATCCCGCATTAGTAGCGTTAGAATATCACAGTGTTAATTGCAGCAAATGCGTAAGCCTTAGCACGTGAGAACATTAAGCAGCCATTTTAATACACACTGCGCAGAAGCAAAGATTCCCTCCAAGCAAAGAAAGACGTCATACCATGTGATATGGTTGACACATGCGCAGTAGAATTCCCGCGCTTTAGCAGCCATTTTGGATTAGACAAGGATTACCTATTAGTTTAAACACATAGGCAAGCTTCTCTCGGATACTGTGTTCGTGTATGCATTTATTAGTAAAGACATTACAAAGTTTAATTAATTAATACTGTGAGAGTATTGCTTACGAGCAAGTCTCATTTTGAGTCCTTGCTCCATCAATCCCCTCTCTGATGGCGTTTCTGAGCCATCAAAACTACCCACAACCAGATGCCAACTTCTTAGCATATTATTGTCTCAGTCTCATTTTTACATTTTCTATTTTTATCTTCTCCTTTCAATTTCTTGTATAATTCACTTTTAAGATCTTCTAATTCTATTTCATCAAACTTTCGTTTCTTTCCTTTTCCTGTCACTCTATACGTCTCATTCTTTCTACAACATTTGCACCATATCATTATTGACAGTACTATTATTGCTATCCCTACTAAGGGTACTAATATTTGACCTATAAGTCCTTTTCCTACATTAGTAAACCAGGTACCAATTGATGCAATGCTATTGGTCAATCTTTCCCATACACTATCAACTTCCAGTGGTTTCAGTTCGTTCTCAAGTTTTGTTATATTCTTTATATACGTTCCAATTTCTGCACTTTTGTCAGGAATATACGTGCAACAATGTTTCGTTTTCAACAATTTACAGACTCCGCCCTCTTTTGCTAATAATATATCAAGAGCAAGTCTATTTTGCATAACCATTGATCTAATCGCAACCATTTCCGCATTAATCATTAGAAATCCTCCAGCAGTATCCGTTGATAAACGATCAACCACTGTAGATAATTTACATATTTTTCTTGAGTTCAGAATTATTCCCACTGAAGGTATCAATGCACCAAATATATCACCTACAATTTCAGAAAAACTAGCTCTTTTACTACGTGTTAATTCACTATTATTTTCATTGCTTCCAGTGTTTCTTTTTACGTGGTATATTTTTGGAAAAACTATTCCAAAATAACAACTTCCATACCACCGTGCAGGAAGCCTAAAGTAAGCCTTATTCCCACACACATAATAAGTTCCAGGAAAAACTGAATCTGTTCCTCCTTTTAGTCCTCAACCTCCAAGAATTAAGAAATTATGTTCACATTCACTGGTACCGATGAAAATATTGTTATAATCACTTTTTAACCTATGTAGACAAATTTTCCCTGTCTTTACAAAATCTAGAGCCATAGCAGCTTGAGCTTTGCCAGGTGTGTAAATACCCTCTTTCTCAGCCCAAGGTGGAAGATGAGCTTTATGCTCAGACGACTTCTTTTGCAAATCCTGCCTTCTATTCTCAACTAAGTTCAAAAATATCTTTTCTTCTTCATGTAATGAACATGTTAGATTGCTTCTATGTGCATGTGTTATGTCTAATGACTTCATTGTTAGGAAAAATTCTCCCATAAATTGTGCATCTTGACTACTAAGCACTGGGTTCATTTTCTTTCGAATCGGAACCTCTGACAATATCACATCTATATTTGAATAATAATACTGAAGTTTCCCTGTTCTATAAAATAAACTAGTTAATACACTACATGATATGCCATAAGTTAGAGGCAAATGATGGTATGTTAACCCTTCTGCTACTGATTCTGGTAACTTCATACAGACATAACAATCACTGACTTCCATTGTATCTACATACTGAAACAATAATTTAGTGAAAACATTTAAACTAGTATCGTTATCTGTTACCACATGATGAAACTCTGGTTCATCTTCTGCTTCTATTCTTACGCTATCACTTTTCAAGTTATCTATCCTTCCCTTAGTATCGTTGTTAATCTTTTTATCCATTATCATACAGTAAGGAATTGCTACAATCACAACTAACCACACTACAAGCACCACTACCAGGCTACATATGCATATAGCACAGCATCTTTTACAACATTTCCGTTTCGGTCTCCCAGAAACTCTGTCGTCAGGCATTTTGACAAAGAAGATTTCTCTTCTTTTCTTTTTTTTTTCCTTCAAGACCTCAACTTTATCAAGGTGGCTTCACTTCTTTTTCATAAGTCAGTTCTGCACTTGTTCTTTCGTCACCACTTTCACTTGACTCTGAACTCTCGTAGTCTTCAAGGATTATATAAGTCCAATAAGGACCTTTAAACTTATTATTCACAAGTTTCAGTCTTTTGCTTTTTCGTTTTTCAGTTCCACTTGTTTGTCCTGTTAAACTTGTTACTTCATTTACTTGTTCCGGATCGTCACTTCTGGTAGCTATATGGTATTTTACTCTTTTGATGACACTAGGCCAATGATCACCTTTCCTGACCTTCTTTGTTTGCACTGTATCTACACCTTCTGAGTCTTTTCCCAAAACACTTTTATTTTCAAGGTGTGGCACAATTTGATTTTCTTCGTTTTCAGTTTCTTCTTCTATCTGTTCTTGTTCAGGTCTTGTTGTCGGTTCTTCAGTTGCTCGAGTGTGAGTTTCTACTAACTGACCCTGTTCAGGATTGACGTCTTCGTGCTTGAGGCTCTCTTGCTCGGTGTTTTCTTGATTTGCTTCTCCCTGAACGTGTTTTTCTTGTTCTAACTGATTCTGATCAGGGCTTATTGCACTTTGTACTTCTGCAGCCTGACCGCGTTCTTCTAAACCTGTCTGTCCCTGCTCAAATTTTGTTGTTTCGTTGTCGATTTGAGCCCAATTTCCTCTCCCTATCTGGGCCTGCTCAGGTTCTCTTATTGTTTCGTTCTCCCTATCCTGAGCTGCTTTTTCTTCACCTATCTGATCCTCACTAATTTCCTCTAGTCTTGCTCGACTTCTTGTTTTGTTGTAAACTTCTGGTATGTCGACCACTGGTATCCAGTCCTGACTTGTGCTCGGTTGTTCTTTTTCAGCTTCTCCAGAATCTCTCACCTGGGATTCTTCAGCTGGCCAACCTTCAGCTTCCTCAGCTACTGATGCTGACTGAGGATCTTTTCCTTCAGGAGCTGGCCCCCTTTTGGTGTGGCTTACATGAATCCAATTAGGCAATCCTGCACATTTCACTGCTGTGTTTGTAACTAATATAACCTGACAAGGTTCGCCACACCTGGGTGATAAACACGTTTCTCTGGTGTGATGCTTCACAACCACCCAGTCTCCGGGGTTCAGATCATGCTCTTGATCGGGCTGCCTGGATACTGCGTCTTCTCCAACCTGGTGAGAGACAGAACGCACTAGGTCAGCCAATGCCTTGCAATAATCTAGAACCATATCATCAGTTATGTTCAGCAGTTTATTTGTAGGTACATGTGCTTGTCTCATTGCTCTTCCCATGATAACTTCATGCAGACTCAATCGTGTATTTCTATCAGGAATGCTTCTGAGTCCCATTAAAACAAGAGGCAATGCATCTGGCCAATCTAACGATGTTGATGCACACATCTTTGACAGTCTTGATTTTATTGTGCCATTCATTTGTTCAACCACTCCAGAAGCCTCTGGGCGGTACGCACAGTGCAGTTTCTGTTTGGAATGCTTCACAGATTATTCGAATTACATCGTTATTAAAGTGACTTCCTCTATCTGATTCCAAAGTTACTGGGAAACCGAACCTAGGAATGAGTTCTCGTAATAACAGCTTTGCGACTGTAATGCTATCATTCCTTCTGGTAGGGTAAGCCTCCACCCATCTTGAAAACAGACATACTATGACAAGTACATATTTCAGTCCTTTACATCGTGGTAACAGTATGAAATCTAGCTGCAATCTGACAAAAGGACCTTCAGCCTTTCCAATTTTTCCCAGACCAATCACTGCTCTCCTTCCTGGATTATTCATTTGGCAAGTTAAACACCTTTGGCAAAGACTCTCTGCTGCAGCCCTAAACTTTGGATTGTACCAACTTTGTCTGAACAGTCTAATCATGGCATCTCTCCCTACATGTGTGTCTCCATGATACATTCTGGCCATTTGTGAAATCAGACAGTCTGGCATGACTGGTCTGCCATCTATATATACCCATACATCATCATCTGTTCTTCGTGTACATCCTATTTTTATCCAAGCATCTCTTTCACTCTCCTCAGCATCGTCTTGCAGTCTTTTCACATCATTCCATGTTTCAGGTGGTGAACATAGCATAAGTTGGCAGCTGATTCCCATCCTTTCAACCCTTTTGTTTACTGCCAACCTGTTTTTGGCACAGTGTTGAGCCACTAGATCTGCATATCTGTTACCTACTACCACCCAGTCATCTCCTGACTGGTGTGCGGCACATTTCACCACTGCCAATTCTTTTGGTGATTGTATTGCTTCCAATAATTCCTTTACAAACTGCCCATTTTTGATTGGGGATCCTGAAGAAGTCATGAAATCCCTCTGCATCCACAGTTGGCCAAAGTCATGCACAACCCCGTACCCATATTGACTGTCCGTAAATATGGTTACTCTTAAATTTTGTTCCAATTTTGGAGGCTTTGATCAGAGCAATTAATTCAGCTACTTGTGCAGACTTGACTCCTGGTAAATAGGATGCTTCGACTATTCCAGATAATTCACACACAGCATAGGCTGCGCTCAATTTTTCATCCTCATGCCTTAGGCATGAGCCGTCCACGAACAGCTCCCTATCTGGATCTTTTAGGGGTATCTCCTGTATGTCAGGACACGGTTTTGTACACAATTCTGTGACCTTTAGACAATCATGTTCTGGATCGTCCTTAACTTCTTCAAAAATTGGATCTGGCAATAATGTAGCAGGATTCACGACAGTGCACCTAACTATGGTCACATTTTCAGCTCCGAGAATAATTCGTTCATACCTTGTCATCCGACTAGGTGTAAGATGCTGAGTTCTAGTTCTTGTTAACAGAATCACAACTGCATGTGGGACAAACACTGTAACAGGATGTCCCATTACTATTGACTCACTTTGCTCAATGCTCATACAGGTAGCAGCAACTGATTTTAAACAACCTGGCAATGCTGCCGCTACTGGGTCCAATGTAGCAGAGAAATACGCTATAGGACGCCTGTCTATTCCATGTCTTTGAGTTAACACTGAAAGTGCACAATTTTCTCTTTCATAGCAAAATAGTGCGAATTCTCTTGTATAGTCAGGCATGCCTAGGGCAGGTGCCTCACACAAAGCATTTCTTAATTTTACAAATGCACCGGCACTTTCATCATCCCATTCAACTGGATCTTTTGCTTTCTTTTTGGTTAGCTGAATTAAAGGCTTTGCTAGTAGTGAAAACCCTATAATCCATTGTCGACAGTATCCTACTATTCCAAGAAACATTCTCACTTCTCTTTGTGTTACTGGCATTTTCATTTTCTTGATTATTTTTGTTCTATCAGACGTTATTCTTCTTTTTCCTCTTTCAATTTGATGTCCCAAATATTTAACTGCTGTTGTACAAAACTGCAGCTTCTCAGGTGACACTTTGTGTCCTTCTTCAGCCAAATGGTTAAGTAACGCAATTGAATCTTCAACACAATCATCATGAGTTTTGGATGCTACCAGTAAGTTGTCAATATACTGCACCAAGACTGAACTCCTGGGTAGCACTAATTTCTCTAGACACCCTTTCAGTATTTGATTGAAAATGGAGGGACTTTCTGTGTATCCTTGAGGAACACGATTCCATACATAGACTTTATTTTCGAATTTAAACAAAAAGAGATATTGGCTATCTGGGTGCAACGGTATTGAGAAGAATGCTTGGCATAGATCAATCACAGTGAACCATTCTGCACTCCAGGGTATCTGGTATAGGATTACTGCAGGATTTGGTACTATAGGACAACAAGGTACCACAATTTTATTAATTTTCCGCAAATCCTGAACAATCCTATACTTTCCACTAGGCTTTTTCAAACCCATTATTGGTGAATTACAAGGACTACTCATAACTTCTTTTAATATGCCTTGTTTTACCATTCTGTTAATTTCCTCAACAACTCCTGCTTTTACTTCTGCACTCATCTTGTACTGTCTGGTATTTGGGAAAATTGTAACTTCTTTTACAGTGATATTTACTGGGTCTATTTTTGCCATAAGTCCTACTTCTTTCCCCGTAAAATCCCATACCTTAGAGCTCACTGTAGTTCTTAGTTCTTCTGGTAATTCGTCTTTTGTTATCAAGGAGAACATCTCATCCACTTCAGTACCTTGCTTGGCTAGCATGAACTTATAAACATGATCTTCATCCGGGGTCTGTACTGCAACACCATCCGGTGTGCAAAAAATAGTGCAATTCATTCTGCACAGTAAGTCTCTGCCCAATAAGTTTACTGGACTAGAATCACACACCACAAATTGGTGCATTTCTCGAAAGTTTCCTATCTTTACTTCCATTGGCTCAGTAAGGGGTGTTCTGATCTTTTGATTAGCTACACCTACAACTTGGATAGCTTCTCCAGAGAGAGGGAGGTCTGGGATGTCTGCTGTTGTTACAGTAGAACGGGTAGCACCAGTGGCCAAAAGAAAAGTGATATCATTACCTCTTACTTTCCCTTCAACATATGGACCTGACTGATCTACCGGTAAGGATGCGCCAAGTACGCACTCCTTCTCCCCTCTCTTAGGCACCGTCATTGATGTCTATATGGATCAAATTCGTCCTGTAAAAGAAACTGTGAAGTTACATATTCATTCTTACCACTTCCTCCTTGATATCCGACGTCTGTACCGTGCTTTGCTCTGCTTACATTACCCTGTATAGGGGCAGGTGGCAACTGACTCTGAGGGTTTACACCCTGCTGTGAGTCATTCTGCGTCTGTGGATTTAAATTATGATTTGGGCCATTATTATTTAGAATCTTTTTACATTCGTCCTTCCAATGTCCCAACTTTCCGCATCCATGACAAGGAAATTTCTTTTTAGCTTCTTCTCTACTCATTCGTCCTCTCACTTTTCCACCATTCGCTGTGTCACCATTCGTTCCAGATTCTTTTCCCTGACTTTCTGTTGGATTATCCAAATTAATTCCCTGTCGCTCAGCCATTTTCACTTGAGCCCACATCACTTTCTCTTGCAGTTTCTTGTGCCTATCCTCAATGTCGTCTCCACAATATTTAGCATATTTCAAAATTTCATCAATAGGCTTTCCTTGCCAGCATAACATATGCTGCTTAATCATCTGACAAATCTCTGGTTTTAGACCATAAACAAATCGATAGACAAACTGACTCATATTTTTGTCTCCAATATCCTCGAATCCACTATACTGTTTGAACACCTGTAATAGACGTTCATAATAGGCATGTACCGATTCACTTGCTTCTTGGGTAGTCCTGTCTATTTTCACCCAATCTGTTTCTTTTGGTGGTATTTTCCCTTTCAAATAAGTTATTACTTGGTGATACTTTTTCATCACATCATTTGATGGGGCACCTGTCTTTGCATCTCTAGGATACTCTTCACTCGGCCAGTCAACTGTAATTTTACAGTCTGTCCATAAATCGGCAGGTACCACTATGTCAAACAGACCATCCAAGTCCTTTAACAATACCTTTGACACTTTCACAAACCTCTCAACCTGCTTGTACCATTCAATTGGTTTTTCTCTCAATTTTGGGAAATCATTTGTAAATGACAAAATATCTTGTCTGCTCCATGGGACATGAACATAACCTCCTCCAGGTACTTCTCGCATCGGGTACATCTGATCTACTTTCCCTGTTTCCTTCAATAAATATTCAGAAGTCGATCTACTATACCGTGCCTCTTCCTTTTTCTTTGTCCATCTAGATTTCCATTTATCTAGTTCTCCCCATTTCTGTAATACTGACATTAATTCTTTCACTTGTAGTTTCCTACCAGATGCATTCATATTTTCTAGATCTTTGTCAGTAAAGTCTGCTCTATAGGGTTTCTGTAGTACTTTTGACTTTCTTATTTCAATTCCCATTTCTAAGGCCAAATCCGCCAATTTTTCATGGAATATTTTTATATTTCTTGTTATGCTTCTACATACGAACAATAGTTCTTCTTCACTATATGTATTTAAACGATCTACTCCTATGTTGCCTGCTATCATTTCTTCTAATTCGACTTTCAATTTGTAAATGTCCATAATCTTTGGGGGTGAACTTTGTCGGTCTGATCCCTGTGCCCACCTTTCTAAATCTTCCGGTGTCACTATGGCTGCACTCTTAGTTCCGGAAGATGTTATTATATTTACATCTCTTGAGCAACCAGGTGGAACTCTTCTAGGGGTGCTGTTTACAGAGTCTCGATTAGGTAAATCCATTAGTGAAATCATAGATTCACAATCACTGATATGGTCATCAATTATTACTGCTTCATGTTTTGGAGTCTCTACGGGTATAGGCATAGTTAAAGGCTTTGGACAATTTACTTTGTCACCATATAAGGGAACCACTGGACCAATTGTTACAGGTATGGTCAGGGAATCAGGATGTACATTCAGCTGTGTTATTTTCTGTATCAATTCTGTTCTGTTTCTGTCTATAGCCTCTCTTTCTTTATCCTGAAGTACCCTATTAACTGGTGGATTATGCAATACTTGTGGTACCAATGGTGTTCTGAAAATTGGTGCACTTGGGGAACATCCACTTGACCCTTCCTGATATGGTGGAGGGTTCTTTAATATTTCTTCCATAAATTCATCTTCAGAATCTCCAAACCCTGTCAAATGTTTTGTCTTTTCTTTGCATTTGCTCCCTAACGGCTCATCTGTCATAAAAACTGGATACAAACCCTCGGTAAGCATCGCTCTTCTCCACTGTTTCATATGACTGTCTCTTGACTCATTTTGGTATCTAGGGAAAAATCCCCTATAACCCCTATTGCTTCTTGGTCGGTCACGTTCAAATGCCTCTGTTTCAAATTCTTCTAGGGCTTCGTATTGCGTTAATCTTGGTCTGGGTTCTAAGTCATTCATTCTTATTCTTACGTTTTGTAGAATTCTCCCATTGAAAGTACCATTCTCTGGGAAAGCTAATATTCCATCATCTTTGGTATATTCTATCCAATTTTCTAACCATACGCACGTATGATAACCCCTCTCCATCATCATGAATGAAGCGGGTGTTTTTGCAGGTGGAATGATAATTCCTTCCCTAGTTTTGATTGGCTTATCCTTCTTAAAATAATTCTTAATCTTTTGTAAAAATGAAATTTTTCTCTTTTCTCCGTACATTTTTGGTAAATATCTATGTATTGAATTATATTCTGCAAAACCTAGAAATCTTCTGTCTGGACGGGTTCCTGTCAAAGTCGGATCACGTTTCCACATACAATTTACACTATCCACTAAGATTTCGACTTCTATGTTGATAACCAATTAATTTCCAGCTAAACATTTGTCTCTGAACCAATCCTAGCGCTGCTTTTCAGTGATGTCTGTCTGACGACCCCTCCTTTACAATCTGCGCTTCTCTGTCCCTCGCTGTTTCAACCAATCCCAGCGCGACACCTGTGACGTCAGTATTACTCCTGACTACTGACCCCTCCTTTACAAGACTCGTTCCACGCCCGCTGTGTCGTCCAATACCTAGCGCGGCGTTTGTGACAT
Source organism: Calotriton arnoldi (assembly GCA_963921515.1). NCBI lineage: Eukaryota > Metazoa > Chordata > Amphibia > Caudata > Salamandridae > Calotriton > Calotriton arnoldi. The sequence goes on along the minus strand of CAWUFW010001126.1, from coordinate 2,750,954 downwards.
CAGCTTTTACTCCGACAGCTGACCCTCCCTTTACAAAATCGTACGCAAAACTTTATTTTCTCTACGCTTCTTATTAAAATTCAGTAACAACATAAAACATTCGCTATCGTGCCAGTTTCTCTAATTTGGAAAAAATAGTTTCTCTCATACTTAGTAAAACCTTTCCGTTTACTAAACATACACTACGAGTAAAGCCCTTCCGTTTACTCTTCACATAAGCTTCAGAAATACCTGCTACTTCTTCGTTACCCTTTCTAGGTGATTTAACATCAAATTTTTACCAGTGTATTCCTTTTGCTATCACTCATACACATAGAGTCCCTAACAAGTACTGATAGCCCTGCTTAACTTTTCAGTACTATTTCTGCCTGACAGATAACCTCACTGCAGTATGGCTTCCACTTACCATCCGCTATTCAAATTTTCCCCGGGGATTCTAGACAACATAAAACAAAACTTTTAAACAACACGGATGTTAGTTTATAAAAAATAAATTCTCATTACCCAATTAACAAAGTGCAACCATCCTCTGATAACCAGAAAACTGATCCAGCAGGTTACTAGCAACAAGCATTCATACACCGAATACTCACCTGGGCCCATTCATTCATACTACGCTAGCAATTTCCGCTGGTGGGTCAGTTGTACTGTTTATCAATATCCCTGCTACCAATTACCTTTCTGATTGAAGAGTAATGACTTACCAATGGACCCTTTGACAATTGGGAAATTTTAAATGAGTGACATACAATACAATTCATAAATCTGAAATAATCACTGAGTCAGGAAGTTTTAAAATGTTTATCTAAAACTTTAGCAGAGTAAATTACAAACCACATAATACTCAATCGTATATCAAGGAGGAAATATACTATAAATCACTTATTAAGCATCAAATGATGGTCCCTCAGAAAAGAGAAGATAGAGACAGCAGCACAACTAAAGATTTTGCTTAGAGTTACCTAAGAGTGTGAGAACCAAACCCCTTGGCCAAGGAGTTGGAAAGGGTCCTAGAAAGGATGAAGACCAAGACCTCCGGACCAGGTTCAAGACGGGACAGGTGACCTCTCTACCAACGACGCCTGCGTCGTTCCCCTCTCTGACACTTCGTTCCCTCCTCGATTCTTCCGTGTCTTCTTTCTAATGGAGTCCGCCGCCCACACCTCAGGACCTCTCTGGACAGCGGTTCAGTCTGCAATCGATCAGCTCGTTGAGCACCAAAGCCTGTTCTAACTAATTAGCCAATTCTATATCTATTATACCCTTCTACACCCAGGTACCTCCCATTAATGTTTCAAAATTATGGGCCCACTACTTCTGATTGGACAGGGACAGGGGGTTGATCCTCACACCATGACAATTTAGTTCAATTTCTTTAAGCCCATTGTTTTTAAATACCGCCCCTCACAATTAATACATTTGCTTTATTTCCCACCCGTCTCATGACAAAACTTAATACAAAATGTATTTTCAATGTTGCATTTGAGGGAACATCGCGGATGTAGTGAAGTTGACCAACAGGTCATGGCCTTGGATGTCTTCCAAGTTGACTTCATCGCTGTGTCTTGATTTTCAGAGTGCATGCGCACATCCCATAGGTCTCGAGCTGTCGTTCTGTTAACCCAGGCCCCAATTTACGAACTAATAGAAATCAAAGAAGAAACATATTAAAATCAAAAATAAATGTCTTCACTGTATACCCCTATTTCTACTCTATTCCCATTTAATTATAAACTCTATCCCGCATTAGTAGCGTTAGAATATCACAGTGTTAATTGCAGCAAATGCATAAGCCTTAGCACGTGAGAACATTAAGCAGCCATTTTAATACACACTGCGCAGAAGCAAAGATTCCCTCCAAGCAAAGAAAGACGTCATACCATGTGATATGGTTGACACATGCGCCGTAGAATTCCCGCGCTTTAGCGGCCATTTTGGATTAGACAAGGATTACTTATTAGTTTAAACACATAGGCATGCTTCTCTCGGATACTGTGTTCGTGTATGCATTTATTAGTAAAGACATTACAAAGTTTAATTAATTAATACTGTGAGAGTATTGCTTACGAGCAAGTCTCATTTTGAGTCCTTGCTCCATCAAGGGGAAGGGTACTATTGAGCAAAAGAGGGTTCCGTTCAGCCTGGGCCAAGAGTGCAGGACAGGCAGAACAAGAGCAAAAAGTATGTGTCCGCTTTTAGCAGGGGTTGCGCTCAGATTGCACCTATCTTTGGAACTGGTTAGCCACTGGCGAGGTGGTGGAGCCAAGCCTAGTCCTTTACCCGGGAACTCCTTTGTAGGAGCTCTATGTGAATGTGGAGTCCAGGTGAGGCTGTCCCTCAAGTTAAAACATAGCGCGCAGTACTCAAACATGACCACCAGGTGGCAGCAAAGCTTCGGCAATCGAGCAGGAAGTCACTCAAACTGACAATAGAGCCGCCCGCCCCGCCTTTAAAGTTAAGAGCCTTCTCACTGCAGAACTACCAAGTAGCAAAGTAATCCAGTAAGGGCAGTGGCGGCTCCTCCGCAATAGAGGAGGAACGTCTCCCCACTGCCTGGCTCAGAGCCAGTAAATGTAAAATAAAGTGATGATCTTGCATCGTTTTATTTTACATTTGCTGGCTCTGAGCCCGCGGTGTTGGGAGGGGAGGGGCGGGGCTTAGGCATGGGAGGGGGGAGGATGAGTGCCACGTGCAAAACCACTCCCTAAGTGCGCCAATGTGTATGGCCGGCCGTCTCAGGCCGACCAAACCACACATGCGCACTTAGGTTTTCTCCAACCCAGCTGCATTGAGCAACCGGGCTGGAGAAACCCCACAGACTCCCTGGTCTGAGCAGGGCGTTGGACAGGGAGTCTGTCCCAGGGGCTGCTGGGACCAGCAGGCAGGAAGAGGAGAGGCGGCGCAACGAGACTTGACGCTGGAGGACCCAGCCGCAAAAGGTACGTTTAAAAAAATATATTGTACGCCCCCTCGCGTGACACCACCCGCCCCACCACCCTTTGTTTATGGCGGCCGCCGCTGAGTAAGGGTCACTTATGGAGTGTGCGTGAGAAGTTCCTTGCCGAACTGACAAGATGAGGGGAGTTTCCAGCTGAGGTTATAGAGCCATCCATAGTGACACCCGAGGGCAGGGGCATCCCCTATGTAGCGAACACCCAGGGGTTAGCAAACTCAAAGCAGCACTCCTGGGGATCTCATGGGATGAGGGCCCTCCTGTGAGTTAGCTGCTTGAGGCAATTCAGTCCCCTTTTGTAGCTAACAGAGCCATCCTGCGGTGAAGGAGCTCCTCAGATCCATCATGACTCCCCAAGGCGATTCAGCCCCCGCTGCTTAGCTCGCTGAGTCATCTTGGGGTCAGCAAGCCTACTGGGTGAGAGCGCTTCTGTGGGTCTGACGGTGACATGTCCTGGTTCTTGTTACAGAAAGTCCAACCCTTGAAGGATGACATCGCAGACATGCAGGACTCCCTGCAGCGGCTGCAGGAACATGAACTGAAACTGGCGGAGACTCTGGTGCAGGAGTGCAGTGCACGGGAGATGGAGAAGGCGGCCATGAGCCAAGTATGGTGCACCCTTTAGCAGTGGCGGCTGACATGGATCGGGGTTGGGGGGCGGGAGAAGCGGGTGTTACCTTCTCGCCGCTTCCTCGCTGCGTCTCTTCTCCGTAGTCCCTTGCTCCAGCCGGAACAGCAAGCATACCCAGGCTCCCAGTCAGCCAATCACAATGCTGCAATGTAGCGTTGTGATTGGTCTGAGTGCCGTGGTTCGGCGCTCAGACGCTGACTGGGAGCCTGGGCATGTTCTCCACCCAGGCTGTAATGCATCCTATGTGGAGAACATGCAAAGTGCGCATGAATGTTTGGCAGGCTTGAGACGGCAGGCCAAAAATCCATGCACACTTATAGTGTGCTCACCACTCCCCCTGCTCCTGTCGTGAGAGCAGCCTTTTGTAACTTCTTAATAGTCGAGAGCCAGACAGTCTTTAATAAAAGACAGCAGACATTGAGCACTCTTATTTGCTTGATTAAATACAGCAAATGATCATAAAGGCATCTTCTAATCCGCAGTCAATGCAGATGCCAAAATACATGGTGTAGCATTTAACTCCTTAACTATGAGGCCGCCAAGTAAAAAAGGCCTCAATCGGCTAATGCGGAATAAATATTTCCAATACGCACTATCTGCTATGATAGAGAGATTCCTGGCCCAAAATTATCTTTTTTTTAATTGAGAAAGTATCAAAAGATAAAATACAATAGACAAAACAATAGTAACATTTCTTTTCAATAACAATGATAAATACATGGAATTTAGAAACGAAAAGTGCAAATGTCATACCACCATGATTTAGGTAACACAGAAAAACAAGCATTTGCAATGCAATAGGTCACGCATTACTCAAAGGATGAGCTATTGGCATTGCAAATAATAATGCCAATAGCTTAAACTTTCAGTAATGCGAGACCTTTTGCATTGCAAATGCTTGTTTACTATTAACACACTCGACGGCATCGGGCATGAGCAAGCCAGGGCAGATCTATTAAGTGCCCCTGAGAGGGCGCCCCACGGCATAATGACGACATCTCCTCCATGAATAAAGTGGATTCATCAGCCCTCGCAGTGTCCCACTGAGGAAGTCATCTCTGCTAATGGAGACAAGAGGAGGTTATCGTCGATGCTGCTAAACTGAAAATGGATAGCGTATTTCAGGTTGCTTTGTTTTTTTCTGTACAGATCAGCTGAATTAAAGGAACACCGCCCTAAAAGGCAGGTCAATGCATGGATTATGCTGAGATAGTCTGATTCAGTTCATGGTCTTTGCAGAGACAGTCGTGGTTAAAGTGTATATTGCACAGAGACAGTCATGGTCGATGTATGGACTGCACATAGACGGTTTGGGACAAGGAATGTTTAAACTGCCTGCAAGCAAAAGAAATGCTGATTGGAAGAAATAAAATTGAAGAATACCAATCGGTAAAGACAGAAGTATCAATCCACATGCAGTGCACTGCTCCCTTCCCTTGTACTTACTGCAGCCCAAGAAGACCTAGTTGAGGTCCATTTGTCCGAGGCCAAAGTAAATAAAGAGGTGGGTGTGCGAGCTGCGCTGAACAAAAAAAAGGCAGCCGCCATTGTTAAAGATAAAGCACCCGCACGTAACGCCAAAAAGAAATGAAAAAATTAATTGCGGCATGCAGCGCTAATCCCTTTGCAATGGTGTGAAGAAGGAACGCCTGAGAGCGTCTATGCTCCTGCATGGAAGGCACACAAAAAAACGGTTGCACGTGTGAAGCACGCAGTGACTTTTAAACACAAGCGCTAATGTTCCGGCCAAAATTAAAAAAGAGTCCCTGCACTAAGAGAAATGCCCTGAAGCGAAATAACTCATGTAACAGGGCCAACCGCCATGGGAGTAACAAACACACCAAAGGGAGGGACAAATGGTACCAATGCACCATACAAAAGAAAGACAACTCGAAAGGCACAGGAAGGAACCTATGAAAGGCGGTAGGTGTGGCCATTATCCACAGAAAGAATATAGCATGCCTCGCAGAGCAGCACATGCGCGCTGACTCTAGGCTCAACCTAAAAATTGCCCTACTTATGCAATTTCAGAATTACTTAAAATCCCCGATAGGTAGCCAGGCATACAAAAAGCCAACCCCTCCCTAACAGGAGCCCACAGCTTTTTCAGTTTTTGCCTATTAGGATTATGATGACTGATCATAAATTCCATGCCACAGGCAAGAATAAACTTGTACCCTTGGATCTGGAGGGTCGTACTGCAACCAAGCCCTGGCAATGCACAATCTTGCCACTGTAACACCATAAAAATAAATCGAGACCAGGTTGCGCAGTATGGAACTGGAATGGCCCAACATAATGAACTTTTGGGTCATAATCGGCTTCCCACTGTAACAGATTACTTAACCCCTTCCATGCTCATGACGGAATGGTTCCGTCATGAGCGCAAGTGTGTAAACAGCAGAGGGATTTCCCTTTTTTTTTTTTGCTTTGGGAGGTGGGGAATAGCTTCCCCAACCTTCCAAAGAATGGGTTAGGGTTTTCATTGTAATGACGATCGCGCGCATGGCGCGCTGTTTCACAGTTTCGGTGCTTGTGGGGCTATCTCAGCCCCCCGAACACCGAAAAACATAGGAGAGATATCGTTGGAAAGGGGAGAATCTCCCCTTTCCAATGGTACCCTTCCCTAGTGTATCCCTGCTTGGGGATCGCCCCAGGAGGGCGATTCCCAAGCAGGGATCCACCCACTAGCCACCAGGGAGGGGGTTGCGGCCCCTTGGGCAAGGGCCTTTGCTCCCCCCCATAACATTTTGTGGATCCACGCAGATTCCAGAACTTTCCACCACAGAAATGTCAGGAAAATGTGTTTTTTTTACAAAGTTTGAGGTTTGCAAGGGATTCTGAGTAACAGAACCTGGTGAGAGCCAGACACGTCATCCAATCCTGGATTTCCCTGGGTGTCTGGTTTTCAAAATGTATAGGTTTGCTAGGTTTCCCTAGGTGCCGGCAGAGCTAGGGTTCAAAATCTACAGCTAGGCACTTTGCAAAAAAAGGGTCCGTTTTCACTGTTAAAATGTGGTGTGTCCACGTTGCGTTTTGGGCCGTTTCCTGCTGCGGGCACTATGCCTACCCACATAAGTGAGGTACCATTTTTCTCGGAAGACTTTGGGGAATGCGGGGTGGGTGGAATTTTGTGGATCCACACAGATTCCAGAATTTTCCACCACAAAAATGTGAGGAAAATTTGTTTTTTGGCAAAGTTTGAGGTTTGCAAGGGATTCTGGGTAACAGAACCTGGTGAGAGCCAGACAAGTCACCCCATCCTCGATTCCCCTGGGTGTCTAGTTTTCAAAAATGTATAGGTTTGCTAGGTTTCCCTAGGTGCCGGCAGAGCTAAGGTTCAAAATCTACAGCTAGGCATTTTGCAAAAAAAGGGTCGGTTTTCACTGTGAAAATGTGGTGTGTCTAGTTTGCGTTTTGGGCCATTTCCTGTCGCGGGCACTAGGCCTACCCACACAAGTGAGGTATCATTTTTCTCGGAAGACTTTGGGAAATGCGGGGTGGGTGGAATTTTGTGGATCCATGCAGATTCCAGCACTTTCCACCATAGAAATGTGAGGAAAATGTGTTTTTTTGACAAAGTTTGAGGTTTGCAAGGGATTGTGGGTAACAGAACCTGGTGAGAGCCAGACAAGTCATCCAATCCTGGATTTCCCTGAGTGTCTAGTTTTCAAAAATGTATAAGTTTGCTAGGTTTCCCTAGGTGCCGACAGAGCTAGGGTTCAAAATCTACAGCTAGGCACTTTGCAAAAAAATGGTCCGTTTTCACTGTGAAAATGTGGTGTGTCCACTTTGTGTTTTGGGCCTTTTCCTGTCGCGGGCACTAGGCCTACCCACACAAGTGAGGTACCATTTTTCTCGGAAGACTTTGGGGAATGCGGGGTGGGTGGAATCTTGTGGATCCACGCAGATTCCAGAACTTTCCACCACAGAAATATGAGGAAAATTTGTTTTTTTTTTACAAAGTTTGAGGTTTGCAAGGGATTCTGGGTAACAGAAACTGGTGAGAGCCAGACAAGTCATCCCATCCTGGATTCCCCTGGGTGTCTAGTTTTCAAAAATGTATAGGTTTGCTAGGTTTCCCTAGGTGCCGGCAGAGCTAGGGTTCGAAATCTACAGCTAGGCATTTTTCAAAAAAAAGGGACGGTTTTCACTGTGAAAATGTGGTGTGTCCACGTTGCGTTTTGGGCCTTTTCCTGTTGCGGAAACTAGGCCTACCCACACAAGTGAGGTACAATTTTTCTCGGAAGACTTTTGCAAACGCGGGGTGCATGGAATTTTGTGGATCCAAGCAGATTCCCGAACTTTCCACCACAGAAATGTGAGGAAAATGTGTTTTTTTCTCAAAGTTTGAGGTTTGCAAGGGATTCTGGGTAACAGAACCTGGTGAGAGCCAGACAAGTCACCCGATCCTGGATTCCCCTGGGTGTCTAGTTTTCAATAATGTATAGGTTTGCTAGGTTTCCCTAGGGGCCGGCAGAGCTAGGGTTCAAAATCTACAGCTAGGCACTTTTTTTAAAAAACGGTCCGTTTTCACTGTGAAAATGTGGTGTGTCCACTTTGCGTTTTGGGCCGTTTCCTGTCGCGGGCACTAGGCCTATCCACACAAGTGAGGTACCATTTTCTCTGAAGACTTTGGGGAATGCCGGGTGGGTGGAATTTTGTGCATCCACGCAGATTCCAGAACTTTCCACCACAGAAATGTGAGGAAAATTTGTTTTTTTTTACAAAGTTTGAGGTTTGCAAGGGATTCTGGGTAACAGAAACTGGTGAGAGCCAGACAAGTCATCCCATCCTGGATTCCGCTGGGTGTCTAGTTTTCAAAAATGTATAGGTTTGCTAGGTTTCCCTAGGTGCCGGCAGAGCTAGGGTTCAAAATCTACAGCTAGGCATTTTTTTTTTAAAAAGGGACGGTTTTCACTGTGAAAATGTGGTGTGTCCACGTTGCGTTTTGGGCCTTTTCCTGTTGCGGGCACTAGGCCTACCCACACAAGTGAGGTACCATTTTTCTCTGAAGACTTTTGCAAACGCGGGGTGCATGGAATTTTGTGGATCCAAGCAGATTCCCGAACTTTCCACCACAGAAATTTGAGGAAAATGTGTTTTTTTTTCAAAGTTTGAGGTTTGCAAGGGATTCTGGGTAACAGAACCTGGTGAGAGCCAGACAAGTCACCCGATCCTGGATTCCCCTGGGTGTCTAGTTTTCAATAATGTATAGGTTTGCTCGGTTTGCCTAGGGGCCGGCAGAGCTAGGGTTCAAAATCTACAGCTAGGCACTTTGCAAAAAAAGGGTCCATTTTCACTGTGAAAATGTGGTGTGTCCACGTTGCGTTTTGGGCCGTTTTCTGTCGCGGGCACTAGGCCTACCCACACAAGTGAGGTACAATTTTTCTCGGAAGACTTTGGGAAATGCAGGGTGGGTGGAATTTTATGGATTCACGCAGATTCCAGAACTTTCCACCACAGAAATGTGAGGAAAATGTGTTTTTTTTTACAAAGTTTGAGGTTTGCAAGGGATTCTGGGTAACAGAACCTGGTGAGAGCCAGACAAGTCACCCCATCCTGGATTCCCCTGGGTGTCTAGTTTTCAAAAATGTATAGGTTTGCTAGGTTTCCCTAGGTGCTGGCAGAGCTAGGGTTCAAGATCTACAGCTATGCACTTTGCAAAAAAAGGGTCAGTTTTCACTGTGAGAATGTGGTGTGTCCACATTGCGTTTTGGGCCGTTTCCTGTCGCGGGCACTAGGCCTACCCACGCAAGTGAGGTACCATTTTTCTCGGAAGACTTTGGGAAATGTGGGGTGGGTGGAATTTTGTGGATCCACGCAGATTCCAGAACTTTTCACCACAGAAATGTGAGGAAAATGTGGGTTTTTTGACAAAGTTTGAGGTTTGCAAGGGATTGTGGGTAACAGAACCTGGTGAGAGCCAGACAAGTCACCCCATCCTGGATTCACCTGGGTGTCTAGTTTTCAAAAATGTATAGGTTTCCTAGGTTTCCCTAGGTGCCGGCAGAGCTAGGGTTCAAAATCTACAGCTAGGCACTTTGCAAAAAAAGGGTCCGTTTTCACTGTGAAAATGTGGTGTGTCCACTTTGCGTTTTGGGCCTTTTCCTGTCGCAGGCACTAGGCCTACCCACACAAGTGAGGTACCATTTTTCTTGGAAGACTTTGGGGAATGCGGGGTGGGTGGAATCTTGTGGATTCACGCAGATTCCAGAACTTTCCACCACAGAAATGTGAGGAAAATGTGTTTTTTTTGGCAAAGTTTGAGGTTTGCAAGGGATTCTGGGTAACAGAACCTGGTGAGAGCCAGACAAGTCACCCTATCCTGGATTCCCCTGGGTGTCTAGTTTTAAAAAATGTATAGGTTTGCTAGGTTTCCCTAGGTGCCGGCAGAGCTAGGGTTCAAAATCTACAGCTAGGCACTTTGCAAAAAAAGGGTTTGTTTTCACTGTGAAAATGTGGTGTGTCCACGTTGCGTTTTGGGCCGTTTCCTGTCGCGGGCACTAGGCCTACCCACACAAGTGAGGTACCATTTTCTCTGAAGACTTTGGGGAATGCCGGGTGGGTGGAATTTTGTGCATCCACGCAGATTCCAAAACTTTCCACCACAGAAATGTGAGGAAAATGTGTTTTTTTTTACAAAGTTTGAGGTTTGCAAGGGATTCTGGGTAACAGAACCTGGTGAGAGCCAGACAAGTCACACCATCCTGGATTCCCCTGGGTGTCTAGTTTACAAAAATGTATAGGTTTGCTAGGTTTCCCTAGGTGCCAGCAGAGCTAGGGTTCAAAATCTACAGCTAGGCACTTTGCAAAAAAAGGGTCAGTTTTCACTGTGAAAATGTGGTGTGTCCACGTTGCGTTTTGGGCCGTTTCCTAACGCAGGCACTACATCTACCCACACAAGTGAGGTATCATTTTTATCGGGAGACATAGGGGAACACAGAATTGTAGAGCAACTGTTATTACCTATTGACTTTCAATGCATTTCTGCCTTCCAAATATAAGACAATGTGTAAAAAAGAAGTCACTTTGAAAAATGTCCTATAATTCACATGCTAGTATGGATACTCACAATTTCGGAGATGTGCAAATAGCTACTGTTTCTAAACTCTATATTTTGTTCCCATTTCAGAAATACATAGGTGTCTTTCATACCGATTTTTCCCTGTTTATATTTTCCCAAATGAATTGCTATATACCCGGTACACAATAAAAAACCATTGCAAGACGCTGCTCAGTTATTGGCTCTGGGTTCCTCGGGTTCTTGGTGAACCTACAAGTCCTATATATCTCCACAACCAGAAGGGTCCAGCGGATGTAACAGTATATTGCTTTCAAACATCTGTGATACTTAGTAGAAGTTACAGGTGAAAACGATGGCACAAATGGGTGTTTTTTTTAACTCATTTTCAATTTTTCCTATTTTCAACTGTTAGTTTCTATACGAAAACCTTGAAGGATCTATACAAATGACCCCTTGCTGAATTCTAAATGTCTACTTTTCAGAAATGTATAGCTTTCCAGGATCCATCATTGCTTTCATACCCATTTTTACCATTAATTGGAAGGAGGTTGAAAGCACAAAAAATAGCAAAAATAGGCTATGTCTCAGTAAAATGCCAAAACTGTGTAAAAAATTTGGGTTTTCTGACAAAAGTCTGCTTGTCCCTGAAAGCTGGGAAGATGGTGATTTCAGCACCACAACCCCTTTGTTGATACCATTTGCAGGGAAAAAACCAGACACTTTCATCTGTAGCCCTTTTTTCCCATTTTTCAAAAAAGAACTAGATTTAGCTGTATTTTGGCTAATTTCTGGGTCCCCTCCAGGGGAATCAACAAACCCTGGGTACCTTTAAAATCCCCATGATGTTGGAAGAAAAGGACGCAAATTTGGCGTGGATACCTTATGTGGTCAAAAAGTTACAAGGGCCTAAGCGCGAACTACCCCAAATAGCCAAAAAAAGGCTTAGCACGGGGGGAGGCCTAGCAGCGAAGGGGCTAATTTATTAACAAGCATTTGCAATGCAATAGGTCTCGGATTTACGCAAGTTTGAGCTATTGCCATTGTAAATGACATTGCCTTTTATTTATGTGTCGATTTTAAAAATCGAAATAAAAGGCATTGTTATTTACGATGGCAATAGCTTAAACTCTTGCAAATGCGAGACCTATTGCATTGCAAATGCTTGTTTTTATTGATGTTCAAAAAAATTCTTCCGTCCTTTGTATCGCTTCCCCTCTGCAACTCCTGAGCTTATCAGGTAAAGAATGATTTTGTCTGTACTGTAATATCATGGCAGGTTTGTAGTTATTGGGCTTTGGAGGCTATTTTGAGAACTATATTTAAACAGAGGTGGGCACCACACCACATTACCTAATTCGTATATAAAAATACATTAGAACTGTAATAAGCCAAGTTTTCTATAGCAATTCGTTTTTCAAAGTGGCAGCTATATTTCCATAGTGCTTAAAGTTTGGTCTCATCTCGGCAACACTTTGGCATGAGGGCACAAAGCTATTGTCTGTTCAACATGTAAACAGTATTTTGGGTGTCTTATGGGTGCCAGATTCTACATAGAATCTGAACATGGCATGCATTGTAATGTTCTATATTCTAGTTCAGTGGTTCCCAAACTTTAGACTCCTGAGGACCCCAAATGAATAACTACTGGAAGCCGGGGACCCCCAAACAATTTGTGTGAATTAAATTTCAAACACTAGAAGCAATAAGTGCCTATGGTGCTGCTTGTCCATACGGTAGAATCCTACATTGCACATTGCATAGGCTCACAGACCCTGCAAAACTGCTCATTTGTTACTAACATAGGAAACATACTGAGCAACACTGCATTGCACATTGGCTTGCTGCATGTCCACACAGTGCACTGCTACATTGTGCGTTGGCTAAATGCCTGGACACTCAAAGCACTGCTATGTTGCATATTGGCTACCTGAATAGCTACAGATGCCACCACTACTACTACACTGTAAATTGGATACCTGTGTGGCCACACAGGGCACTGTTACAGTGCACATTGGTTAGAGATACATGGCTACCCAGAGCACTTCTACAGTGCACATTGGCTATTAGCATGGACACAAAGAGCACTGCTACTTTGCACATTGGCTACCTACAGCTGCACAGATCACTGGATCATTGCTACTCTGCACATTGGCTACCTGCATGGCCACAAAGAGCACTGCTATAGTGCCATAGAAAACATAAATACATTAAAAGTCACAGACCTGGGCTTCATCGCCTCAGCCGTGCCAAAATCCAGGAATGTCCAGCGTGTCCAGCTAAACTTGTGCATTGAAACTGAACACTGCATTCGATGTCTGCTCGCCCTTGATGGGGCCATTTCTGGGTAGAGACTGAATCAGATTAAGGCCTGTCTCCTCTGATTGGTCCATTACCAGCAGGGCTTAATTTGTAAACCAATGCGTGTGAAGGCCCAAGGCTTTGCTCTGAAGCCTGCGCACAGCGCACCTGAAGGTCGTGGTTGCCAAATACCAAGGCTGCTTAGTACTGATTCTCCCTCATGCCTCTTTTCAATCACTAAAACAGCATCTGTAAAGCGCCACACTGTCGCCCCTAGGGGTATCTGGGCGCTGTGTCTTTTATGCTTCACCAGATACTCCCAGCCCCATTACCTCACTCTTGCAGATTGTTTTAATTAAATAGCACACAATGTAAGCCATCTGAGGCCTTGGTACACTCCCACGCGTCGTGTTTTGTGAATACAGGGGGCTTACACCAAGCCCAGATAGCCCGAGTGTGAAAAACAGAGTAGGTCACCTGCAACAACATGCTGGGTCACAGTAAATCATTTTACAGAGCTCGAAGCATGAAAGGTAGGGTCAGTCCACCGAGGAAGATTCGAACCCTTGACCTGCTAGATTGTTATGGGGAGCAGTTCCACAGAACGACCGCGTCAGAACCCCCATGCTACCGCTATGGCAAGACTGTAATACACGCAGGAAGTGACTGGCACAATATGGCGCCCAGCAACGTCACGCTAATTAAGGCGCGCAATCGCTTTTCTGACGGCACTACACTGCAGATTTTGCTACAGCTATACTCTATCGTATTTAGAACGCCGGGTTTTGTAAAAGAATCAAGAGGCCTTTGTTTAGGGTGCTTTGCATTTTATTTTATAAGGTATTTTCAAGAACCTACTGGATTTCAAGCACGCCGTCTGAAGGAGTAACGTTTCCATGAAATGGGCCCCCCTCCCTGATGCTGACACCATTGCAAAGATGACGCTGCAGAGCCTGTCCAGGCGACACTGCAGGCACTGCAAATGCTGTCACTGCAGGCATCGCACGGCTATCTATAGTTGCACTGCAGACGCTGTCCTGTGACACTGCAAGCACCGCAAGGGTACCTCTAATGGCACTGCAGACGTTGTCCACGTGACACTGCAGACGCTGTCACTGCAGGCACCCCAAGGGTACCTATAGTGGCACTGCAGACGCTGTCCACGTGACACTGCAGACGCTGTCACTGCAGGCACCCCAAGGGTACCTATAGTGGCACTGCAGACGCTGTCCACGTGACACTGCAGGCACCGCAAGGGTACCTGTAGACGCTGTCTGGTGACACTGCAGGCACCGTTCATGTGACACTACAGGAACCGCAAGTGTGGCACTGCAGAGACTCCACGGACGGCACTACCAAGGCTGTCCGGCACTGCAGAGACTCCACGGACGGCACTGCCAAGGATGTCCGGTGACACTGCAGGCACTGCATGCGTACTACAGACGTTACACGGGTGACACTGCATGCACTGCACAGGGGACACTTCAAACTCCATGGGGTGTAACTGCATGCACGGCACGGAAGACGCAGCTGACGCTGGCCACTGACACTGTCCAGCTGCTAGCAACACCCCACACACTGCAGCTGTTGCCCGAGAGACAAGGCTTGCACCACCATGGCGTTTTAACCTGCCGTAGCTGTGATTTTTAACCCTTTCTTCTTAGATGTGTCTATTTAATGACCATGCAGCTGCGTGTATGTGGCAAAAGTGGGGAATGAGATGTGTTTCTTATCCACACTGCAGGCACTGCCCGGGGACCGAGCATCACCCTTACTCTGTTTGCTTTGCAAGTTTTTTGTTAGGGTGTTCATTTTTGTTATTAACTTGACTTTTTCAAACATTCTTGTAATGACATTCTAATGCATAATACCCTATTCTATCCCCAGTGTCAAAGTTTGCATTTGTTCGCCGACTTGGACATAACCAGCAAATAGTCAATTTCAAACAACGGTCAATACGTACAGAACGGGTCGCGTGCACTAGGGCTTTAGATTGTCACGTCAGCGCAGCTCTAAGAGAACAAACCGAGAAAATACTGGGGTTTAGGAAGATTCACCAATTGACCCTTTTTTCCTCGGCGCGCTCGTTTCAGTTAATTAAATTATGCTTTGTTTTAATGCCAGTGACATTTTGCAGACCCTCGAAGTTGCTCACCGAAAAAATAAAAACACAAACTAATATGTCGTAGGCAGTGAACAAGGGGGCGCGGTGAGGACGCACGGTTTTCTGTCTAGAATATATTCACTTGTGCTACCAACAGGGTGCAACGCGCTGACACGACTGCGCTTCGGAAAAAAACATATATTTTAAGTATCTCTCTCTCTCTCTCCGTGGACAAATAAAGCTACTAGAAAATGAAAAGACACACTGAAGTTGCCAGTGGAAAAAGGCCACGTGTTTCAACATAAATAATTATGTAAATGACTCCGTGTCACCAGACTATAGGCATTAACACGCACGTTTTAAAAAGTGACAAACAGAATAAAAACATGACTATTGAAACCAGTGGTGCGCGCGCACCACAGAGGAGCGGGGGGGGGGGCCCGAGGGAGCCTGTCATCTGTGCCGCGCGCTGATGCGCGTGCTAGACACGGACGGGAATGGGCGGAGCAAAGGCGGGCAATGCGCCCGCCTTTGCCCAATTGCGTGCCGTTTTTTTTTTAAAAAACGCACGCTACAGCCAATGCCAGGCTTCAGAAAGTTAACCACACGCACGAGCGTGTGGTTAGCTTTCTGAAGCCCATACAAGAGGTCTCGGGCTGCGCGAGCAGTGCTGCGCACTGCAACGCTAGGCCCGAGACCTAAAAACGGAAGCCCAAAAATGATGAAAGGGCTGGACATGTAGCAAAAATATGAGTGGCATCTGCCCCTGACGCCATGCACCGAAAGCAATCGAAGGTTGCCCGGAGGCCCATTATAAAAAATATATGAGGAGTATAATATGTGTTATATAAGATTTTTAAAAATTAGCTTTAAAGCATGACACATTAAGTATGCTTTGGGCCAACTGAACACTAACCCTGATATCCCCCTCAGTCACTGTCAAGCCTAAATTCTTAATCCATTTGTTCGCTAACTGCTGGAGATGTTGTTCATTAAATCTGCAGCAAAGAAGGGTCTGGTACAGGGTACTGATGGAGTGAAATTTAGGCAAGCGAATAAACCGATCCAACAATAGGTTATGACACATAAAGATTTCATTAGCTGACAAATGGGCAACAAAATCTCTAAGCTGCAAATATCTAAAAAAAAAGCCCTGCCAGTATGTGCCACAAAGACACTGAAGTGACCCAAATGAAAGGAATATCCCGTTTGAAAACAATTGACCGAGTCGTTTGAAACCGATCTGATGCCAGAATTGTGCAAAGCCCTCATGCAGATGCAGCAGCTATTAGGACTTAGGCCAAGGGAGGCGTACTGATTAAAAGACCAAATGTTACAATACGTTTTAATTAAAGACCAAATCCTATGATAGACAGCCAGCGTCTTAAACCTGGTACGTTTGAAGTACACTGTATTGATCAGGCCCAAGAATGGGTGACGAAGTGCAATTAAAAATCCGATACTCAGGAAACAGCAGTCAGTCAGACCCACCCATAACAGACAACAGTCGGCCCCGAAACGAAGAAAGAAAGTACAACCACAGCGAAGGAAGGGCCATACCACCTGTCTCGCGAGGTAAGTGAAAATACTGGATGGCACAACGAGGCTTTTTATAGCCCCATATAAATCTCTGCCAACTAGCCTCAGCCTTTTTGAAAAACTGCTTTGGGAGATATAAAGGTATAGACCTAAAAAGATTAAAAAAAACGGGGCAAAATGACCATTTTAATCAAATGACATCTTCCAATCAGCCCCTAATGGAGCTTATCCCAATTCTAAAAAAGAATGATAGGTTCTTGATATAGGGCCTCATAATTAAGATCGACAATATCCCTCATACAGGGGGAAATACGAATGCCTAAACAGGTGGCTTCTTTTAAATGCCAAGGGTTTGAGAAACCTAGTAATGAGCTCGTTATAACTTGAGTTTTATCGGTATTCAATTAATACCCAGAAATCATACAAAAACATCCCGCTACTGCCTCATTGCCAATAAGTGCTTGAGTAGGAGATGATGAGTGAATGCAATATCATCTGCATAAGCCAATACCTTGACAATAAACCGATTAAGCCGCAGCGGGGGTGGTATCCGAGAGCTTGGGTTTCTGGATAAATGGTTCCAAATACATGTACAAAATAGAGGGGACAGCGAACAACTCTGCCACGTGTCCCGTTAAAGCACAACACTATTCAAAATTCGCCTCTTGCTGACTATTCGGGCTGATAATGAGGTATAAAGTGTCTTAACCGCAGTTATAAACTTCTCCCCGAGCCACATATTTGCAAGGACCAGTCAAAGAAAGCCCACGAGACCCTGCTGAAAGCCTTCTTGGTGTGGAGCAGAATCAATCCTGCAGGCTCGAACTGAGTTTCTGTGACATCCAAAACAGAAATGGCCATATTAATATGAGCCGTAGAATCCCACTCCGGGATAAAGCCATGCTGCATAGTATCGACTAAAGTAGCGATGATCAAAGATAAACCATTGGCCAAAATACAAGTGTAGATACTTGTGTCTGTATTCATCAAAGAAATCAGATAGTACGATCCACAATTGAAAGGGTCTTTACCTTTCTTTAAAAAGATCGAAATATATGCTTCACCACAAGAAGCTGTTATGGATTGCCGAAAAGCTGGAGAATTAACCAGCTCTTCCAGTCTAGGCACAACATCGCTGAAAATGCTTTATAAAATTCAGCAGGAATAGAGTCAGGGCCTGATGCTTTTCCTGAAGCTAGTTGAGACAGTGCATTCCTAATCTCTGCTGACGTGATAGGTGCATCTAGCATCTCACATTGAGTGGCAGATAAGCAGGGTAAACTCAACATCGACATAGAATTATTGAAATACAGATAAAATAACTGCAGGACCTGACCTGTCGAATTCCAAATACTAATGATTGTATTCTTGGATTGTCTATCTCTGCTCTGAAAAGATACACGCCGACCCATCTCTCCACTATTCTCAAAACAAAGCCCGTTTTGTCCGCCACCTATGATAGGCTTTGTCCCAAATCTACCTCTGTAACATCATGCGCATGACAGTAAGCTGCTTCAATACCTTTTCTGCTTCATAAAAATTAGCTTCACAGACATCTTTGGAGAATTCTAATTCCAAAAAAAGAAGATCAGCGCAGGAATGCTCTACCAAGATGTTATCCCTTTTATCCCACTAAATGGAATAGCTAAGGATCTTACCGATCACCTCGGCTATCATCGCACCTCACACTATTATCAGAGGGGCCAAGTTTTGGTTATCAATAAAGGATTCTGTCAGGCAGGCCGTCGTATAATTTAAATTCCGTTCCTCCAACAATAATTTACGATCAAAAGACCACCTAGAAGGAGAGACGATAAAAGCACTAGAAGTCACTTTAATAAATACTGAAAAACTATTGTTATCTGAGATAACACGTGGACTCAATATATTTGAAACAGCGGTTACAACAGTGCTGCTTGCTAGCACCATATCAGTCCGAGAAAGGACCTAGTGTGATGCCAAATAAAATGTATAACCTGACTCAGCCCCGCGGCATGCACGCCATACATCAACAAGAGCGTGAGAATTAATATCCACGCTCAGTGCAGCGCAAGATTTTTTCATACTCGCCTCAGGCGACATACAGCCTGAAGTAGCATTGAATTGCGGTACCAGTGGCAAGTTGAAGTCCCCACAAATTAAAGAAAAGGGGAGCGCCATTGACTCAATTCAGATAGTAAAAAGTTAAAAAGCGAATAATCATCCTTATTTGATGCATGACCTACACAAATCGTTAATTACACATTATCCTTCCCCATATGTACGGTAACCCACCAGCCAAACTGGTCAGATTTAGCCTCATAAACCTTCCACCCTTGATCCCTTGCTAACAGGGCCACCCGTCACTGAGACACCTCCCAACCCGATGTGGCCAGAATATTATAGCCGAAAATGTTCAGATTTTTATTCTCTGACAAATATAGGTGTGTCTCTTAAATACAAAGAAAGTGAGGCTTAAGTAACATGAGTTCCTCCTTGAAGTATCAACCATTTGGAGCCACCCTCAGACCTTTAATATTCCATGTAAGTAAGTGTAAATCCCGGCTACCGCTACCAATATTATTGGCGATACTCAGATGTCAGAAACACTGCATTCTGTATGACACTGCACTTAAACCAACCATCTAAAACTTTTCCTTTTTTTCTGCAACCAACATCCCGACCCCCAAATAAAACCCATCCAAACCATCACTAACATGGCTCGTGCCCTCCCCGACACCTTCCACCCCACACCTTGCCCCAACACCCTCACCTATCCAGGGAACAAACATCTTTTGTGTCCCACACCACCACAAGTCCCAACACCAAATTCCGACTATGGTTAGTTGCTGATCAGGACCCGTACCAGGAGAAGTCCCCGGCCCGCCCCACCAGATAGAGAAACCTAATAAAGAGACAGCAGGCACAAGCCCAAAAGGAAAATTAAAATAAACCTGCAGAAATCAACAAAATTGTACACATTATCATAATAAAGGGTCTGCAAAGAAAAAAACAGATTAAACTGTATCAGCCATTAATCCTGCTTCCATGAATCCAAAAGGGCCTGAGCCTTAGACAAATCTTGGCAGAAAAAAGTTCAGCCCTGATAGAGAATTCTCAAATTGGCTGGCTTGAGGACAGAAACAGTAGCCCCAAGCTTAACAAAGGCTGGAATCAGTTGCCGCAGCTGCCATCTTCGCACCATAGTGTCGTAACAGAAATCTGACCTCACAAAAAACTACATGCCGCAAGATATCACTGGACTCTGCGAGTGGGCAAGCTGATACAGCAACTGACGAAAGATGAAATTGCCCACATAAATCAAAATTGCTCGTGGATGTTTTGAGGCTCTGCCCTTGGAAGGTTTATGAAACAGAAATGGATGTGCGCGCTGCACCTGGCAATTGATATCCCTGTTTTTCAGTTGAGGAAAGGACTGACTAAACAATTGAACAATCTACTGTTTGGCGGAAGCACCCTCTTGCTCCTCAGGAATACCTAGTACACGCAGGTTATTTCGGCGCATACGATTTTTCATGTCCTCCATCTTGGAGGAGAGGCCACTGAGCTGTGTTTCATTGACCTCAACCTGAGCCAGCGTGTACTGTACTGTCTCCTGCAACACTGTGGAGCAATTCTCCATGTCATTTAATCTCCCCTGGAG
This sequence comes from Calotriton arnoldi, assembly GCA_963921515.1. Lineage (NCBI taxonomy): Eukaryota > Metazoa > Chordata > Amphibia > Caudata > Salamandridae > Calotriton > Calotriton arnoldi. Next base: position 2,730,759 of record CAWUFW010001126.1, on the reverse strand, counting down.
GGTGTCCATGGTTTTAGACATTTTGTGCAACGCTACCTGAATCTTAGAATGTTCAGCCTTCAAAGACATTGAATCCTTTTGATATTCTTCCCTGTGTACTTGTAGAGGTTCATAGATTGCTGACAAGGGAGGAGAAGGGTGGGGCGGGGTGTACTGTAGTCAAGGCTTCCCTGCCCTCCGGAGATCCTTGATACCCTTGAACACAGTAGCCAGAGGGAGAAGAGAGAGCCAAATGCCCGGATCCAGCACACCCAACGCTGCGGTTCCTTCCACAGGCTACAGACTACCCTTATTATCATCCAGAGAATTCATGGCATAAGTTCTGTACCCTCCGAGTCCCATAAGAAATCATATTCGTCCCAAGCGTTAGCCTCTGGGATGTCTTCCTCCAGACCGTCTCACGGCACCTTAGAGGGAGTACTTACAGGTACTCCGGCTGCCTCAAGTAAAGCCTGTTGGAGTTTCCCCTTTCCCTCCCTGCTTTTTTTAAACCCCAATCATAACACCAGCATGCTTGCCGGATAAAGTACAAATGGCACAACATAGTATCCTCTGGGGCAACCTTCTTTTTAGTCTTGGCCGCTCCTAGTTCCAAGTCCAAACCTGCTCTAGACATGGAGCTCTCCCCATCGGACAGATTCAAGAATGAAAGAAAAGTCTCCAGCATTTCTTGCGAATCTGGTACAGTAACATCATTCCTGGACGTATTGGTGGCCGAGGATTGTACTGGGAGAGAATCAGGAGCCTTAAGAGAGATAGACAGATTACTATGACCGCCAGGTCCAGACCCTACACTCGCCATCAAATTGGCACCACAGACACCAGACCTTATAGTTTTTCCCTTCAAGGGCACCGACTCCCCAACCCCTGTGCTTAGGCCCAATTCGAACCAAGTTGAGCGAAAATCAAGAGATCGTTGTCCCGGAGACAGGCCGAACAAGTGAGATCTATTGACAGTCAGAAGTTGAAGCCTCATGCTGTAGTTTGTCAGACTGCGTGGGGTACAAGGTAGCAGAATAATCAGCAAGATGTTCCTGAGAAATGCCTGGTGGGCCCGCCAGTTTAGATATCTCTATGCCCATGTGGGGCCCCTCAGGCCATTTACTAAAAAAGCAGTTATTGTGTTCTGCACTGGACCAAGGCCAGGGATCGGGCCAGCCCGCCCAGGGAACCAGTGTGTGAGACACCACACAAATGCTGTAAAGGTTGCGCTGAATTAGTAAACATACCAGTGCCTGGCGTAAATGAGGCTAAAGAAGAAAGTACCTGCCCTGATGGTTTCTCAGGTTGATTGGTCCCAGACACAGCAACATCCCCCGCTTGCAGTGCCCTGCATCATCGTCTCGGCATGTAATTGCGCCATTGTGGTTTCCTGAGGCTCCCCCAGTTTCAGGTTGGGCTTTTTGGGCTCTTTGGGCTCCCTCTCGCCTTTGGGCTTCTTGGGCTCCACACCGTCTGGAAATCTCTGTCCCACGGAAGCCAATCCCTGTTGGGATCCCAGCGTGCTTTGGTCATCAGCAGCGCCCCTGATCGACTGGCAAAGCTGATGCTGACCCATATCAACGAGTCCAGCATCCCCAATCCCTGGGCTCCGGGGGTCACCACACTGTTCCGAACTTCAGCCTGGGACATGGCGTGATCAAACGGCCCTTGGTGCTGCAGCGCGTTGGCCTGGCATGCGGCAGCAGTAGGTTCTTGCCTCACAACCCACCTCACTGGAGATACCATAGTGCATAGAGACGACAGGGCAAGCACGGGGCAGATTCGGAACAAAACCACCGCAAAAGATAGAGTCAACATGCCGACTTTGAAGTTACTGGTATAGCTGATGCACGGTCTCCTCCTACACCACCATGACGAGCAACAGAGCGGAGCAGGGCAAGCCGCTCCAGGACAGGTGAGTCCAATCAGCAGCTCTCCGCAATCTGCAAAAATCCTGGCACCATTTATCAGTACAGCCAAGATTGTAAAATTGGGTAAATAAAAACCAATTTTGAGGGCTTGGCATTAAGCTCTATCTAAATACAAGTTAAGCTGTCTAGCAAACAACAAGACCAGTAGAAGCAGAGCAAAGGTGACGTATTAGAGCTGGCAGCGAATCGTTCAGGCATTGCAAGGTTCAGATAAGCGAATTTTACCTTTCCTTCTACTGTACGCCGATGCTTACGCATATAGAGGAGTGGGCTCCATGGTTTATTGCAGCAGAATTGGCTTTCCCTACTAATCTAGAAGAGACAGATTGGCCAATCCTGTCCTCTATAGAACAGCTGATTCTCCTGGATCTGTGTTCCACGGACTGGCAGCTCTGTTGCCTTAAAGAGGACAAAATCCCAAACTTTTTATCTTCCCTGCTTTCTTCTTTTCCGCCCTCAGGCGATTGAGGGACTTCGGAACCACCTGCCAAATGTTTGGGGCCCGGAAGATAAGGCCTCCCGACTGGTGCAAGGGCCTCCAAGAAAGAATGTGGTTGTCGCGCTGTACTTGGATGACTCCCTGAAGGTGCTGGATCTAATGGTTCAGTTGAGGGCTGCAGGCGTTATTGGCGCCCAATTTCAGCATGCCATATGTGCCCCAAGTGTGGCTGGTTCCACTGTGAAAAGTTGAGGAAATACTCTAACAAACCTCTTGTGAACATTTAAAGAGATCGCTTCTTTTTTCTCCTCCCCAGGAAAACTTGCGACTGCGGGCAGAGGTCGAAGAGCTGCAGGAGGCGCTATCTGCTCAAGGCCGGGCACTCTTATGGCAGCAGAATGGGGACCCTCGGCCACCAGCACCGGGCTCGGATTTCTGCTCCTTGGTGGATGAGATGGAGCTGGCCTCCCTTGACCCCAGCACCGGGCTCCAATTTCTACTCCATGGTGGATGAGATGGAGCTGGCCTCCCTTGACCCCAGCACCGGACTCGGATTTCTGCTCCCTGGTGGATGAGATGGAGCTGGCCTCCCTTGACCCCAGCACCGGGCTCGGATTTCTGCTCCTTGGTGGATGAGATGGAGCTGGCCACCAGCACAGGGCTCGGATTTCTGCTCCTTGGTGGATGAGATGGAGCTGGCCACCAGCACAGGGCTCGGATTTCTGCTCCCTGGTGGATGAGATGAAGCTGGCCTCCAGTGATCAGGTGAGATGCATCCCTGTCCAGGGGCGTAGCTTGGTTAGTAAGGAGGAGTGTGAGCTTCATATTTTTCGACAATCACACTGACATATATAAATCATTATGTGGGTAGCAGCGTAAAAGGGGGGTTAAGGGCCAGTGGAAGGGGAATGGGGTGCGGATTGTGAGGGGTATTTAAAACACAGTATTTTGTAAAATGCCCATGTTTTAAGACCTTCAAAACAGAGACGAGAATGTGTGTATGTTTTTTTGTCTGAGTGAGTATTTAAATACCGCAGGTGAAGTCGAAGAGACATCTTACTAGACAAAACTGAAAGCTCCTCTACCCAACTATTTATTAAATAATACATTTATTATGGGGGGGTGTAACACCCCAAACACCCCTGTCCCTCGACTCCCACATGCCTTCTCCCAGCAACAGCCCAGGTCTCTGCTGGCCCAGCCCGTGACCAACTCATCTCGCACTTTCCAAACTTTTCAGATACATTTGGCCTGATATGTGACCGATTGTTGCACAACCCTGCTTGCGTTTCAATTGTATCAGCTCGACATATGGTGGATGCAATGCATGTATCTCAGGCGTGCTTCCATCCCAGAAGCAGGAGGGTGGTAACTAGTGACTTAGCCTCAGCCCTGCTGTCACCACTTGCAACTCTATCCCCTCTCCTTTTCACTTTCTAGGTCCAAGCCCTGCAGGAACAAAAGGATATTAACAAAAATCTGCGTCAGTACCTGGACTGCGTCATCTTGACCATATTGGAGAAAGACCCCACACTGCTGGAAGTGAAGACATGTGCCGCATGACTGGCTGCACCAATAAGGAATGGAGAACATTGCCACCTACTGGCCTCTTTTGGCTTGCACCATCACCAGTGTTCGCCACAGACTGTGAGCTCCAACCCATCACACTGACCGGACTCTCTGAATGACAGGACTATGCATAAACTTTAAGTGGTGATTCGAAGGATGACAAAAGGACTTTGGACCCTCCTACCACTTTATATTCATGGACTACCTCTAACGTGTACCGTATTGTAAAATTGAGGAAACTCGGACACGTGTAAAGAAACTTTTATGGGCAGGATTTCTGCGTAAATGTTTTTGTAATTTGTGTAAATACATCTTGTAGAAATGTGTCAGTATGAAATATTTTTATATATTGAGATACAAGGAATATAGATACTCAGTGGAGGATGAGGAGATGAGGGTATGATAAACAAAGTTTTGATTTGTTAACGCTGATTAAAACAGCATTCACAATGGCAATTGAAAAGTCATTAGAGCATTGTTGATAATTAATTTATCCCTACAGGAAACCAACTATATTTTATTGTCTATGACCCAGGTTTCATTAGGGTTATTCGGGAAGCCCCTTTGTGGTTCAGCAGTTTACTTTGCGCTCTTGAGCATCAGGGCACAAATAATAGAGGTCTCTAATCTCCGGTGAATACTAAGGATTCCAAGTTTTCCCTTCCCTCCTACATCCACCAACACCTTATTACACTCTAAAGATGAGCAAGCCCTTTACAGTAAGCTAGCACAGAAGAACAAATAACAAACTCCTAGATAATCCATCCCTTCTAAGCAGTGAGTCAGAAAGTAATACCACTACACACTCTGAGAAAGTAGAGAAACTGAAAAGGTTAGAAAAGAATCACATTAGAAGTGCTCCACATGAAAAGGCCCTGTTGGGCCATTTAAAGAAGAAGAAACCCATTCCTTGGGGTTTGCGAGTCAGGAATTGCCCTGTCATTTTTATAGACGGCAAAGAATACATCTAGAAATTCAGTGGCGTAAGCTCTAAATGCTCACGCAACTAGCTGGCGCTTTCTATGTAAACTACACTTAAACGTATTGAGTTGGAATTAAAGGAGATAGAAGAACTGGAAAAAGAGATTGAACGGGGATACCCAAATTGAAGACGCCAAAAAACATTTGGAAGACATATCTAAGCAAATACGTGAATTCGAAAGTGCCACTATCAAACAGAAAACCAATAATATGGCAAAATATATATTATAAAATGGAAAACACCTATCCATACTTAAGAGAGCATTCCTTCAAAAACAACAAACCATCACAACAGACCCAATTTCATGGCATATCATGCAGACAATTTATAACTTTTCGGACACTTCCTCAGACTCAGACCAAGAATGTGCTGGGTGGGCCCAGTATCAGTTTCAAGAACCACAAGTTTTTTTAGCCAGAGGACGGAGAAGAGGGAGAGTAGGAGGGCAAAAGATGGGCAGAGGGCAAGAACAAGGGGAGATGAGGACAAGACGCAGAGTCTGAAAGAGATTGAGAAAGTCACGCCACAAGAGACTATCCCTATTTACAATCTGCTGAAACATGTCCTAATTGAGGCAGAGACTAATATGATGAAAAAAGGACTGCAATTTGTGCCCACATAATTACAAGACTCAATTGAAACCAAAATTGAAGTGCTACAGTTTTTGAGAAAAATCCGACTAAAGGTGTCCTTTCACTACAAGGACTATGTGCCTGAGACTAACACCTCTGTTTTAAAAAAAATAGGGACACTTTCTGCCCTCCCACTGTAGGTATGCACCCCAAAGAAAAAACTTCGAAGAAGTGATTCTAAGAGGTAGATAACTTAGAAAGAAATACAATCAGATTCAATAAGAATCAAACAATAGACGAAATGACAGCCTTGAGAACACTATCTGCCAAAAACAATATTGTGATTAAACCAGCAGATAAGGGGGGCGGAATTGTTGTGATGGACACTGAATGGTATGATAAGGAGATACTTATTCACTTGAAAAAAATCGAGATTACAGAAGACTTGACACAGACCCGATCCTTAAATTAGGACAAAAACCAACCAAATCACTTGTCCATGTGATAAGACCTACATTAACCAGGCCAGTCAACCGGTAAAAGACCAGGGTTTTACAGCATAGATCGAGCAACACTATTTGAAGATACTTTTCCAGTGTTGAGCACATTATAGAGCTGGAGAAATTAAATATGGAGGCTAAAAAGTGTGCAGAGAAGTGCCACAATCTGGAGAAGAGTGCTCCTGTTGGTGAGGAACCAGCATGATCTGTTCCTATTATGCCAGACTTGCAGCAGAGGATTTAAGATGCAGTTGCTGCTTTATTTAAAGCAAGGGAACCTTCATCCTCCCCTTAAAAAGCTCAAGTGGAGCCTGATGACCAGGATAATCCTGATGTTGAGGAACATGTCAAGGGCAAGTTTATTCAAGGCATAGAAGTGAAAGACGTTTGAGAGCACATCAGAATTAATTTGGCAGTCTTGAATCTGCGATGCAGGATAAATCTGAGGATTTCTTCTTGAACTGCAACAGGAAGTAGTCTGAATCGCTTCCTCTGCGCAATGCTCTTAAGAAAGTGTTGGACACAGAGTGGAAAGAGGTGGATAAACACAGCCTTCCACGTTTTCTAAGATAGAAAAGAGTTTTTCGGAAGGGTGTTTCAGATACATATCCTTCAGTGGTAAAAGTTGACTCGCTGATTGCAGGTCTTTCCACAGAAGGGTCAATTATTTCTGAAGATGCCACACCATCGGATCCTGTTGCTAAGAGAGTGGATTTGGCAATCAAGAGAGCCTATGCTGCCTCAGACTTTGCCATGAGAGCAGCAGTGTATACTAGCTAAACAGTGCAATCCCTGATTAAACACTTCCTGATGCTCGCAGAGCTGTTGGGTCAAGGAGCAGAGTGTAGTGTCATGAGAGTTAGCAATGACGGAACCCTTGTGGCTTCTGATGGATTCCATAGAACTGTGACGTAAGTGTTAAGAGCATAGTGAAGTGAATGCAGGTTTAGAATGTTGAGTTCGCTGTTGCACGCAGACAAATAAAGACATGTTATACAAAGCTCTGTGTGTGGTGTAGTCATTAGCGGGTACCCAGGCTGGGAAGAAAGCTTTAACTAGCGACGAGACAGAGGATCAGTAACCCGAAGATCAACAGTGCATTCCCAGAGAGTTTGCCGTGGTCCAACAAACTGCTTGTGCATGCCATGCGTGCCTCAGTCGAAGTGCAGAATCGACGTTTGGTGTATGTGGAGTCAAAGCACACCTCCAGCCAGGGTAAAGTATTTGAAGATAATGAACGCTTCACTGAGAAGTCCACACATCGCTGGCCAAGAACCTTCTGGGAAGGCCGTAAAGAGAGGTACTGCGCTACTACGCAACTTATAACTATACATCATACGGAGTGATAACGTTAAAGGCAAATACAACCAGATTTTGAAAGAACAGCAAATTGCAAGATAACGCTGTGATCAGAAGCACTGCGAGGCAGAGATTAACCAGGTGTTAGACAGTACAAAGAGATGCCTAAAAACAAAGCAATTTAAATAGAATAAACCATCATCTGCTTACCAGAACTGAGTAAAGAGAGTCATCATACCACAGCGTTGGGCAGAATGACCCCAGAGGAAGTGCCCGGGGTTGTGCTTACAGAGCCATCCAAATACGAGGCGGCACACCACCAAAGCTGCCAGGTAGCGGCTCAGAACACCTCCAAAGGTCTCCATAATTGTGAAGGGCTCCAATGGAGACCAAGATGAGGTCAAGGTTTCAGAGACTGTTCAGGATGACCCAGAGGCCAACACAGCACAGGGCCTTAGAGATGGTATGGATGGACCTGCGCTAGGACAGCAGACAGTGTCAGAGAGAACTCCACCCTCAGTGTCAGTCAGTCTTATAAATGGTTACAATCCCGCCACCTTCCTGAAATCACCGCTACCGTTCAATACCGCCAAAAAGCAAAATATTGGTGACAGATGGACTGCTTGAATAGAGACATTTCATGAATTAATTGATGCGATAGAAGAAGCGGATAACAAGAAGATTATCAAAAACTTTAAGAGAAGGGTGAAGGGGTAAAAGAAGTCATAAAGAAAATGCTGTGAGCTGATGAAATTACATACTGTCAAATCAAAGCAGCCTTGAATCTCAAGTTCAATCCAATGCCAAATGTAGATTACAAAAAGTACATTTTGAGTCAAGAACGACAGAAATTTGGTGAAACCATCTGCAAATTTGTTGAGAGACTGGATATGCTCATCAAATACTGTAAGTTCAATGAATTTAATGATGAGGAAGTTATACGTCTCAGAGTTTTTGACGGATGCCTGTCAGATTCATTCAGACGACGAATGCTGAAAGAAACTCTTAGTCTGGAGCGAGTTCTCATGACTTCCAGAACTGTAGAGAGTGCTGATCAACAAGTTGCTGACATCGAGGTTGGAGATGCCCAGAGTTGGTCAATCATGAACATGAACAGTAAGCCAAAGCACAAGGCAGAGGGACACAGAGCGATGTCTCCATGGAAAAAGAAGTTGTGTTTCAGGTGTGGATTTTCATTTTCACACGAAGGTAAATGTCCCACCATTGGACAGATCTGCAAAGGTTGTGGGAAGGAGAAATATTTTGCAATGGTTTGCAAGGTGAAAGAAAAGGTAAGTGTGTCACGGTGCAAAGACAAACTGGCCGCCCTAAGGTCCCAGTAGCGACATTTGACCTACGCCCACAAGGCCAAGTGACCAAACCAGTTGAGGTTTGGTAAGTCAACACAAAACGAAGTTGATCGTTATCTAAATCATCGTCAAACAGTTCTTCAGTATCAATGTCAAGTGCAAATGAAGAAGATGGTTGTTCAATGTCGTTGTTTACCTAAGAGAAACGTGTGCATGTTGGACTGGCCGCATGAGAAGAAAAATACAGGTGAAAGAAAAGTCAACATGAAAAAGCACCAAAGTAATTCAAACATTGTTAGAAGATTACACTGAAAGTAAACGGTTGCTCAATACCTTTTATTATCGACAGTGATGCTTCGAAAAACATCATGCCAGAGGATAAATACAGTGAACTATCTCCATTAGCACGGCTTACGCCACCGAAAACCAAGGGGTATACATGGGCTGCATCAACGGCATTAAAAATTCAAGGTTAATTTGTAGCAACGATGAAACACAAGAAAACAAAATTACAAGTACGCATTCATGGACTTCAAGGTATGGCGTCAAGTGCCTGTTTACTCAGCTTCAGCACAGCTGCTGATATGGGACTGATATCAGTGAACTATAACATGAATGCTAGTCACAAAATAGTAAGTCAGTTCCCTTAATCGTTTAATGAGTTGGGAAAACTCAAGACTTTTAAAGTACAATTACACATTAATGAAGATGTCCGTCCTATTGCTCAAAGACACAGACGAATCGCATTTCAGTTACATGAAGCTGTTGAAAAAGACCTTCAATTCTTACTCAAACATGATATCATTGAGCGTTCCACTGGTCCAACGCCATGGGTTTCTCCCATAGAGGTGTACCCAAAAGGACAGTAAAGTAGCTGTATGCATCTGCGTGGATATGCGTCAAGCGAACAAGGCAATTGAAAGAGAACGACATCCAGGTCCACTCATTGCAGACATGATCACATATTTGAATTGTGTGAAGGTCTTCTCTTGCCTTGATTTGAATAAAGAATATCATCAGTTGGTACTCGAGGAGAATTGCTGGTACATTACAACCTTTTCTGCACATATTGGTCTGTTCCGTTATAAAAGACTAAGTTTCAGTATGTCATCAGCTGCAGAGCTTATTCAAGATGTCATTCGACATATACAGCTTGTCATGAATGCTTTCAAGTATAGTGATGACATGTTGGTTTTCAGAGCTACACGAAATGAGCACAATAAAGCCCTCACGCAAGTGTGTGTCGTTTGCTCACTGATGCAGGTTTAACTTTGAATGCTGATAAATGTGAGTTCCATAAGACAAAGTCAAAATACTTTGGCCATATCTTTTCTGATGGGGATATGACACCTGATCCAGCTAAAGTGCAAGCGTTGTCAACTTCCAGTCTCCCACAAGATGTTTCCATGTTACGTTCATTCCTTGGCATGATCAGCTACTGTTCTAGATATATACGAGACTGCCACTGTAAGTGATCCGTTAAGAGACTTGATGAAAAAGAATATTTCATTTCATTGGTCACATGAATGCAAGCAAAGCTTTAAGAAAATCATGCAAGCTATTGAATACACTACTGAAATGGCATACTTTGATCCAAAGCTTCATACTAAGGTTGTTGTTGACCCTAGCCCCGTCAGGTTAGGTGCAATCCTTGCACAGCACAGCAGACATCCAAATGCTCGAAGACATATTGTGGCATATGCACGCAGAAGTTTGTCCCAAACTGAACATGCTTATTCACAACCTCGTTGACCATCTTTGGTAATCCATAGGCAAAGATGCTTCCTCGCATTGAACGTTGGGGGTCTACTATTAAAAGAATACAACTACACAATTGTGCACCGTCAAGGGAAAGATCAAAACCCTGACGACTCCTTCTCACAAGTGCTTCTACAGTGCCATGGTACCCCCTCCAAGATGGCTGAAGCCTACATAAATTTCATTGCGAAATCAAGCACACCATCTGCAATTTCTCTACAACAAATTGTCACTGCCATGAGTCAAGATACTGACATGTTAAAACAAAAAGACATTATTATGCATTAGTCTTGGAACCAGCACACTCTACCTCTTACTGGTGACAGTGAGTACCAGAAGTTTAAAAATGTCAAAGATGAACTGTCTTTTAAACAGATAAAGGCATTATCCTGATAGGTTCGAGAATTGTTATTCCGGAGAGTCTGCGACAACAGATAATTTAAGTGGCCCATGAAGGACATTGTGGAATTGTTGCCACAAACCAAGCTCTCCAAGACTGAGTCTGGTTTCCTCATCTCGATGAGAAAGTTGAAAGAGAATTGAAGGCCTGTAATCTATGCAACTGCCTTTCATCAAAAACCACTCATCACACCTTAAACATGTCAGAGTTGCCAAAGCATGTATGGGAAAGAATTGCAGTTGACTTCTTCGGTCCTCTTGACAATGGATATCACCTAACGGTGATTGTTGATGAATACTCCCATTTTCCATTGATAGAAGATCTCTCATCTATCACTCAAGAAAGAGTCATCGAGAGATTAGACAGCATCTTCACAACATGGGGTGTTTCTGCGATCTTAAAATCTGACAACGGCCCACCTTTCAAGAATTAAGAGACTTACTCCTTAATGTGGAGGCCAAGCTCCTTGCAAAAGTCATAGCCAACTGCATCGTACCACACATTACAGATTTAGTCCATCCAGATCAGGCCGGGTTTATGCCCGGACGGGACACACGCCACAACATCCGTCGTGCACATAACGCTATTGCGTCCGCTGATCGCCTCGGTGAGCCGGCAGCGCTTCTATTGGCCGACATTGACAGGGCATTTGATTCCCTTAGTTGGACCCATTTATTTGCATTATTAAGTCGGTTAAACTTCGGCCCCGCCTCCTCAGTTACATTCAGCTTCAATATATACTGATATCACCGCCTCGGTCCGTGTTGCGGACTCTACATCACAGCCCTTCCCCATTGGGCGGGGCACTCGTCAGGGGTGTCCCCTCTCTCCATATCTTTTTGCACTGGCTATGGAGCCTCTTGCGGCATGGGTACGAATCGATGCGCAAATCCGCTGGTTTGAATGGTCTAGGGAGGTCTCCGATCGTATAGCTTTATATGCGGACGACGTCCTATTCTTTATTATGCGTCCTGATCGTACCAGGCCCAGACTGCTTAGGATTATGCAGATCTTTGGCGAGGCATCCGGGCACTATATTAACCCCCGGAAATCATACTTGTGGCCCTTGCGGGATGGAATGCAATTGGGCGAATGGGCCAGGGAGGTAACTACAGTGCAAGACAGATTTAAATACCTTGGGGTCTTTTTGTCGTCCTCCCAGCCTGTGTCGTGGGAACGTAATCTAGCCCCGCTGTGGATGCAGATAAAGGAACAGACCCGTCGTGGTCACATCTACCACTATCCCTATTCGGCAGATCTGCCATTTTTAAGATGGTCTCTCTGCCTCGGTTATTATACCAGCTTCAAAATCACCCGTATCTGATACAGCCGGCCTGGTTTCGACAATTGAATTCAACTCTTCGGCACTTTCTCTGGGGTGGTGGCTCTGCCCGAGTGGCCTTGAAAACATGCTTCCAGTCTACGTATTGTGGAGGCATAGCTACGCCAGACGTTCAAGCATATTATGAAGCTTCTCATATTCTTATCCTCAACGACTGGTGGTATGGTGACAGGAGTGATCCCGCATATGCGGTTGAACGCTTGCTGATGGGCAATATGTCACTCCACACGATCCTGTACGCAGGCCCGACCCTAAGGGCATTGCCACCAGCAACTGCCACGACATTCAAGGTCTGGAAATGCTCATTGCAACAAATGGGATGGTGGGGTCGATTAACCAAAGAAACTCCCCTTTGGCATAACGGTCTGTTGCCCCCACTGGTAGAGTTGTCTGGTTTTTCTGGCTGGGAGGCTATAGGAATAATCAGAGTGGGAGATGTTCTTCACGGCCGGACCCTGAAGTCCTTTCAGGAACTGCAACACGAATACTCGATGCATAGATCACAATTCTATAAATAACTTCAGTTTCGCCATGCCTTTTCCCCATGTCTTACACACCAGGAGACCTTACCAGATTTTAATCCTATAGAGGCCAAAGTATTAATGGGAGAGTTGGGAGAGCACAAAATTACCAAGATATACCGTACATTGACAACAAATAGTCCCAATACACTGGGGGGTACGCGAGAGGCTTGGCAGAAAGATCTGGGCCCTCTAGATGACGAAGACTTGGCTGAGGCACTGGAGTCCCCACGTAGTGCTGCCATTGCGGCACGACTATGTTATATACAATTCAAATACCTTCACAGGGTCTATTACACACGACACAAATTGTGGCGAGGTGGATTGATTGAGTCTCCGCTATGCCTGCGCTGCCGTATTGCTGATGGCACTCTTATACACACCGTTTGGCAATGTGTGTCACTTTCTAGATTTTGGCGGGGTGTTGTCGCGTGCCTATCAGAGGTTCTGGTCTGGGACGTCCCCTGCTCCCCACGTCTGGCCTTGCTCGACATTACGGATGGTATTGGGGGTATCATATATAAGCGCCATCTCTTACTTCTGGGCCTCACACTGGCCAAGCGAGATATTGCACGAGCATGGAAAGATGCTTCTCCTCCTTCTGTTAGTGTGTGGAAGCGAGGTCTCGACTTCTGTATGGGGTTAGAGATACCAATATTTAAAACATGAGGATGTCCACAGAAACACCCCAAGATTTGGAAAAGGTGGGCGGAGTATCGGGGATTGTACCTAGAACCCATTCCAACTGTCTCCATAGACTAACACGGAATAAGATGGAAATATTGTGGAATGAGCGAGGTTGTAAACACGTAATTAATAGACTGGTGTGGCTAAACCGGACATGTACTATAATATGTATCAGATGTATGACACTACAGTTTTATGTTGTTCTATTCAGTTTTATTATTATTGTTTTTCAATTGTTCAAATGGCACCAAAAAGTCAACATTTTACTTGCGAATATGTATAGTGTATTGCTGGAGCACCTGGCATCGCCAGGCCAGTTGGGGCTGTTGACAATAAAGATTTGTTGTGAGAAAAAAAAAAAGAATTAAGAGACTTTCTCAATCATTTTAATGTGAAGCATCAGTAAAGCACACCTCTTAGGCTTGTTGAACGTTTCATGAGTACTCTAAGAAAAAGCTGTTCAGTGTGCTGTATTGGAAAAGCTTGACCTGAAAACTGTCTTGAATTCTACTCTGCGACCTTACCGTTCGACCCCTCACTTGACCACAGGTGAAAGCCCTGCAACCTTGGTGTTGAGAGAGCCATGACGACCAAGTTACCTCAATTGACCTTAATTGACCACCCGAAGATCAAGTACTGAGGAGGAAATCCGTGTCAAAGACTTGGATCGTGAAAGACAGTATCTGGACGTGTGATCTCCCGATCCCGGCAGAAGTGGGTAGGTCAGAGAGCCTGTTGCTGATTCAGCAAACTACATAGGGAAATTCCTTGTGTGATACCTGCCGAGTATTGAAGTAAAATGAGAAACCCGACTGGGGTTGGTCATGTTCTATCAGGTACTACACATAGTATGTGTTAGGCTGGTTTAAAGAGGTAGATTACACCATATAACCACCCGTGTGTAGATAGATTTGATTTTAGAAGGTCCTGACGAATCGCCACCAGATTGATTGACTACCAGGCGAGAAACATGTTGACAACACAATGGAGCGCCCTACCTGAGACATAACCTCAGACATGCGCCTTTGTTTCTTTTCATCAGGTTGGGAGACCTATTGATTAAAATTATTTTCGTTGGTACTTCCAAACCTGTTTTAAACTTCCTTCAGGTTACACACTTCCACTTACTCATCTACACTGGTTAGGCCCCTCACCCACATGGCACCAAACGTCAATTTGGAATAAACGATCTCCGCCAAAGAGCCCCTCATAGGGAGCCCGTCAGGTATTGCAGCGCGGACTTGATGAGGAGCAGCCCTATGATGAAGCATGGCACCCAGCCGGGTGTGCGAGGGCCCCAAATTCCAAGAGGAGGGATCCCCGTCCTCCTACTTCTCATGACCACGCAAAACCGGTTCCCCTAGTTTTCCCTTGTCTCGTAATTAGGAACAGCATACTTTCTGTATCTTTACTAAGTTTGGGCACGTATGCTGGACCTGTCCAAAAAGCCCAGAGTCCCTCCTTTTGTGATTGGTGTGATCAGAGCGCCACAAAGACTCATTGAAGAGTTATAATTGTATATATGTTTGTAAAAAAAATGTTTTTTATTTAACAGAGGGAGAGATGTAGTGTTGGGAGAGTTAGCAATGACGGAACCCTTGTGGCTCCTGATGGACTCCGTAGAACTGTGACGTAAGCGTTAGAGTGTAGTGAAGTGAATGCAGGTTTACAATGTTGAGTTCGCAGTTACACGCAGATGAATAAAGATGTGTTATAAAAGCTCCATGTGTGGCGTAGTCATTAGCGGGTACCCAGGCTTGGGAAGAAGCTATACAGAGGTCACACCGATCTTGACAATAATAGAACAGCAAGTGAGAGTTATGTCTAACATCTCTTACGACTCCCTCAGTGAAGCATCTTCCACTGGGGGCTCAACAGTGGCAGCTCGCCATCAGTTATGGATGAGATCATGGAAGGCAGATGTCTCTCAAAGAAATATGCTTATGAAGATTCCTTTTTTCGGATCCTTAACTATTTGGTGATCAGCTTGATAGCATGATAAAGAAATCAGCTGAGGATAAGAAATTATTAGCCCCAGTAAAGTACACCTCTAGAGGAAAATATTCAGGGTCTCGTACAGCTTTTGGACAAGCCTTTCAGTCCAGGATGCGAAACAGCCCTTTCGAGGTTGTGGATGCGACTGGGGGTGTGGTTAGTCCCTTCCTCTGACTAATACCGATCTCAGCAACCTGGAACCGCAAGTCAGAATCACGCTGTTTCCAAATCCTAACTTTTCCAGGAGAAGCTCCTTGCTTCCAGTGGGAGAAAGACTGACATTTTTCCTGAATTTATGGGAGAACTCAATCTAAGATAAATGGATACTGCAGTTGATCCATGAAGGGTATGAAATAGACTTCAGTCCTTCACCTCCTGAGTATTTATTTTTGTGCAACCCCTCTTCCAAGTTACTCAGTGAAGAAAGGAGCATTACAGAAGGGAATACAGAAGCTGTTGGACAAAAGGGCAGTTGTGCAAGTGCCTTTCCATTAGAGAAGAAGATAAACATATTTGGTTTTGTTCTTGGTAAAGAAACCTTCAGGAGGATACAGACCAGTTCTGGACCTGAAGTCGGTGAACTCTTTTGTGCCACACACATAAGTTTCAAGCTACTAATGCTGCAGATAATTGTCCCTTTCATGAACAAAAGGAATTTTTTTGGTGTCTTTAGATCTCCAGGACGTACCTTCAAGTGCCAGTGCATCCAGCATCTCAGAAGTACCCGGGTTTCCGCATGAGCTCAGGATCATTACCAATTCCAGATACTTCCTTCTGGATTGTCCTCCACTCCTAGGGACCTCACTTCACTAAGGTGCTAGCTCCTTTGGTGGATGGGATTCAGCTATTTCCATACCTCAGTGATTGACTTATTTGTTATTCATCTCTTTCTAAGGAAAAAGAACATATAAAGAAGATGTGCAAAGTAATACAAAAGCATGGTCTGCTCCTGAATCATGTGAAATCACAGTTGGTACATTAACAGAAACTACAGTTCATTGGGGGACTATTCAATACCAAGGTGAGAAAGGTGTTTCTTACTCTAGGAAGAGCTCAGAGATTCAAAGTGGACTTGACAAGACTGCTATCAACCCAGTCGGCTCACACCAAATAATGGTTGGTGTCATGTCGTCATGCCTGTCCTAACTTGGGACCAAGGTCAGGCATGGCCGGGGGGAGGAAGGGGAGGAGCCGCGCGTCGCACGCAAGTTCGCGCCGGCAGAAGAAACAGTAAAGACGTGTCACCCCTGAGCCGGTGTCTGTGTGTTCTTTGGGCGCTGGGGGAGACGAAACTGGCGACGAGGGTGGGATGCGGAGCCACCCCCTCCATCTCCCGCACATCTTCAAACGGAGCGCGCGCTGCCGCGAGCAAAAGCGGAGCGCCCGAAGCGCGAGCAACAGACTGCGCAGGAGGGTCTAAATTCAAGG
Source organism: Calotriton arnoldi (assembly GCA_963921515.1). Lineage (NCBI taxonomy): Eukaryota > Metazoa > Chordata > Amphibia > Caudata > Salamandridae > Calotriton > Calotriton arnoldi. The sequence goes on along the minus strand of CAWUFW010001126.1, from coordinate 2,714,044 downwards.
CTGAACCACGACCCCACAAGGAGACAGCAATAAAAAGGGGGTAAGCTCCATGGCAATGCACCATGTAAAAGAAGAGTGAAGCATGTCTGCATGAGTCCCTGCCGGCGGCCATCTTAAAGTCAGGCACACTGCATTGGCTAAGCCTAGTCCCCCCCGTTTTTCCTTCTGTACCCCTCGCTGCCCCACTGTTGTTGTGCCCGTGATTTACCTGCTCTCCCCCGTTTTTCCTTCTGTGCCCCTCGCTGCCCCACTGTTGTTGTGCCCGTGATTTGCCTGCTTTCCCCCCGTTTTTCCTTCTGTGCCCCTCGCTGCCCCACTGTTGTTGTGCCCGTGATTTGCCTGCTTTCCCCCGTTTTTCCTTCTGTGCCCCCGCTGCCCCACTGTTGTTGTGCCCGTGATTTGCCTGCTTTCCCCCCGTTTTTCCTTCTGTGCCCCTCGCTGCCCACTGTTGTTGTGCCCGTGATTTACCTGCTCTCCCCCCGTCTTTCCTTCTGTGCCCCTCGCTGCCCCACTGTTGTTGTGCCCGTGATTTACCTGCTCTCCCCCCGTTTTTCCTTCTGTGCCCCTCGCTGCCTATCGCCATTCCCGCCGCTGCGCTCCTGCGGCCCCGCCCCCTGACTGCCCATTCGCTGCCCCTGCCTCCCGCCTCCCCATAAATGGCGGCCGCTGCACGGCCGCGCAGCGGACGTGCGCAGCGGGCGCGCCGCTGGCGCGCCCGAAGGCGCGCCTAAGGCAAGCCCGTCTGCGCCCGTCCGCGACTGGACCGCGCCCAGCGCCAGAACCCCTGGATCCCACCGATGCAACACCACTCGACGGACCTACGACGCCGCCACACTCACCGCACTCAATGCCGGCCGGAACCCTGCCTGCTACCGAGCCTCACCGAGACGCACCCACGGACCCTTCACCTGCCAAACCTGCCGGTTCACCTGCCCCCTGACGTGCACCACCTCCGCCAAGTCGAGCACCAGCAGCAACCACCTGAAATGCATCCTGCTGAACACCCGCTCCGTCCACAGGCACGCCGTGGAACTCTGGGACCTGCTCGACGCAACAGCACCGGACATCGCCTTCCTCACCGAAACCTGGATGAACGCCTCCTCAGCGCCTGACATCGCCATAGCCATCCCGGATGGATACAAGATCACCCGGAAGGACCGCGTCAACCAGACGGGAGGAGGCATCGCCATCGTACACAAGAACACCATCCGCATCTCGACTAACTCCGACGAGACCTTCACCGCCGCCGAACACCTACACTTCCAGATACACACGGACCCCAAGACCACCCTCCGAGGCACCCTCATCTACAGACCCCCGGGACCACGCACACTATTCAGCGAAGACATCGCAGACTTCATCAGCCCGCACGCCATGCCCTCCGCCGACTACATCCTCCTAGGGGACCTCAACTTCCACCTGGAGAACAACAACGACAGAAACACCACCGCCCTGCTGGACAACCTCGCCAAGCTCGGACTCAAGCAACTGGTGAACACGCCCACCCACTACGCCGGCCACACGCTTGACCCCGTCTTCTCGTCCAGCAAGCACATCTCCTTCAGCCACGCCACCGGACTCCACTGGACCGACCACAGCTGCGTCCACTTCAGCTTCAGAAAGACTGCGACCCACCACCACCCGCAACAGGCTCCCCGCCGGAGCTGGAGCAAGATCACCGCCGAGCAGCTCACCGCCTCCCTCAGCCAGAACACACCCACCGACACAACGGACCCAAACGAAGCAGCCAGCAACCTCGCCAAGTGGCTGACCGCCTGCGCCGACGACCTCGCACCACTAAAAACCCTCCCAGCAGACCCGGAAGCAAGAAAACCCCTTGGTTCACCAACGAACTCAAGGAATCCAAGAAGAACTGCCGCACTCTCGAGAAAACCTGGCGACTCGACCAGACCACAGACAACAGGACCGCCCTCAAGCACGCCACCCGCAAACACCACCAGCTGATCCGTGCCACCAAGAAGTCGGCACTCAAAGAACGACTGGACAACAACGCCCATGACAGCAAGGAACTTTTCAGCATCGTCAAAGAGTTCTCCAACCCCAGCGCCGGAAACAACGACATCACCCCCTCGCAAGACCTCTGCAACTCACTCTCCGCGTTCTTCCACCGCAAGATCACCGACATACACAACAGCTTCAACGCACAAACAACGCACCCTACCGCCGAACCAATGCCCGCCACCACCACCCTCTGCAACTGGACCCCGATCAACACCGAAGACACCACCCGCACGATGAACTCCATCCACTCCGGATCACCAACCGACCCCTGCCCACACCACGTCTTCAACAAAGCCGACGCCACCATCGCACCCCATCTCCGGGACATCATCAACTCCTCCTTCCGCACCGCCACCTTCCCGGAGAGCTGGAAGCACGCCGAGCTTACCGCCCTCCTGAAGAAACCAACGGCGGACCCCACCGACCTCAAGAACTACCGCCCCATCTCGCTCCTTCCGTTTCCGGCCAAAGTCATCGAGAAGACCGTCAACAGACAGCTTGCCGCCTTCCTCGAGACGAATGGATCCCTCGACCCTCGCAGTCCGGGTTTCGGGCCAACCACAGCACCGAGACCGCCCTTATCGCAGCCACCGACGACATCAGAACCCTAACCGACAACGGGGAAACAGCTGCCCTCATCCTCCTGGACCTCTCCGCGGCGTTCGACACCGTCTGCCACCGCACCCTAGTGAAGCGCCTCAGCAACATCGGAATCCGAGAGAAAGCACTGGAATGGATCATCTCGTTCCTCGCCGGAAGAACCCAGAGAGTCCGCCTCTCCCCGTTCAGATCCGAAGCCACCGAAGTCATCTGCGGCGTTCCACAAGGATCCTCACTCAGCCCGACCCTCTTCAACGTCTACATGAGCCCCCTCGCAGCCATCGCACGCCGACACAACCTCAACATCATCTCCTACGCCGACGACACCCAGCTGATCCTCTCCCTCACCAACGACCCCACTACCGCCAGAGCCAACCTGCACGACGGGATGAGAGACGTCGCCGACTGGATGAGGAACAGCCGCCTTAAACTGAACTCAGACAAGACGGAAGTCCTCATCCTGGGCTCATCACCCTCCGCCTGGGACGACTCCTGGTGGCCCCCGGCCCTGGGCACCGCACCCAAGCCAACGGACCACGCACGCAACCTGGGCTTCATCCTGGACTCCTCCCTATCAATGACCAAACAAGTCAACGCCGTCTCATCTTCATGCTTCAACACCCTGCGCATGCTCCGCAAGATCTTCAGATGGATCCCCACTGAAACCAGGAAGACCGTCACCCAGGCACTCGTCACCAGCCGACTGGACTATGGGAACACCCTCTACGCCGGAACCACAGCCAAACTTCAAAAGAGACTCCAGCGCATCCAGAACGCCTCCGCACGACTCATCCTGGACATCCCCCGACACAGCCACATCACCGTACACCTGAAAGACCTGCACTGGCTCCCCGTCAGCAAGAGAATCACGTTCAGACTCCTCACCCACGCACACAAGGCCCTCCACGACCTGGGCCCAAAGTACCTCAACGACCGCATGTCCTTCTACACGCCCACACGCCAGCTACGATCAACCAGCCACGCCCTCGCCACCGTACCACGCATCCGCAGAACCACCGCCGGAGGAAGATCCTTCTCCTACCTGGCGGCCAAGACCTGGAACTCCTCCCCACTCACCTTCGGCGAACCCAGGACCATCTCGCCTTCAGGAAGCAGCTCAAGACCTGGCTGTTCGAGCAGTAACTTACCCCCTCCCCCAGCGCCTTGAGACCCTCCCGGGTGAGTAGCGCGCTCTATAAATGCCGTGATTGATTGATTGATTGATAGTCCTGATGCGGCGGCCATTTTAAAGTCAGGCGCCACACTGAAAACATCCCTGGAGCCTGCCAAAGCACTACCGAGCGTTGCAAACGCCTTTGAGGACATTTTAAAATACCCCTGGAGCCTGCAAAAGCAACACGGAGCCCGTGCAAATGCCACTGAGGCCTACTGAAGCCATATCATGCCCCGCCATGTCGAACCCTGATTCTTCGCAGCAAGCCGTCCCTGGCCCGGCACACAATGCCCCTCCGCCTGGACCGATACCCATGGGAGTATCATATCTGCGTCCTCCTGAACCACTACCACTGACGTCCGGCAACAGCATGGGCCCTGTGTGGAAGAGCTGGCTGGAGGATTTCGAAGACTTCATGAAGGGGTCACAAGTCCATGACTCCAATCAACAACTCATAGCCCTCCGTAACCTTGTAGGCAAAGACATCGGACAAATCATTAAAGATCTGCCACCGGCCAACGGCGCATCATATGCGAGCGTGAGAGAAGCTCTGAACAAGAAGTTCCTTCACAAGCGGAACCTAGACTACGAGCGCTATACGTCCAACCTCGCATCTCAAGAGCGAGATGAACCCATGGGCGAGTTTATCTCCCGTCTCAAGCGCCTAGCTCGTCATTGTGATTTCGATAATTTCAACACAGAGGATGCGCTGCGTCTACGCATCATTGACGGATGTCAATCTGAATCACTACGCCATCGATAGAACTTACCCGCATTAACGACCAAGCAGAAGAACACGCAAAGAAAATGGAGGCCAGCAAAACTGAAAGGAAAGAACAAGCTCTCCGTGTGCAATCACACACAGAACCGAGGCACCGTCCAGGCCGCCACATCTCGGGAAGAGCTGCGAGATCACCTCATACGAAGTCACCCCGCCGAGGGACAAATAGTAGTCACTCCCGTAGACACCCTCCACAGTGCTACCGGTGTGGCCAAGACTACCCTCACACAGGTCAATGTCCGGCCATTGGCCAACAATGCCACCGATGTGGAAAGGACAACCACTTCGAAGCCGCATGTCAAGCTCGTCGCACGGAGACAAGACAGACCAAGCGATACCCAGGGTCACGTCACCACGTCAGAGCTGTACAAGGACGGAGAGACCATTCGACAAGCTCATCAAGATCCAGCACACAGTCACACAGTTCATACCGATCCCAGCGGTCAACGTCCAGAGAGTCGTCCTCCCTTACACCCATCTCACAAGACAGTGATGAATATGTATGCATGGTGGCGGATCCGGATAGACTGAAAAAGTACCCGCGACTACACATCCGAATGGGAAGTCATTCCGCCAAGTTCGTTCTCGACACAGGCGCGTCGCTCAACTACATCTGCGCCACAGAATACCAGAGTATGAATCCGAAACCGAAGCTAGAGCCAGCTGCAGTACGGGTCTACACGTGGATGTCCAGAGAACCACTACCGTGTCTAGGACAATTTCGTACCACGCTGACATACAAAGACAGGAAAATTCAAGGACAGATCCATGTGATCGAAGGCCCTGAAGCAGCATACTGTCTCCTCAGCCTGCCAACGGCAGAACGCCTGAGGCTAGTCGAGATTCTGTACAAAGTAGATGACTCGCCAGATATTGTCAACAAATTCCCGAAGCTATTCAGCGGCCTAGGAAAGCTGGCTCACTTCAAGGTCAAGCTGCACATCAATGAGCAAGTGACGCCAGTGGCACAGCATCACAGGAAAGTGCCCTTCCACCTACAACTAGCGGTAGACGATGAACTCCAAGATCTACTGAAGGCAGATATCTTAGAAAGATCGACTGGACCCACCCCATGGGTGTCGCCAGTAGTGGTCGTACCCAAGAGAGGCCAGGACAACAAAGTACACCTATGCGTAGACATGCGAGCCCCGAACACAGCCATCGAACGGGAGCGACACCCAGGACCCCACATCAGCGACATGATCACACGCCTGAACGGGGCGACAGTCTTTTCGAAACTGGACCTCAACAAGGGGTATCATCAGCTCGAGCTACACGAACGATCACGATACATCACTACATTCACCTCACATCAAGGACTTTTCAGGTATAAGCGTCTCAACTTCGGGATCTCATCTGCTGCTGAGATTTTCCAGGAGGCTGTCCGGCAAGTTATACAAGACATTCCAAACGCTTTCAATTACAGCGACGACATCTTGGTGTTCGGAGAGACCCAAAAAGACCACGACAAAGCGTTAGACCGAGTGTGCCACGCTCTCCTCAACGCCAATCTCACCCTCAATCAGGACAAATGTGAGTTTCACAAGTTGACTCTAAAATTCTATGGACACATCTTCTCAAAAGATGGCATGAGACCTGATCCTGAAAAAGTCTCAGCACTATCGGACACCCCGCAGCCGCATGATGTCAGTGACATCCGCTCATTCCTGGGTACGGCCAGTTACTGCGCCCGCTACATCAAAGACTACGCTACCATCAGTTACCCTTTAAGAGAACTAACTCGACAAGGGCAAAGCTTTCGGTGGTCGGCCACGTGTGACCGAGCCTTCAACAAAATCAAGGCAGCGGTGAGTTCAGCCATCAACCTCGCATACTTTAACCCCAAGCGGAAGACAGAAATCACAGTGGATGCCAGCCCCGTTGGGCTAGGGGCAATTCTGGCGCAATATGATGACGAAGCCGACCAACGCCACATCATCGCGTACGCCAGCCGCAGCCTCACTGACACAGAAAAAGCCTATTCCCAACCTGAAAAGGAAAGCCTGGCAGTTGTGTGGGCGTGCGAACATTTTCACCTCTTTATATATGGCAAACACTTCACACTCATCACCGACCACCAAGCGCTGACAACCATCTTCGGGAACCCCAGGGCGAAGATGCCTCCGCGAATAGAATGGTGGGGCATCCGCCTACAAGACTACACGTATACCATCATCCACAAACCAGGGAAGGCAGAGAATCCGTCGGATTACATCTCACGGCATCCCCAAGCTCTGACGCGAGTGCGACACTCTGTGGCGGAAGAATATCTCCATTTCGTCATTGACCGAGCCTGCCCACCGGCTGTCCCGCTAGAAGCCATCATTGACGCATCTGCAAAGGACGTCACACTCCAAAATATCATACATCGTGTTCGCACGGACTCATGGCGACACCTCGAAGAACCAAAGACGAGTGACACCATTAACACGCAGGAACTCATGGCATTCAAGCACATCAAAGATGAACTCTCCATCAGCGACAATGGACTACTGCTAAGAGGTCGGAGGATTGTTATCCCCAGCCAGCTGCGACAGGGAACCATAAACCTAGCACACGAAGGACACCGAGGGGTGGTAGCCACGAAGAAAGCGCTGCGAGAACGCGTCTGGTTCCCTTCCCTTGATTGGATGGTGGAGACCACGCTACAAGACTGCCCACACTGCCAACTAGTAGGGCGAGAAGAACCACACGCTCCCCTGCAGATGTCAGACCTACCAGATAGTGTCTGGCAACATGTGGCCGTCGACTTCTTTGGCCCGCTGAAGTCGGGAAAATACATTATCGTCATCATGGACGAGTATTCCCGATTCCCCATCGCTCATCAGATTTCTTCCACAAAAGCAACCACTGTCATACCCGTGATTGACGAAGCATTTGCCACGTGGTGAATCCCCACAGTGGTGAAGACAGACAACGGTCCACCTTTTAATGGACAAGAATTTGCAGAATTTGCGAAACACCTAAATTTCAAGCACCGGAAAGTTACTCCTTTGTGGCCCCAGGCAAACGGGATGGTGGAGCGATTCATGGCCACCATCAAAAAGACAATACAACAGGCTGAGCTAACCCACCGTGACATTCAGCCAGCACTAAATGAAGTATTACGAGCGTACAGGACCACGCCACACAGCACCACGAACCAATGTCCCGCCACTCTGATGCTCGGCCGAATCCCTCGCACCCGGATACCAACTGCAGACACTGTCACACAGTCCAGAATTATGACTTCGGACCACGAGACCCTGGTAGAACTAGATCGGACTAAGAAGGCGAAAATGAAGGAGTACGCAGACCGCCGTCGACATGCCAAGACGCTGGACATCCGAGAAGGAGACTGATTGTTGGTGAGGCAAGAAAGGAAATCCAAAGCAGACAGCCGTTACCACAATCACCCACTACAAGTAACCAGGACAAAAGGGACCATGATTACAGCGGAGTCCGGAAGTAAGAGAATGACCAGGAATGTGTCACACTTCAAAAGGTGCAACCCGACAGCTTACACTTGGGCTCGGAGACCTGACAGGGACACAGACACGTCAAGTCAAGAAGAGAGCACCCATGAAGAACCCCTACGGGTATCGGAGACCTGCGATCTGAGAAGAGAACATCCCCACAGTCAATCACGATCCAGCCGACCACGACGAGAGATTCGGAAACCAGTCCGACTCATCAAAGAACTATGAGAGAGACATTGAACAGTCAAAATACAAAAGGGGGAGATGTCATGTCGTCATGCCTGTCCTAACTTGGGACCAAGGTCAGGCATGGCCGGGGGGAGGAAGGGGAGGAGCCGCGCGTCGCACGCAAGTTCGCGCCGGCAGAAGAAACAGTAAAGACGTGTTACCCCTGTGTGTTCTTTGGGCGCTGGGGGACAGGAAAGTTGGGGGTTCAGGAGCTGATGGCATCCACAATCCTGATCCTTCCCTGGGCTAGATTTTATTTTACAAAAAAATAAAAAAACAAAAAATGAATGTGATCCTGTGATTCTGGGCAAATCACTTAATCTCCCCGTGCCTAACAAAAAAAAAATGAATGTGTCCTCATGTAACGCAACTGGTGCTATGTAAAGCGCTCTGATACCCGATACCTTCGGGTCAAGTTCGCGCTATATAAAACTCCGTAAAATAAAAAATCTTTTTTTTTTATCCACTTATCAATCACCTTCTGTCTTATTGGGATCCTGGGTCAGAGTATTACGAACACAAAGTTCCGAGGGATGCCTGAATTTGTTAGTAGAGGTAGTGGTGGTTTCAGGAGAAGAATTTGCAGAGAGGGTTCCCCCTTCAGGTTTCACCCAACCAGAGTAATCCCTACAGATGCCAGTTTGGTGGTTTGGGGGCAGTGTTAGAACAGAATTCAGTTCAGGGACATTGGTAAGCTCAGGAAAGGAGGACCTCTTCCAACTGGAGGTGGCTGAAGGCGGTTCATTTATCTGTGCTCAGCGTTGCCCCGATAATAGCACAACATATTATTTATGTGCATACAATGTCACCGAAGCGCACACACTGCAATATCTTTCTGGTCCTTGATAAGAAAATCTATTTCAGTCATAGATGATGATGCATTCTTTCATTTAAAATGTATGTGCAAACAGACAACAGAATTGTCATGAGTTAAAGCAATCATCAGAGGAGTTGCAGGGTTCAGGATTTGAACCTGCTGGCTAAGGAAATGTACTTGTGGGCAGAACAGAATTTGACATCTTTGAGAGCCATTTATCTACCGAGAAGAAAGAATGCAGCGGTGGATCATCTCAGCACAGTTTTTCCATTGAGATACGCATTTTTGTTGAGGAAGCAGACATTCCAACAGTTGATGAGTAATTTGGCCTCCTTCAGGTAGATTTGTTAGCTTCGGAAGAGAAGTTCCTTAGTCCACATTTACGACATCTCAAGAGAGCTTGAAGAGTAGACGCAATATCTTTCAAATGGTCCGAGGGGCTCCTGTATGCCAGTCAGTCATAAAACTTTATTTTGGTCATTACGACCATAAAAGTGCAAGTGTGTACAGTACAAGAAATCCATTAAAAAGCAATCCAAAATTCATTAGCTACAGTTCATCAGTTTCATCGTCGTAAATTATCATGTACATTGTCATAGCAGGTTGAAATTTGCTTATATAACAATTAAAAACTGTGTCGACAAACGTCCGTGCCAAAGACAAAAAAAAACGTCAAGTTGATAAAAATTAGAGCTAAAAACTTGGTTAAAAGATAGAACAATTACTTTTTCAATACAGTCCTTTTTATGATCCACAATTTGCCGAGAAACTTGGCAACTGCACAGGCAATTAAAAGGCTAGAATCTGATTTTAAAATACGCAGCGCTTCACGATGGCAACGAGTGCCAAGTCCCCTACATACAGGAGTTAACCATTTGGCTCTCGGAGAGTTATACATAGGACACACGAAAAAAATATGACTAATTGAAACAACCTGGACAAAGTTGCATTGAGGAACTGGACTGTCGCCAGGAGGCAGTAAAGGTATTCACCGGGAGGGAGCCAAATCTAAATAACATATAAAGCTTCCTATCCTGCGGGACTGTAATAGCCTCCAGATATTGTTCATAAACACCTGTCAGTTTAAATTCCATAAAATCCATTGTAAGGTGGCCCCAAAACGGGACTGGGCCACCCAATTCCAGAATTGTTTCTTGATCAGGTAAGTCCTTGCTAGGCAATAGAGCTGAGTCGTTTGTGTCCCATGATCCCTCTAACCCTATTGTAGTAAGCAGGGACTTCACCTTAGAAAGCCAGCCGATTTTCTTAAAGCAGTCAAGGGCACTAACTTCAGCAAGGGCAGCAGCATATGGGAGCAACTCAGGAGTGGATTTTAAACGCAACCAGAAGAGTAGTGGGCATAGTTTGGCTTTTTCCACAATTGAAGATCTACCCATATCCAATCTTAGTGGATGAAGAGGGGTACTCTGGGGAAGTAAACATAAAGCTCTCAAAAGTTTATTCTCTGTCACAAGAATGCCGTCCAGTGTTTCAAAGCCCCAAACTTCGGCCTCATACAATGCTGAGCCCACTGCCCTATGATCATAGATATGGAGTGGAACTGCTACTGGTTTGCTCCGAGAGGTCCTATGCTCTTTGATCAAAACCCCAGTAGTCCTCCTATGCTGAAGGGTTCGCTTTGTTACGTGGTGCTTCCACGACAAATTCTAGAGTGACACCCAAGAAATCAAAGGTGTTTATTCTCTCCAGAGGAATCCCATCCAGTGTCAACTTGCCCTTGCAGGATTTGTGGGGATTCAACATAAGGAGTTTGGTCTTAGAGGTATTGACCTCCAAGCCTTTCATTACACAGAAAGCCTCTAAGCGATCCAAAACCAGCTGCAGAACTCTAGGTGTCTTGGAGACCAACAACGTATCGTCAGCAAACAATAATGTTGTCACCTTGACTCCCCCCAAAGTAGGTGCATCAGCAGGGATATCAGTGAGGTACTGAACAACTCCATTAATAAAGAGTGAGAAGAGGGTAGGAGCCAATACACAGCCCTGTCGGACCCCCCTATCAACTCTGATCGGGTCTGTCAATTGTCCTTGGCTACCCCAGCGAACCCTTGCGTAATTGTCCTCATGAAGACGAACAACCAACGCCAGGATCTCAGAGGGGAGGCCCATCTCCTTCAGGATGGACCAAAGCTTATATCTAGGAATAAGGTCAAATGCTAACCTTAGGTCAATAAATGCTACACATAAACTTCCATGTCTGATAGTCACAGTTTTCCAGGCCAATAGGAGGAAGCAAAAAACCTGGTCGATTTTGCTAGTTTTCTGTCTAAACCCCGCTTGAAATGGAGACAGAATGTTATTGTCACATATCCAAGCCTAGATCTTCGTCAAAATTGCACGGGCAAAGACCTTTTGAGCACTATCGATATGCCTGATGGGCCTGTAGTTGGAGGGCATCGAGTGGTCACCCTACTTGTAGACTGGAATCACTTCAGCTTCTTTCCAGGAAGGCGGTATTGGGGCACCTGCAGCAATTCCATTGGCTAATGCCAAGATATATAATGACCAATTCTCAATGTCACTAAGAAAGACATCGCCATGTATGTCATCTGGCCGCGGAGCTTTGGTCCTAACAATAGAGTTTATACTGGACCTAATTTCAGATAAAGAAAAGAGCCCACTAGTCTGGGGACAGGTATAGTCTGGAATAGCAGCATCAAAAGCAGGCTCAGAGGCCCCGGTATATAGTGAGGAGAAGTGCTTGTGACAGGAGGCAATGGCAATGTTTTTAGTAGGTGCCCGAGGTCTTTCTGCATCTCCCCTGGTGACTAAAAGCCAGAATCGTTGTGAGTCATTCCTATGACAAGCGTTGCTAATCGACAACCATCGGTTCTCTTCCCATTCCCCTTTCGCTCTACGCAAGGCTGCCTTATATGATCTTCTAATTCCTCTCACTTCAACCACATTGTTTACTCTTATTGCAGTGGCCAATTTTGTTCTGAGACTCCTACATTCCTGATTAAACCAAGCAAACTGAGGCCTAGTGTTCTTAGGAATGCCCGAGCTTTGCGGAATTCTAAAATAGGAAGCCAACTGGTTGAAAAAGTGAGTATGACAGACCGGAATCTTAGCCACATCACCCAAGTGCTCAGATAATCTATATATCTCTCTGGTACTATCCTCGAGATTGAGTTTAATTGCTTCTAATTTCCCAGTGTCCATAGCTACACGTGCCCACTTGAGACGCCTATTATCATTAGTTGGGCATGCCTCCCTAGTTATGAGAAAAGAATTTGGGGGGCTTGAGCGTTTAGTCCAGGGTGATATCAGATCGAGCTCAAGGGGGTTATGGTCACTGCCTGTGGTAAACCCTACTGCCATGTTGACCACTGCAGGCCACAATCTCAAATCTAACAAAAAGTAGTCAATACGACTCATGTTTGTTGTTCTGTTATAAGTATTTGCCCCCGTTTTATCAGATGTGGTACGGCCGTTGGTGGCCCTCAGGCCATATTCTAAAGTTAAGGCATTGAGCTGCAACGCCGTCTGAGACCATTTTATAATAGGTGGTAATTCAAGAGGGGGAACAAGCCACAGCTCATCTTCATCCCTACTTCCACATAGGTCCTCCTTATCTAGGGGTTCAAAGGTGACATTAAAGTCACCAGCTATAATTAGTGGGGACTGAGTGGCCCTATCATCAAGAAGATCTTCCAGCTCTTGGAGGGTGGATGATCTACATCCAACCTTAGTTCCTCGGGCATAGACATTAAAGAGGTCAACCCTAGGCCGTTTCCACCCCTGATCAAAATCGCTAAAATGTCAGGGCTGTTAGTCTTGCACTCTCGAATAGTGCAGTGAAGCGCGCTTTTTACCCAAATTAACAGGCCCCCAGCTAGTCGACCTAGTTTGCTAGTGATTGCTGGACGATAGAACGTAATGTAGCCGAGCATAAAGACAGGGGTAGCAGACCAGGTTTCCTGAAGGATACAGATATCATATTGTTCGATATATTCAATCCAATGAGCAAGGGACACCTTTGACCTCACCCCAGCCACATTCCATGAAATTAGACTAGCCTTTGTTAGCTGTCTTTGATCAGCTAGCTGAGGGGGCTGGTTTCCATCCGTTATAAGCCCTTCTTGTCTTTCAGGGAACAGTGCTATTGGTGGCAGAGTCCTGTCGTTAGCAATCTGATGGTGTTCAGCAGTCCCAGGGCAAATTGGCGGAGGGGTTAGTGGGGTTATGACAGTAGAATGGCTAACTTTATTTGTGGTGTTATAAGAATTACTTAAACTTGGCATAAGTAATTTAATGTCTGGGGTAGAGGCTTGGTGGACAAGTCAATCATTAGCAGCGAGGTGCGAATCAGAACCCAAGAGAGTGTCAGAGCGAAGGGTAGGTAGCAGCACTGGTCGTGTAGAGGGTCTATACTTAAGTTGAATACCAGTGGGGGTTGGTGAGCTTGTCCTGGCCTCTAATGCTATAAGATTATGGGCCACGTTTCCATCAATTAGGTGTAATTCTACAGGTCCAGCTGAGAGTTGGGATGGATTATTCTTTTTGCCCGTAAAATGTCTTCCCTAATCACTGATCGACACCCCCTCACATGACGTATCCAGTGTAAGGATTTGTTAATTAGAGAATCTTCACCCTCATACTTCGCGCGAAATGAAACTCTGGGCACATTAATCATATAGATACTCATGGCGGGCCCTCTGGTCAGTTCTTCCCTTTCACTCCAATTACGATGAAAACTTTCAGGAATGGGAGATAAGAGAGCAGAACCATTAGTCGATGATAGACCCAGTGTTACAGATCGGCCAGGAATTACATGCGACCTGGCGTTTCTAAGTACTGGTTCTAAAGTACACTTACTGACAGGGTTTATGGAAGGCTGGGCAGATGCTGGCATTAAAGGGGCTAAATTGCTAGAATAACTAGTCGGCTCCATTCGTTGTCTAGTTTTCTGCTTAAGTGGTTGGGCTTCAGAATCTCCTCTCGCTGTTAAAAAATGTAATCTGATCTGTAAGGGCTGAGATCACTGTTTTTAATGAGTTGACCTCAGGACTTAGATCTGCTATAATCCTGGAGATATCCTGGCCCTTCAAAGCTGGCTCATCTAAAATAACCTCACCCCAACTAATAGCTGATGATCTTACTCCAGCCTCCGTTACCAGCCCCTTTTTAGTGCAATCAGGCAGCTCCCCAATCCCTTCTCCCTGTGAAGTACAAGTCATACGCTGGAGCAGAGAAAACCTATTCGATAAAACATGGTCAGTATCAACATCGATATCAGCTATAGCCCTGTCACCATCAATAGAAGACAATGTGTGAGGGCTTGCCTCTACTACATCAGTGACAAATGCCGGTTTGGGAACTACGGGATGACTGGGGGAAGGATTTATGTGCTGCGTGTATTGTGCTTACCAAACATTAGTGGGATACGTTTTTAAAGATTAAGGTTTGGGCTATTAGAAGAGGCAGGTGTGATGGGAGGGGCGGGAAGATCCATTGAGGCTGAGAGAGTACCTGGAAGTAAGATTTCCTCACATTCGACTAAAGGATCGTCAATGCGATCAAGAACGCAGTTGCTCCCTGCAGACGTACGTGCCTGCTTAGTTTTCCTAGGCTTTAACCGAGCCCCCCCACTTCCGCCCCCACCCTCACAATCGTTTTCCTTTTCCCCATTAGAGTACTTGATGCCTGCTTTACACAAAGATTAAAATTGCAACAAGTATGGTGTAGTACATGTATTCCTACAACAATTCTAACAAAACCCTAGCACCAAATACCCTACCACACTATTGACCCTAGATTCCAATAGGGATTTTCGATAGGAGCCCAGCAGTAAACCCTTAATTACACCTAGATAGTAATGTTTCCCCTATAGGGTGATATAAATGAAGGCAGATACGTAGCAGGAAGGCTCAATTCCAAACAAACCAGATAGGGATGCCAAAGCGCGAAAAAGTTAATCAAATATTAGTCTGAGAAATCGCAACAACTCACAGTTTTTGTCTACAGAAATAAGATTAAAAAAACAAGAGAGATGGCCCTGCCCTGCCTCTTCCTGGCAATGACGGGCAAGGATGGGCCTGTTCTTGGCCCGGGCTTTGCACGGGCGCGTCCCACGCAGTGGGGGCTTGGGATGACTTTAAGCGCCTCCGGGTGCGTCCATGGTGCGGCAGACAAAGAGGAGCCTGGGGGATGTGGTCCGTGCCCCTGGCTCCCGATGCGGCAATTGAAAAGCGGGTCCTGTGCAGCGGGGGCTCTCGATGATTTTAAGCGCCTCCGGGCACGTCCATAATGCGGCAGGGTGCGTCAGACAAAGAGAAGCCTGGGGGATGTAGTCCGTGCCCCTGACTTCGGATGCAGCAATTGAAAAGCAGGTTCCGCGCAGCGGGGGCTCGCGATGACTTTAAGCACCTCCGGGCGGGTCCGTAATGCGGAAGGGTGCGGCAGACAAAGGGGAGCCTGGGGAATATGGTCCGTGCCCCTGGCTCCCGATGCGGCAATGTATGCTTTTACCCTCGATTCCCTTGATCCAGAGGGTGTTATAAAAAGTGAAAGAGAACAGGCTAATGCTTCTTCTGGTAGTCCCAGGTTGGAATCGGCAGACATGGTGCCCCTCACTCCTTCAGTTAGCAGTATGTTCCAATTGGGTAATTCCTCTGGGCTCTAAACCATTGAAAATGGCCTGCATGTTCTTTCCAGCTCTACAATGGCTCCAGTTGGGAACATGGCTGTTGAAATGTTGAATCTAGAAGCTAGAGATGGTTCTCAAGAAGGCACTATCTTGGTGCAACAATTAAGGTGTCCATCAACTTCAAATCATATTTATGACATTGGCAATCCTTTAACAAATGGTGTAATAAAAGGCAATCATCAGGATTATTAAAAGAGCCAGTGATGATTTTGGAGTTACTGAAAGAGGATTTCCACAAGTGTCTGACAGTCTCGATCTTACATGGGCAATGGGCAGCAGTAAGAGCTTTTAGGAATCCAGAGTTTCAGATTGTGGCTCCTTTTACAGGAATGCCGTCATGGTGTTTCTTTTCTTCCTTAAAAGTCCTCTATTTCATAGTCCTTTACCAGCTTGGGATCTTCCTTTGGTATTACAGGCTTTGCAGAAACTACCTTTTGAACTTATGGAGCAGCTAGAACTGAAATTCCTCACAGATAAGGTGCTTTTTTGGTGCCATTTCCTCTGAAAGGAGGGTTGGAGAATTAGGGGCTTTATTGTCCTCTGAACCTATTTAAGATTTCTACCACGTAAGGTGATCTGATCTAACATCCAGGCCCCATATATGTTCCTAAAGTAGAGTCACCTCTTAACACTTCTGAAGACTTAGTTTTACCTGTTTTTTTTCTGTCCTTCTACGAAATTGAAGAAGGAAAAGGTTCTCCATACTTTGGATGTAAAAGAGCCTTGTCAATTTATCTAACCATGACTGTCTTTCAGAAAATCTGATACTTCGTATGTAACATTTAGTTTGGATGGTTAAAGATTGAAACCATCTGGTGCTTCCTTAAGTAGATGGTTGAACTTGGCTATAATCTCAACCTATGAAGCACAGGGTGAGAGTATTCCAAGTGTAGTTCAGGGTAGGTCCACCTGAGGATTGGTCGCCTCCTGGGCTACATTTACAGGTGCTACTAAGCAAAAAATATGCAACGCAGCAGCTTGGGCTGCCTTGACATTTTTTGTAAATCATTATAGATTAACACTTCGGGGAAGTAGTTTGGCTGCTTTTGGAGCTTCAGTTCGGAGTTCAGTGGAAAGTCATTAATGAAGTTAATTAGGATTTTGTTGCATTTATATCTGAATAAATATGTGCATTGATGATCATGGTCCTTTGTGAAGCCGATTTCTTGCTTGGGTATCAGGTCACTGGGTAAAAATTGAGACCAGGAAGAGGGATAAGCAGGTAATGTCCAGTTACTTTCTGGTAAACTTTATTACTCAGAGTTCCACCCTTCTTTGTCACAGTCCAAGTTTCCAATCCCTCCCATCCCTTGTTTTTTTTTTTATCCTTCAAGTAGCTTGGTATTAAAGGATGGGAGGTTAGTAGCATTGCCTTTTTAGGTCGAGCCTGGGCAGCGCATGCGCTGCGAGGCATTCTGTACTCGGGTATGGACTTGAAGCTCCGCCCACTCTCCGCCCATCTTTTCAATTGGCTCCTGTTGTTGTCCTTTCTAAATGGTTGCTTTTGAGTCGTTAATAGGCTTGTTAGTCTTGTTAGTAACGCCTTGTCTTCATTTGTAACCTCCCATGAGGACTGGACTTTTTACTTGTGTGGTTACACTGTATGTTTTATTTACAGTCGTGAGCACTATTTTCTTAATAAGGTGGTGTTGCAGGCAGCAGCTACCAGTTCCAGACCGCACTTCCCAGACCCTAATGGTATTTTTAATGTATTTTGTTTTATTTTTTATCTTGAAGTATGGCGGCTGCGCCTTTATTTTGTTAGGCATGGCTCGCCCGCCTCCATTTTTTAAATAAACACGTAAAAATTATTTAACTCTCAGCACGGTACCCATTTCTAGAGCGCTGCGCTTTATCTTTTACTATATCATATTATTTCTTTTGTTGTAGCAACGTATCTAATTGTGCTATTAATGTATTTCTTTTGTTGCAGCACGCATGCCGCGCTTTATCTTGAAATATGGCTGCTTGGGGAGAGCGGTGGAGAGGCACGGGCATGGCTCCATTATCAGGAAAGGAGCAGGAGCCCCGCTTTATCTTTTACTATTTAAGATTATTTCTTTTGTTGCAGCAATGTTGCTACTTCCTAAAGAGTCTAAGTAGGAGTCATTTGTCTCATCGGACAGTTTAACCGTTACCTTTATGCAGGTTTTATTATACCCAGTAATGCAGTCCATGTACCTGACTCATTATCGTGCATGGCATAAGAGAGGCATTACTGCAGGTGGGACCAATGTGCCATATCTGCTCGACGGTACATTCTCAAAATTCAAATTATGTTGGTTAATGTGCATATTTGCCTCGTGAATAAGGTTGCCCTCTAGTCCTCGCTTTTCATACATGTACCGAAGTAGCACAGCGCACTACTCTCTACTAATTCAAAATGTCTACGATGCGTGCTTAATAGGCAGGGTCTTTCATGCTCCTTTCTACTTTCAAATTTGGTCAATTTTAGAACGGTGTAATCCCTTCACCATCAAAAATAACTTTAAATGTGTACATATTAGTTATTTTCTTTATCTGTAATCTTTTTTTTTTTTTTCCCAAAAGATTTATTTGACAATCACAGACAAATTTACATATCGTGACAATACTCAAATATTGACAAAAAGGAGGACCAAAAGCAATAAAGAACTGAAGCATATATCACATTTAACATACATTCTGATACACAACGATATGGGGGGGGGAGGAAGCTCCACTAATACAACGCTTCCATTGGCCATCTCGTTCAGTTGCGGTATGAGGAACACGTGTGTACGTTATCTGGAATGAGCAGTAGTACGTTATATCTTACGGGGGTAGTGCGCTGGTACATTTGGGCGGCATACACCACCAGGGACAAGCGTGGTTGTTGCTTCTCTGGGGGTTGCCGGAGGGGGTGGGGGGGAGGCTGTGGAGTTACCTGATGTCTGTTGTAAATATGTGCGGTAGATACACCAAATATCCTTAGGTCTTGATGTTGGGGGCTGGAGCGTGGCATAGATTTCTGTTTGTAGACTACAGTAGGCCATGCTGCGCGTCCATGCCGCTATTGTGGGTCTGGTCTGGGCTCCCCAATGTACTGCTATTTCTCTTTTTGCTAACAGCAAGGCAATTGCTAAGAATCTTCGATAACAGAGTTTAATGTGAATGACCAGGCCTAGGAGGCCGAGCCGGGGAGAGGGGATGAGAGGGGCGTCTATTATGTTCGCTATCAGTCGGAAGACCTCTATCCAGTATGACAGGACCTGCGGGCATGTCCAGGCCATGTGAGCGAAATCCGCGTCCTGCGTCCCGCATTTGGGGCAGTTGGACGATTTGGAAGGGTCAAATTTAGCTAATTGGTGCGGGGTAACATAGATCCTGTGAATGAATTTAAAATGAAGGAGCTTATGCCTGTGGTTGGGTGAGATTTTCTGGATTTGGTCAAGACAAAAAGCCCATTCCTTATCTGTCAGTGTGTGTCCCAGGTCTTCCTCCCAGTGCTGTCGGGTCCCCCTGTCCCTCACTTGTTTGAGCGTCAAGCAGGCCTTGTATAGTTTGGTGACTAAGTGCGTTCCCTCTTTGTCTGTAATAAGCAAGGTGAGTGGGGTGAATTCCGTAGGAGGGGATGGGAAGGAGGCAAAAGCGGAACGAAGTGCACCCGTCAGCCTAGCGGCTACAAAATTGTCCATATATGTCATCCCTGGATGAGTGGATAAGTCTGTCAGCGTGCATGCCCGTCCCTCAGGGAATAGGGAGCCAAGAGTATCCAGGCCTAGCTTATGAGGGTGAGCTGCCCACCCTCTCAGAAGTAAGTGGGAGGAATGGATTATTTGATAAGGGAAGGGCCGGAGAATAAAGAAGGCCGTCGCCTAGCATAGTGTTGAGTCTACGCCACGCCCAGCAGGTGGTAGCCATGGGTTGGATGTCCTGAGGGTCCATCGGTATGCCCTTGGGGAGTAGAGTGCCAACCAAGCGGGGCGGGAGCCGCCAATTCACGATCGGGTTTCGTATACGGGATACGGTCGTCCGGATGGTACCAATGGTGAGCGAATTGTGCTTGTGCCACTAAAAAATAAAGTTGGGGATCCGGGACGGAAAATCCTCCACGACTATACGGGAGCGTCATAGTATCCCAGGAGACTCGTGGCCTGCGACCCGCCCAATAAGTTTTATTAGTAGTCCCCGTAGTTGGCGAAAGAATACGTTAGTGAGGGGGATGGGTATGGTACTAAACAGATATAAAAGTTGGGGTAGTACTTTCATTTTTATCAGGACTATACAGCCGGCCATCGATAGGGGCAGTTGTATCCATCTTTCAGCCTGTGCGGTTATCTGCTCGATTGCAGGCCCATAATTCAGACGTATAACCTGTTCCTTATCTCTGTGAAGATGAACCCCTAGGTATTTAGTGGTGTCCCCTGCTCTCTGCAGCGGATATTCAGTTTCGTCTGCTGAAGCCGCGTCCGTAATAGGGAATAGGACTGATTTGCCCCAATTTATCATCAGGCCAGACATGGTCCCAAAGCGGCAGATCTCCTCTATAAGGGGCTGTAGGTTTTCCTTAGGGTGTCTCACAAAAAGCAAAATATCATCTGCATACATGGACATTAATAAGGGGCTGTTGGGAAACTGTAAGCCGCGAAATAGGTGCTTTTCCTGCAGATGACGGACAAAGGGGTCCAATGCTATTATAAATAATAAAAGGGACAACTGACAGCCCTGTCGCGTCCCGCGTGTGATTGGGATAGGGGAGGATAACGACCCGTTTACTCGGAGGCGGGCACTCGGGGACGAGTAAAGCAGTGTGATCAGGGATACAAAATTGGCTGGAATGCCTAATTTACACACCGTAGCCAGCAGAAAAGGCCATTCGAGAGAATCAAAGGCCTTCTCGGCGTCTAATAATGCCACTGCCGCAGGTGTAGTGGGTTCGATGCGGTTAATAACTGAAAAAACGGTTCGTAAATTGAGGGCCATCGAACGATGTGGGACAAAGCCCGACTGCGCAGGGGAGATAATTTGCTCCAGTAGCAAGGACAGTCTGGAGTATAGCATTTTGGCGAGGATTTTATTATCAAAATTGATTAAAGAGATGGGACGGTACGAGGAACATTTTGTGGGTTCTTTACCCGGTTTGAGTAATAAAGAGATGGCCGCCTCTCTCATAGAGGGTGGAAGGGCACCCTTTTCTAGGGCCTCTGCATAGACTTCCAGGAGTTGCGGAGCTAGGCTATCTTCGAAAGCTTTATAAAAAGCACCTGAGAGTCCATCGAGTCCCGGCGCTTTAGAACCCGTAAGGGCGTCGATAGCCAGTCAAATCTCTTCTACCGTGAAAGGGTGCGCCAGGAAATCCGCTTGACCTCTAGTGAGCCACACCATGGCTATCTCCTCTAAATATGCTAGGTGTTGTGAGAAGTCTTTGGGGAGAGTGGTAGAGTAGAGACGTTTGTAATATGCGACCAGCTCCGCTAATATGTCCGCATCGTCCATTGCTACCGTTCCATCCTCTCGGTGTATCGCTGCTATATGACCAGCCCCCCTGGGCGGGCGTATCTAGCGTGCTAGAGTTTTTCCGGGGCGCTCCCCCTCCCCATATCTGCGGGCTGTAGAATGCTTCCCAAGCAGTGAAGCCTCCCTATCAGCATGTTCATTAAACTCCAGGATAAGAGCATTCCGTTTATTCTGCAATTGCGGATCTGGAGATGTAGCATCTAATAATGTTAATGGAGCTTCGACTTTGGCGAGGCTCCCTTGAATCGCCCGCAATACCCCCGCCTGTTTGGAAATTACAACCCCCCCAGATGTAAGCCTTAAAGGCGTCCCACAAAGTGGAATAGTGAGCCACCGTGCCTGCATTTAGTTTGAAATATTCTATGATGGCTTCCTGTACCTCCGACCGGAAGACCTCGTCTAGTAGGGCAGATGTCGGGAAAGACCATCTCCGTTCCCACCCCGCCGAGTGTAGAATACTTAGGTGTGTAAGTACCGGTGCGTGATCTGACAGAGTACGCGGTAGAGTGGTTATGCCCTTGGTCCAACGGCAACCAATCGCATCAGTTAGAATATAGTCTATGCGGGTGTGTGTGGAGTGAGGTGCAGAGTGAAAAGTGTAACCAGGGGTTAGAGGATGGTGCGTGCGCCATAGATTGCGCAGGTTCAGAGAGTGAATAAGGTCGTTCATCGCCTCCAAAGAGCGTGCCTTGGGAGTGGCGAGCGGGTTGGATGAGTCAAGTTTTTGATCAAGCCATAGATTCAAGTCCCCCCCTAAAAAGATGACATCATAATCATAACGGTTGAGCAGCACGTGTAGTCCCTCAAAGAAACTGGGGCATATATTGAGAAAAAGTACTGTTTTACCCAACAGAGTGCCCAGTACCAACAAATACCGTCCCTGAGCGTCTGATATGGTCTCTTTGTGTGTATACGGTAGGGAGCGGTGAATGAGGAGACATACCCAATGGGAGTAAGTACTGTAACTTGCAAAGAATCTATGCAGGCCCCAAGAGGATGCAAAGGGTGGTGTCCCCTGCACTGGGAGGTGAGTTTACTGTAAAAATGCAATTTTGACATCGTGCCGTTGGAGATACGCCAGCACAAGTTTACTTTTTCGTGGATTATTGAGCCCCCGGATATTCCATGTGACAAGTTTAACGTCGACTACTGGGGTCACTGACATACCCTTAGAGAAAGGTGTCTGTATTGGCCTAAACTGTTTCCGAATCTCCAATCCGGAGTGTCAATAGAAGGGAACTTACAGAGGGACACATATAGGGGAAATAGGACACATTGCCATTGCATCAAATCAACAAACATTACATTACATAAGGAACGCAAAAACCACCCACCTCCCACACCTGGGCCAAAGGGCCCCGAGAACACAATCCCACCCCTGTAACCCCCAAAAAAAAGGGGATAGACAAAACCCCAACTGAATTAGATCAGGAATCATCCTATGGAGGCGGGCAACGCCTCGGACGCCTGATGCCCGTATCAAGCACTACGTAGTTATAGCATTATAAGAAGTCAAAACAGCATAACAGTGTAACCTAGGAGGGTATACCTCCACCAGAAGTAAGAAATACCAATTTAGCAGTGGATAAAAACAGCTTTAAACAACAAAGAGGTACTAATATTATAGATCCATGACCTTAGTCTGCAGAAAAGAGGTCAGCGCTAGCTGCTATCTGTCTGTCCGGTGAGGAGTGTCCTGAAGAATGCGCCGGACTTCGTCGGGTCATCCCTTGGCGTTGCTTGCAGAAGGCCAGAGTGTCAGTAGCGGTCTCAAAGAAACGGGGCTTGCCGTCTACTATTACTCCCAATTTCGCTGGGTAGAGCATTGCATAGTTGAGACCCAGGGCTCGCAGCTGTCGCTTGGCTTCCAGAAATTTCCGACAGGCCTCCTGCACTACGATGGCATGATCAGGATAAAAAGGGAGCACAGTTCCCTGGTATTGCACGGGTGATTTCTCCCGGGCTAGATGGAGAATCGTGTCTCGGTCCCTGTAATTAAGCAGGCGTGCTATAATGGAGCATGGGGGGCTTCTGGGAGGTGGCCGGGGGCCCAGGGAACGATGCGCACATTCCACCACGAAGTTCTTGGAGAAGTGTTCGGCGCCAAATAACTCCGTCAACATAGTTTCGAGAAAAGGTTCTGTGCGTCCCATGTTGGTATATTCCGCCAGGCCCATGAATCGGATATTATTTCTGCGTGATCTGGCTTCGAGGTCCTCGTTCTTTATCGCCACTGCTTTTAACAATTTCTCCACCCGTTCGAGCCTGCGCGTGTCAGTGGACCGGTCTTCCTGTGCAGAAATACATTGTTCGGCCTCGTTGAGTCTGGTGTTATGTCCATCCAGCCTCTCTCCCATCCTATCAAGCCTGGAAGAGAGTGTGTCGAGCCGTGCATCTATGCCACGGAATCCAGCACGGAGCTCCGCCATGATGGCAGCTGCCCCGTCTATGGACTGTGGCGGGTCTGTACGCTCTGGGCCCTCCTCCCTCTCAGAGTCCCGATCCGGCCGGTCCGAGGGATCAACCCTCTCAAATGTGAGTTTGCGCTGTTTTGGGTCTCCCCGACCCATGTTGCGGTATGCTTCTGCGGGCGTCGCAACCAGATGAGGGTTGCTCCAGATTTTGGGTAGGCAGTAGTATGAACCTGGCTGCCCGTTGCGGTAGGAAAGATTATACCCTCCCAGCCAGGAACCCCGCCGGTGACCTCAATGGCGTGGCCAGTGGACAAGATTATGCAGCGGGCTCATAGCAAACCAGCAGTCCCTGTGTGCTGTCGACACTCCGCAGAGCGACTGTCAACGGGCCCCCTCGTGGCAAGCCGGGGTAGGAATGGCGTCGTTTGTATGGAGGGACTTTTCACTAGTCGTCCCCCTAGCTTGTGAGCCACATCGTACCTTGGAGGACCTCAGGGGCGCAGGTATGATGGCAGATCAGCCCAGCACTGCACCCAAGCGGGACAGGATCGAAGAAGAGGCCCCCCGCACACAGCGCGATAACGGCGCAGGGAGGCGCCTCGGGCGATGTAATCCGTAGGCTCCGCAGGATCCGGGCCTGCACCGGCAGCGCGGGGCGAAGAAACTGAGGAAAATACCGCCGTTAAGCACCACTCCCTCACGGCTTCATGTCGTGCCCAGTAGTGTCCAAAGACGATTAGGAAAGGGGAGGCAGGGATCCCTAGGCGAGCGGGGGGGCCCGGAGGAGCTGGCAGAAGTCCGCCGCAGCAGTACGCCGTAGCGCTGGAGAAAAGTTCACGATAGCCAGTCCCAGCTCCCCGCCCCACCTCGCTCATCCCTCTTTATCTGTAATCTGACTTTTAAGTATATTGGCATTTATTCGAATACAAGAACTCATATGTTCGAACTGTGCTGGGAGGTGAAGCAGTGTGCTCCCACCCCTTCCTGTTTGAAAAGGCTCCCTTGAGCCATTGAGCTGACGAGCTTGTGGAGATGCACCTGTGCGCCTGTGAGAGGTACTGAGACCTGAAAGGATTGTGGCAGCCTGCTCAGCAACCCCAGATTAAATTAGTTTTTATCTCTACTGATGACGGATGATATCCAGAAACATGTGTCTAGAGATTTACAGCACTAACCTGCACCAACTTTGGTGGAATATTCAAGTAAGCATGTAACATGAACAGCATTTACCATAATGCTAAGGGGCGAACTGTGCTGGGAGGTGAAGCAGTGTGCTCCCACCCCTTCCTACAAGAACTCATATGTATTTGCATTTTTCTATTCTTAATCGAAGGTCACAAAAGGTTCAAGTTTATATTTAAACGTGTTTTCACTACATAGAAAGCAAAGTGCTGCATTTTAGAGGTAAATTTCATGTTCTCTGATGAAAATGAAACGTTTCAGCCTGTAGTGGTTACCAACCATGTTATCTGCAAGCCATTCCACCTATGTCTGTCTTCTTTTT
Organism: Calotriton arnoldi; assembly: GCA_963921515.1. Lineage (NCBI taxonomy): Eukaryota > Metazoa > Chordata > Amphibia > Caudata > Salamandridae > Calotriton > Calotriton arnoldi. The sequence goes on along the minus strand of CAWUFW010001126.1, from coordinate 2,688,898 downwards.
CAAAGAACTTGCATGCAACCTCCTTCTTAGTAGACCTTCGGGATGTACAATTCTTTTAGTAACACGCTGTACGGGTTGACGTCACGTATTCACAGTGGCTTATGGGGTTCTTTTCCAGCATAGCTTCTTTGTTGTCAGTGCTGCAGCTGCTTCTCTAGTCCCAGTGGTAATTCTCCATTCTCAGTCCTCTAGGCAGTGCTGCAGCTGCTTCTCTGGTCCCAGTGGTAATTCCTCATTCTCAGTCCTCTAGGCAGTGCTGCAGCTGCTACTCTGGTCCCAGTGGTAAATCACCATTCTCAGTCCTCTAGGCAGTGCTGCAGCTGTTACTCTGGTCCCAGTGGTAAATCACCATTCTCAGTCCTCTAGGCAGTGCTGCAGCTGTTACTCTGGTACCTGTGGTAAATCACCATTCTCAGTCCTCTAGGCAGTGCTGCAGCTGCATCTCTGGTCCCAGTGGTAATTCCTCATTTTCAGTCCTCTAGGCAGTGCTGCAGCTGCTACTCTGATCCCAGTGGTAATTCTCCATTCTCAGTCCTCTAGGCAGTGCTGCAGCTGCATCTCTGGTCCCATTGGTAATTCCTCATTCTCAGTCCTCTAGGCAGTGCTGCAGCTGCATCTCTGGTCCCATTGGTAATTCCTCATTCTCAGTCCTCTAGGCAGTGCTGCAGCTGCTACTCTGGCCCCAATGGTAATTCTCCATTCTCAGTCCTCTAGGCAGTGCTGCAGCTGCTTCTCTGGTCCCAGTGGTAATTCTCCATTCTCAGTCCTCTAGGCAGTGCTGCAGCTGCTTCTCTGGTCCCAGTGGTAATTCCTCATTCCTAGTCCTCTAGGCAGTGCTGCAGCTGCTACTCTGGTCCCAGTGGTAAATCACCATTCTCAGTCCACTAGGCAGTGCTGCAGCTGTTACTCTGGTCCCAGTGGTAATTCTCCATTCTCAGTCCTCTAGGCAGTGCTGCAGCTGCTTCTCTGGTCCCAGTGGTAATTCCTCATTCCTAGTCCTCTAGGCAGTGCTACAGCTGCTACTCTGGTCCCAGTGGTAAATCACCATTCTCAGTCCTCTAGGCAGTGCTGCAGCTGTTACTCTGGTCCCAGTGGTAAATCACCATTCTCAGTCCTCTAGGCAGTGCTCCAGCTGTTACTCTGGTCCCAGTGGTAAATCACCATTCTCAGTCCTCTAGGCAGTGCTGCAGCTGTTACTCTGGTCCCAGTGGTAAATCACCATTCTCAGTCCTCTAGGCAGTGCTGCAGCTGTTATTCTGGACCCACTGGTAAATCACCATTCTCAGTCCTCTAGGCAGTGCTGCAGCTGTTACTCTGGTCCCAGTGGTAAATCACCATTCTCAGTCCTCTAGGCAGTGCTGCAGCTGTTACTCTGGTCCCAGTGGTAAATCACCATTCTCAGTCCTCTAGGCAGTGCTGCAGCTGCTTCTCTGGTCCCAGTGGTAATTCCTCACTCTCTGTCCTCTAGGCAGTGCTGCAGCTGCTACTCTGATCCCAGTGGTAATTCTCCATTCTCAGTCCTCTAGGCAGTGCTGCAGCTGCTTCTCTGGTCCCAGTGGTAATTTCTCATTCTCAGTCCTCTAGGCAGTGCTGCACCTGCTACTCTGGTCCCAGTGGTAAATCACAATTCTCAGTGCTCTAGGCAGTGCTGCAGCTGCTACTCTGCTCCCAGTGGTAATTCTCCATTCTCAGTCCTCTAGGCAGTGCTGCAGCTGCTTCTCTGGTCCCAGTGGTAATTCCTCATTCTCAGTCCTCTAGGCAGTGCTGCACCTGCTACTCTGGTCCGAGTGGTAAATCACCATTCTCAGTCCCTCTAGGCAGTGCTGCAGCTGCATCTCTGGTCCCATTGGTAATTCCTCATTCTCTGTCCTCTAGGCAGTGCTGCACCTGCTCCTCTGGTCCCAGTGGTAAATCACCATTCTCAGTCCTCTAGGCAGTGCTGCACCTGTTACTCTGGTCCCAGTGGTAATTCTCCATTCTCAGTCCTCTAGGCAGTGCTGCACCTGCTACTCTGGTCCCAGTGGTAAATCACCATTCTCACCTACTACTCTGGTCCCATTGGTAAATCACCACTCTAAGTCCTCTAGGCAGTGCTGCACCTGCTACTCTGGTCCCAGTGGTAAATCACCATTCTCAGTCCTCTAGGCAGTGCTGCACCTGTTACTCTGGTCCCAGTGGTAAATCACCATTCTCAGTCCTCTAGGCAGTGCTGCAGCTGGGTCTCTGGTCCCAGTGGTAATTCCTCACTCTCTGTCCTCTAGGCAGTGCTGCAGCTGCTACTCTGATCCCAGTGGTAATTCCTCATTCTCAGTCCTCTAGGCAGTGCTGCACCTGCTACTCTGGTCCCAGTGGTAAATCACCATTCTCAGTCCTCTAGGCAGTGCTGCACCTGCTTCTCTGGTCCCATTGGTAAATCACCACTCTAAGTCCTCCAGGCAGTGCTGCACCTGCTACTCTGGTCCCAGTGGTAAATCACCATTCTCAGTCCTCTAGGCAGTGCTGCACCTGTTACTCTGGTCCCAGTGGTAAATCACCATTCTCAGTCCTCTAGGCAGTGCTGCAGCTGGGTCTCTGGTCCCAGTGGTAATTCCTCACTCTCTGTCCTCTAGGCAGTGCTGAAGCTGCTACTCTGATCCCAGTGGTAATTCCTCATTCTCAGTCCTCTAGGCAGTGCTGCACCTGCTACTCTGGTCCCAGTGGTAAATCACCATTCTCAGTCCTCTAGGCAGTGCTGCACCTGCTTCTCTGGTCCCATTGGTAAATCACCATTCTCAGTCCTCTAGGCAGTGCTGCACCTGCTTCTCTGGTCCCATTGGTAAATCACCATTCTCAGTCCTCTAGGCAGTGCTGCAGCTGCTACTCTGGTCCCAGTGGTAATTCCTCACTCTCTGTCCTCTAGGCAGTGCTGCAGCTGCGTCTCTGGTCCCAGTGGTAAATCACCATTCTCAGTCCTCTAGGCAGTGCTGCAGCTGCTTCTTTAGTCATGTCAGTAATTCCTCATTCCCAGTCCTCTAGGCAGTGCTGCACCTGCTTCTCTGGTCCCATTGGTAAATCACCACTCTAATTCCTCTAGGCAGTGCTGCACCTGCTACTCTGGTCCCAGTGGTAAATCACCATTCTCAGTCCTCTAGGCAGTGCTGCACCTGCTACTCTGGCCCCAGTGGTAAATCACCATTCTCAGTCCTCTAGGCAGTGCTGCACCTGTTACTCTGGTCCCAGTGGTAAATCACCATTCTCAGTCCTCTAGGCAGTGCTGCAGCTGGGTCTCTGGTCCCAGTGGTAATTCCTCACTCTCTGTCCTCTAGGCAGTGCTGCAGCTGCTACTCTGATCCCAGTGGTAATTCCTCATTCTCAGTCCTCTAGGCAGTGCTGCACCTGCTACTCTGGTCCCAGTGGTAAATCACCATTCTCAGTCCTCTAGGCAGTGCTGCACCTGCTTCTCTGGTCCCATTGGTAAATCACCATTCTCAGTCCTCTAGGCAGTGCTGCACCTGCTTCTCTGGTCCCATTGGTAATTCTCCATTCTCAGTCCTCTAGGCAGTGCTGCAGCTGCTTCTCTGGTCCCAGTGGTAAATCCCCATTCTCAGTCCTCTAGGCAGTGCTGCATCTGCTTCTCTGGTCCCAGTGGTAATTCCTCATTCTCAGTCCTCTAGGCAGTGCTGCAGCTGCTTCTCTGGTCCCATTGGTAAATCACCATTCTCAGTCCTCTAGGCAGTGCTGCACCTGCTTCTCTGGTCCCATTGGTAAATCACCATTCTCAGTCCTCTAGGCAGTGCTGTAGCTGCTACTCTGGTCCCAGTGGTAATTCCTCACTCTCTGTCCTCTAGGCAGTGCTGTAGCTGCGTCTCTGGTCCCAGTGGTAAATCACCATTCTCAGTCCTCTAGGCAGTGCTGCAGCTGCTTCTTTAGTCATGTCAGTAATTCCTCATTCTCAGTCCTCTAGGCAGTGCTCCTGCTTCTCTGGTCCCATTGGTAAATCACCATTCTCAGTCCTCTGGGCAGTGCTGCAGCTGCTACTCTGGTCCCAGTGGTAATTCCTCACTCTCTGTCCTCTAGGCAGTGCTGCAGCTGCGTCTCTGGTCCCAGTGGTAAATCACCATTCTCAGTCCTCTAGGCAGTGCTGCACCTGTTACTCTGGTCCCAGTGGTAAATCACCATTCTCAGTCCTCTAGGCAGTGCTGCAGCTGCGTCTCTGGTCCCAGTGGTAAACCACCATTCTCAGTCCTCTAGGCAGTGCTGCAGCTGGGTCTCTGGTCCCAGTGGTAAATCACCATTCTCTGTCCTCTAGGCAGTGCTGCAGCTGGGTCTCTGGTCCCAGTGGTAAATCACCATTCTCAGTCCTCTAGGCAGTGCTGCACCTGCTTCTCTGGTCCCATTGGGAATTCCTCATTCTCAGTCCTCTAGGCAGTGCTGCACCTGCTTCTCCGGTCCCATTGGTAAATCACCATTCTCAGTCCTCTAGGCAGTGCTGCAGCTGGGTCTCTGGTCCCAGTGGTAAATCACCATTCTCAGTCCTCTAGGCAGTGCTGCAGCTGCTACTCTGGTCCCAGTGGTAAATCACCATTCTCAGTCCTCTATGCAGTGCTGCAGCTGGGTCTCTGGTCCCATTGGTAAATCACCATTCTCAGTCCTCTAGGCAGTGCTGCAGCTGCTACTCTGGTCCCAGTGGTAATTCCTCACTCTCTGTCCTCTAGGCAGTGCTGCAGCTGCGTCTCTGGTCCCAGTGGTAAATCACCATTCTCAGTCCTCTAGGCAGTGCTGCAGCTGCTTCTTTAGTCATGTCAGTAATTCCTCATTCTCAGTCCCTCTAGGCAGTGCTGCACCTGCTACTCGGGTCCCAGTGGTAAATCACCATTCTCAGTCCTCAAGGCAGTGCTGAACCTGTTACTCTGGTCCCAGTGGTAATTCTCCATTCTCAGTCCTCTAGGCAGTGCTGCAGCTGCTTCTCTGGTCCCAGTGGTAATTCCTCATTCTCAGTCCTCTAGGCAGTGCTGCACCTGCTACTCTGGTCCCAGTGGTAAATCACCATTCTCAGTCCTCTAGGCAGTGCTGCACCTGTTACTCTGGTCCCAGTGGTAAATCACCATTCTCAGTCCTCTAGGCAGTGCTGCAGCTGCGTCTCTGGTCCCAGTGGTAAACCACCATTCTCAGTCCTCTAGGCAGTGCTGCACCTGTTACTCTGGTCCCAGTGGTAAATCACCATTCTCAGTCCTCTAGGCAGTGCTGCAGCTGCGTCTCTGGTCCCAGTGGTAAACCACCATTCTCTGTCCTCTAGGCAGTGCTGCAGCTGGGTCTCTGGTCCCAGTGGTAAATCACCATTCTCAGTCCTCTAGGCAGTGCTGCACCTGCTTCTCTGGTCCCATTGGTAATTCCTCATTCTCAGTCCTCTAGGCAGTGCTGCACCTGCTTCTCTGGTCCCAGTGGTAAATCACCATTCTCAGTCCTCTAGGCAGTGCTGCACCTGCTACTCTGGTCCCAGTGGTAAATGACCATTCTCAGTCCTCTAGGCAGTGCTGCAGCTGCTACTCTGGTCCCAGTGGTAAATCACCATTCTCAGTCCTCTAGGCAGTGCTGCAGCTGTTACTCTGGTCCCAGTGGTAAATCACCATTCTCAGTCCTCTAGGCAGTGCTGCACCTGCTTCTCTGGTCCCAGTGGTAAATCACCATTCTCAGTCCTCTAGGCAGTGCTGCAGCTGCTTCTATAGTCATGTCAGTAATTCCTCATTCTCAGTCCTCTAGGCAGTGCTGCAGCTGCTTCTTTAGTCATGTCAGTAATTCCTCATTCTCAGTCCTCTAGGCAGTGCTGCAGCTGGGTCTCTGGTCCCAGTGGTAAATCACCATTCTCAGTCCTCTAGGCAGTGCTGCAGCTGCTACTCTGGTCCCAGTGGTAAATCACCATTCTCAGTCCTCTAGGCAGTGCTGCAGCTGTTACTCTGGTCCCAGTGGTAAATCACCATTCTCAGTCCTCTAGGCAGTGCTGCAGCTGTTACTCTGGTCCCAGTGGTAAATCACCATTCTCAGTCCTCTAGGCAGTGCTGCAGCTGCGTCTCTGGTCCCAGTGGTAAATCACCATTCTCAGTCCTCTAGGCAGTGCTGCAGCTGCTTCTTTAGTCATGTCAGTAATTCCTCATTCTCAGTCCCTCTAGGCAGTGCTGCAACTGCTACTCTGGTCCCAGTGGTAAATCACCATTCTCAGTCCTCTAGGCAGTGCTGCACCTGTTACTCTGGTCCCAGTGGTAAATCACCATTCTCAGTCCTCTAGGCAGTGCTGCAGCTGGGTCTCTGGTCCCAGTGGTAAATCACCATTCTCTGTCCTTTAGGCAGTGCTGCAGCTGGGTCTCTGGTCCCAGTGGTAAATCACCATTCTCAGTCCTCTAGGCAGTGCTGCACCTGCTTCTCTGGTCTCATTGGTAATTCCTCATTCTCAGTCCTCTAGGCAGTGCTGCACCTGCTTCTCTGGTCCCATTGGTAAATCGCCATTCTCAGTCCTCTAGGCAGTGCTGCAGCTGGGTCTCTGGTCCCAGTGGTAAATCACCATTCTCAGTCCTCTAGGCAGTGCTGCACCTGCTACTCTGGTCCCAGTGGTAAATCACCATTCTCAGTCCTCTAGGCAGTGCTGCAACTGGGTCTCTGGTCCCATTGGTAAATCACCATTCTCAGTCCTCTAGGCAGTGCTGCAGCTGCTACTCTGGTCCCAGTGGTAATTCCTCACTCTCTGTCCTCTAGGCAGTGCTGCAGCTGCGTCTCTGGTCCCAGTGGTAAATCACCATTCTCAGTCCTCTAGGCAGTGCTGCAGCTGCTTCTTTAGTCATGTCAGTAATTCCTCATTCTCAGTCCCTCTAGGCAGTGCTGCACCTGCTACTCTGGTCCCAGTGGTAAATCACCATTCTCAGTCCTCTAGGCAGTGCTGCACCTGTTACTCTGGTCCCAGTGGTAGTTCTCCATTCTCAGTCCTCTAGGCAGTGCTGCAGCTGCTTCTCTGGTCCCAGTTGTAATTCCTCATTCTCAGTCCTCTAGGCAGTGCTGCACCTGCTACTCTGATCCCAGTGGTAAATCACCATTCTCAGTCCTCTAGGCAGTGCTGCGCCTGTTACTCTGGTCCCAGTGGTAAATCACCATTCTCAGTCCTCTAGGCAGTGCTGCAGCTGCGTCTCTGGTCCCAGTGGTAAACCACCATTCTCAGTCCTCTAGGCAGTGCTGCACCTGTTACTCTGGTCCCAGTGGTAAATCACCATTCTCAGTCCTCTAGGCAGTGCTGCAGCTGCGTCTCTGGTCCCAGTGGTAAACCACCATTCTCTGTCCTCTAGGCAGTGCTGCAGCTGGGTCTCTGGTCCCAGTGGTAAATCACCATTCTCAGTCCTCTAGGCAGTGCTGCACCTGCTTCTCTGGTCCCATTGGTAATTCCTCATTCTCAGTCCTCTAGGCAGTGCTGCACCTGCTTCTCTGGTCCCAGTGGTAAATCACCATTCTCAGTCCTCTAGGCAGTGCTGCAGCTGCGTCTCTGGTCCCAGTGGTAAATCACCATTCTCAGTCCTCTAGGCAGTGCTGCAGCTGCTTCTTTAGTCATGTCAGTAATTCCTCATTCTCAGTCCCTCTAGGCAGTGCTGCACCTGCTACTCTGGTCCCAGTGGTAAATCACCATTCTCAGTCCTCTAGGCAGCGCTGCACCTGTTACTCTGGTCCCAGTGGTAAATCACCATTCTCAGTCTTCTAGGCAGTGCTGCAGCTGGGTCTCTGGTCCCAGTGGTAAATCACCATTCTCTGTCCTTTAGGCAGTGCTGCAGCTGGGTCTCTGGTCCCAGTGGTAAATCACCATTCTCAGTCCTCTAGGCAGTGCTGCACCTGCTTCTCTGGTCCCATTGGTAATTCCTCATTCTCAGTCCTCTAGGCAGTGCTGCACCTGCTTCTCTGGTCCCATTGGTAAATCGCCATTCTCAGTCCTCCAGGCAGTGCTGCAGCTGGGTCTCTGGTCCCAGTGGTAAATCACCATTCTCAGTCCTCTAGGCAGTGCTGCACCTGCTACTCTGGTCCCAGTGGTAAATCACCATTCTCAGTCCTCTAGGCAGTGCTGCAGCTGGGTCTCTGGTCCCATTGGTAAATCACCATTCTCAGTCCTCTAGGCAGTGCTGCAGCTGCTACTCTGGTCCCAGTGGTAATTCCTCACTCTCTGTCCTCTAGGCAGTGCTGCAGCTGCGTCTCTGGTCCCAGTGGTAAATCACCATTCTCAGTCCTCTAGGCAGTGCTGCAGCTGCTTCTTTAGTCATGTCAGTAATTCCTCATTCTCAGTCCCTCTAGGCAGTGCTGCACCTGCTACTCTGGTCCCAGTGGTAAATCACCATTCTCAGTCCTCTAGGCAGTGCTGCACCTGTTACTCTGGTCCCAGTGGTAATTCTCCATTCTCAGTCCTCTAGGCAGTGCTGCAGCTGCTTCTCTGGTCCCAGTGGTAATTCCTCATTCTCAGTCCTCTAGGCAGTGCTGCACCTGCTACTCTGGTCCCAGTGGTAAATCACCATTCTCAGTCCTCTAGGCAGTGCTGCACCTGTTACTCTGGTCCCAGTGGTAAATCACCATTCTCAGTCCTCTAGGCAGTGCTGCAGCTGCGTCTCTGGTCCCAGTGGTAAACCACCATTCTCAGTCCTCTAGGCAGTGCTGCACCTGTTACTCTGGTCCCAGTGGTAAATCACCATTCTCAGTCCTCTAGGCAGTGCTGCAGCTGCGTCTCTGGTCCCAGTGGTAAACCACCATTCTCTGTCCTCTAGGCAGTGCTGCAGCTGGGTCTCTGGTCCCAGTGGTAAATCACCATTCTCAGTCCTCTAGGCAGTGCTGCACCTGCTTCTCTGGTCCCATTGGTAATTCCTCATTCTCAGTCCTCTAGGCAGTGCTGCACCTGCTTCTCTGGTCCCAGTGGTAAATCACCATTCTCAGTCCTCTAGGCAGTGCTGCACCTGCTACTCTGGTCCCAGTGGTAAATCACCATTCTCAGTCCTCTAGGCAGTGCTGCAGCTGCTACTCTGGTCCCAGTGGTAAATCACCATTCTCAGTCCTCTAGGCAGTGCTGCAGCTGTTACTCTGGTCCCAGGGGTAAATCACCATTCTCAGTCCTCTAGGCAGTGCTGCAGCTGTTACTCTGGTCCCAGTGGTAAATCACCATTCTCAGTCCTCCAGGCAGTGCTGCACCTGCTTCTCTGGTCCCAGTGGTAAATCACCATTCTCAGTCCTCTAGGCAGTGCTGCACCTGCTTCTCTGGTCCCATTGGGAATTCCTCATTCTCAGTCCTCTAGGCAGTGCTGCACCTGCTTCTCTGGTCCCATTGGTAAATCACCATTCTCAGTCCTCTAGGCAGTGCTGCAGCTGGGTCTCTGGTCCCAGTGGTAAATCACCATTCTCAGTCCACTAGGCAGTGCTGCACCTGCTTCTCTGGTCCCATTGGGAATTCCTCATTCTCAGTCCTCTAGGCAGTGCTGCAGCTGGGTCTCTGGTCCCAGTGGTAAATCACCATTCTCAGTCCTCTAGGCAGTGCTGCAGCTGCTACTCTGGTCCCAGTGGTAAATCACCATTCTCAGTCCTCTAGGCAGTGCTGCAGCTGGGTCTCTGGTCCCATTGGTAAATCACCATTCTCAGTCCTCTAGGCAGTGCTGCAGCTGCTACTCTGGTCCCAGTGGTAATTCCTCACTCTCTGTCCTCTAGGCAGTGCTGCAGCTGCGTCTCTGGTCCCAGTGGTAAATCACCATTCTCAGTCCTCTAGGCAGTGCTGCAGCTGCTACTCTGGTCCCAGTGGTAAATCACCATTCTCAGTCCTCTAGGCAGTGCTGCACCTGTTACTCTGGTCCCAGTGGTAATTCTCCATTCTCAGTCCTCTAGGCAGTGCTGCAGCTTCTTCTCTGGTCCCAGTGGTAATTCCTCATTCTCAGTCCTCTAGGCAGTGCTGCACCTGCTACTCTGGTCCCAGTGGTAAATCACCATTCTCAGTCCTCTAGGCAGTGCTGCACCTGTTACTCCGGTCCCAGTGGTAATTCTCCATTCTCAGTCCTCTAGGCAGTGCTGCAGCTGCTTCTCTGGTCCCAGTGGTAATTCCTCATTCTCAGTCCTCTAGGCAGTGCTGCACCTGCTACTCTGGTCCCAGTGGTAAATCACCATTCTCAGTCCTCTAGGCAGTGCTGCACTGTTACTCTGGTCCCAGTGGTAAATCACCATTCTCAGTCCTCTAGGCAGTGCTGCAGCTGCGTCTCTGGTCCCAGTGGTAAACCACCATTCTTAGTCCTCTAGGCAGTGCTGCACCTGTTACTCTGGTCCCAGTGGTAAATCACCATTCTCAGTCCTCTAGGCAGTGCTGCAGCTGCATCTCTGGTCCCAGTGGTAAACCACCATTCTCTGTCCTCTAGGCAGTGCTGCAGCTGGGTCTCTGGTCCCAATGGTAATTCACCATTCTCAGTCCTCTAGGCAGTGCTGCACCTGCTTCTCTGGTCCCATTGGTAATTCCTCATTCTCAGTCCTCTAGGCAGTGCTGCACCTGCTTCTCTGGTCCCAGTGGTAAATCACCATTCTCAGTCCTCTAGGCAGTGCTGCACCTGCTACTCTGGTCCCAGTGGTAAATCACCATTCTCAGTCCTCTAGGCAGTGCTGCAGCTGCTACTCTGGTCCCAGTGGTAAATCACCATTCTCAGTCCTCTAGGCAGTGCTGCAGCTGTTACTCTGGTCCCAGTGGTAAATCACCATTCTCAGTCCTCTAGGCAGTGCTGCAGCTGTTACTCTGGTCCCAGTGGTAAATCACCATTCTCAGTCCTCTAGGCAGTGCTGCACCTGCTTCTCTGGTCCCAGTGGTAAATCACCATTCTCAGTCCTCTAGGCAGTGCTGCAGCTGCTTCTTTAGTCATGTCAGTAATTCCTCATTCTCAGTCCTCTAGGCAGTGCTGCAGCTGCTTCTTTAGTCATGTCAGTAATTCCTCATTCTCAGTCCTCTAGGCAGTGCTGCAGCTGGGTCTCTGGTCCCAGTGGTAAATCACCATTCTCAGTCCTCTAGGCAGTGCTGCAGCTGCTACTCTGGTCCCAGTGGTAAATCACCATTCTCAGTCCTCTAGGCAGTGCTGCAGCTGTTACTCTGGTCCCAGTGGTAAATCACCATTCTCAGTCCTCTAGGCAGTGCTGCAGCTGTTACTCTGGTCCCAGTGATAAATCACCATTCTCAGTCCTCTAGGCAGTGCTGCAGCTGCGTCTCTGGTCCCAGTGGTAAATCACCATTCTCAGTCCTCTAGGCAGTGCTGCAGCTGCTTCTTTAGTCATGTCAGTAATTCCTCATTCTCAGTCCCTCTAGGCAGTGCTGCACCTGCTACTCTGGTCCCAGTGGTAAATCACCATTCTCAGTCCTCTAGGCAGTGCTGCACCTGTTACTCTGGTCCCAGTGGTAAATCACCATTCTCAGTCCTCTAGGCAGTGCTGCAGCTGGGTCTCTGGTCCCAGTGGTAAATCACCATTCTCTGTCCTTTAGGCAGTGCTGCAGCTGGGTCTCTGGTCCCAGTGGTAAATCACCATTCTCAGTCCTCTAGGCAGTGCTGCACCTGCTTCTCTGGTCCCATTGGTAATTCCTCATTCTCAGTCCTCTAGGCAGTGCTGCACCTGCTTCTCTGGTCCCATTGGTAAATCGCCATTCTCAGTCCTCTAGGCAGTGCTGCAGCTGGGTCTCTGGTCCCAGTGGTAAATCACCATTCTCAGTCCTCTAGGCAGTGCTGCAGCTGCTACTCTGGTCCCAGTGGTAAATCACCATTCTCAGTCCTCTAGGCAGTGCTGCAGCTGGGTCTCTGGTCCCATTGGTAAATCACCATTCTCAGTCCTCTAGGCAGTGCTGCACCTGCTACTCTGGTCCCAGTGGTAAATCACCATTCTCAGTCCTCTAGGCAGTGCTGCAGCTGGGTCTCTGGTCCCATTGGTAAATCACCATTCTCAGTCCTCTAGGCAGTGCTGCAGCTGCTACTCTGGTCCCAGTGGTAATTCCTCACTCTCTGTCCTCTAGGCAGTGCTGCAGCTGCGTCTCTGGTCCCAGTGGTAAATCACCATTCTCAGTCCTCTAGGCAGTGCTGCAGCTGCTTCTTTAGTCATGTCAGTAATTCCTCATTCTCAGTCCCTCTAGGCAGTGCTGCACCTGCTACTCTGGTCCCAGTGGTAAATCACCATTCTCAGTCCTCTAGGCAGTGCTGCACCTGTTACTCTGGTCCCAGTGGTAATTCTCCATTCTCAGTCCTCTAGGCAGTGCTGCAGCTGCTTCTCTGGTCCCAGTGGTAATTCCTCATTCTCAGTCCTCTAGGCAGTGCTGCACCTGCTACTCTGGTCCCAGTGGTAAATCACCATTCTCAGTCCTCTAGGCAGTGCTGCACCTGTTACTCTGGTCCCAGTGGTAAATCACCATTCTCAGTCCTCTAGGCAGTGCTGCAGCTGCGTCTCTGGTCCCAGTGGTAAACCACCATTCTCAGTCCTCTAGGCAGTGCTGCACCTGTTACTCTGGTCCCAGTGGTAAATCACCATTCTCAGTCCTCTAGGCAGTGCTGCAGCTGCGTCTCTGGTCCCAGTGGTAAACCACCATTCTCTGTCCTCTAGGCAGTGCTGCAGCTGGGTCTCTGGTCCCAGTGGTAAATCACCATTCTCAGTCCTCTAGGCAGTGCTGCACCTGCTTCTCTGGTCCCATTGGTAATTCCTCATTCTCAGTCCTCTAGGCAGTGCTGCACCTGCTTCTCTGGTCCCAGTGGTAAATCACCATTCTCAGTCCTCTAGGCAGTGCTGCACCTGCTACTCTGGTCCCAGTGGTAAATCACCATTCTCAGTCCTCTAGGCAGTGCTGCAGCTGCTACTCTGGTCCCAGTGGTAAATCACCATTCTCAGTCCTCTAGGCAGTGCTGCAGCTGTTACTCTGGTCCCAGGGGTAAATCACCATTCTCAGTCCTCTAGGCAGTGCTGCAGCTGTTACTCTGGTCCCAGTGGTAAATCACCATTCTCAGTCCTCTAGGCAGTGCTGCACCTGCTTCTCTGGTCCCAGTGGTAAATCACCATTCTCAGTCCTCTAGGCAGTGCTGCACCTGCTTCTCTGGTCCCATTGGGAATTCCTCATTCTCAGTCCTCTAGGCAGTGCTGCACCTGCTTCTCTGGTCCCATTGGGAATTCCTCATTCTCAGTCCTCTAGGCAGTGCTGCACCTGCTTCTCTGGTCCCATTGGTAAATCACCATTCTCAGTCCTCTAGGCAGTGCTGCAGCTGGGTCTCTGGTCCCAGTGGTAAATCACCATTCTCAGTCCTCTAGGCAGTGCTGCACCTGCTTCTCTGGTCCCATTGGGAATTCCTCATTCTCAGTCCTCTAGGCAGTGCTGCACCTGCTTCTCTGGTCCCATTGGTAAATCACCATTCTCAGTCCTCTAGGCAGTGCTGCAGCTGGGTCTCTGGTCCCAGTGGTAAATCACCATTCTCAGTCCTCTAGGCAGTGCTGCAGCTGCTACTCTGGTCCCAGTGGTAAATCACCATTCTCAGTCCTCTAGGCAGTGCTGCAGCTGGGTCTCTGGTCCCATTGGTAAATCACCATTCTCAGTCCTCTAGGCAGTGCTGCAGCTGCTACTCTGGTCCCAGTGGTAATTCCTCACTCTCTGTCCTCTAGGCAGTGCTGCAGCTGCGTCTCTGGTCCCAGTGGTAACTCACCATTCTCAGTCCTCTAGGCAGTGCTGCAGCTGCTACTCTGGTCCCAGTGGTAAATCACCATTCTCAGTCCTCTAGGCAGTGCTGCACCTGTTACTCTGGTCCCATTGGTAATTCTCCATTCTCAGTCCTCTAGGCAGTGCTGCAGCTGCTTCTCTGGTCCCAGTGGTAATTCCTCATTCTCAGTCCTCTAGGCAGTGCTGCACCTGCTACTCTGGTCCCAGTGGTAAATCACCATTCTCAGTCCTCTAGGCAGTGCTGCAGCTGTTACTCTGGTCCCAGTGGTAAATCACCATTCTCAGTCCTCTAGGCAGTGCTGCAGCTGTTACTCTGGTCCCAGTGGTAAATCACCATTCTCAGTCCTCTAGGCAGTGCTGCAGCTGTTACTCTGGTCCCAGTGGTAAATCACCATTCTCAGTCCTCTAGGCAGTGCTGCACCTGCTTTCTGGTCCCAGTGGTAAATCACCATTCTCAGTCCTCTAGGCAGTGCTGCACCTGCTTCTCTGGTCCCATTGGGAATTCACTCATTCTCAGTCCTCTAGGCAGTGCTGCACCTGCTTCTCTGGTCCCATTGGGAATTCCTCATTCTCAGTCCTCTAGGCAGTGCTGCACCTGCTTCTCTGGTCCCATTGGTAAATCACCATTCTCAGTCCTCTAGGCAGTGCTGCAGCTGGGTCTCTGGTCCCAGTGGTAAATCACCATTCTCAGTCCTCTAGGCAGTGCTGCACCTGCTTCTCTGGTCCCATTGTGAATTCCTCATTCTCAGTTCTCTAGGCAGTGCTGCACCTGCTTCTCTGGTCCCATTGGTAAATCACCATTCTCAGTCCTCTAGGCAGTGCTGCAGCTGGGTCTCTGGTCCCAGTGGTAAATCACCATTCTCAGTCCTCTAGGCAGTGCTGCAGCTGCTACTCTGGTCCCAGTGGTAAATCACCATTCTCAGTCCTCTAGGCAGTGCTGCAGCTGGGTCTCTGGTCCCATTGGTAAATCACCATTCTAAGTCCTCTAGGCAGTGCTGCAGCTGTTACTCTGGTCCCAGTGGTAAATCACCATTCTCAGTCCTCTAGGCAGTGCTGCACCTGCTTCTCTGGTCCCAGTGGTAAATCACCATTCTCAGTCCTCTAGGCAGTGCTGCACCTGCTTCTCTGGTCCCATTGGGAATTCCTCATTCTCAGTCCTCTAGGCAGTGCTGCACCTGCTTCTCTGGTCCCATTGGGAATTCCTCATTCTCAGTCCTCTAGGCAGTGCTGCACCTGCTTCTCTGGTCCCATTGGTAAATCACCATTCTCAGTCCTCTAGGCAGTGCTGCAGCTGGGTCTCTGGTCCCAGTGGTAAATCACCATTCTCAGACCTCTAGGCAGTGCTGCACCTGCTTCTCTGGTCCCATTGGGAATTCCTCATTCTCAGTCCTCTAGGCAGTGCTGCACCTGCTTCTCTGGTCCCATTGGTAAATCACCATTCTCAGTCCTCTAGGCAGTGCTGCAGCTGGGTCTCTGGTCCCAGTGGTAAATCACCATTCTCAGTCCTCTAGGCAGTGCTGCAGCTGCTACTCTGGTCCCAGTGGTAAATCACCATTCTCAGTCCTCTAGGCAGTGCTGCAGCTGGGTCTCTGGTCCCATTGGTAAATCACCATTCTCAGTCCTCTAGGCAGTGCTGCAGCTGCTACTCTGGTCCCAGTGGTAATTCCTCACTCTCTGTCCTCTAGGCAGTGCTGCAGCTGCGTCTCTGGTCCCAGTGGTAACTCACCATTCTCAGTCCTCTAGGCAGTGCTGCAGCTGCTACTCTGGTCCCAGTGGTAAATCACCATTCTCAGTCCTCTAGGCAGTGCTGCACCTGTTACTCTGGTCCCATTGGTAATTCTCCATTCTCAGTCCTCTAGGCAGTGCTGCAGCTGCTTCTCTGGTCCCAGTGGTAATTCCTCATTCTCAGTCCTCTAGGCAGTGCTGCACCTGCTACTCTGGTCCCAGTGGTAAATCACCATTCTCAGTCCTCTAGGCAGTGCTGCAGCTGCTACTCTGGTCCCAGTGGTAAATCACCATTCTCAGTCCTCTAGGCAGTGCTGCAGCTGTTACTCTGATCCCAGGGGTAAATCACCATTCTCAGTCCTCTAGGCAGTGCTGCAGCTGTTACTCTGGTCCCAGTGGTAAATCACCATTCTCAGTCCTCTAGGCAGTGCTGCACCTGCTTCTCTGGTCCCAGTGGTAAATCACCATTCTCAGTCCTCTAGGCAGTGCTGCACCTGCTTCTCTGGTCCCATTGGGAATTCCTCATTCTCAGTCCTCTAGGCAGTGCTGCACCTGCTTCTCTGGTCCCATTGGGAATTCCTCATTCTCAGTCCTCTAGGCAGTGCTGCACCTGCTTCTCTGGTCCCATTGGTAAATCACCATTCTCAGTCCTCTAGGCAGTGCTGCAGCTGGGTCTCTGGTCCCAGTGGTAAATCACCATTCTCAGTCCTCTAGGCAGTGCTGCACCTGCTTCTCTGGTCCCATTGGTGAATTCCTCATTCTCAGTCCTCTAGGCAGTGCTGCACCTGCTTCTCTGGTCCCATTGGTAAATCACCATTCTCAGTCCTCTAGGCAGTGCTGCAGCTGGGTCTCTGGTCCCAGTGGTAAATCACCATTCTCAGTCCTCTAGGCAGTGCTGCAGCTGCTACTCTGGTCCCAGTGGTAAATCACCATTCTCAGTCCTCTAGGCAGTGCTGCAGCTGGGTCTCTGGTCCCATTGGTAAATCACCATTCTCAGTCCTCTAGGCAGTGCTGCAGCTGCTACTCTGGTCCCAGTGGTAATTCCTCACTCTCTGTCCTCTAGGCAGTGCTGCAGCTGCGTCTCTGGTCCCAGTGGTAAATCACCATTCTCAGTCCTCTAGGCAGTGCTGCAGCTGCTACTCTGGTCCCAGTGGTAAATCACCATTCTCAGTCCTCTAGGCAGTGCTGCACCTGTTACTCTGGTCCCAGTGGTAATTCTCCATTCTCAGTCCTCTAGGCAGTGCTGCAGCTGCTTCTCTGGTCCCAGTTGTAATTCCTCATTCTCAGTCCTCTAGGCAGTGCTGCACCTGCTACTCTGATCCCAGTGGTAAATCACCATTCTCAGTCCTCTAGGCAGTGCTGCACCTGTTACTCTGGTCCCAGTGGTAAATCACCATTCTCAGTCCTCTAGGCAGTGCTGCAGCTGCGTACTCTGGTCCCAGTGGTAAATCACCATTCTCAGTCCTCTAGGCAGTGCTGCACCTGTTACTCTGGTCCCAGTGGTAAATCACCATTCTCAGTCCTCTAGGCAGTGCTGCAGCTGCGTCTCTGGTCCCAGTGGTAAACCACCATTCTCTGTCCTCTAGGCAGTGCTGCAGCTGGGTCTCTGGTCCCAGTGGTAAATCACCATTCTCAGTCCTCTAGGCAGTGCTGCACCCGCTTCTCTGGTCCCATTGGTAATTCCTCATTCTCAGTCCTCTAGGCAGTGCTGCACCTGCTTCTCTGGTCCCAGTGGTAAATCACCATTCTCAGTCCTCTAGGCAGTGCTGCAGCTGCGTCTCTGGTCCCAGTGGTAAATCACCATTCTCAGTCCTCTAGGCAGTGCTGCAGCTGCTTCTTTAGTCATGTCAGTAATTCCTCATTCTCAGTCCCTCTAGGCAGTGCTGCACCTGCTACTCTGGTCCCAGTGGTAAATCACCATTCTCAGTCCTCTAGGCAGTGCTGCACCTGTTACTCTGGTCCCAGTGGTAAATCACCATTCTCAGTCTTCTAGGCAGTGCTGCAGCTGGGTCTCTGGTCCCAGTGGTAAATCACCATTCTCTGTCCTCTAGGCAGTGCTGCAGCTGGGTCTCTGGTCCCAGTGGTAAATCACCATTCTCAGTCCTCTAGGCAGTGCTGCACCTGCTTCTCTGGTCCCATTGGTAATTCCTCATTCTCAGTCCTCTAGGCAGTGCTGCACCTGCTTCTCTGGTCCCATTGGTAAATCGCCATTCTCAGTCCTCCAGGCAGTGCTGCAGCTGGGTCTCTGGTCCCAGTGGTAAATCACCATTCTCAGTCCTCTAGGCAGTGCTGCACCTGCTACTCTGGTCCCAGTGGTAAATCACCATTCTCAGTCCTCTAGGCAGTGCTGCAGCTGGGTCTCTGGTCCCATTGGTAAATCACCATTCTCAGTCCTCTAGGCAGTGCTGCAGCTGCTACTCTGGTCCCAGTGGTAATTCCTCACTCTCTGTCCTCTAGGCAGTGCTGCAGCTGCGTCTCTGGTCCCAGTGGTAAATCACCATTCTCAGTCCTCTAGGCAGTGCTGCAGCTGCTTCTTTAGTCATGTCAGTAATTCCTCATTCTCAGTCCCTCTAGGCAGTGCTGCACCTGCTACTCTGGTCCCAGTGGTAAATCACCATTCTCAGTCCTCTAGGCAGTGCTGCACCTGTTACTCTGGTCCCAGTGGTAATTCTCCATTCTCAGTCCTCTAGGCAGTGCTGCAGCTGCTTCTCTGGTCCCAGTGGTAATTCCTCATTCTCAGTCCTCTAGGCAGTGCTGCACCTGCTACTCTGGTCCCAGTGGTAAATCACCATTCTCAGTCCTCTAGGCAGTGCTGCACCTGTTACTCTGGTCCCAGTGGTAAATCACCATTCTCAGTCCTCTAGGCAGTGCTGCAGCTGCGTCTCTGGTCCCAGTGGTAAACCACCATTCTCAGTCCTCTAGGCAGTGCTGCACCTGTTACTCTGGTCCCAGTGGTAAATCACCATTCTCAGTCCTCTAGGCAGTGCTGCAGCTGCGTCTCTGGTCCCAGTGGTAAACCACCATTCTCTGTCCTCTAGGCAGTGCTGCAGCTGGGTCTCTGGTCCCAGTGGTAAATCACCATTCTCAGTCCTCTAGGCAGTGCTGCACCTGCTTCTCTGGTCCCAGTGGTAAATCACCATTCTCAGTCCTCTAGGCAGTGCTGCACCTGCTACTCTGGTCCCAGTGGTAAATCACCATTCTCAGTCCTCTAGGCAGTGCTGCAGCTGTTACTCTGGTCCCAGGGGTAAATCACCATTCTCAGTCCTCTAGGCAGTGCTGCAGCTGTTACTCTGGTCCCAGTGGTAAATCACCATTCTCAGTCCTCCAGGCAGTGCTGCACCTGCTTCTCTGGTCCCAGTGGTAAATCACCATTCTCAGTCCTCTAGGCAGTGCTGCACCTGCTTCTCTGGTCCCATTGGGAATTCCTCATTCTCAGTCCTCTAGGCAGTGCTGCACCTGCTTCTCTGGTCCCATTGGTAAATCACCATTCTCAGTCCTCTAGGCAGTGCTGCAGCTGGGTCTCTGGTCCCAGTGGTAAATCACCATTCTCAGTCCTCTAGGCAGTGCTGCACCTGCTTCTCTGGTCCCATTGGGAATTCCTCATTCTCAGTCCTCTAGGCAGTGCTGCACCTGCTTCTCTGGTCCCATTGGTAAATCACCATTCTCAGTCCTCTAGGCAGTGCTGCAGCTGGGTCTCTGGTCCCAGTGGTAAATCACCATTCTCAGTCCTCTAGGCAGTGCTGCACCTGCTTCTCTGGTCCCATTGGGAATTCCTCATTCTCAGTCCTCTAGGCAGTGCTGCAGCTGGGTCTCTGGTCCCAGTGGTAAATCACCATTCTCAGTCCTCTAGGCAGTGCTGCAGCTGCTACTCTGGTCCCAGTGGTAAATCACCATTCTCAGTCCTCTAGGCAGTGCTGCAGCTGGGTCTCTGGTCCCATTGGTAAATCACCATTCTCAGTCCTCTAGGCAGTGCTGCAGCTGCTACTCTGGTCCCAGTGGTAATTCCTCACTCTCTGTCCTCTAGGCAGTGCTGCAGCTGCGTCTCTGGTCCCAGTGGTAAATCACCATTCTCAGTCCTCTAGGCAGTGCTGCAGCTGCTACTCTGGTCCCAGTGGTAAATCACCATTCTCAGTCCTCTAGGCAGTGCTGCACCTGTTACTCTGGTCCCAGTGGTAATTCTCCATTCTCAGTCCTCTAGGCAGTGCTGCAGCTGCTTCTCTGGTCCCAATGGTAAATCACCATTCTCAGTCCTCTAGGCAGTGCTGCACCTGTTACTCCGGTCCCAGTGGTAATTCTCCATTCTCAGTCCTCTAGGCAGTGCTGCAGCTGCTTCTCTGGTCCCAGTGGTAATTCCTCATTCTCAGTCCTCTAGGCAGTGCTGCACCTGCTACTCTGGTCCCAGTGGTAAATCACCATTCTCAGTCCTCTAGGCAGTGCTGCACCTGTTACTCTGGTCCCAGTGGTAAATCACCATTCTCAGTCCTCTAGGCAGTGCTGCAGCTGCGTCTCTGGTCCCAGTGGTAAACCACCATTCTTAGTCCTCTATGCAGTGCTGCACCTGTTACTCTGGTTCCAGTGGTAAATCACCATTCTCAGTCCTCTAGGCAGTGCTGCAGCTGCATCTCTGGTCCCAGTGGTAAACCACCATTCTCTGTCCTCTAGGCAGTGCTGCAGCTGGGTCTCTGGTCCCAGTGGTAAATCACCATTCTCAGTCCTCTAGGCAGTGCTGCACCTGCTTCTCTGGTCCCATTGGTAATTCCTCATTCTCAGTCCTCTAGGCAGTGCTGCACCTGCTTCTCTGGTCCCAGTGGTAAATCACCATTCTCAGTCCTCTAGGCAGTGCTGCACCTGCTACTCTGGTCCCAGTGGTAAATCACCATTCTCAGTCCTCTAGGCAGTGCTGCAGCTGCTACTCTGGTCCCAGTGGTAAATCACCATTCTCAGTCCTCTAGGCAGTGCTGCAGCTGTTACTCTGGTCCCAGTGGTAAATCACCATTCTCAGTCCTCTAGGCAGTGCTGCAGCTGTTACTCTGGTCCCAGTGATAAATCACCATTCTCAGTCCTCTAGGCAGTGCTGCAGCTGCGTCTCTGGTCCCAGTGGTAAATCACCATTCTCAGTCCTCTAGGCAGTGCTGCAGCTGCTTCTTTAGTCATGTCAGTAATTCCTCATTCTCAGTCCCTCTAGGCAGTGCTGCGCCTGCTACTCTGGTCCCAGTGGTAAATCACCATTCTCAGTCCTCTAGGCAGTGCTGCACCTGTTACTCTGGTCCCAGTGGTAAATCACCATTCTCAGTCCTCTAGGCAGTGCTGCAGCTGCGTCTCTGGTCCCAGTGGTAAACCACCATTCTCAGTCCTCTAGGCAGTGCTGCAGCTGGGTCTCTGGTCCCAGTGGTAAATCACCATTCTCTGTCCTTTAGGCAGTGCTGCAGCTGGGTCTCTGGTCCCAGTGGTAAATCACCATTCTCAGTCCTCTAGGCAGTGCTGCACCTGCTTCTCTGGTCCCATTGGTAATTCCTCATTCTCAGTCCTCTAGGCAGTGCTGCACCTGCTTCTCTGGTCCCATTGGTAAATCGCCATTCTCAGTCCTCTAGGCAGTGCTGCAGCTGGGTCTCTGGTCCCAGTGGTAAATCACCATTCTCAGTCCTCTAGGCAGTGCTGCAGCTGCTACTCTGGTCCCAGTGGTAAATCACCATTCTCAGTCCTCTAGGCAGTGCTGCAGCTGGGTCTCTGGTCCCATTGGTAAATCACCATTCTCAGTCCTCTAGGCAGTGCTGCACCTGCTACTCTGGTCCCAGTGGTAAATCACCATTCTCAGTCCTCTAGGCAGTGCTGCAGCTGGGTCTCTGGTCCCATTGGTAAATCACCATTCTCAGTCCTCTAGACAGTGCTGCAGCTGCTACTCTGGTCCCAGTGGTAATTCCTCACTCTCTGTCCTCTAGGCAGTGCTGCAGCTGCGTCTCTGATCCCAGTGGTAAATCACCATTCTCAGTCCTCTAGGCAGTGCTGCAGCTGCTTCTTTAGTCATGTCAGTAATTCCTCATTCTCAGTCCCTCTAGGCAGTGCTGCACCTGCTACTCTGGTCCCAGTGGTAAATCACCATTCTCAGTCCTCTAGGCAGTGCTGCACCTGTTACTCTGGTCCCAGTGGTAATTCTCCATTCTCAGTCCTCTAGGCAGTGCTGCAGCTGCTTCTCTGGTCCCAGTGGTAATTCCTCATTCTCAGTCCTCTAGGCAGTGCTGCACCTGCTACTCTGGTCCCAGTGGTAAATCACCATTCTCAGTCCTCTAGGCAGTGCTGCACCTGTTACTCTGGTCCCAGTGGTAAATCACCATTCTCAGTCCTCTAGGCAGTGCTGCAGCTGCGTCTCTGGTCCCAGTGGTAAACCACCATTCTCAGTCCTCTAGGCAGTGCTGCACCTGTTACTCTGGTCCCAGTGGTAAATCACCATTCTCAGTCCTCTAGGCAGTGCTGCAGCTGCGTCTCTGGTCCCAGTGGTAAACCACCATTCTCTGTCCTCTAGGCAGTGCTGCAGCTGGGTCTCTGGTCCCAGTGGTAAATCACCATTCTCAGTCCTCTAGGCAGTGCTGCACCTGCTTCTCTGGTCCCATTGGTAATTCCTCATTCTCAGTCCTCTAGGCAGTGCTGCACCTGCTTCTCTGGTCCCAGTGGTAAATCACCATTCTCAGTCCTCTAGGCAGTGCTGCACCTGCTACTCTGGTCCCAGTGGTAAATCACCATTCTCAGTCCTCTAGGCAGTGCTGCAGCTGCTACTCTGGTCCCAGTGGTAAATCACCATTCTCAGTCCTCTAGGCAGTGCTGCAGCTGTTACTCTGGTCCCAGGGGTAAATCACCATTCTCAGTCCTCTAGGCAGTGCTGCAGCTGTTACTCTGGTCCCAGTGGTAAATCACCATTCTCAGTCCTCTAGGCAGTGCTGCACCTGCTTCTCTGGTCCCAGTGGTAAATCACCATTCTCAGTCTTCTAGGCAGTGCTGCACCTGCTTCTCTGGTCCCATTGGGAATTCCTCATTCTCAGTCCTCTAGGCAGTGCTGCACCTGCTTCTCTGGTCCCATTGGTAAATCGCCATTCTCAGTCCTCTAGGCAGTGCTGCAGCTGGGTCTCTGGTCCCAGTGGTAAATCACCATTCTCAGTCCTCTAGGCAGTGCTGCAGCTGCTACTCTGGTCCCAGTGGTAAATCACCATTCTCAGTCCTCTAGGCAGTGCTGCAGCTGGGTCTCTGGTCCCATTGGTAACTCACCATTCTCAGTCCTCTAGGCAGTGCTGCACCTGCTACTCTGGTCCCAGTGGTAAATCACCATTCTCAGTCCTCTAGGCAGTGCTGCAGCTGGGTCTCTGGTCCCATTGGTAAATCACCATTCTCAGTCCTCTAGGCAGTGCTGCAGCTGCTACTCTGGTCCCAGTGGTAATTCCTCACTCTCTGTCCTCTAGGCAGTGCTGCAGCTGCGTCTCTGGTCCCAGTGGTAAATCACCATTCTCAGTCCTCTAGGCAGTGCTGCAGCTGCTTCTTTAGTCATGTCAGTAATTCCTCATTCTCAGTCCCTCTAGGCAGTGCTGCACCTGCTACTCTGGTCCCAGTGGTAAATCACCATTCTCAGTCCTCTAGGCAGTGCTGCACCTGTTACTCTGGTCCCAGTGGTAATTCTCCATTCTCAGTCCTCTAGGCAGTGCTGCAGCTGCTTCTCTGGTCCCAGTGGTAATTCCTCATTCTCAGTCCTCTAGGCAGTGCTGCACCTGCTACTCTGGTCCCAGTGGTAAATCACCATTCTCAGTCCTCTAGGCAGTGCTGCACCTGTTACTCTGGTCCCAGTGGTAAATCACCATTCTCAGTCCTCTAGGCAGTGCTGCAGCTGCGTCTCTGGTCCCAGTGGTAAACCACCATTCTCAGTCCTCTAGGCAGTGCTGCACCTGTTACTCTGGTCCCAGTGGTAAATCACCATTCTCAGTCCTCTAGGCAGTGCTGCAGCTGCGTCTCTGGTCCCAGTGGTAAACCACCATTCTCTGTCCTCTAGGCAGTGCTGCAGCTGGGTCTCTGGTCCCAGTGGTAAATCACCATTCTCAGTCCTCTAGGCAGTGCTGCACCTGCTTCTCTGGTCCCATTGGTAATTCCTCATTCTCAGTCCTCTAGGCAGTGCTGCACCTGCTTCTCTGGTCCCAGTGGTAAATCACCATTCTCAGTCCTCTAGGCAGTGCTGCACCTGCTACTCTGGTCCCAGTGGTAAATCACCATTCTCAGTCCTCTAGGCAGTGCTGCAGCTGCTACTCTGGTCCCAGTGGTAAATCACCATTCTCAGTCCTCTAGGCAGTGCTGCAGCTGTTACTCTGGTCCCAGGGGTAAATCACCATTCTCAGTCCTCTAGGCAGTGCTGCAGCTGTTACTCTGGTCCCAGTGGTAAATCACCATTCTCAGTCCTCTAGGCAGTGCTGCACCTGCTTCTCTGGTCCCAGTGGTAAATCACCATTCTCAGTCCTCTAGGCAGTGCTGCACCTGCTTCTCTGGTCCCATTGGGAATTCCTCATTCTCAGTCCTCTAGGCAGTGCTGCACCTGCTTCTCTGGTCCCATTGGGAATTCCTCATTCTCAGTCCTCTAGGCAGTGCTGCACCTGCTTCTCTGGTCCCATTGGTAAATCACCATTCTCAGTCCTCTAGGCAGTGCTGCAGCTGGGTCTCTGGTCCCAGTGGTAAATCACCATTCTCAGTCCTCTAGGCAGTGCTGCACCTGCTTCTCTGGTCCCATTGGGAATTCCTCATTCTCAGTCCTCTAGGCAGTGCTGCACCTGCTTCTCTGGTCCCATTGGTAAATCACCATTCTCAGTCCTCTAGGCAGTGCTGCAGCTGGGTCTCTGGTCCCAGTGGTAAATCACCATTCTCAGTCCTCTAGGCAGTGCTGCAGCTGCTACTCTGGTCCCAGTGGTAAATCACCATTCTCAGTCCTCTAGGCAGTGCTGCAGCTGGGTCTCTGGTCCCATTGGTAAATCACCATTCTCAGTCCTCTAGGCAGTGCTGCAGCTGCTACTCTGGTCCCAGTGGTAATTCCTCACTCTCTGTCCTCTAGGCAGTGCTGCAGCTGCGTCTCTGGTCCCAGTGGTAAATCACCATTCTCAGTCCTCTAGGCAGTGCTGCAGCTGCTACTCTGGTCCCAGTGGTAAATCACCATTCTCAGTCCTCTAGGCAGTGCTGCACCTGTTACTCTGGTCCCAGTGGTAATTCTCCAATCTCAGTCCTCTAGGCAGTGCTGCAGCTGCTTCTCTGGTCCCAGTGGTAATTCCTCATTCTCAGTCCTCTAGGCAGTGCTGCACCTGCTACTCTGGTCCCAGTGGTAAATCACCATTCTCAGTCCTCTAGGCAGTGCTGCAGCTGCTACTCTGGTCCCAGTGGTAAATCACCATTCTCAGTCCTCTAGGCAGTGCTGCAGCTGTTACTCTGGTCCCAGGGGTAAATCACCATTCTCAGTCCTCTAGGCAGTGCTGCAGCTGTTACTCTGGTCCCAGTGGTAAATCACCATTCTCAGTCCTCTAGGCAGTGCTGCACCTGCTTTCTGGTCCCAGTGGTAAATCACCATTCTCAGTCCTCTAGGCAGTGCTGCACCTGCTTCTCTGGTCCCATTGGGAATTCCTCATTCTCAGTCCTCTAGGCAGTGCTGCACCTGCTTCTCTGGTCCCATTGGTAAATCACCATTCTCAGTCCTCTAGGCAGTGCTGCAGCTGGGTCTCTGGTCCCAGTGGTAAATCACCATTCTCAGTCCTCTAGGCAGTGCTGCACCTGCTTCTCTGGTCCCATTGGGAATTCCTCATTCTCAGTCCTCTAGGCAGTGCTGCACCTGCTTCTCTGGTCCCATTGGTAAATCACCATTCTCAGTCCTCTAGGCAGTGCTGCAGCTGGGTCTCTGGTCCCAGTGGTAAATCACCATTCTCAGTCCTCTAGGCAGTGCTGCAGCTGCTACTCTGGTCCCAGTGGTAATTCCTCACTCTCTGTCCTCTAGGCAGTGCTGCAGCTGCGTCTCTGGTCCCAGTGGTAAATCACCATTCTCAGTCCTCTAGGCAGTGCTGCACCTGTTACTCTGGTCCCAGTGGTAATTCTCCATTCTCAGTCCTCTAGGCAGTGCTGCAGCTGCTTCTCTGGTCCCAGTGGTAATTCCTCATTCTCAGTCCTCTAGGCAGTGCTGCACCTGCTACTCTGGTCCCAGTGGTAAATCACCATTCTCAGTCCTCTAGGCAGTGCTGCACCTGTTACTCTGGTCCCAGTGGTAATTCTCCATTCTCAGTCCTCTAGGCAGTGCTGCAGCTGCTTCTCTGGTCCCAGTGGTAATTCCTCATTCTCAGTCCTCTAGGCAGTGCTGCACCTGTTACTCTGGTCCCAGTGGTAAATCACCATTCTCAGTCCTCTAGGCAGTGCTGCAGCTGCGTCTCTGGTCCCAGTGGTAAACCACCATTCTTAGTCCTATAGGCAGTGCTGCACCTGTTACTCTGGTCCCAGTGGTAAATCACCATTCTCAGTCCTCTAGGCAGTGCTGCAGCTGCGTCTCTGGTCCCAGTGGTAAACCACCATTCTCTGTCCTCTAGGCAGTGCTGCAGCTGGGTCTCTGGTCCCAGTGGTAAATCACCATTCTCAGTCCTCTAGGCAGTGCTGCACCTGCTTCTCTGGTCCCATTGGTAATTCCTCATTCTCAGTCCTCTAGGCAGTGCTGCACCTGCTTCTCTGGTCCCAGTGGTAAATCACCATTCTCAGTCCTCTAGGCAGTGTTGCACCTGCTACTCTGGTCCCAGTGGTAAATCACCATTCTCAGTCCTCTAGGCAGTGCTGCAGCTGCTACTCTGGTCCCAGTGGTAAATCACCATTCTCAGTCCTCTAGGCAGTGCTGCAGCTGTTACTCTGGTCCCAGTGGTAAATCACCATTCTCAGTCCTCTAGGCAGTGCTGCAGCTGTTACTCTGGTCCCAGTGGTAAATCACCATTCTCAGTCCTCTAGGCAGTGCTGCAGCTGCTTCTTTAGTCATGTCAGTAATTCCTCATTCTCAGTCCTCTAGGCAGTGCTGCAGCTGCTTCTTTAGTCATGTCAGTAATTCCTCATTCTCAGTCCTCTAGGCAGTGCTGCAGCTGGGTCTCTGGTCCCAGTGGTAAATCACCATTCTCAGTCCTCTAGGCAGTGCTGCAGCTGCTACTCTGGTCCCAGTGGTAAATCACCATTCTCAGTCCTCTAGGCAGTGCTGCAGCTGTTACTCTGGTCCCAGTGGTAAATCACCATTCTCAGTCCTCTAGGCAGTGCTGCAGCTGTTACTCTGGTCCCAGTGATAAATCACCATTCTCAGTCCTCTAGGCAGTGCTGCAGCTGCGTCTCTGGTCCCAGTGGTAAATCACCATTCTCAGTCCTCTAGGCAGTGCTGCAGCTGCTTCTATAGTCATGTCAGTAATTCCTCATTCTCAGTCCCTCTAGGCAGTGCTGCACCTGCTACTCTGGTCCCAGTGGTAAATCACCATTCTCAGTCCTCTAGGCAGTGCTGCACCTGTTACTCTGGTCCCAGTGGTAAATCACCATTCTCAGTCCTCTAGGCAGTGCTGCAGCTGCGTCTCTGGTCCCAGTGGTAAACCACCATTCTCAGTCCTCTAGGCAGTGCTGCAGCTGGGTCTCTGGTCCCAGTGGTAAATCACCATTCTCTGTCCTTTAGGCAGTGCTGCAGCTGGGTCTCTGGTCCCAGTGGTAAATCACCATTCTCAGTCCTCTAGGCAGTGCTGCACCTGCTTCTCTGGTCCCATTGGTAATTCCTCATTCTCAGTCCTCTAGGCAGTGCTGCACCTGCTTCTCTGGTCCCATTGGTAAATCGCCATTCTCAGTCCTCTAGGCAGTGCTGCAGCTGGGTCTCTGGTCCCAGTGGTAAATCACCATTCTCAGTCCTCTAGGCAGTGCTGCAGCTGCTACTCTGGTCCCAGTGGTAAATCACCATTCTCAGTCCTCTAGGCAGTGCTGCAGCTGGGTCTCTGGTCCCATTGGTAAATCACCATTCTCAGTCCTCTAGGCAGTGCTGCAGCTGCTACTCTGGTCCCAGTGGTAATTCCTCACTCTCTGTCCTCTAGGCAGTGCTGCAGCTGCGTCTCTGGTCCCAGTGGTAAATCACCATTCTCAGTCCTCTAGGCAGTGCTGCAGCTGCTTCTTTAGTCATGTCAGTAATTCCTCATTCTCAGTCCCTCCAGGCAGTGCTGCACCTGCTACTCTGGTCCCAGTGGTAAATCACCATTCTCAGTCCTCTAGGCAGTGCTGCACCTGTTACTCTGGTCCCAGTGGTAATTCTCCATTCTCAGTCCTCTAGGCAGTGCTGCAGCTGCTTCTCTGGTCCCAGTGGTAATTCCTCATTCTCAGTCCTCTAGGCAGTGCTGCACCTGCTACTCTGGTCCCAGTGGTAAATCACCATTCTCAGTCCTCTAGGCAGTGCTGCACCTGTTACTCTGGTCCCAGTGGTAAATCACCATTCTCAGTCCTCTAGGCAGTGCTGCAGCTGCGTCTCTGGTCCCAGTGGTAAACCACCATTCTTAGTCCTCTAGGCAGTGCTGCACCTGTTACTCTGGTCCCAGTGGTAAATCACCATTCTCAGTCCTCTAGGCAGTGCTGCAGCTGCGTCTCTGGTCCCAGTGGTAAACCACCATTCTCTGTCCTCTAGGCAGTGCTGCAGCTGGGTCTCTGGTCCCAGTGGTAAATCACCATTCTCAGTCCTCTAGGCAGTGCTGCACCTGCTTCTCTGGTCCCATTGGTAATTCCTCATTCTCAGTCCTCTAGGCAGTGCTGCACCTGCTTCTCTGGTCCCAGTGGTAAATCACCATTCTCAGTCCTCTAGGCAGTGCTGCACCTGCTACTCTGGTCCCAGTGGTAAATCACCATTCTCAGTCCTCTAGGCAGTGCTGCAGCTGCTACTCTGGTCCCAGTGGTAAATCACCATTCTCAGTCCTCTAGGCAGTGCTGCAGCTGTTACTCTGGTCCCAGTGGTAAATCACCATTCTCAGTCCTCTAGGCAGTGCTGCAGCTGTTACTCTGGTCCCAGTGGTAAATCACCATTCTCAGTCCTCTAGGCAGTGCTGCAGCTGCTTCTTTAGTCATGTCAGTAATTCCTCATTCTCAGTCCTCTAGGCAGTGCTGCAGCTGCTTCTTTAGTCATGTCAGTAATTCCTCATTCTCAGTCCTCTAGGCAGTGCTGCAGCTCGGTCTCTGGTCCCAGTGGTAAATCACCATTCTCAGTCCTCTAGGCAGTGCTGCAGCTGCTACTCTGGTCCCAGTGGTAAATCACCATTCTCAGTCCTCTAGGCAGTGCTGCAGCTGTTACTCTGGTCCCAGTGGTAAATCACCATTCTCAGTCCTCTAGGCAGTGCTGCAGCTGTTACTCTGGTCCCAGTGATAAATCACCATTCTCAGTCCTCTAGGCAGTGCTGCAGCTGCGTCTCTGGTCCCAGTGGTAAATCACCATTCTCAGTCCTCTAGGCAGTGCTGCAGCTGCTTCTTTAGTCATGTCAGTAATTCCTCATTCTCAGTCCCTCTAGGCAGTGCTGCACCTGCTACTCTGGTCCCAGTGGTAAATCACCATTCTCAGTCCTCTAGGCAGTGCTGCACCTGTTACTCTGGTCCCAGTGGTAAATCACCATTCTCAGTCCTTTAGGCAGTGCTGCAGCTGCGTCTCTGGTCCCAGTGGTAAACCACCATTCTCAGTCCTCTAGGCAGTGCTGCAGCTGGGTCTCTGGTCCCAGTGGTAAATCACCATTCTCTGTCCTTTAGGCAGTGCTGCAGCTGGGTCTCTGGTCCCAGTGGTAAATCACCATTCTCAGTCCTCTAGGCAGTGCTGCACCTGCTTCTCTGGTCCCATTGGTAATTCCTCATTCTCAGTCCTCTAGGCAGTGCTGCACCTGCTTCTCTGGTCCCATTGGTAAATCGCCATTCTCAGTCCTCTAGGCAGTGCTGCAGCTGGGTCTCTGGTCCCAGTGGTAAATCACCATTCTCAGTCCTCTAGGCAGTGCTGCAGCTGCTACTCTGGTCCCAGTGGTAAATCACCATTCTCAGTCCTCTAGGCAGTGCTGCAGCTGGGTCTCTGGTCCCATTGGTAAATCACCATTCTCAGTCCTCTAGGCAGTGCTGCAGCTGCTACTCTGGTCCCAGTGGTAATTCCTCACTCTCTGTCCTCTAGGCAGTGCTGCAGCTGCGTCTCTGGTCCCAGTGGTAAATCACCATTCTCAGTCCTCTAGGCAGTGCTGCAGCTGCTTCTTTAGTCATGTCAGTAATTCTTCATTCTCAGTCCCTCCAGGCAGTGCTGCACCTGCTACTCTGGTCCCAGTGGTAAATCACCATTCTCAGTCCTCTAGGCAGTGCTGCACCTGTTACTCTGGTCCCAGTGGTAATTCTCCATTCTCAGTCCTCTAGGCAGTGCTGCAACTGCTTCTCTGGTCCCAGTGGTAATTCCTCATTCTCAGTCCTCTAGGCAGTGCTGCACCTGCTACTCTGGTCCCAGTGGTAAATCACCATTCTCAGTCCTCTAGGCAGTGCTGCACCTGTTACTCTGGTCCCAGTGGTAAATCACCATTCTCAGTCCTCTAGGCAGTGCTGCAGCTGCGTCTCTGGTCCCAGTGGTAAACCACCATTCTCAGTCCTCTAGGCAGTGCTGCACCTGTTACTCTGGTCCCAGTGGTAAATCACCATTCTCAGTCCTCTAGGCAGTGCTGGAGCTGCGTCTCTGGTCCCAGTGGTAAACCACCATTCTCTGTCCTCTAGGCAGTGCTGCAGCTGGGTCTCTGGTCCCAGTGGTAAATCACCATTCTCAGTCCTCTAGGCAGTGCTGCACCTGCTTCTCTGGTCCCATTGGTAATTCCTCATTCTCAGTCCTCTAGGCAGTGCTGCACCTGCTTCTCTGGTCCCAGTGGTAAATCACCATTCTCAGTCCTCTAGGCAGTGCTGCACCTGCTACTCTGGTCCCAGTGGTAAATCACCATTCTCAGTCCTCTAGGCAGTCCTGCAGCTGCTACTCTGGTCCCAGTGGTAAATCACCATTCTCAGTCCTCTAGGCAGTGCTGCAGCTGTTACTCTGGTCCCAGGGGTAAATCACCATTCTCAGTCCTCTAGGCAGTGCTGCAGCTGTTACTCTGGTCCCAGTGGTAAATCACCATTCTCAGTCCTCTAGGCAGTGCTGCACCTGCTTCTCTGGTCCCAGTGGTAAATCACCATTCTCAGTCCTCTAGGCAGTGCTGCAGCTGCGTCTTTAGTCATGTCAGTAATTCCTCATTCTCAGTCCTCTAGGCAGTGCTGCAGCTGCTTCTTTAGTCATGTCAGTAATTCCTCATTCTCAGTCCTCTAGGCAGTGCTGCAGCTGGGTCTCTGGTCCCAGTGGTAAATCACCATTCTCAGTCCTCTAGGCAGTGCTGCAGCTGCTACTCTGGTCCCAGTGGTAAATCACCATTCTCAGTCCTCTAGGCAGTGCTGCAGCTGTTACTCTGGTTCCAGTGGTAAATCACCATTCTCAGTCCTCTAGGCAGTGCTGCAGCTGTTACTCTGGTCCCAGTGGTAAATCACCATTCTCAGTCCTCTAGGCAGTGCTGCACCTGTTACTCTGGTCCCAGTGGTAATTCTCCATTCTCAGTCCTCTAGGCAGTGCTGCAGCTGCTTCTCTGGTCCCAGTGGTAATTCCTCATTCTCAGTCCTCTAGGCAGTGCTGCACCTGCTACTCTGGTCCCAGTGGTAAATCACCATTCTCAGTCCTCTAGGCAGTGCTGCACCTGTTACTCTGGTCCCAGTGGTAAATCACCATTCTCAGTCCTCTAGGCAGTGCTGCAGCTGCGTCTCTGGTCCCAGTAGTAAACCACCATTCTAAGTCCTCTAGGCAGTGCTGCACCTGTTACTCTGGTCCCAGTGGTAAATCACCATTCTCAGTCCTCTAGGCAATGCTGCAGCTGCGTCTCGGGTCCCAGTGGTAAACCACCATTCTCTGTCCTCTAGGCAGTGCTGCAGCTGGGTCTCTGGTCCCAGTGGTAAATCACCATTCTCAGTCCTCTAGGCAGTGCTGCACCTGCTTCTCTGGTCCCATTGGTAATTCCTCATTCTCAGTCCTCTAGGCAGTGCTGCACCTGCTTCTCTGGTCCCAGTGGTAAATCACCATTCTCAGTCCTTTAGGCAGTGCTGCACCTGCTACTCTGGTCCCAGTGGTAAATCACCATTCTCAGTCCTCTAGGCAGTGCTGCAGCTGCTACTCTGGTCCCAGTGGTAAATCACCATTCTCAGTCCTCTAGGCAGTGCTGCAGCTGTTACTCTGGTCCCAGTGGTAAATCACCATTCTCAGTCCTCTAGGCAGTGCTGCAGCTGTTACTCTGGTCCCAGTGGTAAATCACCATTCTCAGTCCTCTAGGCAGTGCTGCACCTGCTTCTCTGGTCCAAGTGGTAAATCACCATTCTCAGTCCTCTAGGCAGTGCTGCAGCTGCTTCTTTAGTCATGTCAGTAATTCCTCATTCTCAGTCCTCTAGGCAGTGCTGCAGCTGCTTCTTTAGTCATGTCAGTAATTCCTCATTCTCAGTCCTCTAGGCAGTGCTGCAGCTGGGTCTTTGGTCCCAGTGGTAAATCACCATTCTCAGTCCTCTAGGCAGTGCTGCAGCAGCTACTCTGGTCCCAGTGGTAAATCACCATTCTCAGTCCTCTAGGCAGTGCTGCAGCTGTTACTCTGGTCCCAGTGGTAAATCACCATTCTCAGTCCTCTAGGCAGTGCTGCAGCTGTTACTCTGGTCCCAGTGGTAAATCACCATTCTCAGTCCTCTAGGCACTGCTGCAGCTGCGTCTCTGGTCCCAGTGGTAAATCACCATTCTCAGTCCTCTAGGCAGTGCTGCAGCTGCAGCTGCTTCTTTAGTCATGTCAGTAATTCCTCATTCTCAGTCCTCTAGGCAGTGCTGCAGCTGCTTCTTTAGTCATGTCAGTAATTCCTCATTATAAGTCCTCTAGGCAGTGCTGCAGCTGTCTCTCTTCCCAGTGGTAATTCCTCACTCTTAGTCCTCTAAACTCCTGTAGTAAAAAATATCATTTAGAAGGACAATAGAGACGCATTGCATTGTAAATGCTTGTTATACCATGTGACAGGAACTGTAAGGAAGGCCATGCTGGAGGGACGGGAAACAAGTAGAATTAAAGCTTGGTGATTATACTAGTGGGAGGAGTTATCACTCACTGGGTAAGGGGTGCAACAGGGAGGAGTAGAACTCGGAGTAGTTAGGATTACCAGTATGTAACCGGAAGGTGATTTCTATTCATTGTATATATCAGCATGAGTCTGAATCTTGAATGTATCGCACATGATACGTTCATTCCCTGAAATACGCAGTCTCCGGCATATTGCGCTCTTTCTCGAGTCTGTCTCATTTTCTTGCTCTGAGGTCTGTCTCGTTATTTCACTCACAAGTCTGTCTCCTTCTCTCTCAGGTATATCGTATTCCCTTTCCAACGCATGACTCGTCCCCGCACAGGTCTGTCTCAATCTCCCAGATGAGTCTCATTCCGTCCCGCACGTGGCTCTTATTTACTCCGACAGGATTGTGTCACTCTCTTTTGGCCCCTCCTCATTCTTTCTTAGGTTGGTACCATTCTCTCAGATCTGTCTAATTCTTTCAGATTGCCCCCATTTTCCATCATGTGTCTCCTCGCATTTCACACACACAAGCACTCTCTCTCTCTCTTTTTTTTTTCTCTCTTTCTTTCTCTCTCTCTCTCTTAGGTCTGTAATATACCCCTGCTGGATTGTATTCTTTTTCAGGTCTGTTCAATTCTTTTGTGTCTGTTACTCTCTCATGTCTGTCTCATTCGCCTTTACCCCACTCCCTCTCTCTCAGGTTTGGCTCATTCTTCCTCATATATGTGTCCATCTTTCCCTCAGGCCTGTCCAGTCTCTCCCCCACATCTGTCTCTTTCTCCAATCTACCTCATTATCGCTCAGGTATGTCTCATTCTTATTCAGACCTGCATCCTTTTTTCAGATCTGTCTCAGTTTACCCAAGGTCTGTCTCATTCCTTTCTTCCTCCAGGTCTGTCTCCTTATCAAACGGATCATTCTCATGCCACTCAGGCCTGGCATGTTCCTCCTTGTGTGTGTGCCTCTCTCTCTCTCTCTCTCTCTCTCTGTGTGTAAGGTCCATCTCATTCTCTCAGGTCTGCCGCATTCTGTCTCTCAAGAGTCTCTCTCTCTCTCGTTAGGCTGTCATTCTCATCGATCAGACCTGTTTCAATCTCCATCAGATCTGCCTCCTTCCCTCTCGCAGGTGTGTGAGGTGAGTCTCATTACTCCACGATCTGTCTCCTTCTCTCTTTCAGGTGTATATCATTATCGCTCTGGTGTGTCTCTTTCTCTCTCAGGTCTCCCCCATCAGCTCTGCCTCAGTCTCTCCTTGAGATCTGTTGCTTTCTCCCCATTAGGTCTCTCATTCTCTCTCCCTCTCGCTTCCTCTCTCTCTGGCCTTTCCTTCTCTTTCACGTCTGTCTCATTCTCCCTCAAATCCTTCTACTACCCTCTCTCAGCTCTGCCTACATCTCCCTCTTGGGTTCGTCGAACTCTCTCTGAGGTCTGTCTAATTCAGTCTAAGATGTGGCTCTTTCTCTTCCTTAGGTCTGCCTCATTCTCCCTCGGATCCGTTCCCTCTCTCTCCAAGATCTTTTTCATTCTCTCTTCCTCACTTATGTCATATCTCTCCCAGGTGGGCCTCACTTTCACTCAGATCTGTCTTGTCTTTCTCAGGTCTAACTCTTTCTGCCTCAGGTGTATCTCCCTCTCGCTCTGAGATACTCCCTCATACTCCCTGAGGTTTGTCTCAATCTGTCTGAAGTTTATCTCATTTACCCTCACATCTTTGTCATACGCTCTCCAATTTGTCTCTTTCCCCCTTAGCTCTACCTGCTTCTCTTCATCAGATCTATTTCCTCTCCCTTATGCTTGGCTCGTTCTCTCTGTCAGGCCTCTCATTCCACTTGAGGTCTGTCTCATTCTTTCTGTGGTCTGGTTTTCTTTCTTTCAGGTCAATTTAACTCTTTGTCCGATATGGCTTCTCCCTTCCTCCACGTATGTCTTATTATCTCTCAGGTCTGCTTGGGAGATACAAACAGACCTGAGAGACAACAAGACAAACATTATGTGGGATATGTCTCATTCTCACTCCAGTGTCCTTTGTTTCGAGTCCGTTTCAATCTCTCTAGAATCTGTCTACTCTCTCTTAGGTCTGTCTCATTCCCCCTCGGTTCCAATTCATCCCTCTCCCAGCTCTGCCTCTTTTTCTCTGACATGTTTTCTCTCTGTCCGATCTCCCTCAGATCTATGTTTTCTTTCTCAAGGCCATCTCATTCTACGTCGGATCTGTCTCCTCTCTCTGAGGTCTGTCTCATGCTGTCTCTGGTCTAACTCATTCTCCCTCCCATCTGTCTCACTTGCTCTTAAGGTCTGTCTCTTTCTGCGTTAGCTCCTCATCTGTCTCTCTCTGTAGGATATGTCTCATTATCACTCCGATCAGTGTCCTTCTCTGTTCCATGTATGATCCATTCTCCCTCGGATCTGTCTCTTCTCTCCTGGGTCTGTCTCATGCTCACTCAGATCTATCTGCGTATTTTCAGGTTTGCCTCATTCTGCATCACATCTGTCTCCTCTCTCTATGTATGGTCTGTCTCATCAGGCTGTCTCTGGTCTAGCTCGTTCTCCTACCTCAGATATGTCTCAATTTGCCATCAGCTCTGTCTATTTCCTCCATTGGTTCTGCTTCCTTCTCCTCCTCAAATCTGCCTTCTTCTGCCTGTCGGGCCTGTCTCATTGCCTCTCAAAGGTCTCTCATTCAGGCCTGTCTCATTCTCCCTGAAGCTTGTTTCTTTTTCTTAGGACAGTCTAATGCTTCCTTATTCTTCCTCTCAGTTCGTACTCGGGTCTCCCTTATTCTCTCAATCACTCTGTCCTAAAACTGAACCCTAATCCTCCCCCCTTTTCCCACGCCCCGCATTTCCGAGCAGCTCTTCACGTATGTTTCCTGTTTTCAGTAAAGTGTCATTTTGCAATCCCTTCCCGTCCCTCGCCCCTTGTGAACACTGAACACTCAACTCTGGAGCAATCTCAAATTCAAAGGCAAATGTCGGCAACTTTTGATTCCAGAGTCACGTGACCGCCCGCGGGGGCATAAAATCACTGCAGAGGGCTGTGCAGGGCAGAGGACACCTGCGAGGGACACTGAGAGAGAAAGGCAGTGTGCAGCGAGCAGCAATCCGTAGTGACCAGAGCGCACTGCAGTGAGAACAGTGACCAAAGAAGTTTAATTGTAGTGAGATCAGTGATCAGGGCAGTCTGTAGTGAGACCAGTGACCAGCAGTCTGTAGTGACCAGAACCGTCTGCAGTGAGGGAAAAGAGCAGCCCAGAGAGTGCGCCAAGCCACCCCTGAAGAGAACAGGCCACCGTCGACATGACCCCCACACAGAGCCCCCTCCCTGACAGGTAAGTGACAATAAAGGAAAGACTAGTCTGCCCTCTGTCTTTAGTATAAATCGGCCCCCCTTTTCTCCTACCCCTCCTTTTATCGATTTCTTTTTCACTATTTCTGATGTGTTGATGTCAGTAAAAATCAGAGGTATGTTTTTGTGGAAATTGTTTCATCTCCCTTGACCTCGCACCCCATCCTCTACAAACAAAGGGGATGCTTCGGAACATTTCGAGCACTGGTAGTAGGCTTATAGGCGCTACATGAAAGCCAACTGATCTGTCCTACTGTTGTCAAAAGTGATTGAGTGCTGAGGACAAATGCATATTATGTATGTGTAAAGTATTATTTATTTTGAATGTATATTACATTCTTAAAGAACTGTTGTTGTACTTCTCTCCAAAGTAGACAAACAGCGCCACCAGATGACAGACTGTCATAAGTGCTGTTTTAAAAAGTGCCGGAAACGAGAACCGGAAACCACTGGCTAAAATTAAGCATTGGAACCTGGCGGCCAGACTGGTCCTTAGACTAAAACGGAGATTGTAAATCACAAACCATCTCCGCCAGCTTCACAGGCTTCCAGTGACAAGTGGGAGCTTTTTAGGCGTCATGTTTATGCCATAAAGCACTCCATGACACAAGAAGAGAGAATTATAGGTCTTCCCTTTTTGTTCACCACACACCATCAAGGATCTGAATATCAGCCCCAACATTTACTTTGTATCACAAGATACAAAACAAGCATTGGCATAGCCAATAGGTCTCGCCTTTGGGACCTTATAAGTATTTAGTTATGCAGCACAATATCCTTGGTGCAACAACATCAACTGTTGCATGGCTAAACACTTATAAGGTCCCAAAGGCGAGACCTATTGGCTATGCCAATGCTTGTTTACTTTTACCTATTGTAAGTACAAAATGTGATTACCTAGGACCACTGCCTAGTGACCTGCTGTTTTGGTTTATTCCTGCATGTAAAAATGAAATGGACTTACTTAGTCTGAGAGATGTCCAGAAAATCAATTCGGGATACATACAAAAAATCACCAAAACATTTTAAAATCTTCATTGTTATGGAATACATTCAGCACCTCTACATAAAAGTACATGTTCCCGTTATTTACAAAATACGCAAACACAGCCCAATAGTGGCTAATATAAAAAATAAATTCATATTCGTGCATAAGCTGTATGAAACGCTCACTTCTGTTTTGTTCTTGCATGTCAATCCACGGAGAATGCATACATCACACATAAACATACGTTTAGCATCCCCTGTATATTACTCCAATAATTGGTGCCTTTTTTCAAAATAATGTTGTCAGGACAAACAATGGCGCATTGTTGACAAATGTGCATTGCTTCTGTTTCCCTAGGCCATCTGTTCTCTCCAATGTGTTGTTTAAGCACCCTGTTGCTGCAGCTATAGCAGTTCACTGGCTCATAAAAGTGGGATGAGCCGGGTGGGCCTCTCTGATTGGATGTTGCTCTGAGGCGAGGGCACGGGCTAAGCTGATCACAATGTCAAGCAACAATCAAGTCCCGCCCCGTTGCAAGTCTGGCTAACACAGCACAGTGTTAATTAGCAACAAGAACTAGTAAGTGCCTCTGACAGCAAAGAAAACACATTCTAGGTCAAGTGTCAGAAGGGCAACGAGCTGAATCCTTTCCTTGTCTCTTAAGCTGAGTGTATAATTCATGCACGAGTATAGTGTGCATCTATATTTTGACAGATATTTCTGGCTTTCCTTTGGTGAAATGCTACACAGTTTACTACATTCCAAAAGAAATTAATTTTTATGCACGCAAACTAGTTAAATGCAAATACTTAAGGTGTGTTGTGGAACATTTGCACTCTACTCAACTTAAAAGGGCCCGGGACCTGCCTGTGCTGCACAACTAACCTTGTTCTCTGCAGCCCTCTGTCCCTGCGCAGCTCACACTGTCCTCAGATGCTGCTGTTGTTGATCCGTGGCACTGATAGGCACCAACAGAAGCACTGCGCGGAGACATAGAGAAGGGACTAAAAGGATAGCTCCATAGAAACAAGAGAGGAGATCGTTGAACAGTCGTCTTCAGAAATAAAAAGAGGACAACAGAAAAAACAAGTCTAGCGTAGCGAAAGTAGGTAGATCGTGACACGCGCAAGGATGTCATTTTTGTACAATATTGGAACTGACCAGAGGGTCTGTCATTGATTTAAATTAAAAAACATTCAATAATGACGTTTTGTTTAATCACGAAGTATTTTTCCATATTTACTGAAATAATCTCTTCTGGTGGTAAATCAATAAAATGTAGATTTCTCGCAATCACAGTGCCCAATAAGATAATTATTAATGGAGTTGCGTGCAAAGAGCGTGCACGGATGCCCGCGTTCTTCATTGTATTCATCAATGAGCCATATGTGGCGCCGGAAACGGTTAGGGATTACAGCGACTGATATACAATATATAAGAATCGCTTTCCGCACACATGTAGGCAGCCAGCCGTCTATAAGATGAGAACTTATCGTTGAGAAGTCTGCAGAAATAATAAACGAACACTGCAAAGATACTGTCCCAATAAGGAAGGCACGCCTTGTGTGCAACACCATATCTAGGTGAGACCTAAAAACATATGGCCCCTGCGCGCCTGTAGACGCTGAGGGGGGAGGGGTGGGGGGAGTGCGGCCGAGAGCACACACAGCGTTTCCCTTGCGGGAGCGAGCAGGGGCACCATCTGTTTGCAAGTTAATTACAAACAGATGTTGCCAAAGCTCGCTCCCGCAAGGGAATCGCCAAACGTGCACGCGTTGCCATTGAAAGCAATGCAATGCGTGCACGTTTTTGGCCTAAAAAGCTAATCGATTCCAAGGGGTCTCCTCCTATGCAGCGCATGCGCGCTGCGTAGGCGAGACCTAAAAAGGAGGACTGGAGGAAGATCTCTATCAGTAAATACAGCTTAGGCTTGGAATGCCATTTTGCATAAAACTACCTCATTATTTTTAGGGTCGAGCCTGCAAGTGCACACGTCTAGTTTGCTTACTATGTGTTGGCTGCAGTGTCCCTCTTTTTTGCAGCCAACGTAATTTCCTATCCTTTCGGTGGAGCAAGGACCAAGTACAGATTAATCAAACTTAATCAGTACTCGTCCACTGCTCGTGATATAATGCTGCTATTTCTTCCCCCCACCCACTCGCCCTGCCCGCTGCTCCCTCCATAGTGCTTTAAAAAAAAATACAAATGATCTGAGCAGTTTAATATCCCCTCTTATAATTATATTTGCACTCCTCTCCCTCGTGTTAGACTCTTCCCCCACTCTACCCCACTCCACTCCACCCTACCCCAACCTACACCTCCACTCTACCCTAATCTATCCCATGCCAATCTACCCCATGCCAATCTACCCCACACCAATCTACCCCATGCCAATCTACCCCATGCCAATCTTCCCACTCCAATCTACTCCACTCTACCCCACCCACTCTACCTAACTTCACCACTCTGCCCCACTTCACTATACCCCAATATACCCCACTCCTCTATACCCCATTCTACCCTACTCCAATCTACACCACTCAAATCTACCCCACTCCCATCCACTCCAATCTACCGTAATCTACCTCACTCCAATCTGCCCCACCCCAATCTACCCCATTCTCCTTTACCCCAAATCTAAACCACTCCACTCTACCCCAATCTGCACCCCACTCTAGCTCAATCTACCCCACTTCACTTTACCCAGTCTACCCCACTCCATTCTACCCCTCTACCCCACTCCACCCCAATCTACCCCACTCCACTTCACCACAATCCACCCCACTCAACTCTACCACAATCTACCCCACTCCACTACAATCTACCCCACTACAATCCACTCCTCTCCAAACTACCCCACTCTAATCTAACCCACCCTACCCCCATCTACTTCTCTCCACTCCTATCTACTCCACTCCACCAAAATCTATCCCTCTCCACTCTACCCCAATCGACCCCACCCCATGCTACCCCACTCCACTCTACCCCCACTCCACTCTACCCCAATGTACCCCACTCCACTCTTCCCCAATTTTTCCCACTGCAAATCTACTCTAATCTACCCCACTCCAACTTTACCCCACTCCAATCTACCCC
This sequence comes from Calotriton arnoldi, assembly GCA_963921515.1. Classification (NCBI taxonomy): domain Eukaryota; kingdom Metazoa; phylum Chordata; class Amphibia; order Caudata; family Salamandridae; genus Calotriton; species Calotriton arnoldi. The sequence continues at coordinate 2,648,906 of CAWUFW010001126.1, read as the reverse complement.
ACTCAACTCTGCCACAATCTACCTCACTCTACTCCAATCTACCCCACTCCACTCCAATCTACCAAAATCTACTGCGCTCTGTAACAATCAACCCACTCTATCCCCATCAACCCCACTCCACTCTACCCAATCCACCCCACTTCATGGTACCCCAACCTACCCCACTCCTCTCCAATCTACCCCACCCCACCCCAATCTAACCCACTCACTCCACTCCAATCTACCAAAATCTACCCCACTCTACCCCAATCTACCCCACCCCACTCTACCCCACTCCTCCACACTCCACCTTACCCCAATCTACCCCACTCCAATCTACCCCAATCCACCCCACTCAATCTACCCCAATCAAATCCACCACAACCTACCCTAATCTACCCCACACTATCCCTCTCTGCTCTACCCCACTCGACCTCACTGTACCCCACTTAACTCTATTTCAATCTCCCTCCCTCCCCTACAATTTACACCAATCTACCCCACTCTAGCCCAATCCACTCTACCCCAAATTACCCCACTCCTCTCTACCCCACCCTACTCTACTCCGCTCTACCCCAACCCACCTCACTCCACTGTACTCCAATGTACCCCACTTCAATCCAGCCCACTTCAATCTACCTCACTCCAGGACACTCTCCCCCAATCCACCGAACTCTACCCTTCCTCTCCAATTTACCCCACCCCAATCTAACCCACTCCACTCCACTACAATCTACCAAAATCTACCCCACCGCACTATACCCCACTTCACCTTACCCCAATCTACCCCACTCTAATCTACCCCAATCCACCCACTCAATCTACCCAAATCCAATCCATCACAGCCTACCCTAATCTACCCCACACTATCCCTCTCTGCACGATCCCACTCTACCCCACTTAACTCTATCCCAATCTCCATTAATCCACTACAATCTACACCAATCTACCCCACTCTAGCCCACTCCACTCTACCCCAAATTACCCCACTCCCCTCTACCCCACTCCACTCTACCCCACTCAAACCTGCCCCAATCTTCATAACCCCACCCAATTACAGCCCACTCCACTAACATTTAGCCATGCTGAACAGCAGCCACACTGGTGTACATCATGGCTAAGACACATTTCCAATGCCAATAGCTCTCACATAGGCACGACCTATTGGCTTTATCAATGCTTGTTACACATGTTAGCACTATCTGGACAATGGTTTCACCCCATTAGTACCAGTTTGACACTCAAATTCAGCAATAAGCAACAGAAAAATGACCAGTCAAACTTTACGGAGGCCTTATACTGTGCTTCAACATATGCAGCTGCATTTTTAGTAACTTTCGAGCCGTTTGAGCTACAAACCATTTTTTTTTGTTACAATCTGCAGATTATGCTGCAGGTGGTGGGTTATGTGACAAATGCGGCAAATCCAATATAATGCGGAAATTGCAGCGCCCACAAAATCGCATCATTTTAGTGGTCTTGATTAGAACGTATCATTTATACTTGAAAGGAGTTTCTAGAATATGGTTTCTGCGTCATATGCTGTTGTGTGGAGTGTTTTCTGTAGTCAGCTTCGGTGCAGAGAATAGAAGTCTCAGGTAAAATTATATTTTGTGATTGGGGAGATCAATGTTTCCTCACAACTATGTCAAATGATGCATTCTGGCGCCCTTGTGTGGACATCGATGGTGGCGCACCAAGCAAACTGACAACATTAATGTTAATGTAGCACCAGCCCTGGCTGGGTGGCAATATTTTTAGGTTCTTTGATAAAGTTGTTGTTTGAAGAGACGGTTTAGAGCTCCTTTCCTAACTTTAATAAGAAGAGGGAAGGTCTGAAGTTGAGGTTTCACTGGCTTGGGGCACAGGTTAAAAATGGCTGCCTTCAAGTTTTTTTTCCTTTGTAATTTTTGATCTACAAAGTGGTGAGGGGGTGCCTCTTGTCTTGGAGAATCTGATGGGGAAGGTAAGCCTTTCTGCAAGTATGCTGACAGGCAGCTCCAGTGCAAGGATTTCAAAGTCTAAGTGAAAATGACATTTTGCTATTTGAGTACTCTTGTTGCCTAAGCAACATGGCTTTTTAGGGCACATGATGTAATCTGGCACAATCTTTTGACTGTTTGAGGTGCAACTATGTAACAGCTGCCTGCAATATCTTTATCATAGCACCATCCTACCTGCTAGGTGTCTTGATCTCACAGGAGCGCGCAAATGTACTTTTCCCCTAGCTATGGTCTCGATAGCCATATGGGACAGTTGGTACTAGGTTGTGTGTGGTTTATTGGCAATCTGTGACTGAAGAAGTGGCTGACACCGTAGAACCCAAGCTACTTCGTATAATGTTGTCAGCAAAAGGGTAAATCCTTCTTGGTCAATCGCAGACAGCTTAATTAGCTTTTTGGTGGTAGTGTCATATCCCATGCAGCATCAAGAAATGGGTGCACTAATGTTTATTGTAATTTTAAATGTAACTTCACGTTGAATGTGCATGTACCCGGGGGAGAGGTGTAGCAGCGCTTAATCTGAGCCGGTGTTTGCCGGTGCTCACCACCAGCACTTAATTTTTAAAGCTGGCCCTTAAGACATTTCACCAATTGGTGGTGCTGTTTGTCTATTTTTGAGATGAACCCATCAACAGAGTATTTAATATTTTGCTATACAGCTATATTCTTATAGCTTTGGGTGGCCTGGAATAGTCTTAATTGTCACAACTATATGGGTGTGATGGTTAGTAGTTGTGTTGATGCTGGCAATGGCAGTGCTTACAGGGGCAATGAGAGCTGCAAGCTGTAGAGGCCTCCTGAGGAGGGCCCTGGTATTTACTTTTTTACAAATTAAAAAGTGGGGTGTAGTATCACAAGCAGCTTTGCAGTGTACGTGTGCTAGAAGGCAATGTAATATTACATGCTACTTCACAATATACACGCACTAGACACGAGTTTAATATCACATGTAGCATCACAATACACGGACCAAAGGGCCCAAAGGGCAGTGTAGTATCACACACTGCCTCACAATGCACAAGCACCAAGGGGCAGTGAAATATCACATGTACACTCAAAGTGTATTTACAAGCATCAAAAGACAGTGTAGTATCACATACTGCCTCACAGTATATGTGCACCAGAGGCACTTTGACATCACCCACATGCAGCCTCACACTGTACATGCACTGGGAGTAAGCAACCTCACAGTTTATATGCACGACAGGGTAGAGTAATACCACAAACAGGCTTGCAGTATAGCTTCACCATGGAGCAGTGTAATATCACATGCAGCATCACAGTGTATATACAGACACCTTAGAGCTATATAGTATCATGTGCTGCCTCAATGTATACATGAACATAGCGCATTGTAATATAACACATAGCCTCACGTGGCTTATGCATCAGGGGAAAGTTTAACACCACATCCAGCCTCACAGTGCATATGCATCAGAGAGCAGTGTGACATCACATGCATCCTCTTAGCATAATCTTTTAACTCTTCTCTCTCCTCAGTGCCCTAGGTGACCTGTCCGAAGCCCTAAAAGAGGCGACAAAGGAAGTGCACCGGCAAGCACAGGATACAGAGTTCATGAGAAACTTCCAGAAAGGGAGGGTCTCGTTAGATGAATTTAAGGTACCTTACCAACTTCCTACATACAACCCCTTCCCCACTCCTAAATGAGCTGCACCCAAAATGCAATAGTGCTACTTTTATTGCTGACCAGTACAACGACTGAATTACACCTTGATACTATACCTTTTATGACTGCTCTTAGAGAAATTTACAATGTGTGCCCTTATTACCCCTCATACGTCGTCCTTGCCTCAGTCATTACTATATGTGTGCCCCGCCCTCCCAAACAGGCCTTTCCCATGCAAGTCCTTGGCACTTTTTAGGTCAAAGCCTGCCAGACAGCGCAGTTGTCTGGCTGCTAAAGACTTCTTGGGAACATTCTGAAAGCTGACCTGAGCATACATTCCGCCCATTGCTTACCATTGGCTTTGTGGTTTTTATCTCACAATTGCTTGCTTTCTATTTGCTGGTTTTATTTGTTTTAGGCTCTCCGGCATGTCTTTGTCCCTCCTGTGAAGCCAAGCCTGTTTACTGTATTCTTCCATGTGTGCTAACTGTCTGTAAACAGGCCTTCACCTTTTGATCTTATCTTGTCACATTTTCTGTGCATTCAAAGACAGAGGTTAAATATCAGGCTATGTCTTCTGAGGGAGCTTGGTGTTTTCTTTTCTTTCTCTGACTTCAAATTGAGAGTATTTATTGTACAATCTGGGGATGTGAAAAGAAAGACTTTTTTCTAACAAAATGTAAATGTCTGTAAATAAACTGTGCAAATATTTCAGAAAATATCAGAATTATGAAAGCACAAATAAAGCAGATTTGTTTGTAATTCTGAAGTTTGCTGGAAACAAATATTTTAATACCATCAATACACTAGGTGATGCCATTTCCACACATTATCGTGTGTTGAATAGTTTTATCAGTAAAACTGTATGTCTGTGCAAATGTAATGGTCATTTCAATTGAAAATGTGTTGTCAGTAATGGCAGTGCACTACCACACAATGCATACTCCACTCTATGCCCCTCCACTCTACGATACTCTACGCCACTCCACGACAATCTAATCCACGCCACTCTATGCTGCTCTACTCCACGGCACACTACTCTATTCAACTCTACAACACTCCACTCTATGCCCCTTCACTCTACAACACTACTCCACTCTATGCCACTCCACTTTACGACAATCTACTCCACTCTATACCACTCCACTCTACCACAGTCCACGCCTCTTTACTCCACTCTGACACTCCACGCTACGCCACTCCACTCCACTATATGACACTTTACCTCCACTCTACGCCACTCCTCTCTACTCCATGGCACCCCACTCTACGGCACTTTACTCCACACTACACTATGCCACTCTACGCCCCTCCACTCTACATCACTACACTCTATGACACTCTACTCCACTTCACTCTGACACTCTACTCCACTCTACGCCACTCCACTCCACACCACTCTACACCACTTAACTCAAGGCCACTCTACTCCACTCTACGCCACTCCATTCTACGACTCTACTCTACGCTACGCCTTTCCACTCTATGACACTCCACTCTACAACACTCCACTCTACGACACTGCATGACACTCCACTCTATCACACTCTATGCCACTCCACTCTTCGCCACTTCATTCCACTTTACATCACTCCACTCTTTGACAATTTACTGCACTCCACTCTATGCTACTCCACTCTGCTCTATTAGACTTTACTACACTCTATGCCCCTCCCCTCAATGCCCCTCCACTCTACACCCCTCCGCTCTATGACACTCCACTCTATGTCACTCCACGCCACTCTACGGAACTCTATGCTACTCCACTCTACACCCCTCCACTCTATGCCCCTCCACTCTACACCACTCTATGACAGTCCACTCTGACACTCTATTCCACTCTACGGCACACTATGCCCCTCCACTCTGCGCCACTCCATGCCACTCTAAGACATTCCACAACACTCTACTCCCATCCACTCTAATCTACTCTACAACACTTTACTCCACACTGCAACACTTTATTCCACTCTGCTCTTCTCCACTCTACAACTTTCCACGACACTCCGCTCTATGCCACTCCACTCCACAACACTCTACGACTCTATTATACTTCACTGTAAGACACTTTACTCCATTGTACGCCCCTCCACTCTACAACACTGTACTCCATCCTCCTTTACGCCCCTCCACTTTGCGACTCTGTGCCCTCCACTCTACACCCCTCAACGATACTCTACAACACTCTATGCCACTCCACTCAACTCCACTGTACAACACTTTACTCCACTCTACAACACTTTACTCCACTCTACAACACTTTACTGCACTCTAACATCACTGCAATCCATTCTACGCCACTCCACTCTGTCCCATTTCACTCTAGGCCAGTCTATCCCACTCCACTCTATACCACCCCACTCTATGACACTCCACGACACTTTACAATACTCCACTTTAAGACACTCTTCGCCACTTCACTCTATGCCCTTCCACTCTACGTCCCTCTATGATACCCTACGCCAACACTCTACTCCACTCCACTCCTTTCTACAACACTCAGCGCCACTCTACACCACTCCACTCTACTCTATGCCACTCCACTCTTTGACACTCTACTCCACTTTATGCCACTCCACTCCCCTCCGCTCTATGACACTCTACTCCACATTGTGCAACTCCCTCTACGCCACTCCACGCCACTTTACACAACTCTATGCCACTCCACTCTACGCCACTCCACTCTACTCCACTCTATCAAGCCTTACAGTTGACAAGATTTAGTTGCCAGATAACTGTATATAAAGCAGGAAGTAACTGCGCGACTCTCACTCTCTGAAAAAATGGAAGAGGGGTAAAAGGCTGCAGAAGCAGAACAATATAGAGGAGCAGGAGGAGGAAGTCCTCCAGATTTCTAAAGCTGACCTCCGGTGTATGATAAAGCATGCCGTGGCTGCAGCATCAAATGAACTTAGTGCCAAATGCCAGAGAGTGGATCTAGATGATGATGATGACCAAGACAGCTGCCCCAAGGGCAAATATTTGTAAAACAAAACCTGCAGGATATGCTCTTATATATTCGAAAAGGCTTGCGGTTTCAGTCAAATCAAAAGGAGAAGGGTTTTATGCCCAATAGAGTGGATCAACATCAGATGATTTACCATTATACAGCATTATAAGGGATATTATTCAAAAGGTGTAGAAGGATGAGCACATAGCAGGTATTCCATGATTCCTTAATAAGAAAACTTGGAATACTAAATTTAGCAAACCCCAAAAGTAAATACAATTGTTGTCTTCTATGTCCTTGTCATCTCTAGAGTCGGAAGAGTTCACATTTCCACAGGTTGTGGATAGATAAGTGGAAGCAGCTCTGAAAAGATCATATGCAGTATCAGGGCCAGCACATACGCAGTGTATACTGGCAAGTGCTATTGAAAGATGTTCGAAAGCTTTACATCTGTCTCTAGGATAATGAACACCCACGTCCTGTGTAATTATTATCTCAGTTCCTGTCTGATTAAACATTTGATGGTCTTTGGGCGGCTTTCTCTTCTGCAAGTGGTGCTGTAACAGGCTACTGAATCTTATGGATGAAACCCTGGAAATTAGATGTTAATCAAAGAGCATTAGTTCAGAAGTTGTCATTTATTGGCTCAAAACTGTTTGGGGATAAATTGAACGATAAGGCTAAAAAATCAGCAGCGGAGAGCCTTCCAATCGAACTAGACCAGGAAATTTTTCCAGCGCTCCGTTCTCTGGTAACTCGATTAATTTGGCAAGGCCGTAGTGTCTCACTCCCCTATAAGCTGCTGCGCTTACAAAAATATGCTGGCGGGCTGGCCCTGCCTGACTGTCCACTATACTACAAGGCAGCACAGCTAAGAGTGATATCTGAGTGAGCATACAGAGAATCAGACAAGCATTGGCTCCATGTGGATCGGGCAGTGATCGGATGATACATATGTGATATTTTATGGAAACCGAAGGCAGACCGACCCCTTTACGCATACCTTAGCACGCCTACAAAAACGACCCTTAAAGTATGGGATGATGTGAATCGAATGACTGGGAGGGCTACCTTCTCCTCCCCTTATACTCCTATACACTTTAACCCTGCCTTTCCCCCCGCACTCACGCCAGGCCCCTTTGACCTTTGGAGGGAAGGGGGGGTGCCTCACCATATCTGATCTGTTCCATGGCTGGGAAATTCTCACCTTTGTAAATTGCCAACAAGACTTTGGACTATTGAACTCAGAGATATACCGTTACACTCAACTGAAACATTGGGTTCTCCATCCAGAAGTGAGACTAGCAGCCACTGGAGACCTCTGCCAAATTAAGACATTTGTAAGGCAGGTGGGGTGAGGGGGGGGCTAAAGGTAGCATTTCTTTTCTCCATTCTCTTTTAATTATTGCCTACCCCAACGACCAGATCTCGCCATATAGATTTTTGGACCAATGTACTCGGAGAAACAGTACCAGATGAGCAATGGCGGAAACTTTGGAGAGATATCCCCAGATTTAACCACTCTATGGGGGGGAGGGGAGGCCCATTATAAAGTATTTTTGATTGGTATCTCTCCCCCCACCAAACTCAAAAAAAATTCTCCCAACACGTCTGACTTTTGTTGGAGAGGGTGCAGGTTACTCGGAGATTTCCAACACATATGGTGGGAATGCCCAGTAAATCGTCCTATTTGGACTGAAATCTTAGCTCGGATTAAACCCATATTGGGCTACCCACTTCCATCCATCCCAAGCTTTGCTCTCCTGGGGCTGCGGGACGAGACTCTTAAATGCCAAACTTCTAGTTATGTCTTGGGGCGGCTAAGACAGCCTTGGCTGCATCTTGAAACAAGACCGCAGCGCCTTCGATGTCTCAATGGCATGCCAGACTATGGCAAGCCCTGACACTGGAGAGAATGAATGACATTCTTTTGGATAACTATAACAACTTTGAATACATTTGGGGTTCCCTAGTCACTTTCCTCTCGGAGGGCCTTCCAAGAGAGCTGATGATGACCTCGGGAGTGCGCATGGCCATCATCTGGTGGCTCCTAAGAGACTGCCTCGCCTCCCACCCATCACTCAATATACAGCTTCAACACACTCACTCATGATTTGTTGTTCAGGGTTATTTGGGAGGAGGGTAAAATAAGTTGGGCAAAAGATACTACTAGATGGTAAAGCTGACCTAACGACAACAGTTTACTTGGATTGTCTGATTGCAATGAAGACGTAATCATCTGTTTGCATCTGTGTGAATAGCATTCTCATATATATTTCCGATGTCTTCTTTATGCTGCGCTGTCTCTCTATGGTAATGCGCCCTATAAAAACTCCATAAACAAAGTTTGACAAAAAATATCAGCAGAGAAGAAGATTGTAAAGCCTTTTAAGTTATTCTCTGGCAAAAAATAATTTGTCCAGAAATTGGGTTCACAGTTTCATCAGTCTTGTCCAATGTCGGGAAGTAGCGTTTACGAACAAGTCCTAACGACAAACTTCTCACTCCCAAGACCAAGGTCAGAAATGACTGTAAGGAGGTTGTAGCAAGGTTAACACATTTTTCCCAATGGAGCCACTATATCATGGACCAATTGGTCCTGAATATAGTAAACCATTGATACAGAAAACCTTACAAGGACTCGTTTCTAGGACAAGTCTTCAGAACTACACCATACCAAAAGACAAGGTAAAAAGACAAGCATTTACTCTGGGAGTACAACAACTGCCACAAAAGAAAGCAGTAATACTGCTGATGAATCACCAAAGAGAAAGGAGTTTTTACTCAGTGCTGCTTCTGATACCAAAGGTGGAAGGGACTTTTCGTCAACTGTTAGATTTAAAAGCTCTAAACAAGTTCCATTTGGTAGAATCATTCAGAATGATCTCACTCCAATCAATCATTCCCTTGCTGTGCAAGGAATTTTTCCTGTTGACTCTAGATTTACTTGATGCATACTTTCACACATCCATACATAGGGAGAGTCTAGAATTCCTGAGGTTCGTACCTTTAGGGAGGTCTGACTTGTACAGTATGAACAGACCCACTGAAATGATGTGATTCTGCTACCACTGCGTTTTCCACATAGTTATGGATGTACAACTCTTGCCACATAATCCACTATCTTCTGCATAATTTCAACACAAATTAATTTTGTTTTTAGCTCAAAACAATAAAGTGTCACACATATTGCAACGTAGTGCCAGATCCTTTATAAATGATAACTGGTCACTTTTTAGTTGCTGAATGCTATATTTAAGTGTTTGACTACTAGTAAAGCTGTGAAATGTTTGACCAAAACAATACAATAAAAAATGCTGTCAATTACACAATTTATCATGCATATTTCAGATCTAATCATCAGGAATTTTCCCGCCTCCTGACTTGCATGGATAGTTCTGGTAGTCAGATACATAGATCTGTTGCACAATCACTTCCTTCCTGGACACTGCTTTCTCTCTTGTCAATCAATGGGCCTTAGCAGTTAAAGCTCAGGCCAAGATCTTGCTGGTGGTTTTTATGTCCTTATAACCAGGGGTCATTAAATTAATATTGTCTTGCATGCTACTTGTTGGCCCACATCTTGTTGGTGCTCTCAGAGGATGCTCTATTGGAGGATTATGGTTAACTCTGAGAAGGTAGAAAGTTCTACCTCTCTCTCATGAATCCTGGGACAGTGGCTACCGTTTTGGTTTTGGCTAAATGTTGCATTGGGTACTAAACCTATGGAGAGCTGCTGCCATTTTGGTGTGAGGAGAGAATTTGCACATTCACCTCACCCTTCTGAAAGTGAAAAAGAAAGGGTTTCTTACCTGTAATCCTAGTTCTCTCTCAGGGGACTCTCCATTGAAATCATAAGCACTGAATTTTCCCACCCATGTGTGGGGATCCCAGAGCACTCCTCTAAAATATATCTTCTTTAGTGTAGACCTTTATCTTACTTCAGGAAGGCCAAGACTAGAATCTGTTTTGTTAGAAACGTTGTGCAGACTATAATGAAGGCTATATTAGCCTATTACTTTAATTTATATTTTTTTAAAAAGGTGAAAATATCATTAAAAAGGAGCTTAATAATCGTTTCTTATTTTCTTATAAATATCCTCATAAACATTTATTAAAAGAAATGGAGAAGGAGGAATTTGGCAATGTAGACATATAGGCTGCAGTACTATAGATACAAAAATGACACCACCTTTAAGAGCTCACAACCCTCCAGTGTCCCATCATGCCTAGCAGGTGGCAGTTGCCTCAGTTATTTTTTACAGTGCAACTAATCAAAATAGAATGTGTTTTAATTATCTGTGTCTCTTCCACCGGGCAGGAGGGTGGGTTGCTTATGATTTTAATGGAGATTCCTCTAAGAGAGAACTAGGATTACAGGTAAGAAACCATTCCTTCTCCCTCAGGGGATCTCCATTGACAATCATAAGCACCGACTAGAATAGCAAGCCCATCCCTACCAACGGCTGTAAAAATAAAAGATGATCTATCTAAGTAGCTAAGCAAAGAGTTTCCTCAGGGAAGCTTGTACTACTTGAGCATCTGTTCTAGCATCTAAATCTAAGCAATAGTGCCTGGTAAAAGTGTGAATAGGCCTCCGTGTGGCTGCGTTTACAGATTTCTACAATAGGAGTATTCCTCATTAAAGCAGATTTTGCTGCTTTCCCTCTAGTAGAATGAGCCTTCGGTATACAAATCAGGGTTTTGTTAGATTTCTGATAGCACAATAGAATGCAAGAGACTATCCACCTGGATATAAATTGTTTAGATGTGGCTAGACCTGCACGTAAAGGGCCATAATTTAGAAACAGTTGTTTGGATTTATGAATATCTTCTGTTTTGTCTAGATAAAATGTTAACACCCGCCTCACATCTAAAGTGTGGAGAGATCGTTCTGCTGGAGTAGAAGGATTTGAAAAGAAAGTTGGAAGGGTAATGGTTTGATTAATGTGAAAATCCAAAATAACTTTGGGTAAGAATTTCGGATGAGTTGTCATAACTACTTTTTTGCCATGAAATAATGTGGATGGTTCATGGGAGCATAAACCTTGAACCTCACTAATCCTACATGCTGATGTGATGGCATCCATACATTTTCAAGGAAATAGGCTGTAATGAGGCTTTATGGATAGTCTCGAAAGGGGCTGCCATGAGGCGTGAAAGTAGGACATTCAATTCCCAAGGAGGAGGACAGTGTATTGGGGGAAAATACCTTCTTGATTCCTTCTAAAAAGTTGTTAATAACTGGGAATTTGAAAAAGAGAGGGTTGTGAAGGACATTTTCTGTAGGCAGCAATAGCTGCCAAATGGACTTTAATAGAAGAAAATCATAAGCCAGATGTAGCCAAATGAAGAAAGTATGGTAATAAAGCTTCTTCTTGGCACGTGGTTGGATTTATGTTCTTATCAGAGCACAAGATACAAAATATTTTCCATTTGAAAGAATAAGATGTTCGTGTACATGGATATTTTGCTTCTTCTAGAATGTTCATGCATTCTTGCGGTAAATTTAAAGGTCCGCATTGTACGAGTTCAGAAGCCATGCTGCTAAACTCAAAAAGGAAAGGCTGGAATGAAGCATCTGGCCTCCAAACTTCATGAGAAGGTCAGGTCTGCACGGCAGTCTCATGTGTGGTCGTTCTGACATGTGTATGAGATCTGTGAACCACCACTGTCAGGGCCACTCCAGAGCTATTAAAATCATTCTGGCCTTTAAGTAGGACAGTTTGATGATTACTGCTAGAATCAGGGGTATCGGTGCAAAAGCATAGAGAAATTTGCCAGACCAATTGACCCATAGGACATTCCCTAATGTCCCTGATTTGTAAAACCTTGAGGCAAAGTCTGGCATCTTTTGTTTTCAGTGGTTGTGAATAGATCTACATGAGGAAAACCCCAGGTGCAGAAGACGTCTTGAACAACGGAGTTATTTAGTACCCACTTGTGATTTTCTTGAAGAATCCTGCTTGGGAAGTCTGCTTGTGCACTCTGGACTCCCAGCAGATGGGTTGAAGTGTTCCTTAAGTTCCTGGCCAGCAATCAATGCAATATTGTTTGGGCTTCCAGTGATGAGGTTCTGGACTTTGTACCTCCTTCTTTGTTCAGATGGTACATTGTTGTTGTCTTGTCCATCTGAACAAGGAGGGATTCCGACTTGAAGGATGGCCGGAAGGACTTTTGGGCCAAAAGAACAACTCTTAGCTCCAGAAAGTTGATATGGTAAATCATTTCTTTTGTGGACCACATTCCTTGTATTTGAACGTGATCCATGTGGACTCCACAACCTGACAAAGAGGCATCAGTCACTATTGTTTGTGATGGAACCTCCTAATGAAAGGACATTCCTTGTAGGGGATTTTTCAACTGCCACCACCATTCAAGAGACTGTCTCGCTTTGAGGGAAAGGGTGATCTTGTCTTACTAATTGCCTGAGTATTGACTCCATTGATCTTCCAGACACTCTTGTAGTGGTCTGATGCGGAGACAGGCATTTGGCTTCAAAAATATGCAGGATGCCATTGAACCCAGAATAGATGACACTTGTCTCACTGGTGGATGGACGATTGTCATGAGAGATTGACATTTCAGACATATTGATAAAAGCCTCTCCTCCGAAAGATACATTTTGCCTTTATGGCCTCGATAGTTGGTCTTAGGTAATGAAGAGACTGAGCTGGTGATGAACCAATTTCTGGTGACTGATGTGTAGATCTAATCGACTGAGAGTAGAAACAGCAACTTGAAAATGTTGTTGGCTTTTTGGTGCATTGACGCCTTTATGAGCCAGTCATCTAGATAAGGATAGACGAATATTCTGAATTTCCTGAGATGTGTGGCGACCATTGCCGTGCACTTCAAGAAAGTTCTGGGGGCTGATTTGAGACAAAAGGTATTGGAAATGTTTGTGTCTTACTACAAACCTCAGGAATTTGTGGTGCTTTCTCGCTATCAGGATCTGAAAGTAAGCATCTTGAAGATCTATAGAACAGAGCCAGTCCCCTTGATGGATATGAGGATAAATTTGATGTGATGAGGATACATTTGATGTAATGCTAGCATTCTTAATTGTTCTCTCAGTATCCTTTTGTTTTCAACTTTCAGATCTAATATGGGTCTGAATTCATTCTTTGGACCCTTCTTTTTCACCACCCCAAAAAAAACGGGAAAAGGTTTTTACTGCATGCTTTTGCAGAAGAATGTTCACCTCTGGTTGCAGCTTCTCTATATGTTGATTGGATGATTTGGGTGGAATGTTTGGTGGAGGACTAGAAAACCTGAGACAGTAACCATTTTGAACAATATTCAGCACCCAAGCGTCTTTTGTGATAGAATTCCACTCTTTTAGGTATTTGGTAATACTTCTCGCTACATGAGTGGGTAACACTAGAGGGGGAAGCAGACGCTCATTGGTTGGAGCCTGCAGGTTTCCCTGCTTGAGCAATTTGGTGACTACCCCTTCCTTTTGGTTGACATCTATGAAGTTGCTGGAAACGCCTTTGTTGCTGTTGTTGGTGGTGGCCTTGACGTCACTGAGGGTGTTAAAACTCTGAGGGTAATAACAGTCTCATAAGGCCTGTAAGGATGTTTTCTTTGCTCCCTACTTTTTTTACAGACAACTGCTTTCATGGTTTCCATTTCTGTTTTCATGCGAGACATTTCTTCATCTATATGACTTCCAAATAATGTGGCTCCAGAGAAAGGGAAGTTGAGGATTCTCTGTTGAGCTTCTTGCTTCAGAGCTGTCAAAGCCAATAATATCTCCTGGGAGCTAATCTGTGGCAATAACTATGAGCTGCTAGCATGGAATAATAGACAGCGGCACTGATTATCTGGTTGGAGATCATCATGCCCTCATTCATGATTTCTGTGAAGTCTTCTCTGAAGCCCCTTGGGAGATCATCCACAGATTGTTGCAGGGAGTCTCATAAAAACCTTTCATATCTGCCGTGGACGGCTGAAGGGCTTACAGACTTCATGTGAGTAGCTGCTGTTCCACATACTTTGCACCCACCTGAGTCCAGTTTTCTGCTTTCTTTATCTTGTGGGACCGTCAATGAAAGGGTTAGTTGAATGGACTTTCCTTGCAGCTCAGACTACGATTGAATAGGGAGGAAGATCTGAACGGAGAAATAATGGGTCCTGCTCAGGAGGTTTGTACTTTTTCTGAAGTCTAGATGGAGCTGCTTTGGCTGGAGCTGGTGTGAGGAAAAGCTCCAGAGGCACGAGCAGTCTCTAGGAGGAACGTTGGTGAAGGGTTTCAAAAATTACCAACATTGATGCTTATGGGGCAGGCAACGAATGTTCAATTTGGTAGCTCCTCCTATGAGTACTTCCTGTGAGTGTTGATGACATCAGTTGGTGAGACTCTTGCCTGAGGAAAGTCAACCAAAGTTGGTGAATACCTTCTGGTGTCAGAAGACGTTGTTGAGCAACATCAACGTGTTCTGGATCATGACCTTCATCTGGATCTGGGTATGTGTCTGCATCTAGAGTCTAGACGAGTGTGGTGGCGGCGACGTCGTGAAGTTGTAATTGACCACGATGTGTGACGAGATCTAGATCTTGGCTGAGGAGTCTTAGATCTTTGTGGAGAACCTGGAGGCTGCACTGTGGAAGGAACTTCCAAAGGTGCCTCAGTTTGCAGTGGAGGTGAAGAACGCGGTGTAGGCGCTGAAGGAGCTGTTTGCTGTGATAGAGAAGGATGTGGAGAGTCTGGAATATCTTTCGGCAAAGAAGGTGAGTACGCCCTTGAGTATTCTGAGTCAGAGGGGGATGGCAACCTTCTTGCTCTAGCTTTTCTGACCCAGTCAGCAGATCTGGATTGTCTTGACGATGAATGATTTCTCAACGTCAAGTGTTTTTTATGTCTCAACACCGAATGGCTTCTAGACATCAAGTGCCTTCTATGTCTCGATGTCATTGAATCCCTCGACATTGACCGTCTGCATCTCAATGTCAACTGTCACCTTCTCTTTGACGTTGACCCAGTTCCTGATGGCGGGCATGTTGCCACTGTACCTTTTCTCAACGTCGATGTGCTCGACGTCCAACGGGAACAACGTTGTTTTTGTGGACCTTTCCCCTTTTCGTATCTCCCTTTCCTGGAGTTCTTAGAGGGTGGTGTAGGGCCCTGGTAGAGGATTGTCCCTCTCCTTGCTCACATGAAGTCCCACCTCCAGAAAGCAGCTCTTGATGTTTCTGCTCTCTTGCGTTCCATGTATGCAAATCTTCTCCCTGTCCTCCAGGGTACACCTGGAAAATGTCTTGCAGTGATTACAATTGTCAGCAATGTGACTGTCAGGAAGACAGAGAATACACAGATCATGAGGATCTGATTTTGCCTTTTTTCTACCACAGGCAGGACATTTGGCAAACAAAGATGGCATTTTATGTGCCTTAAAAAATAATTTTCCAGTCAGAAAAAGACAGAGAAATACTCTAGGCCAGTGGTTCTTAACCTGTAGTCCGAGGTCTCTTAGGGGTCCGCGACTCCTACTCAGGAGGTTCAGACTGTTTAGAAGATTAAAAATTATTAACAGATTAATAAAGTACATATACTTAACAGAGCAAAATTGAAAGTTTTAAAACACTCTGTAAATGGGAAGGAAATTGAAATTGGAAGCTAAAAATTAAATTGGTATACTTATCTTGATTATTTGGAGCAGCACAGGTAAAGCGAACGGAATTCAGTCTTGACCACTGATGGCCTCAATTGAAGCAGCACAGGTATGCGCCAACAAAAAGAGACCATGCATTAGGAGCAAAAAAAATGCAATTTGCTAGAATTCATTTATTTGGTCCTAGAGCTAGGCTACTCAAATCTGCCACGGGTCAACACTATAAAGCAAATATCTTAAGGTCAGGCTCGCAATGGAGTCCTGACAAAAGTATTAATAAAGAAATCTGAAGGTAAAAAGGAAATAAAAGGATTGCTTTATGTATACAGTGTATTTATAAGATAAGAATTGAATGTGTGATGATTCAGGGTACTTTTCAGACGTAAAAGAGTCTTTCCTGTATTGTAGTGAAGTCACATTCTAGGAACAGAATGCAGCACTAAGCATGATGTGGGACATGTACACTCCTTTGGGCGGTTCCATGATGTGATCGACAAAGTCTAAAAGTAAAACTGCTGATGCAGGCTGACCAAACAAGCCAATGTCAGAAAGGTCTGATGCAAAGACCATTCTCTGTATACAGGAACCAATAGGTCTTGCAGACAGCTGCAATGTCAAGCCAAACCTAAAAGGTGCACATCATATATTCTTTACCTGCTACAATAATGAATAATGCTCCTCTGAAGCAGTGCTCTGTTTGCATGAATATATATGTGGCTAACCATAAATACATAAATTCGTAAAATAATATTTTGCATAAACTGAAATTATATCTAATGAGATGTTGATATTGTCCTAGCCCTTTATCACTTTTCTGGAAAATTCTTCTTTACCTCTCTCGTTTACTTTCGCAAAAACATTACTTATCCATCCATTGGGTATGTATATATTTCAAGTGTTTTCATTCAACGAAAATAATTTTAAAGTGTGCAATCCACCAGAGCTTATGTGCTGTTTTAAAACAGCTGACTCGTAAAAATAAACTTGTTTAGGAATATAGTTATTTAAAGAAATTGTTTGTTTCTTTATTGCTTGATAAAGCAATATTTCCATTTGCTTGATTGAACATTTTACAAGTAGGGGAAGTGGAATTAGAAAATCTTTGAAAATGCTTGTGCAAAGCTTTTAAATCAGAAACATGCTTAGTATGTACAGCCAAGTCAACCAAGCTTTGGATTATGTATTGTTTCTATTATGTATCCATTTAAAATTCTCAATTCTATTTGATTAGGGCAACTGGGTGACCATTTTGTCCTCAGGTGCTCACCGATATGGCCTGTACAATCAAGGTCCCAAGAATTCATATATGTTTATTTGTACGGGAGATTGGTCCCTCTTCTTCTCCTCTTTTAATAAGATACTCAGATACAATGTTTTATATTAGTTTCCCAAGTTTGAACAGAAATCACACCAATACTGCGACCCTCATCATAATTCACAAAAGCATATGCTATAATTCTATATTTCAAAATTTCAAAAAAGTACTAGATATTTGTTGTACAGATAAATCCTCTTGGCGCTCCCTATAGCTTTTTAGCACTCAGGTGGTGTTTCTAAAACTTTACTGCGAATGGATATTGTGTGCAATCATTTAATGCTCTTAGCTGTATTTGTGATGTCGTTAGACGTGGTCTGCTGCTTCTCTTTGTATCTGATGGCTTGGCCTCCACCCTCCGTCTCATGGTCTCACTTAATGCTGCTGCTGTTGTCCATTTATAGCAAATACTGATCATTGTTGAGTCTGCCCATTTAGCGTTTGTCTTTCATCTCATGCTCTCAAATGCAGCTGGTGATATTGTCCTTCTATATCAAGTATTGGTTTTTAGGTCTCGCCTAGCGAACGCAGCACATGCGCTGCTCGCTTGGCGAGACTATTGTTGTCGGTTTTGCTAGCGAAGGGAGACAAACCATGTGCGCGCACGGACAGGCGATGTGCACGCGCATGGCGTCTCCTCTGCCTCACACGCTCCCACCGTTTTTTAGGTCTCGCCTTGCGACGCAGCGCAGCTGCTCGCTCGGCGAGATCTATTGTTGTCGCTTTTGCTACGGAAGGGAGCAGAAGACAGAATATGTGCAAGCGTACAGACATCAGATGTGCACGCGTACGCCAAACGCCGTCAGCCCTGGAAACAGCAGATGTGCGCGTGCTCCCTTGCTTTCGGTATTATTTGCTTGCTTCGCTCCTATTTGTCTTTTTTTATTTTCAGTACGCGCACAGACATCTCATGTGCACGCGTACGGCTAATTCCGTTAGCCAAGGAGACAGCAAATATGCGCGTTTTCCTCGCTCTCGTGCACTATTGCTAGTTATATTTCTGTGATAGTGCTGGTGTGGCTCGGGAAGTGTTAGTGTGTCTACTTCTCCCAAGCGTGACCCTGCACTGAAGCGTAGCTCAGCATTGGGGCACTTGTCATCATTTCCTTGTTTACTTTGCTCTCGCCCCCCTCCCTCCGTAGTATGTGTTGCCTTTCTAGTCCCCCCCCCCCTCCCGTTGTCCGTGTTGTGTTGCGGGGCTGCTCCTGCCGCTGCTGCAGCAGGAAGCGGACGGCAGGGAAACCATGGCTGATAACGGCAGCACCCGGTCAGGAGGAGGACGCTGCCTGGTCTCGGGCATCAGCGAGATCACCCAGCTGAACATCAGAGGCACCAGGTAAGAACCAGCGGTGATTTGTCCGAGACGTGGCAGGCCGTCAGGGTTGCTGCTGCAGCCAAGAGGAGGCTGCAGGAGCCCGGCTCTCTAGCTGGAAAGAACTCTGGAATGCCGCTGCACCTAGGCTGAGGCAAAGAAGGCACTGAAGGGGTAACGTGAGGGCGCCCTGCCCTGTCAACTGCTCATAAACACTGAGCAGCTGAATTGCCAACGGGATGAATATACCGCTTATTGATTTAACCACAAGGCTGGCCACCTCCGGGCGACATGGACCAGAGCCAGGGAGTATCTCCAAATCAGCGTACTGCTTCATACAACGTGGCTGACGCTGGCATGGCCTCCAGACGTCCACCAGCACCCCCTCGGGATCAGAGCTCATCCATTATTTAGTCTTGTTTACAACTAGTGAACAAAACATGGACGTGGGGTTTAATTGGGATGCTGACATCTGACAGAAGTAACGGGCAGGTGACAACACTGAGCCGGCTCTCAAAGAGCTGCTGTGCGCCCATGGGGCAGCTGGCAGCTCTCCAGGTTTGGCATGAAGCTCCTCATTTAGGCACACACTTACCTTTAGCCTCCCCACTACTATTCAGATGTCATCGGAGCAAAATGGATGTCCGCTGTATTGTAGCTTTTGTATGGCTTATGTGGGGCACTGAAGCACTTATCCACATGGGTACCAAGCCATAACGCGTAGGGTGTGTAGTTGGGAGGGTGGTGTTTTTATTTTGAGCCTACATGGGAAGTGTTTTTATGTCATATATGAGGACCACTGAGGTGCGGGTATCATGTTTTGGGAAGCAACGCCTAATGATGTGTTTGTTGGCTGAGGGTATGTGGGAGCTAGTTGTGCAAATTTACGTTTATAATAAAGACTAACCAGCTTAGCCACAGGGGTTCCCATACAGTTGTTCCCGTACACGAAAAAGGGGGTTAATTAGCGAAGGCCCTATAATCCAGACAGCGCCCTGCAGATATGCTGTTCAATGAGTAAAAGGATACCAAAACAGCAAGAATGGGAATTGGTGATAAACAATAGCCATGCACCGTTTTATTTTATTTCTCTATTTTTTAAAGGCAGGAAACTGTCTACTGCTAATCAAATACACCCCATAAAGGGGGTATGATATGGAAGAGCAATCAAGGCTGGCAAATTGAGAAGAAAGCTGTCAATTAACAAACACCACCATACACACCATAGCCACCGCTTTTCCACCAAAAATTTTATATATCAAAACTTCTTTTGACGTTTTCCTTCCTAATATATTGGTATTGAACAAATGTATTAAGCATTAGGCCATCAGTACCTTTGCATACATAGAGACTCACTAACAAAAAGCAAATTTGGAGTCTAAAGTAAAGACTGTTTGTTCGAACTTGAGTTTGGGAAACAGGAGAACATACGTAGCAAGAATATGGCCAGTTCAGATTTAGAGGTTTTTCGTTTCTCCTCAAATACCACTTATCTGGAGTTCTTGATATTCGAGGACAAGTAAAGAAAACAGAAACAGAGCTAAAGGAGGACAAATTAATGGCACAGTCATTCAGCCACACTAGAGAGGGTGCAAACTGGCACGCTAAATCAGCACTGTTGTGTCAGCAATATGGCATGTTGTGATTGGTTACAACAAGGTGATGTGGCTCCACAGTATTCTTAAGTGGCTAACCTAATCTCCATATCCACATAAGCAACTTCATAACTGATGTGAAAAGTTGGGGGTCTCTTGCTCATATTCAGAAAACCTGGACGTTTCCTTCTTCAACAACCTATTACAATGTATTTAGAACAGTGTTTTCAGTCTGCTACAGTAATCATGTTTACATATTTCAGAGTTTTGCTCCCGATTGCATCAGGAAGTTTTCTAGTTGATGCGCTAGGCATGCTGTTAATCAGTAAATTCCTTGTATCGTTTACTAGGGGACAAATGCCCATCTCTCTGATTGGGAGCAATAGATGACTTTGGACTAAAAAGGTGTCTTTCAGGCCTGCCTTGTGCCAAGTGTCCAGGTAGAAAAAGCAACCTCTGGCCCTATTCTTAGCTCTGCATATGGTGACAACCTCAGGAGGCGAAGGGTAGCTTATTTACTGAATTTCCATCTTCCTTCAGTTTGACTGCCCTGTTGCAGTGTCTCTGTTGCTTGGTTGTGGCAACTGAGATTGAATGCAGCTCCTCACTCGCAAACTTGGTACTGCACAACTGCTGCTGGACAGAAGCCAGACACCACCAACTGACCAGAGATGTGCTAACTACTTCTCTCCTTCTCGCTCCTTCTTTACTAATAGCTATGTGTCCCCACCATTGGGATCTCCACAGGTGTCCTTGGCCATGGTTGCAGGAGCGAGTGAAAACAGATAAAAGTGGAATGCTGAGAAAAGCACAAGCTGGTAAATGGTACATCTGCTTGTGTCTCAGGGGCCTGTGGCAAGCCTTACTACTGGCTTGTGTGTTCATCACCTTCTAAAGTATCCCTCTCGCCAAGTCAAAAGACAGTGAATGTCCTTCCTCTTTGTTTCCTAAAATTTCATTCATGGGCGTTGCAAATTACCTATGTGTTCAGTTTTTAAAATCTAAACTCCATGATTTGGGCTTTAAGTGTAGGCATGTTACTTTGCCTTGTTCCTAATTAATATTTCTTATGGTAAATTTCGAAGTTTGCTTATGCTACATATATGAATGAATGTACGGGCATTTATAAACCACTCTGTTACTCCACGCAGTGTCCTGGCGCTCTGCAGGCCTAATCGGTTTAGACTTGGTTAAACAACGTCTTCAATCTTCAACCCCTTTAATCAGTCCAATGTCTTTCCCTGTGAGATCGTATACTTCTGGGTTCGCAGTTTCCTCAAGTCAGTGGGTAATTCTTCAATATAACTTTGTAATGTGTAAAAGCTTCCATCTTGATTTCCCTGCAACCTTTATCAGCAACCTGACAGAATTATACCAACCAGTTACAAAGATCATTCATTAGTCAAATCTTTTGTTTAAGCATGACTTTTGGGCAAGAAACATAATTCTCCTAGCTTATGCTCTCTCTCACAGAGAGTTTACCTACATTATATAACTAAAAGGTGTAATAAATTAGGGTCACCTTTTAAGACTAGCAAGGTAACCTGCTTGGGGCCTACATGGTACACAGGTTTACTGGGCGACAGTCGTGGTGCTTGAGGACTTTTACTACTGTGGTTCTGGGGCATGACGTATTATGGTACGGCAAACCCTTTAGCACTTGACCTTTAGGGTAGTGAGGCAAGCAGTCCAAGGCTTTTCAGTGAGGTAGTGTGGTGTGTAGAGACTCTGAGCTCAACAGTTACCAAATAGAATGCAAAAATGATTCTCTTCTTCAGTGCTTATCTTTTATACAAGAGACGGCCATTGTTATACCAAAACGAAATTACCACACAAGGACTATACCTCTGGGAACAGTGTTATGTAGCAGGTTGGATAGGCAACAGCGTATCAGGCTTAGAATAATCTTAAAGCTGCAGGCACGTTGTGACTAGCATTGGCAGAGATATGTGTCAGTGGCCGAGCCCTGTATCTGAAAGGTGGTACTGAGTGAAGTGCAATTGCTTTAGTCTGTGACAGCTCAGGAGCGAAGTGAGGAAGGTTCAGTCCCCTTTTATAGTCATGTTGGTGACTGGGAATGTTGATTCTACTGTTGGGTCTGGAACCGGTCCCAAGTGGGTCCCTCTCTTGGGGGCTTCTTTACAAGCCCCTTGCGCCGCCGGTGCGTCACTTTTTATATGGGGAAAAAGTGACATATACGCGGTGCAAGGGGCTTGTAAATAAGCCCCTTAGTGTGTTTCTCATCTGTAAAGCAGACGTCTTTGTTTCAGGCTATGGTTTTCAGAACAGGTAGCACCAGCACAGCATCACTCAGCACCTCCTCAGAACCAGCGCAGCACCACCTCAACATCAACGCAGCACCATCTCAGCATCAGCACAGCACCACCTCCGCATCAGTACACCACCACCAGTGCAGCCCCACCTCCGCACCAGAGCAGCCCCACCTCAGCAGCAACTCAACATCAATGCAGCACCACTTGAGCATCAGCACCAACTCAGCATCACTCAGCACCACCTTAGCACCAGCTCAGCACCACTTATGCAGCAGCTCAGCACAGTCTGAGCACCAGCATAGCACCACCACCTTAGCAAGACTCAGCAACACCACATCACTCAGCACAGCACCACCACAGCGCCACCTCAGCATAGCACCATCTCAGCATCACCACCAGTTCCGCATCAGCACAGCACCACCTCCTCAACAGTGCACCATCACCAGCGCAGCACCAACTCAGCTTCAGCACAGCACCACCTCAGCATCAGCACAGCATCACCTCAGCACCTGCACAGCACTAACTCAGCGTCACTCACCACCACTTGAGCACTAGTACAGCTCAACCTAAGCACCACCAAAGCATCACTCAGCACCACCTCAGTATCTCTCATTACCATCTGAGCACCACCTCGGTCTAGAGTTCATTCACCACTTTGTGCACAAACTACCATTCTCTCTCTATCTTCCTTTCTATCCATTCTGTGCACCTCTCACCCCTATCTATTCGCCATGTCACATAATTCCACTACACAAGCACACTACACCCCACACAATTCCACAACTAACAATTCCAATTCAACCCACATAATTCCACTACAAACCACATACATCCACTCCAACTAATCACATAAATAAAAGACATTGTTATTTACAATGCCAATAGCTCTAAGTCTTGCAAATGCAAGACCTATTGCATTGCAAATGCTTGTTGTTGTATCTGATGGTTTAGCAATTATCTTTCGTTTCTTGATGTCGATTGCAGCTTGTGATGTCGTCCTTATATTTCGTCTACGATGCTTTGGAGGAGGAGATTGAGCGTAACAAAAATCACCCGGGTAATGCTCCTGTCTACTTCCCTGTAGAATTGCATCGCAAAGCAGCGCTGGAGCGTGACCTGGAATACTTCTATGGGCCACAGTGGAAGCAAGAGATCCCCTGCCCCAAAGCCACCAGGAAGTATGTGAACAGGCTCCATCATGTAGGCCAGCACGAGCCTGAACTTCTGGTAGCCCATGCCTACACCCGCTACTTGGGGGACTTGTCCGGGGGGCAGGTGCTCAAAAAGATTCCTCAGAAAGCCCTGAGGCTGCCTACTTCCGGCGAGGGATTGGCCTTCTTCACATTTGATGGAGTGTCGAGCACCACAAAGTTCAAGCAATTGTATCGTGCTCGCATGGATGCCATTGAAATGGATGACAGCACCAAGAGAAGGGTGCTGGATGAAGTGAAGAAGGCATTCCTGCTTAATGTGGAGGTGAGTGAAGAGTATGGCTGAGTATTATGTGATGGGGAGTGGTAAACGTGGGCCATCTTCCTTGACTAGCGGAGCGCTGCCATTACTACACCTTCAATGGCCAACATTTACTGACCTCAAGCTGAGATCTCCCAGCATTATAGGATCCTTGGCTAGCAGTTGACTCACACCAAGCTGGCCCTCCTAGCACTACAGCCTCAGTAGCCGCTACTCACTGACACCACACTGAGTACTACACCTCATGTGCACCTATTCATTGACACCAAGCTAAGTACGACAGCCTCAGGGGCCCACACTCGCTGACACCGAGCTCAGCTCTCCCGATATTACTGCCTCATGGGCCCCCTACACTCAATGACACCAAGATGAATCAATGCCAGTATTACAGCCCCCAATGGGCGATACTGACTGACTCCTAGATGAGATCTCCCAGTACTACACCTCCACGGATCCAAACTCACTGATACCAAGCTTATCTCTTCCATTAATACAGCTTCTGGGTCCCCACTCTCGCGGACACCTGTCTGAGCTCTCTCAGTACTACACTCTCAGGCGGTCATGCTCACTATCACCTACCTGACCTCTCGTGGTACTGCTATGAGCCCTCCTCACTGACAGCACACTTCAACTTCATGACCTCACATTCATTGGTAAAGTTCAGAGCTCTGTAGACTTTCCCTGCCCCTAATCGTGGAACCCTCTTCTGATCATACATTGACATTTTACTAAGGGATACGTTTGGTGGAGGGGACCCTCCACCGTCTCTGGCCCCCAGTTTTACTCCCTCGTTTCCCTCCTCGCTTCCAGGTCTTCGAAGAGCTCCAGGAGATGGTTTCTGACTCGACAAAGAAAAATGTCTGTCTCATCCAGGAAGAGCCCGAACTGCACAAGAGAATTCCCTCTGGCATCTCTAACGGTAAGGCCCTTACAGCAGACCTCTAGCTAACGGGTAGATACACACACAAACAGGGCAGCCTTAGCCTACATAGGTAGCTGGATGTGTCAATTAACGCCTTCCATGCAGCTGAAGGAAGGGCGCCCATCAACCACAAGAGAGCTCCTTGGACATATATAGACTACGTGAACACAACGGAGTAGCCAGAAAAATAAAATACCCCCCACTTTGAGAAACGTGGAACGAAATGTCCTAGCAAAGTGAGCGATCCCGACCCTTTCTATTAAAGAGATAGTGGACATTGTTGCCCAGACAAAAAACCTTCAGAATGAGGTATTTTACAGCATGATTTGAAAAGAATGTGGCCAAAACTGCAAATTTGCCAACGTCAACTTCTTTCTTTCTTTCTTTGATTTATTCTTTCCTTTTTCCCTCCATATTTCTTTCCTACTTTCTATTTATTTATTTCCTCCCTTTTCATTATCCTCTCATTCTGTATTTCCATTTTTTTTTTGTTTTGTCCATTCTTCTTTCAGGTGTATTTTGAGCTCTCTGTCCCTCTTTTTATTCATGTTTAATGTTTCTACCTGTTTTACATCTTTACTTTCCTTAGTCCCATTCTAACATTCTTGTTTTATTATCTCCTGTACTTCCTTTGCCTCTTCTCTCATCCCTCCTTCTTCTTGAATTCCTTCCATTTGCTAAATATTTATTTTCTTTCCTTCCACTGACCTTCCAGCTGTCTCTCATTTCTTCTCTCCAATGTTTTATTCTATTTTCAGCTTTACTTTCTTTCTCTCTTCCCATTTTTTTATTTCTTTGTTTCTTCCTGCCACCCCTTTTTCTAAGTTTAATTCTTTTTTTCCCGCTCCCATTCTTTTTCTCTCCTTTCCATTCTTCTTTTGAGCCTATGTTCCATCCTACTTTCTGTTTAACTTTTCTTCTCTCAGGACTTATTTGAAATTTTCTTACCCTCCTTCAAGCTATTTAGTTACCTCTAAATTATTTTTTCTGCTATATTCAAAACATTTCTCTTCCATTCTGTCACCATTTTTAACTTTTTTGAATTCTTCCACCCTTTCCTCATCCCACAGTTGTACGAATGTAATTTATCAGTCTTTTCTTCTGCTTTGCAATGACCTGCAAGCCAGAGATGAAAGTTAAGAAAGGACATAAAACAATTGAATTCATTGCAGGCACCCCGCTTAAGCTGGCAGAGTGGGGGCTTCGCTAAGCCCTTGCGTGAACACGCTGGCAACTGAGCACTCACTAACAAAACTGCTCGGAGGGAGAAATGTTTAAAGCTTGTGTGAGTAGACAGAAACAAATAAAGTAGCTGCTCAGAAGAAGTTATTTTTAAATGTGACCTACCATTGGTGTCGAAAAACAAATACAAGCAGATAAGCTTACGTTTCCAGATATGCAGGTCTGCACACGTGCAAGATCTGGAGCAGGAGGGATCCAGCGTAGGTCTAGGAGCAGTGGCGGCTGGCAGGGGATGGGGGTGGTGAGGCGAGGGATGGGGAAGCAGACAAAAAAAATCCACTTACCTCTTGCTGCCGGCCGGCCCTCCCCTTCGGTCCCTTCAGCCGCCTTCTCCTCTGCTTCCGTAGCGAAGGAAGCAGGAAGCACAAAGGCTCCCTCCCCTAAGCCAATCACAACGCTGCAATGCAGCGTTGTGATTGGTCTGAGCTCCATGGTTCGGCGCTCAGACAGGGACTGTGAGGCTTTGCATGTTCTTCACCAGGCTGTGCAAAGCAAGCCTGGTGGGAAGAAGCAAAGTGCGCAGGGCTGGCCAAGCAGTCAAGCGCACTTGGAGTGGGCAAACCACTCCTCCCCAGTAACCCTAGCCCCGCCCTGCCACTGTCTAGGATTCATGCCAGATTATCAGGCTAAACATGGACTATGTAATTGTATCCCATTTAATAACTTCATTGTTGATAAATATGTCTTAGATGCTATCATACAAATCTGCCAAAATTCGGCCTTCCTGAGCCCCCTGCCCTCCAGATTGTGTTCTCTCAGCTGTTGAGCAGTTCCAATACAGTCTATCGAAGGACTGCACACTGCCCATTTTGGCTCTCCCTGTTCTTGCTTGTCGTCGTAGTAGTGCTAGTGCTAAATGTCTGTGGGAGGAAAATGCTTATGATTAGCCTTCAAGTGAGTTACAGAATATCTAGAACGTTAGTTTCCAGTAAACAGATATTTCTTACTCTGGATTATTTGTGTAGTACTTTTACTTCATCCTAAAATGGCCTGAAAGTGTAGAGAAGATGGAGAGACGGTGTCGGACTGGGAAAGAAAATAGTTCAGGACACCAACATAAAAGTGACCCCATTAGTAAATTAGATAGTTAACAGGTATTGGCAAAGCCAATAGGTCTCGGCAATTGGAGAGCTATTGCCTTTGGCAAGGTCAATGGAATTTATCCATAGAGTATTTAATTGGTTAAACCATCTGTTATGTGCTCCACATTGCGACCATGAATGTTGAATCAAGGTCAGTGCAAAACACAAATTATGAGAAAATAAATCAATTGGGCAATTAGAACTAAAGGTTTTGACATCCATTTTTGAGGACGCTAAACCTCATCAGTAAAAAGAAATTCTTTTGTCGGTGCTGTTTAGTATGGCAAAAGAAAAGGCATGATAATGAAGCTGCTGTTGGCTTAGCATCATTCTGTAGGCCCATGAATGCACCATTCTGTGTGTGCGTGTGCATATAGAATGACAGAGGCACCTTTTTTTTTTAGTGACCGAACTAAGACGGTGGGTGCCACTTATAACAAACATGTTCCCAGTAACAACAACTTGCTAGAAAAAAGGGGTGCTCAATTTGTCATGCTCTCACACACCCACGTAATAAAAATAAAACAAAGTTGGTCTAAAGATTAATGTCCTTTTTATGCAACACTGAAACTTGGGGCATAAAATTTTGAAGGCTATATGAATGAAAATGTTCAAAAAGGGACACGCTAAAATTGCATCTTTTCTTTAACAAAGAAGACAGCCTGAGTTGGGCTGGTTGTTTAATGGGCTTCCGGAGAAGTAGTAGTTGAATGCCAAATCACAAGGCGGTGTTGAACTTGCAGTGCTTCGGCAAATAGAAGTCGTTAATTTGCCATGTTTTTGGTGGACTCTATACCCTTTCAGTTAAATAGGAGAAAACGCACTTTTCGAAATAGGCCTTTGTCGTTACCCTCTCAAATTGATCATTTTAAACTATGCATTCCACTTGTTAAAACAAACCAGTCACTCGTTTTAAACAACACAGCCAACTGCATGTCATAACAATATGAAATAGCAATTAAGACATACTCTGTTAGTCTGACTCACTGGAAAAAATAAGACACAAAAGAATAACATATTAAAATTAACTCTTATACCATGGCACATCCGATGTGCGGGCTGCATGTGAAATATCAATGCGCCATGTTCGTTATGTAAAAAAAAAAAACTATGTCAAAAGGAGGATTTTGCCTCCATGCGAGCCTCAACAGACAATGAAAGGAAACGCCATTTTCCTAAAATTGAAATATAAATGTTGCTTGAAGCGGGAATAATTAATAATGTTCTACAGACCCTACATGTACGGAATATTATTAGCAAGACTATATATTTTGAGGCAGATGCCGGAGCTTATCAAACTTACCTGCACATGCACTAGATAAAATGAGCTGCGGAAGTGGAAAAATAAAGCTGAGGGTAAAACTAGATGGTGGGATCTAAAAGAGCAGGGGGAGGGTGGGGGCAAGAGGCATGTGGCATTGTTGTAGAAACGAAACGCCTACCGCAAAACATTACCCCCACATAGGACCTACTCATCCCAGTCCTTACTATAGTGAGGCGATCCGCCTCCCGACAGGCCATTTAAAATGCTAGTCTTTCTTTTATTATTACTATTTAGGGGAGGGGGACACAGGACTGGGACAAGGAGGACCTTAATCAAGGTAATGAAGATTACCGGTAAGTAACAACACATTACCCCCTAATAGGACCTCCTCATCCCAATCCTTACAATAGTGAGGATCTCACAAACCAAAACACCAAGAAAAAGCATGGCACCAAGGATCCATGCTGAATACAAAGTTTAATCAAAACAAAGTTTAAGACAAAGCTTCGTTCAGAACACCAACAGCAAAATTGTCCACAGAGACATGCAATACATCAAGGCAATATTGTTTGATAAAAGTATGATGCGACTGCCAGGTAGCCACCCTGCAAATCTCCGGTATAGAGACACCAGCCGCCTCAGCCAAGGAGGTGCGCACAGACCGAGTGGAGTGCCCCTGGACCGAGTCGGAGGAGCCAGACCCACCGACTTATAGGACTGGCAAACTGCCAAGCGCACCCACCAACTGATGGTGGATGTAGACACCTTCTTACCCTTAGCTACTCCTCCATAGGACACAAACAGAGCAGAGAAAACACGAAAGACGAAAGCCCGCTGGCTCAGAGCCAATAGCTGAAAAATAAAACAATATTTTATTATCATTTTATTTTTCAGCTGCTGGCTGAGCCAGCGTGTGTAGGGAGGGGCGGGACAGGGCCATGGCAGATGGGGCGGAGTGATGTGCACTGCTAAGTGCGCATGTCGGTTTGGCCATCGGTCTTAGGCCGGCCAAACAGACATGCACAGCTAGGTTTCTCCAACCCAGCTGTATTGCACAGCCGGGTTGGAGAAACAGCACAGACTCCCTGTGCCTGAGCGAGTGTTAAACCAGCCTGCTCAGGCCAATCCCTGCGCTGCTGTCATGCTTAATAATATGATTATCAAAAACAATGGCTCCTGTGGACTAATGGCAAGAAAATCTCAATAAAATAACGCACTATGGCAATGTAATGGGTTATTGTGATGTCAAAAAGAAGGAGTCGAACACACCTTAGATTAGTATTTCATTCATAATTCTTGTTTATATAGTTCTTTGAAGCAAAATTACATTCATGACATTTAACACTCAATTGTTTGTAGTGAGTGGTGTCCCAGTGAAAAAGGAACCTAAACAAATAAACCTAAATAATTTGTGACATATTCATGACATATATACAAGGTTTCTATATTTCATGAAAGCGACCATTGAAAGATATATATTATATAAAACACGCTTTTATACAATGATAAGTGCTGGCTTGTAATGATTCGCTTTGAAAAAACTGTCGACGGCGTTTCGACCCTGTGTGCAATGTAGGGTCTCTTCAGGACCTAAGATAGTAGGGACACCTGAAGGAAGGGTTTGCGCAGCCTCGTGTGGAATTTGTGGCACCGTGAGTAAAGTGAAAAGGAAGGATACTCACATGGGACCCGGCCGGGCACCCATGTGAGGGTAGCTGTCGGCTGGCAAAATTCGGTTAGCACAATAGGAGGATTCCGCAGGTATGGAATAGAAGGGCACGGTGAGTGTGCAGATCAAGCACGAGCCGATAGGGTTTTTAAGTAGAAGTAGCAGGCTTCTTCCATGTGTTATGGCTCTTGATAATTATTTAAGACGGCTATGCGCCTCTTTGTGTCGCCAGTTGATAAGTAATGGGGGTTCAAGAATCAGTATGTTCGTGCCTGCATCAAGGATATCTGTGGAGCAGAACAGCATCTGTCTGTCTGCCTTGGTTCAATAGCCGTCTTAAATAATTATCAAGAGCCATAACACATGGAAGAAGCCTGCTACTTCTACTTAAAAACCCTATCGGCTCGTGCTTCATCTGCACACTCACCGTGCCCTTCTATTCCATACATGCGGAATCCTCCTATTGTGCTAACCGAATTTTGCCAGCCGACAGCTACCCTCACATGGGTGCCCGGCCGGGTCCCATGTGAGTATCCTTCCTTTTCACTTTACTCACGGTGCCACAAATTCCACACGAGGCTGCGTAAACCCTTCCTTCAGGTGTCCCTACTATCTTAGGTCCTGAAGAGACCCTACATTGCACACAGGGTCGAAACGTCGTCGACAGTTTTTTCAAAGCGAATCATTACAAGCCAGCACTTATCATTGTATAAAAGCGTGTTTTATATAATATATATCTTTCAATGGTCGCTTTCATGAAATATAGGAAACCTTGTATATATGTCACGAATATGTCACAAATTATTTAGGTTTATTTGTTTAGGTTCCTTTTTTCACTGGGACACCACTCACTACAATCAATTGATTGTTAAATGTCATGAATGTAATTTTGCTTCAAAGAACTGTATAAACAAGAATTATGAATGAAATACTAATCTAAGGTGTGTTCGACTCCTTCTCTTTTTGACATCACAATAACCCATTACATTGCCATAGTGCGTTATTTTATTGAGATTTTCTTGCCATTAGTCCACAGGAGCCATTGTTTTTGATAATCATTTCAGTACCCTGGTTCCAAGTGAGTAGGGTTCCCTTGTTGTTTTTCTCGATGCTTAATAATATAGCATGAGAGCAGCGCGAGGATTCAATGGGGAGTCTTTGATGCTGTCTCAGGGAGACTGCTGGGAGCAGGAAGCACAGGAGCACCAAGGCATGAGGAGGCCGGCAGCATCAGGTGAGCTTTATTTATTTATTATTAACCCCCCCCGCGCTCCTCCCACGTCCCCTCCACCCACACCACCACTTTTTATTTGTGTGGGCCACCACTGCAACGACTAAGAGTGACACTTTCTCTGGAGCGAAATTAACCAATGAAAATGAGGGAAACATATAAATATCAGAAGTTACACCTGTTTGAGCAACAAGAAACTCTAAGAAGATCTTAAAACTGCTGCAAAACACCAGAAATGGAAGGGCACTTGGATGTGAGAGAGGCCCCGGAACGGAGCCTGAGCCTGCCTCACTGACGCTCAACTCAACTTTGTGCAGACAGTGACTGCATTGCAGAGCTTAGCTCAGGTGCTATAACTTTACTTGCAGGCCATAGCTGCCAAGTTTTCAGATTGCTTATGTGTGACATTTACATGGTTTCCGTACACTTACAAGTGACATTCAACTGTCAAATGTGTGACCCTTTGAGTGATACTTTCTTGTGAGTAAAACCAAGCAAAGAGTGCATGGAAAGAGATACATACCAGAAATTGTACACTTTTGAGCAATGAGAAGCTCTAAAAATATCTTTACTGCTGCAAAACCCCTGAAATGGATTACCATACAGTGCAACTTCTCTTGTATACTGTGTGTAATACAATTTTAAAACAATAACATGCATTTTCACAGTGGTTTTAGTTACAGGCTAGGACGTCATAGCACTGTAATACAGAAGACACTATTCCCCCGTGCCAGGACTCTAATCCCTCTAATTACACACAATAAATCTGCAATGATTGCATTAACCAACTGAGATTTTATAATGTAAAAGAGAGCATTTCCCCTATTCTTTCCTTGTTTCTGTTCCATTGTGAGACCTAGGCTGCATTGGCTGCTCAAGCTGTCAGAGTTAAAGCCCATTATGACCTCTGCAAATAGCACCAGATATTTATTTGAAGAGTGGCTATAGTGCAGGGCACCAGAGAACATGGGATACTGACAGCTTGGGTTTTACTTCTGAAAGGAGTTGGGATTTGACACACACCATTCATCTCAAATTATTTCATGTGATTCATTCCTTCTTTGTGGATGGAACAAGTTAACCTAAATCCATGACTTTTTTGTGCATTTCAAATGTCTGAAATATAAATTAAGAAAAATATGCCTCACTTTGATGTAAACTAATTGGAATTACGGTCTACTATTGTTAAAACATATGCCTGCAGCGGTCAGAGCGAACTGGAGTGCACAGTCAGAGAGACTTAGTGAGTGACTTCCCCAGGCTGCCAGTTCACAAGGGCATGGGGCAGTGTGTCTGCTCAGCAGAGCGCTTCATTTGTGATGGTCTCAGTGGTGCTTGTGCTGCCCTGCTGGCATGGAGCTGTAGGCACTCTCAGAGGGAGCGGCTCAGGGCCGCTGCAAGTCCACCAGCATTAGAGTCTGCTGGCTGCAGACATGAAGTCATCAGAGTTGTCACTCTGTGGTCTCTGGCAGGCAGCAGCATACCAGCTCCTATCTTGACTTGACCCCGGGCTCGAGCAATTTAAGAGACAGTGCATTCACTGCTGCTGCATGCTGCAACGGTTATGGTGTCATTAGTGTCAGATGGACAGACACTTGAGGGAAAAGACGCCGCTCTGGCTGTCACCAAAAAAGAAAACAAAACTTGAGGTGCTGGAGTGTCTGCCTCAGAGCAATTCTATATAACCCTGTAGCGTGGTCACGGGGCAGGTGTGCCTTGATGGAAAATATCGACAGGGAAGGCGCTGCCCCATAGATCCACGTGGGCCTGGCACTGTCTGCAAGTGACAGCAATTCTGTTATCACCAACTGAGGAGCAGTCAGTGCCAGGCACACCGATATTTACCAACAGTAACCGGCTGCATATTTAAAAGTGTGATTTCAGATGTGTGGTGCCTGAGCCTTTCTATCATCATCAATCTTAATTGTTGTGTGACAATTGGTGTCAGGAAAAAAAATATGATACTCAGCGCGCGCTATTAAAAGGCACATTTTATTAGAAAATCAGACAATTCCTCACCCCACCAGGCACTTACTCTTTGCAAAGCAGGCGAGCACGACAATTCCGTACGGGCCGCTCGTGTCCGTAACGAGGGCAGGATTCTTCTGCAGCAATGCCGGGCATTCAGGGCGACTCAGCTGCACAGACAAGACTGTGGTGTGCTCTGGTGGTGCCTGGGTTAAGATACCACTCTCCGACCGGCGGCCGCCACGCGGTCGGTAGTTCAGTCTCAGCTGATCGCCGGTCCAGTGACGACGGGTCGGGTCCAGCCGCCCGGAATGATCATTATTTAGAAAGATTTACCCGAGCAGCGAAGAGCTGCCTGCGGTGCATTGCCAGCAGCCAAACTGATTTGCCACTCGCTCAGCTTGCACCGCGATAAGCAGGACGTCCCGCCTATTAAAGAGTGTGTCTGACAAACTTGTCCTGACCTTACCCTCACTGACTGTCTCGGTACTAGCCACTGGGCGCACTGACTCCTGACGTCAGTCATAGTGTCTCGGGTGATGAATCCTGTAAAGTTACATTGTTACAGAGCAGCTAGAGCTGCCGCAAGCAAATGAGCCAGCTCAAGCCTTCCTGGAGCAGCGCGCACCACGCGCTGCCATTTCAGGCTTTCAGTAATGGTGCATTAGCAGTGCTCCGCTTGACAGCTGAGGCGCTATAATGTGTGACTTTGCATTTCAGTGTGGTGATGCGGACCACCACACTGAAATGCGTTATTCTAACGCCTGATGCGTGGTACTTGGCAGAACTGGGAGCCATCTGTGCACAAGCGCCCCACAAGGAAAATAAGCAGCGAAGCAGCGATAAGGGAGGGCGTGGGGGCACCGAACATGCACCTGCTGTTACCGCAAACCATTTCCTTTTATTATTGTTAAACTGAGAAAGCAACAAACGGCCCGGCAAGGTGCACAGAGCAGGGGACTGTGCACTAGGCAGGAGTCACACAACAGCGCCTCTCCTCAGCGAAGGCCGGAAAACAGTCGCTTTCACCAGAACACTTCAATACAATTGTTCACGTTACAGCAACCTGGGAGTGTGCACGTGCCTCAAGCAGGAGACGCCTGTGCGCGAGAGCCCCACGAGGAAAACAAGCACCAAAGCAGCAGTGATGGAGGGGGTGGGGACATGGAACAGGTGCCTTCTGAAAACAGCATGTGTCATTTGATCTCGGTCTTTGAATGCTGCGCAAATGTGGAAATAAGAACACCATTTACAGGCCTGTTTAGAGAAATGGAGCGGAGCTCATAGCCAGTGAAAACAGGACTAACCGTGTGAATCGTTTTTCAACAAAGAAAAAAGTAGTACAGATGCTAAAATAGTGAACAGTGGATTGATATAGTACTTGGTCTCTGCTCTCGAGGAGTGCAAAACACAGGAAGAGGCATGACAAATGCATGTCATGGACAAATGATGAGAAAGAATAGGAGAGCGATGCCGGAGCCAGCAAATCGGAAGCCTATGGGCCGGTTCAAGCCCACAAAGTATATACAACATGTCTCGACGAGACAGCGCATGCGTTGTCTAGAGCCGAGACCCATAAATGTGGCCCATGTATGTAAACTGGGGCAGTTTCGAACTTGTAAAGACATGCTGTATAAGTCTTTTGCAAAGTATACAAGATAGCAGGGATTTGAGCTTGCTACAGGCAATGTTTATTTTAATATCAGGGAAATCAACAGTAAACACCAACCCAGAAGACCATAAAACAGGTCCACATCCAACCAAAAAAAGTGGCCCACAAACTCACTTGTCCATGGGGCACTGCCTAATTGTCTTATAGCCGGAGGCGAGTCCGACGCTGCAGAGAGGTAGAAAGGTGAGACTACTGGGAACAAGACAGAGGGAATGAACAGAGGCCCACACCCGAAAGGGGCTGAAGGGGTCGACATCTTAAATGGCGCCAAGGCCAGGGAACGTGGGTCCCAAAGGAACAGACAATGGCCCCCTCCCGCCCCCGAGCAAAGGAAGAGGGGGTGAGGCAAAAACAACACCACAACAGGCGTGGATCCCACTGGCCAATGGGAAGGCAGGGAAGGATTCAAAATTCCCCCTCGGGGCATCTGAGCCCCCCTTTAAAAATGCGGCAAACGCCTGTGCCTGCTATCACTTTGGGACGGGTGCTGCAAGATACGAAGACGGAGGAGAGAAGAAGATCATTTTGGGAGAAATGACAGACTGCGGCGGATTAACTGACCTGTCCTGCCTGATCATCGCGCCACCGCCACAAGGGCCCAGTAGAGTGGACTCCATTGTTGAACCGAGCCACAGAGAGGAGATCATCGCCAAAGCACCGGGAGCTGAGGAGACTCACCGCAATAGGAGGAGCAGCTGAAGCGAGTGCGGACAGCCAGCTAAAAGTGTAGCTGAGCCCTGACTAGGAGGAGACGGAGCAGAGGCCAGGCAGGACCCTAGGGGAAGGAGCCCAAGATTTAAAGCAGCAGACATCGAGGCTTGCGAAGAAGGCGACGAACCCCTGTGTTAATTCATGCAGTTGACTTTAGGCCCGGTACAGCGTGCGAAGGGGGCAACAACTACTGCAGGGAGTAGCGATCCCTTGGGCATTATTAAAGGCACTGAGTCAGAAAAGGGGGAAATGAGGATTGTTTGCAACTCACCGTTCACTTTAGTTAAAGACTAAACAGTTCGAGACTACACTGCAGCATTTTTAAAACAAGTAACTCAGTCAAAGCAACTGCTACGGGGAGCAGTGACCCCTGGGGCACGTCCAAGGAGGACTCCGTTGAAGAAAGGGAGTCATTAACAGCGGGGAGTGACCTCTGGGCAATTTTTGATTATGTTTGAAGTGCAATAAGCCCCGTGCAGCTCCAAAGAGGGGCCGCAAGGACTAGGGGAGCGACCCCTGGGCAGCGTAAAGCAGTGACCACCCCTGCCTGAACAGGGACACTACGGAGCAGCAGCTCCCAGCAAGCATTACAAAACTCAATCACAGATCTGCGGGCAGCTGACCAAGCCATCAGGTGCACCCGGGGACAGCCCACAAAGGGCAACGTGACCCGCGGTACGAGAGGCCAGGATAGCAGCTGGGGACAACCCCCATGGGGGTGACGTGGCCCAAGCTATTGAAAAGGTCATAAAGGGTCTGCAAGGTAAGAACCACATGCACAGCAGTGGGAACAGCCAGTTGCTGCGCAATGCGAGCAGTCTGTGTCGATGAAATCATCAGGGCAGCATGAGAGACAGCAGCCACGCATGGCGAAGAATGGCTGATGAGGCAGCTGAGAGGGGAGCAGAACGGACGGAGCAGCCCGGAAGAATCCAGCAACAGCATGGAAAGTGAAGCGCGATGCAAGGACAGCCCGGAGGAGAGAGAAGTGAGAGAAGAGCCAAAGAAACGCCAATGCATTGCCAGCAAGGGGGGGGCAAGAAAGCAGCAGTTGTGGAATTACCCCCACCCCATACAGATGGTAAAACTCCAGCTCAAAGACTTGAGTTGACAGCAATAAACATCAGAATGATTTGTGGTGTGATTTATGGCTTTATGACAAGGCAACAATATTCCTGTATGTTGGATTTATGGCATGATTTATGACCTGATGACAAGCCAGCTTTACTCCTGTCTATCTGTGATTTATGGCACGATTTATGATGACAATGTAGACTAAGGGCGTGAATTTGATTTATGATGCCAAGTGTAGTTGGCAGTTATCGTTCTAATGGGCATTTCAGGATGATTTATGACCCCTAATAAAGTTGAAGCGGAGTACCTATTGTTAAACCTTCGAGATAATAAAGCTGCAGCTAAAACCTCCAAACACATTCAGCGTGTAGCGTTTCAATTAAAAATGGAAGTGGTTGAGTGCGAAGTTTAGTGGCGAAGCCCTCAGGAGATAATGGTCTTCCCCAAAATGCTAAAAACTCACTGCGGTCACTCATGTCCCTCCCCATGGAAAGATACGTCTAGGCAGTATTACGTTTGGCTTATTTTATTGTAAGGGCAGTTTACACAATCACTGCCTTGATATGCCTCCAAGGCCCTCAGGGGTTCTGTTCACTTCCTCTTCTTCTCTTTACGGGGAGTTTGTTGGAATCAGGTATTGTTCTCCCATCTGCATCTTCTCAGATCTGCCGGTGCAGAGATGAGGCGGATAGTGGCCCTTGAAGCAAATCACAGGGTAGATATTGGTACACACGCCCACAGTGTTCCCTGGGTTCTTTTCCATTGTGCCATCACCGTGCCATGACCCCCTAATCGTGCTCATAACAACCAGACATGCCTGCCTGAAGTTAGTGGTTGACCCTTATGAACGAATGTTCACCCCCTTTAGGTTCCCTGAGGCCCACCCACCAGCTCTATATGGAGAAAGCCCTACAAACTGGTACTTGCTGAAGCCACAGCCCTCCAGGATCGCGGCGTCCGGAGCCGCAGCATTCACCTGCTCTCTTGGGTGGCTGGACTTGAGCGCACTGCTGGTGTAACGGTCGTTCTAGTCCTCGTACTGGTCGGGCTCTCTCCTCGCCTCCTTGTCTCCCGGGTCCTTCCCACAATCGCGATCAGCATCTTCTTCTCGGTATACCTCCCGGCAAACTCCGTCTGCCTCCGTCTCTCCTACTCCGGCGTCCAGAATAGATGCATCTGACAAGCCGTGCAACACATGCCATAGCTCTGGTCCTTCCTTTATGTTGCCAGCAGGATCGCCGGACCACGTGACCTCCTCCCGAGCCACTGAAGCGAAGGAGCATTTATGGACCCGGCCCCATCCGTGGCTATGTTGAAAGTCTCTGGAGCTGTGGGTGCCGGACTACACTCACTCGATGGAACGATAGTGAACTATGTGTAGTTGGCGTTCGGAGTCACACCTGCTACTTTCAGAGCAACAGGGAGAGATCTTTCAGAGAACTGACCACTAGGGTGACCAACCGTCCGTAAATTTCATGGACCGTCCATAATTTGGATCTCACGTCCGTTGTCCGTGACGATACCTTTTACGGATGCCTTTTGTCCGTAATTTTGGAGTTTGAAGGGAGCAGCGCTGTTCCCTTGTGAGAAGCCTCAGCTCCCTGCTGGGGTCGCCTTGCACTCCTCCTCTGAGCACAAGAGCAGCCCCACCCCACCCACTGTCATTCTGTATGCCGGCTGGGGAGACATGGGCCCCCAGAGAAACAAAGAAATGCGTAGGGCACTAGGTAATAAAAGGACAAGGCAGGGATCCACATAGGAACATACAAACCACTCCAGCCTGGCTGGTGCCACCAGCATCGCTCCAGCGTCATCCACACCAGGGCTCGAGTCGGGGTACCACGCGGGTGGACGGCGTCCCCCCAATTATTTTACCGGATGGACGCCATCCCCCCTGCCCAAAAGCTGGCCGCATTCAGGGCTTCACGAGGAAATCAAAAAATCCCAGCGGTCTTTCTAACCAGTGTTCCCTTCATATCACGTGATTCATTGTCTCATTAAACCCACAGTTTGATGCTGAAAGCCTCGCAGATTGTTTATTATCATGAGGTTTGCTGCTGGCAGCCTGCCCCCATCACCTTTCGTGACGTCACTTCCTGTCGTGACGTCACTTCCGGTGACACCACCTAACTTGGAGCGTCCCCCCACTTCTTTTTTTAGGACTTGTGCCCTGATCCACACCATACTTTTCCAAGAGCATGGGGCAATGTCAGCTTTGGAATCAGGTGCGCGAGAGGCACAAGCTGAACACCTGCAATTTATAATGAATATATCACGTTTCCATGCGAGGGGGTGAAGCATACAGATCTGTTGTTTGTTTTGTGTTTTTTAGATAACGTAATTTCGTCTTCACTATACTTCAAAGCGCTGGAAGGGCATTTTAATACTTGTTTTACGTATCTCCATTGTAAAACTCATGATCCTGAATACTACCATGCAAATGCATAAAACGAAATACAAATAAAACCATCAACAGAAAACTGAGAAAAGTATGAAAAGGTGGGACAAAAAGCCACGCAGATAACATACTATTTGTTTATGTTTGGCAGCTTTATATAGCGTGAATTCGGCCTAAGGACATTGGAGCACTTAATATGTGCACCACATTACACAAGATCAGGTTCATGTTTTTTTTGAGTCATGGAGATTCCCCACGGCCGAACCCCAATACAATTACGTAGCAAAATACTGATGAATTGTTGAATGTCGGTGTCCATTCAACAATTCATCAGTAACCATATAAATAGATTATCATATGAAATACCACAAAAAGACCTGCACAGTTGCTCAAAGCTGCGCGCATACCAAAAAAACGTGAAGTGCACGATTGTCTCAACCTAATACAAAATTATTTTGACTTGTACTTAAGTGGTTGTCTATTTACTTACTTATATACTATCATGCGACCTCCTCTGATAGATCTGTAAAACTTACCTTTTGTCCCAAAGTTTTGTCCTGAATTTTGACCTTCTGTCCTGAATTTTGACCCTTTGTCCTGAATATTTACCCTCACCAGTTGGTCACCCTACTGACCACCTTTGGACTCCTCTCTGACAGCCTTGAATTCAAAGCTGATTTGGGAGACTGAAGCAGTTTTACCAATCATAACTTTGTGATTGTAACAATTATCCCACACACAACCACCACCCCAAAACAAAAGCATCTCTTGACCTTGATCCAAACAATTTATTGAGAAATCCTGTCCTGTGAATTACCCTGACAAGAAAATATATTTTCAGAGCAGCGAAGTAAGAAGTCAGTGGTTATTGGCAGTGTCAACCAATCGCCTTGCCTAGAATATCAGCCTGACATTCACAAAAATTGTGAAAGTTGCATATGTCCTATTCCATAGTCAATACATATTTTAATTAACCTAGATCCACTGCATTCCATAAGTGTAAACCGTCAAATTTAATCGTAAAACTAATGCTTAACAAACCAATAAAATTGTCAAATGTAATTCTGATTTCATACAAACTTATTTTAATTACTCACCTTTTTGCCTTTTGTTGCTTTAGGGTCTAGACCAGCCGCTTACAGAAATGAGAAGGTCGGAATGTCGTCTCACGTGTCCACCTCTGACACTTCTCCGCTGCACTGGGGTGCTGTGGCTGCTCTATTCCTTGCAGTAGTAGCTGCCTGCATGTACGCCATCTGAGCCTGCTGGTCCGCCTGCCTGACCTAGAGGTGCAGAGCCAGTTTTGGCAGATCTTCCCTGGTCTAGAGAAGTTGTTCTTAACCTGTGGTCTGAGGTCCCGTGGGAGTCCGCGAGGCCTACTCAGGGCATCTGCGGCTGTTTTACAAAATTTAATAATAAAATTAGTACATTAAAATTAATGAAGAATATACAAATAAAGAAGCAAAATCGAAACTGTGAAAACTTTTTCTATATTTGATTGTGAATTAAACAAAATAGTTCAATATTTGAGCATTTATAATTGTATACTTGTTTCTGTATTTTTGTGTATTGTAGAAATTGCTACGGCCAGGGTTCTCCGGCTTCCAATAGTGACTCAGTGGGGGTCCACAGAAGTCAAAAGGTTAAGAACCGCTGGGCTAGAGGGTGTGAAAGGGAGAGAAACACATGCTCTGATAAAGCACAAAGACCATGTGACTGTTACAAATCCAGGACCATGGAGCGATCAGCAGCCCTGGGTTTTGAACAACAGATCCCCCAATGCACCTGGACTGAACATTTTGTCATTCCAGCAGCATACACCACAGGGGTGTGTGTGTGTGTATATATTGCTATTTAATTTTCATTGTTTGATTACTGTCTTTCTGACCAAATTGCACATATCATAACCAGTCTACGGTCTCTGATCCGAGTGATTTTTTTATTACTGTTTTAAAAAAAGATGAAAACCTTTTTAATAAACCCAAACAATGTACTGCTTTTGGTCCGTCTGTGAATTGAAAAGGTTTCCTCACATTTACAAATATCGAACTTTGTTGCACAATAAACTTCCTTTATTTATTTTTACTCCTGCGTACAAACATTTGAGGTTTCTAAATATTCGTTGTCAAAACTGTTGCTTCTTTGTACTTGTTAGCATACTCTTTATCCAGCACACATCTTGATAGAGCTATCTGGATGATGGTGGGGGAGAGTATATCCATATGCCCATTTGTGGTCGGTCAATTAACTGTGTACCTTCAGGCAAAAACGTTTGCACCCTCAATAGAAACTTGGTATATTAAAATGATTGATGGTTTATTATGTGGTCTAAAGCACTTGAAGGTCCCAGTGGGTTTGCCAGATTACTTGCTAAAATGTACCTCAGTTGGGAGGGGTGGTTTCCATGACCACTATAAAATCAGTCTCGCACGAACGACTGAGGGCATGGGAGACTAATAGTACGTATAAAAGGTCCACATGTTAATTCATAGGCTACTCCCACATATCCTTACGGGTGGGTGTAAAGACCATGACAAAAATGTAGTTGACTGAACTGAGCCCACGGCAAATTGATTACAATCTATTCCTTAAATACTGGTATTTTCAGCTAGAAGATTCATCATCTTTTCATGCATTGACCTCAGTTCTACATGGTTGCCAAATCCTCTGCTCTGTTGCGGTTTTTTGAACGTCCCAGCAATGTTTTGACAAGACTCACAGAGCAACTCTTACTCTTTGGACTAAGTATGAGGCTTTGAGAATAGATAGCACCCTACTGCACTCAATCTGGGATCTTGAACCTGCACATCTACTTAAAAAGAATGTGTCTGGAGGGCGTCCTAGTTCTGCTTTTACTTCGTTTGTGGCCGGTAGTGTTACCAGCCGCTCACACTTGGGAAACTCTGTTTTCGTGCTGATTTAGGCAGATGAAGCCGTTGTCTGTGGTCACGCTATACTACGCCTATAGTGGCTCTTAGAGCGAGTCACTGCATTAAACCACCTTGACATAAACTACTAAGACTGAGATATCGACTCCCAAGGTGGGTTTTAGGGTGTCCATTTCACTCCAGGTCATTAAAGACACTGTCTTTTGAATGTTTCACCTACAAATCATTGTTTTCAAGTAAGTTAATCTAATTAGCTGAATGGAAGCAAAGAAAGACTAAATATGGGGATAAATATGGGGTCAGATTGCACGAAAGATATAAGGTCTCTCTCTCTATGGATGCTGTTCAGGGCGAACATGAGATGGAAGCCGCTTCCTACAGCCCAGAAGGAGAAGGCCAGAACTGCCACTTCCACATAAGATGATGATGTTTAATTCAT
Source organism: Calotriton arnoldi (assembly GCA_963921515.1). Lineage (NCBI taxonomy): Eukaryota > Metazoa > Chordata > Amphibia > Caudata > Salamandridae > Calotriton > Calotriton arnoldi. The sequence goes on along the minus strand of CAWUFW010001126.1, from coordinate 2,606,201 downwards.
TATAAAGAGTTGCAAGTTATTTTATTGTTTTTAGTCTTACCAAATCTGTACAATATATAAAACGAACCGACTATTATCTTGAATTTAAAATCAGACATACTGCAATTGACACTTAACATGTGAAAATGTTTGCATCACTTGTTCCTGACAGTTCAACGTTCACAACAGTTTAACAAAAGCAATTATATGTTAACAAAAACTGTTATTTCTCATCTGGCGAGATGCAACACAATCCAGCTGCAAATTATTTTTATTTACTACACAGTGCCTCATGTGATCAAATACACTACATGACCGCATGCCATGATTTAAGGATTCAGGTAGTCCCAAATGGCACAAACAATTTCTAATATCTCCTGCGATTTTAACATCTATCCTATTAAAGGTTGTCATGAAATATACTTGTTTCTGACTGAATGGTGCCACCTCTGGAACATTTAAATGGTTCGTAGTTATATTGGAATTTTAAGCACATACGTGCAGTGAAATATAAGAGGTTATTTTTTCTTCCGTGGTTATGAAGGCAGTCACAGTCACTTACCTTTTAACTTAAAACATAAGTGATCAATCCCCTCAAAAACTATTCTAACAAGTTACACTCAAGCAGCATCCTCACTAACTTGTGTGACTTTGATGCATGTCGGTACAAACAAACAACTTTGCTAATATCTATTTTGGCACTTCGGGCCCTTTTATCTTGCATACATGGGCCAAGTGTAATGCAAATAAGTAATAGATTTGGAGTGACGTGGATTGCTGGAGGAAAGTTTAGGGGTTCCCTTACCTTCTCCTACTACTCTGCAGGAAGCACCTCTCCACTGCCTTCCATTCCTTCCTCGGTTCTGTCCCAAGAAAAAAAAATAACCACCATTACTAGCTGGATTATTTTAAAGCATAAATCGATAGTGCACAGCCGCCGTATAATTTATTAAACATAAGCACGCTCAAGTCTGACATTTTTACCTTTTTAACCTGCAAGCTCTCTTGTATCTACGACACCAGAGCCACTGTCATACCCGAGTAACAATAGGAGGCCATGCGTTATACGAGCATATTATATCCAACGAGCAAGGAAAACCCTGCCGCTTCAGTTTCTTCCTAAGGGACATATTCTTCGTTATAGAGGAATTAACAATAACATCTTCTTCATTATCATAATCTCCCAAATCCCAATCGATTTACTCAAGCATTGCAGACCTGCCTTTGTGCACTCACAGATGACAGATGTAATAAAAAAGATACTTTCTGACCAACCACTTTTGGTGGGAAGCAGTACAATCAGCAGATTAAATATAACCTAAACAGCATGTAGGTCATCACGCAGCTCTGTTCATGCTGGCAGCCCATGGAAGCTGTCATAAGAGAGGATTTGGTAAAACTTCTGTGTATTATTAGACTGAATCAGGTCCTATTGGTAGTTGTGACTGGGCCTGCCTTTGCTTCTCATAGAGGTGACAAACTTAGCTCATCATCTATTAGAATTCTTGTTGGTTGCTGGATGTGCAAAGGACTCTTGCTATCTTGACTTAGCTTGCACGTGGAAGGAGCCTTCTTTGCTTTCTCCGTTCATTTCATGTATGAAATGAACGGAGAAAGCAAAGAAGGCTCTTAAACAGAGCAAAAGGCTAGATTCAGCATAAAAACACCAAAGGCAAGGATGATGGATGGCGAGGACTCTGAGGCCACTCTAGTCAGGCACTTAACAGCATTGAATATCAAAAAGACAGGTTGAAAAGGACCAGGACCAACTGGAGCACAGAAGGCTGAAGAAATCTAAAGAACAAAAATAGAAATCAAAGGCAAAGCTAACAGGTGTCGCATATGCAGGGTATTGGCTTTGTCAGTGTTTTTTTAGCCATGCTGTATGTGCACAGTTGACCTCCCCATTTGTCCTCTGTGTTTCTTCTCCCCGTCCGTGTTGCCTCCCGCCCCAGCCTCCATCCCGCCAGCAATAAAAGAAAAAAATAATACTATAATGTGCTGCTGTACAATATGGTTAAAAAACAACAAAGCCGATACGCCACTGCAAGAAATTGGGTCATTAGTTGTGAAGGACGTGAGTCCTGCGCAAACAATAAATACGCAATTGTTTTTTTACTGGGAACTAAGTAACCTATAGCAGCACTTGACTCTTTCAGGGTAGAAGAACACCAGCCCAAGACCTAAGCTGGATTGTTGTTGTTCGCTAGCACACAAGAACAACAACACTCCACAAATTATTGTCCAGTCAGTGCCTTTTCTTTTTAAAAGGAAAAGTACATTTAATACACCACACTACTAAATACTACACATTAATTTATAAATATATACATCAGTTAGATGGAAATATCTTTCGCGACAACCTTATTTCTCATTTCACCCCTAGTAGGTGCTAAACCCCATAATCACAAAGGCCCCAACAATCCCAGATGCAACATCCTAATATAGGGAGTGTCATTAGGCATAAGGCAGGCTTACTGGCTTTGTCAATGAGTCACCACATTAATATATAAGGCAGGCCTATTGACTTTGTCAAGTGATCACCACATCAATATATATAAGACAGGCATATTGACTTTGTCAAGGATCACCACATCAATATATATAAGACAGGTCAATTGGCTTTGTCAAGGGGTCGTCACATTAATATATATAACCACATGTTCTGTTTCACCATGATATGGTCATTAAAATATGACAATTCCTTAAGTCCTATAAGATGTGTATTTAGTATGTTGGGAACTGCATAATCCAACTTGGTATGCATGTTTTAATCCAGATTGACACCTTGCTAAACTGTATAGGCCTAAACGGAGCGAAACTGCAATTTAGTAAAGATTTTGCTTATAATACAGTGAAACCACTACAGATTTCCCAGTAAACACTACTGAGCTATGTATGAATGCCCACTAATATTACAAGGCCTACCCCAAGCCAGCTCCAATCCTTGCAGAGTCCCTTCTGCGCCAGGCTACCTTGCGCAATTACCAGGCTGCGCACGATGGTAGTCTCAAGTGCACAACCTGCACACACATGTGCACACGTGTTCACATGTAACCAGTCCAGTGCCACTTACGTTAACTGTGCCACAACTGCCTAATCTCAAAAGGCAGACACTGGCGGTAACCACTCTCAGTCCAATTACTGTGAATTTACTGTGAGTGAGACTCTGGTAGTGAGAATCACCCAGGCACGCACCATTGGGCTCAAAGGGCTTCAGCCCCCCCCCGTCGTGTGTGACAGCTCGGGCTGAGACACCTTCCCGGGCACACACACAGCCGCACCCGAGTACTTTACAGGTCTTTAAAAGACCATTTACTTGTTAATGAGGCTTTGTTGTTTTTTCACCCCTTCTAGAGCCCCTGCATCTCCACTCTGACTATTGCTGGAAGAATTAGCCACCCACCCCCGAAATTTTTTCTTAGCCCCCCCCCGAAATTTGGCTCTAGTTGCGCCTCTGGAATCACCCACATTAAAGGTAAAAAACAAGACACTAAAAAGCATAAAATCCTGGGAGACTAAATGGGCAGAACCCATGAGCTACTCTTGCGGAAGTGAGACCTATTGGCATTGCCAGTGCAGACACTGAACGAAACCCTAAGAATAGGAAGAGAACAACAAGCCAACATGGAATGGACAGTTCACCATTTTCTGAGAGTATACTGACTCTCTCCTCATGTACGAATTACTGTGCTTCAATGCGTCTTCTGCTCAGGAGACCTGCAGGGGATGTGATACCTACTGTGCCCCCTGTGAAGCTGGACCCCACAACAGGCCTTACAGAAACATGTGAAAAACAATGCACATGACAGACAAGTACAAAGGGCCAAGACAAGTCATCTGCTGGTGGGTAACTTGATGCTCATGTAAGACCGATCGCCAGCAAAAAAATGTAGAACACCGTTTGAATTCGCCCCATTGACTGTGGTGGCCAACCAGAGTACCATGGTAACAAGTGGCGAGACCATGAAAAAGTAACCAGAAATGCATCATTGTTCAAAAATGGTCCCTCTGCCAAACTCTAACCCATTACAGATTGTCACAGGAAAGCCTAATGAAGACTCACAGTTGAAGTGGCTCGAGGAAACATCACCAACACCAGGAACTGCCTATAGTCCTAGACATTCAAAGGTGGTTGACGGAGGGGTAGGCAAATGCCCGACGGAATCCCTTGATGAATATGTGAGACTATAGGAATGACACGTCATCAGTCCCGCTCTCCATGGGGTACGACTGACCTAAATTAGGGGTCATCTGATGACCTTTTCATGTTATTTTTTTAGTTATTTTTTCATTTCATTTATTTGTCCAAGATACAGATGTACAATGAGATCCACTTTCCAACAAGTTACCAATTACATTATCAGTATAGATCTAGAAAACATTTTTAAAAAGTAAATATTTTAAAATACATCATTTCATTTACTGGGTTAAATTAAAATTGCATAGCATCTTTCGCTTAATGCACCCCGTATTTCAGGAACAATGGTTTTAACAGACATCGACCATTATTGTACAATGAAGGGCACACAAAAAGAACATGCTCTAATGTTTGCACAGAAGCCCTATAGAGATTACACAGTCTCAATTTCAGAGCTTCTCCCATCCATGTAACTGTAATAGCATTTTATGGCAGAATATATAATAACATTAAAAACAACCGACAAACACATGGCACTTACAATATTAAGAATAGACTTAAATATTGTAGGGGCATATCTACTCATGCAAATATGCCCACACCTGACATATAGTGCACCCTGCCTTAAGGTTTGTAAGGCCTGCCAGAGGGGTGACTTACCTATACCTTAGGCAGTGCTGTTTGGCATGGCACACGGGCCATGTCGACTTTGTAATTTTTCTCTGCACCAAGGCATGCAGATTGCAGTGGCAGTTTGCATGGCCTTGGTGAGGGCCCTAGGGGACACTCTTCAGTCCCAATGCCCTAGGTAACAAGGTACAATTTACTAGGGACTAACAGGGGGTCTGAGGTTGCCAACTGGTACAGTTTATAGGGAAGGAGGTCTGGCAAAGGGGACCTGGTTGACAGGGACCCTGTGCACTTTCAATCAAAACCCATTTTCCAGGCAAAAAGTGGGGGGCCAACCATGTCAAAAGAGGCACTTTCTCACTATCGGCTACATGTTCTTAGTGCTTAATTTGTAAATGAATGAGTGCCGGTGCTCTAAGCTCCGCTCAGAAGCCCGTGGTCGGTGCAAATAAATGTCAAAGTGCTGAATACCAAAACTATTTAGTTTTCAATTCACCTCAGGCCTCTTTTTTTTCCTCTCTTACTAGCAGTAAATGTCTGATATGAAAAAAAGTGCTGACCCCCGAAACAAAGTGCTTGTGCCCCCATCGTCAGTCACCAGCTCAAACTAAGCACTGCGTGTCAGTGTCATTTTAAGGCTATTGGGGGCCCCGGGCAGAACTAATTTTAATTTTATTACCCAATTCAAGCCCACATGATGCTAAACAACAGTAAATTATATGTTAAATTTGAACAAAGTGATGAAAAAACAGTTCAAATATGTTTTGTCTGAGAACCCAAAAATCCTTAAAATTGTTTTGAGAGACCGAGTTAGAGGTGGCAGTAGACAGAGAGGTTTGGATAGAGCAGTAGAATAAACAGAGGTCAAATAGAGAGAGAGTATAGTTACCCAGGAGGGCCCATGGAAGGTGGGGGCCCTCGGCAATTGCCCACATTGCCAATTCCTTAAAACGTCTCTGTTGCATGTTCTCTATCTAGTCCCTGGCAGCGCATCGATCTAAGTCAAAAATAACATTGAAAACATGCTCACTATTTAACTATCGCAGAATGGGATCCTAGTGCATCTGCTCGCCTCCGAGGCAAGGAGCTTCTCTATCACTAACAAACTATAGGGGGGGCAGAGCTAGCCACCCAACATGGTGGATGGGCTTCTGTAGAACTCTGGTGCCTGGCCACCATGGTTGCTGCTTCTGGCGTTGGGCAGCCCGACACGTGAGCGTACCTGGTGTGGCTCGACCTCTGAAGCGTGCTGGGATCTGATCTAATGGTGTCGAGAAGAGGAGTCTGCTTAGGTCACCATATAACAAGGTCTGAGGGAGAGGACCATTTCTTTCTCTGTACCATCAGGAATGGACTATTGTGTTGTAACCTGGCGCTGGAAGGCGGCAGAAGTAGGCTTGCTTGATTTTTGCAGACCCATGTGTCAATCCCATATAGACCAAAGTCTAATCCACGGTGCATGACCCAGTTAGCTGCTTGTGCCAGCCCTGATAGTAAAAACAGGGCAGAGGAGCCTCTGGGGCGCTCTGCGGGGTGTCTGACAAGCAGGTTAAACTGGAGGTGTGGAGCCCACTATAGACCCAGCACATACTGCCCATAGAAGATATTTAAAGCCTAATGGGCAGGCTACACACCTGCAGGAGCATGTTAAAAACAGACAAAACGTCAAAAGGCAGTGCGGCTCTGCAGGATAGCTTCCAGGCCCGGCCGGCACTGGCATTATAAGCATCAGTGGATACTTGACCAGATCCTGGCAGAAATAGGGCACACAAGGGAAACTGGAAACTAAGATTGACGCAATAGCCATTGACCTTATCCTACTCAGAGAAGATCAACGTAAACTAAGGAAATGAGCCAAACAGAATGAAATATCATTGAGTGACCTTCTTCCACAAAGAGCAGACATGGCGAAGCAACTGAGAAGCAACTGCAAGACACAAACCTTCCAGGCGAGCAGGGGAAGGTGTAGGTGACTACACCTGACACCGCACAGAGAAATATATCATGCCGCGAGCTAGGCGCGGGCACCTGTGCCAACAGCTCGGCCGCACCCAGGGGGGCCGGCCGAGCTCTTTGCCAGGGCCGGTTTTGGTTCCCAGTCCGGCCCTGCATAAGGGGCACAATCCTTACAATAGGAGGGTTGGATTTTTTAGGAAAACAACAGCAAAAAGTTTATCCTCCACCATTTCTATCGTTCTCACTATTAGGAGTGTACAGGTCGGTAATCTATTGATACCTGCACCCCTATTCTCCCATCCCTTAATCTGGATAGGGATAGATATTCTTTTTTTACTAAACCACCACCCGGTCCTGATGAAACAACATGGATTTTCCCTCCCGAGTATCTAGTTGGAATTTCCTTCCTGTATTTTGTTACTTCTTTAGGAACAGCTAACCCTCTTGTGTGCTACGAAGCAACTGCAAGACCTTGCCGGCGGAAGATTTTGAATGTCAGTCTAGGCGCAATATCCTGCGCATAATTGCCATGGCAGAAAACACAGAAGGTTCCAACGTGACGCTATATATCAAAACCTGGCTTCAAAGGGAGAGAGTCCAGCAAGACTGCTAGCCATTCTTTATTGTTCTTTATTGTTGAAAGAGCTCAAACTGTCCCTGCCCAAAGGTCCCCTCTGGGAGCTTCAATAGGACAATAATTGTGAGGATTCTAAATTTCTATGTCCGGGACACAATTCTGCAAAAAGCCAGATCTCGGGGACCAGTGACTCTAAACTTCTCTAAAGTTATTATATTCCCGGATTTCACACTGGTTGTCCAACATCATAGATAGCCCTTTTTGAGCGTGAAGAAAAATTCCATGCACTTGGCCTAAGATACGCTCTTCTTTTCCCTACCAGGCTGAGGTTTGTAACAGATCAACACACCTTCTTTTCCACTGAGCCAGATATTGCTCGGAACTGGATAGCATAGTACCAAAGTGGGAAAGATGGCTAATCGATGACTGACAGAATGAAAGGGTACCAGCAGAGTAAAGATGATTGATGCAGCCAAAGAAAGTCACAGCGCCTATCTCTGCAATGCATTCCCTCCCACTCACAGGCCAGTGAGGGTTGGAGGAAGGCAATCATGACCGATACTTCCATGAGAGTCATGAACTGTAGTCCTTACGATGACACCTCAGAAGAGGAAGGTGCAGAGTCGGAATCGAGTAGCAGTTTGCACCTGTGACCATTAGTAACTCTGCAAATGGGTGAAGACTTATCATGATGCTGGTACAAATGCACTGTTTGTATATATCCCTATGCCTTGCTTCACAGGTTAATTCTGACACAGTCCTGACATGAACGAAGAGACGATATCAGCCTCAGTTCCTCCATTAGGGCGGAGGAGCGTTGATCAACTGCTGAGAGTACAGCAAAGGTGAAAAATAAAATGGTAATAAAATGATTTTATTACTATTTTATTTTCCACTGCTCCCAGCCGAAGCCGAGTGTCAGGGCAGGGTGGGCCATTTCTGCTGATTGGCTGCAGGGGAGGAGTGGTGCCCAGTCCAGTTTAAGGTGTTCATGTCACTTTGGCCAGCTGTCTTCCAATGGCCAGCCCGGCATGCGCACTTTGAACCTCTCCAACACAAGCTGTCTTAGACAGCTGAGTGGAAGGCCCCCAGTGCCTGAGCGAGCATCAAGCCAGTCGCTCCAACCAATCCTAGTACTTCTCTTATTCTGCTTAACATTATTAACAGCAGTATAGCAGCAACTGGATTGGTTAGGGGAGATGGCTCTGAATAGACGTGCTCCGACGGACTGGAAGAACACCAAGGATCAGAGGAGGAGAGCCAGTGGGTAAGTACACATTTCATTTTTAATTTTATGCCCCACTGACAGGCACTGTGAGAAACTCGCACTGCTTTCAGCTTCAACTCCAGAGTTCTCAGTTGTGCCCTGTTATAAACACTATAACAAGCCATGATTGAGAGCTTTGGCATTGACCCTAAAGGCGTTGCAGGTTTCTCACAGTTCCTGTCAGTTGGTTGAAATAATTGATTTGCTTGTGCCACCACTCATGCATGTCACCAGCCACCACTGGTAGACATTGAAGTTTGCATAACCAGTGCACTGGGCCATTGTAAGGTGCAAATGAGTATTGCCTTGGAGAAAATGGTGGGCTAACTCCCGCAACACCAGGTGTCTTACCTCAGTCATTACAAGGCAACATGTATTTATTTAGTCCACCAAGTGTATGTAGAATCATGCCGTTTTATTGTAGGTTCATTTTGACAGGACCAAGAGCTCAAAGGCAGAGTATAGATTATGATGATGCTTGAGCAGTTAGTGCAAGGACCAGGGGTGGATTCTCCATTAGGGCTCTGGGGCTGGGCCCCCTGAAAATATTTCCTTCACATTCCTGTACAAATATTAAATAGATTTATTTATTTAGAGATACGATTGTATCTCTAAACAAATCGATGTATTTCAGTCTGGGCTGTCTGTCCCAGGCTGCCTGCCCCACCGCGCTTTGAATCAGGAGACGGGAGCCAGGCAGTAAATCAACTTTCTGAACTGAGACACGCGACGCAGGGCTTACTGTTCTAAAGCCCTTCATAATGAATCATTTCCATTGTAGTCTATGGTATTCTCTATAGGCCAGTGACGCTATCAGCATCATGGTTTGGGGCGTTGGAATCTCCCTCCCTGCGTGAGAGCAGCCGTCCGTCATTCACAGGCATAGATCCCACCCTGTCCCATTCGTCACACATAGGACCGTGCGTTTTGGTGCCTCGTCCTCGGTAATGGTAAGTGTTTGAATGCTAATCTTCTATTATGTATTTTGTTCTGAGACCCCTCGCCATCCTAACCTCCCCCACTGTGACACCCCAGGCCCTGGTTGCACATCGCTGGCTCGGTTAGAAGTGGAGCTGCAGCATTTGTTCCCTCGTGAAATGGATGCAAAAGACGAGAAGGCCAGTGTTCTTGTTCCCTTGTGAAGTTGATACAAATATCCCAGTCACCGGCAAAGACGAGATATGTGCTTACAATAGACAGTTATCTGCTGAATGACATTAAAACTGGCCTGATCTTCATGCCCTTAACAACATTAATGCCAAAAACAGGGATTGATTTATGAACAATGAGTGTTAAAGTTAAGACAATGCATGTCAGCGATTTAGATCCTCTCTTATTTCAAGTTTTACTTAATCTTGCCTCCCTCGAGAGTTAGCTATCTCATCATGTTGTGTTTCTGTCTGTATTTTGTTTACGTGCATACTTTGAGCTGTGCAGGTGTTTATGAGGGACTTTGATTGAGAGCTCTGACGCTGAAGCCAAAGCAAAGTGCCTGTCAGTGGGTTGGCCTCTCTGCAGAGCACACAGAACAATGGTAATTTATTCCAGTTGTAATTGCAATTTTGTGAAAATGTGTGTGAAGGGGGTGCACAGGTGGCAAAATATTTACAGGGCAAAAGCAAAATAAATTGCTTAAATGTCAGTGAGTGTGGTGTATGTTTGGACGTGGTGAAGTGAGGGAGATGCAAGGAAGTGCATTCGGGGAAGAGTGGAAAGAGGGTGCTGAAGAGGAAAGAGAGGTGGTTGAAGATGTGCAGATCTTTTTTTCAATTTTTTCTTCTGAAGGAGGATCCAGCCTGAACACCACATTTTACATAAAAGTCATACCAAACTTTTACGACCCACCACTTTCAAATGTCACCAGTCACCACTGGCAAAGACTAATTGTATTGCCTAACTAAGCCCCACTGTAGTGGCGATGGTGGGTTAGCTGTCACGCTGATAAGTATATCGCCTCAGTTGCTCCAAAATATCCGGTGTTTGCACTAGGATAACACTAAAGCCAGTGTATAGGTCGCAGTGGTTTGGCTAGACCAGGCTCCCCTTTAGGGGCGGCTCCTCTGTTATGGCGGAGGAGCGTCGCCCCCCCTGCTGAAAGCCAGCAGAGGCAACCAACAAAAATAAAATGATAATAAAACATTTTCATTATCATTTTATTTGTTGTCCTACAGGCTCGGCTCGAGGGAGGGGCGGGGCCCTTCACCCTGACGCTGCAGTTGCAGCACCAGGGAGGAGGGGGGGGGGGTGGTGGGCACTGCAAAGTGGGCATGACGGTTTGGCCGGCCCTCTGGGGCTGACCAAACCACCATGCGCACTTAGCCTTTCTCCACCTAGCTGTGTTGTACAGCTGGGTGGAGAAACCAACACAGGCTTCCAGTCCAAGTCTGAGTGCCGAACCGAGGTGCTCAGACCAATCCCAGCGCTGCACACATGCAATAGCATGTGAGCAGCGCTGGGATTGGGAGCTAGGAGCCTGCGCAGTAGTTACTGGACGTCCGGGAGGCGAGGATTGGGAGTAAGGCGGCAGCCGTCGGAGCAGGTAAGTGTAATTTTAATATTTATATTTTTTTTTTAGTTTGCATACCCCGCCCCACCACTTCACAATACCAGCGACCGTTACTGCTCCCCTTCAAAGCTATATATTTCAAAGTCACATTATGGAACCAGGCACAGGCCTACCCTCAGACCATATGATCTCTTTCTCCCTTAAAATACACTTCAACTACACAGTTAAAATTTCAATACACACTTACATAGAGCACCCAGTTCTGTGGTTATAGTTTGCTGGTTGGATGTCTGTTTCATATCTGACTGTTAGTTTTGGGAGAGGGTTCTTTCCACTTAGAAGGAATTCCACTGATGCATTTGGACGAGACTGAAAAACAGAGGCCTGTACTAATATCATCCATACAGGTTTTATCCGACTCATTAGTATAACTCACACACTTACCTATACGGCAAATGGGTTCACAGGGTAAATTCACAGCTATGACTTGGATTGGATTGTATGTGGCATGAGACCAGCACAGAAACCCTAGAAAAGTCATGTCCAATTGAAGCAGACGTATCCAAATAGCGTTCTTCCAGGAAACTCACCTGGGGGCAAACTCCAAAGTAAGTGCAAGGGACACCTGTAATACACTACATACTTGGCCTATGCTAGGGGCACAGAGGACCGGAGGCTGTAATTAAAAGCTACCGAGTAACAACACATGTAACAGAGGGTGACCTGATGGGAGGTAACAACAGAAGAGAGAGAGGGACTAATAAGCCTATTAACAAATCAAAGGCCAAGCTTTACACAGGGCAGTGACAGGACCCAATTAAAAAGATGGGCGGAGCTTACAGTCCATACCTGAATACAGCATCCCTCAGCATTACTTATGCTATGCTACTTCAATAGAACTCCCATCCAAGGCCAGCAGGTGTCTCTGTAAGACCAGTAGTCGTCTTTTCCGCCAAGATCAGTGTTACTTTTGCACACTCCCAACTACAATCATCTTTAGTGGACACCAGGTTAAGGTGGCCTACAGAGCCTGAATCCAACCAATAATTTGAGCAGCTTGCTAAATCTGGCATGACATGCCAGAGGCTAATAGGAGGGTAAAGTTGTCCCCCTGTTCTCTCGTATCTTGAGATAAGCACAAAAGGAAACCTGTTTGTCTCCAGGCTTTGCCTGCTTTCCAGGTGATTCATCTCTGGAAGGTGATAACTTCATGATTTAGTGCTTACATGGTAAGAAACCACTTCAGTGGCACCACTTAATAGAACAAAATAACTATGTTGTAAGAAAACAGGCCTTTTTGCAGATTCCTCCCCACATTTTGCCCCCATCTGGACTATTAGTTGCTGGTTTTCGACTTTGACAGAGCACTGAAGCCTGCTAAGCAGGCCCCAGTGCCAGTGCCCTGTCCCTAAAACTGATATGTGTGAAATGGTAACCACAATTGGCAAATACTTTAACCCCCTTATAAGTCCGTAGTGTATAGTACCATTAAAAGCTACTATAAGTGATAGAAGATAGAAGGATAACATGGGCTGCCACCCAGGCAAACCCAAGGTTGGCAGCTCCACTATAGTATCGCCTAAATATGTAATCTTTGGTATCAAACAACGTGCCTAATCACCTCTGACATGAATCTTGTGTCGAGGACAATGTGGCATGCATCCAGGTGGCTATCTTAGAGGTTGCCCATCTTGTTGCCCTAGTCTTTCCTGTGCTCTGGCTGCCAGCCCGCAGCTGCTGCCGCCAAGACAGGAATCTGACCCTCTGCCAGGAGTTCTGAGCTCTCCCAGGAGTCAGACACAATGGCCTGAACAGGAAGGAGGTCACACCTCACTTCATGACAGGGTGGCTAGTGAATGGCACATCAAGGCGGTGAGCTTTAAAGGTTGTACCACCTGTGATATGCAACCAGGCTGCCTCCCAAAGGAGGAAACAACCCTCCCCCAGGCACAAATGCATTTGAGCAGGTGGGAAAATTAGCTATTCAGGAGGTGTACACCCCCAGAAGGCTAGCCACACCTCTAGGGTGGGCTACCTGGTCTGTACAACTAATGAAGACTTCTGCCATTTTTAAAAGTGGTAGAATAGAGGGTTCTGGGTAGAAAAGGTGATCTGCACACCCGGATGTGGTCACCTCAGGGGTGGAGTAGCTGCTGGGGCTAGTAGCCCTTTGGCCACTAGCACCCACACCCCTAACGCCCCAAAATCTAGGATTTAAAGGCTATCCCTGATACCAGAACCTCAGTTCTGATCTGACTTGCAACAAGGACACAACAGGAGCTGCACAAACCAAAGGAGTGATAGTCTGCACCTGTGGCAACCTTCCTGGAACTGCATGACTGCAACTCATCCTGGACCAAAGCTTGGTTCCCCCAGATAGGGGGACCCCTTTGAGAGCCAAAAGCATCACCAGACTCCCATGGACTAATGGCACTAATCCACTGCCCACTGCAGGTAAAAACAACGTCTTGGAATCAAACAGTCGCTGGCCATTGGGCTCTCCGTGGGACGCCCAGAAGTAGACGGTCCTGTGCATTGTGGGAAATATAGTCCTGACGTCCACGAAGTTTCTGGCGGCTACAGTGTTCCCCCGGACCTCCAGACATCAAAATAACTTTCTGCTGTGCTTACCGCTGCCAAGGTTTGTTGGTCGCTAGTCCGGCAACCACCCCCGGTACTCGAAGCTGCACCTCAACGAATTTTTGCAACCTGTTCTCCACCAGCACAGTGTAAGTGGAAAAACCTTCTCCCCCACGGCACCAGCTTCAGCACCAAGGACAGCCAGCACAACTCTGCACCCAGGCTTCTCAAGCCAAGTAAAATCAAACAACTGTCGTGCCTTGGTCCTGAGACCTGCATCACCTTTACCCTCCTTGGGTTCCACGCATTTCCACCTGCAAATGACCGACTGCCACAAGTGCTTTTTCCAATTGACCGCAACTGTTTTGCACTGATTCAATGTTGCTTCTAAAATCTATAACTCCGGTTATACTTATCTGACTTACTTTGTTTTGGTGTCTAAATTTACAAACAAATCTGCTTTATTTTTATAAATTGGTTTAAGATTTCTTTCGACTCGTATCAATTACTTATCATCCATGTTGGTGTTCTTTTTGTTTTTGATAATCAATTTTTTATTGACATTTAAGAGAAACCACAACAACAATACAACGACAGCCAGTGTCAGCACAGTAGCTTGTGGAAACATAGCAAGAGAAAAAGCCACAAACCCACTTCCCCATTCGCTGTCCCAGGGGCCCCTATAAGTCTGTCCCCACACCCAAGACCACCATATTGGTTATGATAAGAGGTTGAACCATTTACCCCAAATTTTTCGAAATAGATCAGGACAGCCTCGGGCCTCAAAGAGAGGTTCCTCTTGAGATCCGCACCAGTCCACCCCCCGTCTCCATCTCTGTACTGTAGGGGGTTTGTTCTGAGACCATAGCGCTGCAATGTCCCTCTTGGCCACAGCCACCGCAGTGCCAAGGAGACGCTTGTCGGCTCGTGAGCCACCCAGGCCATCAAACACCCCCAGAAGCAGGCGCACCGGGTCGTGGGGGATCTCCCACCCTAAGGTCAATGTAAGCTCCCGTTCCACCCCCGTCCAGAATGCTATACCATGTTGGTGTTCTTAAATGCCTACCACATGTTCCTCTAGTAAAGCCCAACTGCTATTTGCCACTGTACCAGGACTGAGCTAAGGATTTGTTATTGTGAACCCAAGGACCATCTTTGGGGTATTGTGAGAGTACTGCATGGTGAAGCCTATCCAGTATCACCACATAATACTTCACCTTCCTCCATATGCTTCGGACTGCTGCTTGTGCACCGTCCAGCCCCTTTTATTATCTTCGTTTAGCCACACCATGCGCCTGCGTGCATTTAGCCTTTGTCACTGCATGGTGCCAGGAGGCACACTACATTATAAAAATGGGTTACGTGGGTTGGCAACTATTTGTGGTTAGGTGAAACATTGAATTAACCCAATAACCACATATTGTGTGTTTTTAAAATTATATCAAGGGTACTCCAAAATAAAGAAATATTCTTTAGGTCTACCCTTAGGTGTTTTTAATTAAATATCTAGAACTTTGTCTACTGCCCTGCAAATAATATCAAAGAACTCCCATGTTTGGTTGAGTCCAGTAGAGTAGTACTATCTTACTGCGGTGTGAGGGGTCGCCGAGGATGACTTAACCTTCGTCACTGCATGGTGCCAGGTGGGACACTACATCCTAGCAAAAACAATGAATTGCCTGGGTAAAACTATATGAAGTGAGGGGTCCGTAAGTGTACGGGGTGGTTGAAAGGACTCGCCTAGAAATCAATGTGTGTCTGATAATTACTAAAAAAATTAAGACACTCACACTCCAACCTAGATGCTAGATGTCATGCTTCCTCATAAGGTTGTCTACATTTGAATTCGAATTTGTAAAGCGCATAAAACCAAAAAGACATCAAACAGCAAACGGGGGAAGCAAGCAGAAGCATTAGTGTTGCAAAAATAACCAAGTTTTCACGTGCCTGTGAAACACCAGAATAAGAATTGAGACTCGCAATATGTTCAGGGAATATGTTTCATAACCTGGCCGCTGTCACCAAAAATGCTCATTCACCCCATCTGGCTTTCCAGAACCTAGGGACAATCACTTTCCTCCGTCCAGCAGATCTTAACTGTCTATTTGGAAAGTACCAGTTGAAGGCGGTTCTCAGATAGCTAGAACCATGCTGGTGAAGAGCCTTATAAACCAAACAAAAGGCTTTAAAAATCACCAGCTTCTTTACTGGTAGCCAATGGAGTATCCGCAATCCCTCCCTGACCGAGAGATGTTTTGGAATCCCCAACACCAACCGAGCAGACGCATTTTGCATAACCTGGAGTTTATTGAGAGAGTACTGGATGGCATTTAAATACAGGACATTACAGTAGTCGAGGCTAGATGTAAGAAGCGCAATTACCACTGAAACTTTTAATTCCCAGGTAGAACGCGAAAAATCTTCTTCAAGCTATTAATAATCCAGAAGCAGAAGCTCACTTTTCTATTGACCTGAGTGTCAAATGTCAGAGAATTATCAAAGATCACACTCAGATTTTTAGCAGAGGCCACCGGAATGCCCTAAAGCTCTGTTAGGGGACAGATGGGCTCAATTGATGTGATCGAGAGCACTTTGGTGGTCGCTATGGGCTCACCTGTGAGTAAGGAGGGAAGGGATCTTTGTGAAGCTAAAAATCCCTCCAGCAATTGCCCATTATCACTAATTTTATTCAGGGATAGATTACTGTGGGATATTAAAAACAATGGTTGGACAAGTTTGGAGGAGATCCATAAGATATAGGGGGATGCTGTACATAACAATAGCTGCAAGATTACTTTTTATGGTTCTGTAATTTGAGCATGACTGGCCTGTGTTGCAACTTTTTGTGCTATAAATCTCAATAAAAAGAAATTTGACCAAAAAAAACAATGGTTGGGACAGCAGGAGTTACCAGTGCTCCCTTGTCCACAAAGTCGACATGTTTTAGCCATCTCAAAGGGCCCCAAAGGAGTCCATGGCCTTCCTCAGGACTGTGATCCCTTTAATGTCATTTACTTTCAATTAAATTCATACTGTCAATCACACCAAACTATACACATGTGGTACTCCGGGTAGATGTGGCTGAAAAGTACAGATTATTTAGCTGCTCTTTCTAATTATTGTTATGGATTTAATTCAAATCCTTCATCCTGGAGGTTGTATTATTTTACCACTACATAATTAGAAAAAGGCTAATTTTCAAGATGTGCTGCCTTACTCATAAATCTTTAAATGGTAATGCTCAGGCCAATTTACGACAGAGACTTAGATACTATCTCCCGACCAGACTGCTAAGATCCACTGACAAAGCCCTCCTTCAAAGTTCGCGGATTCGTACAAAATTGTTTGTGTGCAGAGCTGGGAAAGTTAAAAAAAACTCTTCAAAACTTGGTTGTTTTAGTTAGTTTCTCTAGAGCCATACTTCAGCAAAGTGCCGAGATATTTCTTCGGGATGATTTGCAGCGCTATAGTAAGTAATGCTAACATAACATAAGAAGGGCTCCTTGGCCCTCCCTAATAATTACAGACAAATAGCACTTCTTGACTCAACAGGGACATTTTTGCTAAGATTCTGCTAGTCCATCTCCAAGAGTGGGTGGAGGTCAATAACATCATTCCTTTGGAGCAAGCTGGTTTCAAATCTAATAGTTGTATGCTAGATAATATTACAGCCCTCCAATTGATACTGGAGAGATATGTAGTGGCACGTAATATACCGGTTTACGTCTCGTTCATTGATTTCTCCATGACGTTTGACCATGTAGACCGTCCCACTCTATGTCGAAAGCTTAGAAGTTTAAAAGTCCCTGATTACCTGCTTAGCCTTATAATTGCACTTTATTTTTCTACCTGGTGTTATGTAATTCTTGGGGGTGACTGTGGATTATCGTCTAAAATTCTGACGAACAACGGCCTTAAACAAGGCTGCCTGTTAGCCCCTTTATTATTTTCTCTTTATATTTTTGATTTACCATCAGCTTTGACTGCATCTGGCAGGGATGCCCTGAAGTTGGGTCACCGTAATATTATTTCAATGCTTTATGCGAATGACATTGTGATCCTTGACCTTACTCTGAGAGGACTACAGAACCATTTGGATTGCTTGCAGAAATTCACTGATAGTCACTATTTAAAAATGAATATCAATAAGAGCAAATTGATAATCTTCCGAGCTAAGGGAGGAAGAAAATTGAAAAGCTACAAGTGGCGACTAGGCAGTCAGGATTTGGAATGTGTGAGCTTATATTCATACTTGAGCAAAATGTTTTCTGCCAATCTTTCTGTGAAAGAAGACATCTTGCATATAATGGGGAAAGTGAAGGCACATACTTATGCACTCTTGACACTTTACAGGGCAGTAGGCCGCAGACACTTTAATCATTTACTGGCAGCGTATAATGTAAAAATTCCCTCAACATTATTTTATGCAGTTGAATTAATGGATGCAAAATATTTGATTTGTCTCCATAGAACAGAGGGGAAACACTTTGTAAGACTTGTAATGTAACCTTGCATTGGTTCAAGCCTTACGCTTAGAAGTGGGTCTCCCGAGTCCTTGTGTTAAGGGGTTAGCTGCCGTACTTCGTTGGAGCCACAGTCTCTTGCTTAGCAATATGAATTCTTTTAGAAGCCCACTTTGTGCTGAAGTGTTTGACCTTAGTAGGACTTCCAACTTGTTTCTTAAGAATTTTACAAAAGCACTACAGCACTTCAATATGAATAAGGGTGAGTTAATGGCAATGTCCCGACCAGCACTGACAGTCTTTTTAAAACATAGTATTACGATCACTTCAAGGGATCTAGATCTGCTTGCCTGTAGGGAAAAAAGCAGTGAAGCCATAGAGAGTACATGGGCTGGAAACTCGAGCTCCCCAGCACCATGGTGGCTTTACTGAACTCAGGAGTGTTTGGTACCAAACAACTCCTCTTAATAGACCCACACTAGTGCCAGTATGGGATTTATTGAAACATGCACCCAGAAGGAACCTTAGATGTGCCCCCTGAAAACCTACCAAACCTGGTGTGGTCTCTGACTGGCTTTAGGCACCCTGCCACCACCAGACATGTTTCTGGACCCCTGGGTCGAGGGCCCCTGCTCTGAGGCCAGAAACAAAGCCCATCCTGGGCAGAGGTGTCACACCTCATCCGCCAGGATAAGCACAGTGCTCGAGAGGGTAGCTTTAAAGGCCTTGCCGCCTTTGTAATACAACCCCAGCCTCTGCTGCTAGCAGCTGATGGCAGCCCCTGGTTCTAACTCCCACTTTGGCAGGAGAACTGACGGGAACACTTAGTGAGGAAAAGAGGTGTGCCCCCCTTTGCCAACTCCCCCCCTCAGGTGCTGGAGGCGAAGTGAAGCACACTTTTCAGTGCCCACCATCTTGAAGATGGTGGGACTTATCCAATCAGGGCTAGTACCATGCCCCCCTCTCACAGGAGGGTGACATAATAGAGGGTGTAGACACCCCAGGTAAGGAACCCATTGGTCCCTACCCGTCACTCCCCTGTAAAGCCCCTATATCTAGCATTTAGTTGGCACCCCAGACCCTGAAATCAGATTCCTGACAACCTAAGAACAGCCGGACACTACAGCGTCGCACCAGCAGAGACGACTACAGATAATAACTGACTTGGTCCCAGCCCTACCGGCCTGTGTGCAGCCCTCGACGAACCTGCACCAAAAAGATGACCCGTCCTGCAGCCCAGCGCCCTCCAAAGCCTTAGGAGGACTGCCTGCCTTTGACAAAGTTCAAGATCTCCTGTGGACAGCGGACCTGTCCAGAAGAAACCAACTTTAAAAAATAAAGAACTCTGCCCTGAGGAACCTCAAAACCACCGCCGGACCCACCTCTGCACTACAACGACGCTCACGGCCCGAGTCTAAGTGGCCCACCAGTCCTGTGAAGGTTTCCCAGCGCTTCTGAGTAACAGTCGACCATGGGCTGACCCCTGCCCGACTCCACCTCGATGCCTGCAGCCTCAACTCGAAGACCCTCCCTGACCACCACCTGCCCAGTAAGACTTTTCCGACACCTAAGAACACACCTGCACTGAAGCCCCTGGGCCTTGAGGAGCACGACCAACAGTGACCCTACGTTCCCTAGCATCTCTACTTACCTGGCAGCTCTGGGTTTTCTTCGTCCGGCCTCCTGGCCTGAGACTTCTGTCTTTCTTTAAAACCGATCTCCCCCAATGGGTTGCATTGGGTGCCCCACGCTGTGTTGGCACTCCGCCCCGGGCCGCTTGAGGATGTAAGTTTGGTGCTGCCTTGTGAGTTTCCGTGCTTACCTTAACCCCGGAGACTGGGTTACCAAACCATGTTACTCACCTGTGAGCAGCATCTCTTCGATTACCCCCTTCCTCCATTGGATACCATTGGCGCTAGATTCCGAATTTGAACCCGGCACCCAGCCGCCCCTGTGCCGCTGGAGGTGCTGATTTGCTACTTATCTGAACCTTGAATGGTGCTGATTCTTCATCCTGAAAACCAAGACTGTAAGTTGTATACTTACCTGCAAAACCGCATTCTTGTTTTCCTCCTATAGGTTAACATTGCTGAACTGAAAATTGTACTGTGTCCACTTTTTAAAGTGAAAAGTATTTCTTATGAAAAACGTATTTACCTTTTATATATTCTTTGGTCTTAAAATAAATCTTGAAAGAAGCTTATTTGTATAAAATTGGTGTGGATCTCCTTTTTGAATCATGTGTCATTTATTAATCACTGTGTGCATAACAAATGTATTACTCTCCTCTATGTTAGGTCTAAGGCTGCTCGACCACACTACCACACAGAGCACTTTGGGTTTACATTGAGCCCTGTACACTTCTGGGGGAATCTCTGGACTCTTTACACGATATACCTAGTTATTGGTATACCACATAAAGAGCCAGCTTCCTACACCGTCCCCTACGCATCCCTTGCCCTTTGTGTTTGTCCCTTTGCTTCCCCACCCCTTTGTGACCCTTCAGCTCTGAGTCTCCCTGTCCCTTTTTTTAAAGTCCTTTCCCCTTTTGTGTCTCTTATGTCTCTTTGTGCCTTCACCTTCCTTTTGGCTCCCCTGTCCGTTTTGGTCTCCTCTATATCTTTTTATCTCCTTTTCTTTTGGTCTCCTCTGCCCCCATCCCTCCCTTTTTGTGTTCCCCTCCACGCCTCTTTGCGGCCATTTGTTTTTTCTGCTTTCTGTTCTGTTTTATAATAAAGCACTTCTGTTCACACCTGTTGACAATTATATCTGATCTGCACTTATGATCTCATCAGACTGCAATGTAATAACCATATTACATGTGTCCTCCTGGCACTCCCCTGACAACCGGTACAAGAGAGATCTCAGTTTAAAACACTGCACTTTGTCCACAACCCTTCTCATGGATGCTCCATCATAATTCAAGAGAGTCCTTCACCCATACCAACCTGATAGGAGCATGACATCAGACTCTACCTACAGCAGTTAATTCAGAGAGTGTACTTGGGTTCGTATTAGAAAACTGAAAATACATTTTAGCTCTCACTGTCAAAAGCACAGTTGGCTTGTCAGTCTTCCTGCCACCAGGCACTATGTTGGACCTACACAGATTTCCTTCACACTGAAATATAAACAGGATTGATATGGTGTTGGAAGAAAGAGGTAAGAGATGGAATCAAGAATAAGAAGCCTTGGTATTCAGCATGGAATGGGGGCCTGCTAAGGGGAACAGAGTGGAGGGAATGCACATGAAATTGTGGAAGAGACTGTAAACTTAAGTGATCAGAGGGAGATAGTCGCTGAGATTTTAGGTGGTACAAATGCTGATTTTACCTTTATAAAGAAGGAGCACTCCTGCATGTCCCAGAGGATCTCTGCCCTCAGCACCCAGAACCGAGCCCTAGAAAAGGTAAGTACCTGTAGGATGACTTTCTGGACTGCTTTCAGAGCAGGATGGACTGCCATGACCCAAAAAAAGCCCCCATGGCAGTATTTTCGCATTGCCTCCTGCAATGTGTGATTGGTTTCAACATTTTTTGCCAGGGCTGATGATGTTTCCGTGGCCGGATCTGAAGGCGCTTTGGTAAATGTGGGGGCAAGGGAGGATCCCAATACAGCAGCCTGAATGTAGAGTGGCTCAGGGGAAGAGTACTGAGCAAAAGAGGGTTCAGCTCGGCCCGGTTCAAGAGTGCAGGACAGGCGAATGTATGATGATACAGACCGTACCATCATAACGCAGTATGTTACATCGCGGTCTTGACAACGCAAGTCGTTACATCGACTTGCGCTGGAGGGCGCTGGACTTAGGAATAGTGTGAATTACTATTCCAACTCCAGTCTACGTACAGTAGGGAAGGTGTTGGAATAGTAATTCACACTATTCCTTAGTCTAGAGCGCCCTCCAGTGCAAGTCGATGTAACGACTTGCGTTGTGAAAACCACGATGTAACCATACCGCGTTGTAATGGTTTCGTGGTAAAGGATGTTTCCCCTTTGGAACTGGTCAGGCACTGGCGAGGTGGTGGTGCCGCACCTAGTCCTTTACCCGGGAACTCCTTTGTACGAGCTCGATGAGGCTGTGGGGTCCAGGTGAGGCTGTCCCTCAAGTCAAAACATAGGACGCAGTTCTCAAACATGACCACCAGATGGCAGCAAAGCTTCGGCAATCGAGGAGGAAGTCACTCAAACTGACAATAGAGCCGCCCGGCCCGCCTGTAAAGTTAAGGGCATTCTCACTGCAGAACTACCAAGTAGCAAAGTAATCTAGTGAGCGTCACTTATGGAGTGTGCGTGATAAGTTCTTAACAGAACTAACAAGATGAGGGGAGTTCCCAGTTGAGGTTATAGAGTCATCCTGGGGCAAGGACTCTCCATGCAACATTTATAGTGCCATCCTATGTCATCGCTATATAGGAATCTCCCCAACCTCGCTGCTTCAGCTCCCTATCACCCCTTTAGCAGAACAGGGATAAGCGCTCCTATCCTCTACAGAAGAGCATATCCAAAGTGGCTGGATGATCCCCTTCTAAAGAACATACCTCCCTATAGAACAGGACCCAGACAAATAGCTGAATGTTCATAACCCCTATAGAACCAGTCCCGCCAAGGTTGCCTGCTGCTGTATAGAATCTGGCTGGCTGGACTCATCAGCTCCCTCCAGCCCCATATTTATAGAGCACCTTCTACTCCTGATGAGGTCTTGGTGACTTTTAGAAATAATGCACTACTTGTAATAAGGTGGACAGGATATCTGTCACGTTTGAGATGGAGTAACCCATCCGCCACCCTCTAAATCAGGCCATAAAATCCTTTTAGCATCCAAATGAGTGTACTTTTATTGGTTATATAAATGCAGAAATATACTAATTGCAGCCTCATTTTTTAGCAAAATCGGAACAAATCTGGATAAACACAACTAAACGCAAATAAAATAAGCAAAAAAATAAATAAGAAATATAGAAGAATCTAAAAAAAGAATATACCATAAAACCGAGAACCAGTTAAATTCCATGATATTAGTTTGTTGCAAGTAAAAGAGTTATAAATCTCAGAAAGCTTAATTGCTCTTTTTCGTCAAATGTCATGTTGGATACCTCTACAAACGTTAAGCCAGTATACTTTCCATTTTGTAATAGTCAAGAGCCAGGAAGTCTAAATTAAAAGACAGCAGACACTGAGTATTTTTAATCTCTTTTTTAAATAACTCAAAGACTCCTGATGGCATCTTCTAATCCACAGTCGAGCCAAATGCCAAAACCCGTGGTGCAGCATTTAACTCCTTAAAAATGAGGCCGACAAGAAAACAGGTCTCAATCTCCTAACGCAGAAAAAATATTTCCAATACGCCCCATCTGCTACGATCGAGAGTTTCCAGGTACCAAATTATCAGTGTAACTAAGATTGTGGAATTGGGTTGGGTAAATAAAAAACAATTCATAGGCCTTGACAATAAGCTCTATCTAAAAACCGGTTAAGTAGTCGAGCAAACAATGAGGCCAGAAATAGCAGAAAAAAGGTGTTAGATTCTGTCCCCTGCACCAGAGCTGGCAGTGAACCGTTCTGGCCTTTGCAAGGGCCACAGAAGCTAATTTTACCTTTCCTTCTACTGCACCGTGCACCCTGATGTTTATGCATGTAGAGTGGATTCCATGATTTATTGCAGCAGAACTGGTTTTCCCTTCTAATATAGAAGGATCAGACTTGTCAATCCCGTCCTCTGTAGAACAGCTGATTCGCCTGGATCTGTGATCCACGGACTGGCTGCTCTGCTGCCTTAAAGAGGACCCAACCCCAGCTTTTAACCTTTTCTATCCACCCTGATTTCTTCTTTTCTGCCCTCAGGTGTTTGAGGGACTTGGGAACCACGGCTAAGAATACGAGGCCCTCCGACTGGTGCAAATGCCCCCAAAAGAGGATGTGGTAGTCGAGACGCACTCGGATGACTTCCTGAAGGAGGTGGACCCAATGGTTCATTTGAGGGCAGTGTACACATAATTGGCGCCCAATACCAGCGGCTTCGTGTGCCCCAAGTTTAAACTTGGTTTTACGCAGCTGCCTTCTTTGTGAAAAGTTGAGGAAATACTCTAACAAACCTCTTGTGAACATTTAAAGAGATCGCTTCTTTTTTCTCCTCCCCAGGAGAACTTGCGACTGCGGGCCGAGATCGAAGAGCTGCAGGAGGCGCTATCTGCACAAGGCCGGGCACTCTTATGACAGCAGAATGGGGACCCTTGACCCCAGCACCGGGCTCGGATTTCTGCTCCCTGGTGGATGAGATGGAGCTGGCCTCCCTTGAGCAGGTGAGATGCATCCCTGTCCCTCCACTCCCACCTGCCTTCTCCCTGAGACAACCCACATCTCTGCTGGCCCAGCCCGGGACCACTTCTAATCCTCAATCTTCCAAGCTTTTCAGATGCATTGCCTTAATATATGACCGACTGTTGCACAGCCCTGCTTGCTTTTCAATTGCATCGGCTCGACGTATGATGGACTTCCATGCATGTATCTCAGGAGTGCTTCCATCCCAGAGGCGATAGGGTGGTTACTAGTGACTCGTTCTTAGCCCTACTGTCACCACCTCTACCTCTATCCCCTTCTTTTTGTCTCTTCGAAGGTCCAAGCCCTGCAGGAACAAAAGGACATTAACAAACATCTGCGGCAGTACCTGGACCACGTCATCTTGACCATATTGGAGAAAGACCCCACATTGCTGGAAGTGAAGACGCCTGCCATGTGACTGGTTGTTCCACTAGGAATGGAGAACAGTGCCACCTACTGGCCTCTTTTGGTTTGCTCCATCAGAGGTGTTGGCCACAGGCTGTGAGCTCCAACTGATCACAACAAGTCTTTCCTAGCCTTTTCTCGGGGGTGAAGCTCCACATCTTGAAAGCTGCCCTGTGTGAGGGTGGGGTGATGAAGATACGTTGCAAGCCGCAGATTTTGATCAGCGATCAGTGATGGGGAGGTGTACCCAATTCACTCCTTTCCAGTGGGCATTTTACTATATGTTGTGGTATAGCACCACATCCCTGGCCTCTAACGATCTGCGCATTGGGTGTGTACAACCCAGAATGTAAGCCTCACCAACGAGACAGAGTCTTGCCTTATTCACTCCTCTCCAGCGTGATCTTTACTTTCAATTAATCAGTAGATTTGTAGAGCGCTTATCACCCATGAGGGTATCCAGGCGCTGGACATAACATGAAACAAGCATTAGCAGAGCCAATAGGTCTCGCTTTTGTGAGAGTTAGAGCTATTGGCGTTGTAAATGACAATGTCTTTTACATGTGTGTTATGGCGTGGAGTGGATGTATGTGGTGTGGAGTGGAAGTATTTGGGTTGGATTAGAATTGTTAGTTGTGGAATTGTGTGGCATGGAATAGTGTGGTGTGGAGTGGATTTGTGTAGTGGAATTCTGTGGTGTGGATTGGATGTATGTGGTGGGGTGTGTAATTGTGTTGTTGATTTGAATTATGTGGTTTGTTGTGCAAAAATATGGTGTGGAATGGAAACGTGTGTAGTTGAATTGTGTGGCATGGAACTGTGTAGTGTTTAGTGAAATTATGCTGATTGGAATTATGTGGCATGGTGTTGAGTGTATTTATGTGGTTTGTCACTATGTGGCATAGAGTGGTTTTATGTGGGGTGTATTTATGTGGTATTATGTGGAGTGTAACTATGTTGGGTGGTGTTGAATTGTGTTGCCGTGAATTGTGTGGTGTGGAATTGTGTGGTGTTGTATATCACACTAAACATCCTGGTATGTCACAAGGTACCAAGGTGAGTGGAACCATTCTCTTTATTTCGCATGTTCTTCAGACTATTCAGATAGGATTCACATTAATGAAGATTATTGGATTTGCCCAAGATTTCACAATGTCGTCAAGTGAGAGAGTCGGGATCAAAACCCAAGTCTACTGGTTCCACAGTCAACAATTTAACCTCCAAGGGCCAGATGTACGAACATTATGTTTTGCGTGTCACAAATTGCGATTTTTTTGCAACTCGCAAAACGGAATGTACCAATGTGTCTCAGACACATTTAGCAATTCCCAATGGGGTCACAAATGACCTGCCTCATCAATATTAATGAGGTAAGTCGCAATTTGCGACCCATTGGGAGTGGGCTACAATTACAGGGATGGTGACTTGCTGGGGACAGAAGACCACTATGTCTGTGTTTGCTTTTTAAATAAAGCAATGTTTTTTCTTCAAATGCAGCCCGTTTTCCTTAAAGGAAAACGGGATGTGTTTAAAAGAAAAAAATGGAACGTTTTCTTTTCATTTTTTAAGGGCAGGCAGTGGTCCGTGGGGCCACTGCCTGCTCGTAAAAAATATTTTCGCTGCCAAACACAAAGGGGAAGGGGTCCCCTGGAGACCCCTTCCCATTTGCGACTGGCTTACCACCAATTTGAAATTGGTGGTAACTGTGATTGCTTTGCGACCGCATTTGCGGTCGCAAAACATACGTACATCCCCCTGCGATTCGCTATTAAGAAGGGAAACACTTGGCACACCCCTTCCTAATAGCTACATGCAAAACCTATTTTGCGAGTCGATAACAGGCTATCGACTCGCAAAATAGGGTTTGTACATGCTACAACCACTCACTGTTCCCTGTAAGGTGCGCGCATGCACATGCACCCATACTACCCCTAAGCGCACAGTCTCTCAAGTGAAGCGCGCACACACACTTAATGCGAGGGACCATTACACGCCACTGCTTTTAAAACGCGAGCGGCGTGAAAACGGTCAGTTGCTTGTTGCGGGAGAGTAGTGGCAGCAATCTCGGGAGAGCCTGGCCTACCCAACACTACTTGCAATGACACTAGTCAAAGTTAGAAACGGCCGTCACAATAGTATCAATATCAACAGATGACGGTCAGATTGGTCATGAAGCCCCTTCCCGGTCAGAGGGCCACTTCCGTCGGGATGCCACACAGCAAAGATCCAGCGCTCCTAAAAGCTCCTCAGGTATGGACAGGAGCCTAAGTGCCCCAAGTGGCATTTGGCCTCAAACAGGAGGATCGCGATTTGTAGCGCCTACATGCACTTCCTGAGGCTGCAACATTTCTATCTTTTTTTTAACATATTTTTGTGGTTTTAAATAGCCCGAACCCGAACACAGGTCGCCGCACAGCAAAGCGACAGCGTTCCTAAAAGTTCCTCAGGTACGAACAGGGGCCCAAGTGCCTCAAATGACATTTAGCCTCAAACAGGAGAATTGCGATTTGTAGCGCCTACATGTGCTTTCTGAACTCTCTGATGACATGACGAAGACAAGATCAGTGTTTGCAAGACCAACATTTCTATCTTTGGTGATTTTGCTCCCCTTTCAGCATAGTGTAAAAAGACAGGGTTTTTTTTGTAATTTATGTTAGCGGTTTTAAATAGCCCGAGCCCGACCAGAGGTCATTAGGGCGGTTTATATGAGCACCAGGATGTGTTACACATTTCTTTTCGGCTCGGGAAGAGTAAGCGGTTTGCCCAGAATCACGGGATCTTGAGTCGAGGCCGGTTCCTCAGTACCCGAGTCAATGCCATTATGGGGAACCCACCAGGCATTTCAGCAGCTTCTGCATTAGGGTCAAGACTGGCAACACCAACCTCTATGTCAGTTCTCCCTATGAACCACAGGCAGCTTCCCACTAGAGCGGGGGAGACCCCAGTGCCTCAGTGCTTTTTCCGGCAAAGTCTTTCAAAATTGACTAATTTCATTAAGATACAACATTCAAAGCTATATCCCAATTTTAGGAAATCGTTCCCAAAGATTTGCAACAGTAGTAAACAAACAGTGCAGCGGTTTTGAAAGCCCTCACTGAAGAGTTCATTGTATATTCAGTAGTTTTCAGGCAATAATAGAAGTGTCAAGATAATTATTGGTGCATAATGTATCTGCTGGAGAGAGATGGGAGTTTTGTGTAGTGGCAGTTTTGACTCATCTAAGGTAGAGCAGAGGGTTTATATGCCTGCTGCAAAGGACTTGTAACATGCACATCACAGAATGTGCATAGCTTAGTGGGTTACTGCTTTTGTCACAAAGACCCTTTTGTTACTGTGCAGTTCATAACTTACAATTATAATCTAGCACAGTGAGCTATGAAGTGTCATCAAAGAGCTACATGCAAACTACATGGTACAGGTTAGAAACTTGTGTTTTTTTCAAGTCTCATTATCCTAATGTTGCTAAAAAGGGTTTGTTTGAGTAGAAATAAATTCTTATTAGTAAAGCCAACCATAACCACTGTGTTGCGTTCTGAATCCTGAGTTTTTTCTTCTCCAGACCAAGCACTCCTAAAAAATGTCTAGCAGTATGGACGACATGAATCCAACACCTTGTGATCCCCTTTGTCTAATGTAAAATTTTCTATACACTGATTTACACGTGTATGATTCATTGCCTCTGTATTTGTGTGTGAAGGTAAAGTGCTCCGACACCTTACACTGGTATGAGAGGCGCTATAAAACAAATGAAATACAAGTGAGAGAGGGGCTATGGAGAGATGAGGGCCACTGCTGGAGAGTAATAGTAAGGGAATCATTGAAGAGCCCTCACAAAGATTGCTGAATCCTGGTGCAGTCTGAGATCATCATTTACAATGCTTTAAAAACTAATGCAAATTAATATATAATGCAAAATGTGCTGTAGAATGTACCACTTTTGCCCACATTTTCTTTTGGGGAGAACACCCCCCTTCCCCTCTCCAAACATTGTTTGTAATGGTCAGGCTTGCTCGCTGCATTCACTAAGCACCGTACGGGGTCTGGTCTGACAAAATTTGCCAGGGCTGCTTTGGATTCCCAGTCCGGCCCTGTGTAGGATGGGTCTTATAATGGTACAACCGTTGAAGTCCTGCGCTTTTCTCAACCCGGAGTGTACTTGCCTGTGTAATCAATTCATGTCATGGCGTGTGTATCTATATTGCAAACCTGTCTTAAGATCCTGCACGTGGTGCTGTATGTGTGGAAATGCACTTCCTGTTCACTTTTTTAAAGGAAAAATTTGGAGTGGTGTTTGTCGCTAAACTCGCATGCATGGTCGGGTTCTTGGCGCACATAGCCTTGGCTGCAGCGCACAGAGACCTGCCACGGCCGCACACAGAGAAAAAAATTAGAGGGAACATTGGCTGCAACCCTTTTTAGCGGTCGCATACAGCCCGATTTTCCGTTTGCGACCGCTAAAAAAGGTCGTACATCTGTCCCTAGATCTTTTCTAAGAAATCAAATGTATATATGGCTGATGATGTGTGCCTTTGTGTGAACCTATATTGTTATGCAGTGGCTGTTATTTTGGTATGTTATTTAAAAACTTTTATTTATATTTCCAAGATGGCTGATTGGTACCTAAGAATGAAAGGGCAGGGAGTAATGACAAGGGGGGGAAGTGAGCAGTCCAGTAGCAGTGTGAAGTCGCTGTGCTAGCGCACACAGTATTGGAATTTTAAAAAATGAAGTAGGAGGAAGAGGGAGCAAAGGATAAGCAAGGCGGGTTGGATAATCTGAACACTTTATGCTACAGTACCGGGGCATTTCCTTGTTATTACAGCGCTTGAAGCTCACAGATGGAGCAGAGGCGCTTGAAAGTGAGAAAACTACAGTGAAGAATGCTCACCTGCAGAGACGTCACAGATCAAGACTTGTGGGAATGGACTCAGAGTTTAAAGATTAATAAACAGAATGAAGACGCATTCATCATAAGTCTAAAACAACCACCGGAAATGTGAAAACAAAAAATGCTCAGGAAGGCAAAACAGAATTGCATAACATTTCCTAGTCACTTTTTACACTTTGTTATAAAAATAACAAAAAAGAGCGCCTGGATGCTGCATGGAATCTAAGCAACCATTGCCAGCTCGTTGTGTTAGATCATAAAAATGTGCTTGTGTAAGAAGCCTCAGAAAAGCTTGCGGGGCTTGGGTAGAGTGCTTAGCGGAGCAATTTGGAGCTGTAAAAATGCCCATGAAGCTCGTGCTAGCATTTTATAGCTCGCAAATCATTTACCTACGAGTGCGTTCTTCCCTTTTCACTTATAGGGCCCATGCAAAGTGCCAGAGGAATAGCACTGCACATTGAACTCTCATTTCTGTCTACAGAACAAGTGACGCATGGGATGTACGCTTGCTACAGCCACTAGATGGAATACTTCTGCAATGTCATGCACATTCAAATCTGGGGCCTCTCTGCTAAGAATGAGATCAAAGATACAATCGTGGAGGAGAGCCAAGTCATTATACACTTTAACCCCTTCGGTGTGTCCGACGCACCAGTGCTCATTTGAATAGGACGGCCCCTAGCCGTCCTCGCACATGGCATTTGAAATCCCTCTGGGCACCAGAGGGATTTCTTTCCCCCCCCCCCCCAACAGCCTCGGGAGCTGGGGAAGAAACCAGCTCCCGAGGCTGTCTGTGTGGTTTCCCTGAAATGATGATCAGCGCGCACGTCATTTCAGTGGAACTGAAACTGAAATGAGCCTAGAGGCTCATTTCAGTTTCGCTTTCTACTTGCTTAGGGGGCTATCTCAGCCACCTGCGCACGTAGAAAGTCAGGAGAGGTATCTTTGGAAAGGGGAGAATCTCCCCTTTCCAATGGTACCCCTCCCTAGGTGATCCCTGCTTGGGGTTTTGCCCCAGGAGGGCGACCCCAAGCAGGGATCCACCCACTAGGCACCAGGGAGGGGGGAGCGGCCCCTTGGGCAAGGGCCTTTGCTCCCCCCATAATAATTAGGGTGAATTCAGTCTTTCTGCCCCCCCTGGGGGGCAGATGGGGCAGCAGCCCCCAATCTGCCCCCCCAGGGGCAGAAAGCCCACTAGAAACCAGGGATTTATTTTCCAATGTAAATTAGGGGTGGGGGCTGCCCAATAGGGGCATGCCAACCGCAAAATTACAGTCTTTCTGCCCCCCCCCTTGGGGGGCAGATGGGGGCAGGAGCCTCCAATCTGCCCCCCCCCCACAGGGGGGCAGAAAGCCCACTAGACGCCAGGGTTTTTTTCCCCTGTTGAATTTAGGGTTGGGGGCTGCCCAAGATGGGCATACCAATGCCCCCACCCCTCCCCCCCACAAATTTCAGTCTTTCTGCCCCCCCGGGGGGCAAAAAGCCCACTATAAACCAGGGATTTATTTTCCTATGTAAATTAGGGGTGGGGGCTGCCCAATATGGGCATGCCAATGCCCCCCCCCAAAAAAAATCCCACAGTCTTTCTGCCCCCCCCCCCGCAGAAAAACCCACCAAACACAAGGGTTCTTGCTCGCCATGGCCTGGCACATAATTCGGTGACTGGTCTTAAAATTTATGCAATTAAGATTGTTTCTAGTCGGAGAACAAAATGGGGCCTTGTATTGACGGAAGGCTCATCTCTTTCTTCCCCAGTCAGAGACATCTCTGTTTTTCTTTGTTCTAATTCTTTCAGTGCTATCCTAGATAAGTAATGATTCAAATACTTTGATAACAGCACAGGGATTTTACACTGAAACTGTGTACTGGCACGTCTCTGTGTCTTGGTGTTTTTATTTTGAATGTGCTGTCCTCAAAGCACCCTTTAAAACAAGCATTTGCGATGGAATAGGTCGCGCATTTGTTAAAGTTAGAGATGTTGGCGTTGAAAATGACAATGTTCTTTACTTTTGCTTTTTATACCAATGGCAATAGCACTATGTAAATATAATTACTCTACTGCACATAAAAAAACAAAAGTAAAAAACATTCTAATTTTCAACGCCAACAGCTCTAACTTTAAAAATGCGAGACCTATTGCATTGCAAATGCTTGTTAAATCATGCATTTTAACTAGAGCACTCAAGTTTCCCCGGTCCATTTGGAAGAGGCGCAGACAGTAAGTACCATTTGTTATTTACATTCCAGGTGTTGTAGTACTACAATTCCCAAAGTGCAACTTTCGCATTCTCACAAGCTTCGAAATACCAACATCTACTGACCTAGATACAGGACGGTAGGGATAAACTCCCAGCGAAAAACTCCCAGCGAATAACAAATTGGCCGCAGTTGAAGACCTGCTGCACACGCTACTTGCTGTCTTTGCCCTTCTTAGCCATGGTTCTGCCTTTAGGTCAGATGGCAGCAGAGGTCCCAAGGAGCAAACAAACAACGTGGGCACTGAAAAAGGTAGCAGAACGCTGCTTTACAGCAACTGTCGAAATAGAGTGCTAAAAAGTAAAGCTTGGTAGAGGAGTTTCAAAGAGGCTGAGCGGCAGAATGCATGCACGACCACTGAAGCCACGACATAGGAACAGTGGCGGCTCTTCCGCAACGGCAGAGGAGTATCACCCACTGCCTGGGTCAGAATCAGCAAATGAAAAACAAAATGATGTTCGAGCATCGTTTTATTTTTCATTTTCTAGCTCTGAGCCAGAGCGTGCAGGGAGGGGCAGACCCAAGGCATGGGACGAGAGGGGGAGGAGGAGTGCTATGTGCTTGCCCGGCCGGGCTATGTGCTTGCCCGGCCGTGCATATGTGCTTGCCCGGCCGTCACAGTCCGACCAAAACACACATGGGCACTTCGGTTTCTCCAGCCCGACGCATTAAACAGCCGGGCTGAAGAAACCCCCACAGACTGCCTGGCATGAGCGGAGCATCTTTTAAGCCAATCCCCCTGCTGCTCTCATAGCACGAGAGCAGCACAGGGATTGGATGGGAGTCTGTCCCAGGGGCTGCCAGGACCAGGAAGAGCGCAGAAGGAGCAACGCGACGTGGGAGGCGGCCGGCTTCAGGTGAATTATTTTTTTCATATAAATTATTACTACCCCCTTCTGCGTGCTCCTCACCCCCACCCCCCCTCGTACCCCTTCCCGCATTGCCTCCACCCGCCTCACCAGCCTTTGTTTGTGGCGGCCGCCACTGTAAAGGAATACATAACATTATGGCATTTCAGACTTGCTGGAATACTCTCTTAAGGACATAACAGAGATCTGGTTGAACAAAGTTTGGAAAATAATTTTCATAAAAAAGAGCGTTGACAATTTAGGTACCTTTTACCTGATAATATTTTGAATCCAATTAAAACATACTTTAATCCACAGATGCATTCTACTAAATAGGCAGTGCAGGGAACTCGAGCAGTTTTCTCAGTGGCAATGCAGCATTAAAAGTCGACTTGGATTGTTTTACGCTGTTCTGTAAATGAAGACGGGGATGGGAGCACCAGTCACAAGGGGGAGTGGGAGGGGCATGGAAGACATGGGAGCAGGTGGGAGGGACAAATGCCAGTATTCATTGCAGCCCTCTACAGCGTTAATCCACGGAGGTATATTACTAAATAAGCAGTGCAGGGAACTCGGAGCAGTTTTGTCAGCGGCAGTGCAGCATTAAAAGTCTGACTTGCATTGTTTTACGCTGTTCTGTAAATGAAGACGGGACGGGAGCACCAGTCACAAGGTGGAGTGGGAGGGGCATGCAGGACGTGGGAGGGGCGTGTTCATTGCAGCCATATAACCCTTAGAAATCAACCTTAAAATTGATGATGTATACAAATTAGGATAAAATTAGTGTAATTGGTATAAAATAAGCAAATGAATAAGAACTTCTGTCCCAGACCAGATGTGCCCAATTTAACCTCCACATAACATTTAGTTTGTTGATAACAACTAAGTGGGTGTAGGGTATACTCACAGAAGTGCCGACACAAGTTTGTGCTTCTCCAGGGAAAACAAGCCAGAGCAGCCCTCGTCCCAGTAGAAGATGCCTATGCGGCTGCGCATGGCGTCGTCCTGCCGGGGGCGCTTGGGGTCTTCTAAACATAGAGACCGGGGAACTGTTGTGCCACGCTGCCCAAAAAAAAAGAAAGGAAGGTGCAGCTGCTATAGTTAAAGCATGACGCGCTTCCAAAAAAAAAAAATTATGTTGTTGAAATGGTGCAAGTTGGGCGAGCCGAGCATTTTGAAAATATCACGCGCTGCCGCCATTACTAATAAAAATATAAAAGCGGGCGCCGTGCTGAAACCTACAGCATGGCGCCTGAGGCAGGACGTGACGAGGAGCCATTGCGGGCGCCGTGCTGAAACCTACAGCATGGCGCCCGAGGCAGGACGCGATTAGGAGCCATTGCAGGCGCCGTGCTGAAACATACAGCCTGGCGGCTGAGGCAGAATGCGATGAGGAGCCATAACTAATAAAAAATTTAAAGCAGGTGCTGTGCTGAAACCTACAGCATGGCGCCCAAGGCAGGACACGATGAGGAGCCATTGCGGCTGTTGTGCTGAAACCTACAGCATGGCGGCCGAGGCAGAACCCGATGCGGAGCCATTACTAATAAAAATAGAAAAGCGGGGGCCGTGCTGAAACCTACAGCATGGCGCACGAGGCAAGACGTGATGGAGAGTCATTACTAATAAAGATATAAAAGTGGGTACTGTGCTGAAACCTATAGCATGGCGCCCGAGGCAGGACACGATGACTAGCCATTACTAATAAAAATATAAACACGGGCAACGTGCTGAAACCTACAGCATGATGCCTGAGGCAGGACGGTGATGAGGAGCTGGCAGTCAGCAGGGAGTGGAAAAGCAGGCACCATTGCAGGAAAAGCATGTCGTGCGTGCAATAGGAGCAAATCATTGAAGAAAATAGTGCTCACAGACTGTAAATGAAACATACTGAGTAACAACACAAGTAAAAGGGCCAGACCTCATGGAAGGTTAAAAAAACAAAAAAGGCGGTACTAAGGAGGGACTACTAAGCCTATTCACAAATTAGAATGGACAGTAACAGGAGCCAATTGAAAAGATGGGCGGAGGTTCAAGTCCAATACCTGAATACAGCATGTCTCAAAGAGACAGCGCAAGCGCTGCCAAGGCGAGACCTAAAAAAACAGACTATCGCAGATGGGTAATTGCAGCACGCGAACGAGTACTTCACAGTTAATGAACTGCATTCAGTATAGATTAAAACTCTATAGAGAATTGGTCAAATGTATGGGGACCTGCGTGTAAAGAGTGGGTCCACTGTGGCACGGGTCCAGAAAAATAGACGCAATGAATATTGGAACTTGAGTCCAAAATCAATAATTTTGCATGGTGAGGTCTACACTAAATACAATCCCTGCAATGGCTCAGCTGCTCAGGCCGCTGCATGGTATTGTACAAACACAGGACTCCCTCTGCCCATTCTGCCCCACCCCTCTGGGTGGTAAGGACACCCAGCTGCTCACCTGCTGGTTGAGGTCAGCGCCCATCTGCAGCTGTCAGAGAAGGAAAAAGGCTTGCTCCCATCACCCGGCCAGATGCACAGGGGACTGCTCCAGGCCATCCCCAGCAGAGTTCACAGCACTGCCCGTCTCCATCAGGCTGCAGGGGATGTCAAGCGGGGAGGGTAAGGGAAGGTGGTCATACAATAGCAGGCACTACACCCTGCCCTGATCCCGGGCGCACTGCTCTCGGGCACCGTTAGTTAATAGAGCACGACGTGCCGGGTCACAGCAACACCACAGGTTAGTATATAATAACGACCATTTCAAGTCCATCCCCACACACTGTTCTTTGATAACGCTCTGTGCCTACAAATGCCTGGCAGACAAAGCCTCAGAAAGCCTTTACATTGTGAAGCAGGATAACAGAGATTTTGAAGAACGCAACTTGCTGACACATGGAAGGACCATCCCTCAACTTGTGTACAACCATTATTGGGACCCCTTCAGATCACCCATCAAAACGCCAAAAGGTTCCACAGAATCAATGTGCCTCCCTCCAAACTAGATGTTAAAAGTCCAAGAATCCCCCTCATATAAAAGCACTCACGCTCTGCCAGCAGCTGCATTTTGGGTAGGTAGAGGCTACAGAGCCGGAAATAGAAGCACAATGAGCGCCTGTACCCCAATTGAGTATGTGCTGGTCCCCTGTTAGACCTGGCTACCGCATAAACTGCACATGTGCTGTGGTGAACTTTACATATGAAATTAATGTTGCTCTCCAGTGGCATTTCACTGTATAGCGCAAGCGCATGCTTGCTATTTAGAGAACGTACGCATGCACAGAAGGTATGGTTCGAGCACATGCTGATAGGTGAATGAACTTCCAGACCTGGAAAAAGGAAAGGGAATGAATGAAATAAACGAAACTGCATCTAAATACATTTTGAGGGAAGTAATTAAGGGAATAGAAAATTAACCGGAGGAGAGCAGCGCACCCGAGTCCGGCCGGCGAACCCTGCCAAAGCTACCCAGTTAACCCCCGTATGCCTCTCATGCCTGCTGTCGAGGCGGGTGTGACCTCTTAACACATTGACCGCGCGACCGGAGGCGTTGTAGCAGCTCCGATCAGAGCATAACAGCTGGTCTTTTCCGGCTTGGGAGGAGGTGGGAAGGACAAATGTTGCAATAAAATGCAAGCAGATACAGGCCTGAAGCTGAACACGCACCCACAGTGTAACACGAACAAGAAATAAATAAAAAAAACAGTCCCCCGAACAACCAAAGCGTAAAGATAATAGCACTAGGACCCAGGTCCGTGGGAGGAATGAAAGAGAAAAATGAGGGACAAAGAGGCAGGACTGACCACTAGCAAGCAAAGATTTTTAAAGGACACTGAAACAAACAAATCAAAAGCAAGGGGATGGCTTTAAGCACACAAGAGAAATATATACTAAAGTATATACAAGATGTCTCGAATGCTCAACCTAAAAAGGGGCACAACATGAAAAAAGGCTGCGACTTTTACTTCATTTCCTATCGCCAGTAACATAACCTCACTATCTTGAGCCATGATATGTTTTACCATACTCGGTTATACACAACCACTACCTCACCCAAGACACCACTCCCCATACACAACTCTCTCCTGCATGTGGAAGATTCCCAAGCTAACAATCCTGTCACACCACTGTCTCCACAGAAACAGCCCTCCAAACCCAGACCCTGTTCCTTGACCCTCTCTGGGCACACCTACACTACCACCACTTTCTCTTCCATAATAGGAGGCCCATTCTATGCATCTGTTCACTTGCACAACCCCTGCGCCATTTACTCCTTAGAAACAAACTAC
This sequence comes from Calotriton arnoldi, assembly GCA_963921515.1. Lineage (NCBI taxonomy): Eukaryota > Metazoa > Chordata > Amphibia > Caudata > Salamandridae > Calotriton > Calotriton arnoldi. The sequence goes on along the minus strand of CAWUFW010001126.1, from coordinate 2,569,115 downwards.
ACAGGTATACTGTTCCTTTCTCTTTTCCCGATAAAAGACCAGCTGGAGGGGTGGCCTTAGATGCACGACCTCTCCTTAGGGAATATTTCCCCATATATGGCCAAAAAAAGAGGGTGGTGTAGCATAATTTCACTTTTCTCTGTAGGGTTGTTAATTTCTGGCACAATATTGAACGTCGATGTCCAGCAACCTCCATTGGGACCCAATGTCCAGTTAATTACGTTGGGACTTGATGTCCTCTTTACTAGCAGTTTTCTGAGGTTATTTATTTTGTCAATAAATTGTGTTGTTTAGAAGACTACCAGACTTGCTGAGTGAGTTATTTTCCCCCCATTGGAATACTGTGATCTCATACCAGGTTGTAGTGACATTGTGATATTTGTGGGCCGCCGGGTATGGTGCAGAAATACAGCCCTGAAATAGCTAATTCTCCTTTGTTGTGGTTATTTTTCTGAAGATGCGACCCTTCCAGGTACACATTTGTGGAAGTAAAAAATTCCAGACTGGCTGACCACTTCATGATTTCAATGGATTTATGGATTTTGTGAGACTATCTCTGTGAATAACTGAGCTCTGAATTTGGGGATGGGGTAGATGTGTAGCGTAATTGGGGGTTTTGGGCCCGAGACAGGTCAGCAGAGTTCTGGGAGCTTGCATGGGTTTGTATGCAAATTACAACTTCGTGGAAAGGAAGACATTGACATGCCCATGTATATGAGAAACAATGTCTTTCTGTGAGATGAAGTGATCAGTCCATGTCTGTGTCTGACTCCATCATCCTGGGTAATGTGCATTCACAGCACATGTTCGTTTGTAAGAAGTTGTTGCAGGGGTTCTGCTGGTAAGCAGAACTGTGCCTCGGGATGACAAGTCGTTAGAATGTAGGGACTGTCTCTACGACGTAAGTACCCGTCAGCCCAAATACTGGCTAGCTCACAGTGCCTCACCAGAACTCTTAACCTTCCCAGAGTAGCAGGTGATTTTGGCAAACCTAAAGCATGACCTTCTAGTCCCCACGGGAACTGTGGAAACAGATCATCACCTTTTGTCTCTCACTCATGCATGCCCTTAGTAAACAAAGGAAACACAAGATGAAAGATTACAATACATTTATTGAAACTATCATAGTCTATTATGAAGCAGATGTGCTGCGATAAGTAGGCAAATACAACTAAGCAATGTAATCAGCATTACTAGCATGCTGTATATCAGCTGCGTTTTCTTTATTTGGGTGTGGGGGCGTCGCCCCCCTGTTCATTTGCCCCATATTAAATCAGGTTTGCTGACTTCACTGTTTTCAATTTTTTTAGCTGCAGTGCGCAGTTTTCCTTTTACAGGAGAGTGAGGCGGGCGGACATGAAGGGGGGACTGGAAGCTTCTCCTTGGGGTGAAGTGCACATGTTGGGTTGGACAGGTGCCTTGTTCTGCCCAGCCCGACATGCGCACTTGAACCCTCACCTACATGCACAATATAGGGAGCCTGGGGGATTGAAGCCACAGCCCCCAGGTCTCCTTTGGAGCATTGGCAGCTCCTGACCAGGCCAATCCTTGTGCTGCTCTCCTGCTGTTTCTGCAGTGTCTGGATTGGCTCAGGAGTCGCGGGGTGGAACCGAAGGCCGAGCTGGTGGTCACTCACAATTTTGATGTACGCCTGGAGGTGCGACGCAGCTAACGAGCTGACGAGTGTTCTTCCCTGTCACTGATGGTCCAGGCCAGGACCACCAGATGGTGAGTGAATGTGTGCATTAAATAACTTTGGCACAGTGGCACTGCCAGCATTGGTCAGAGAAGCTGGTCAGATTCCATTTTCGCGCTGCCGCGCATGCACAGCCCTCAACGAACATGTACATATTGAAACACAGCGTGAATGTCGATGAATAGCGCTTTAAAACAAATGTAAATGTACATCAGAGAAGGGCAATGAATGTCTCTTGTAGTCACGGTAGTAGATAATGCAGGCCCGACTCAAACTCACCGGGAAAGAATGAGTATGTTTTGCTCTTATAAGCAACCTTTAATAACTCACTCAAGCTCAGGATTTTAAGAGCTATAACCAGTATAGCTAATCTTCACTCCAAACATAGAGACTCCTGAGTCCAGGTTACTGGGCATGCAGTCATGATTTTTTAAATTACTTTTGCGGTGACTGGTGAAGTATTGTGAGGACCTGTTGGTCAATAGGCAGGCTCTTGGCACCATGCCATGTATATTACCCATTAAAGTGATCTTTATTAAATGCCATACAGACCGAGCACGAGTACTACTCACAAACGTTTCATCGCTGTGATTAAATTTGCATCGCCATTATTTCCTTCGTTAGCGCTTTGTCTGCGCTGTACTTGAAAGAAACCTGTATTCTACCTGGAAACAAGTTGCTGTCTGACCGTTCACCACCCCAAGGGCACCTGCTCACTCTTTGCGCTCAGATGTGCGCCAGCTAAATCTTTTTCAAGTGGTGATAAATTCGATAATAAATATTTTTCTAATGTTACACAGTGCACTTTGTGAGGCACCGCGTTTAAATGCATGGTTATACCTGTCCCACTGAGGGCCATGTTTGTTGAAGGCCACATTTTAATAGAATCGAGAGCTCACTTAAACAGTGAGCCTATACAGGCAACTTTAAAGGGCTGACTTGTCTGCACCTCTGCATTCCGGGACTTTTAGTTCTTATAATGCAGTCTCCAGAACACAAAGAAAACTGTAACCTAGCTACTCAGGGACGGATCTGGAAACCTATTTAATTGATATGAAAGGTTATCATTCGGCACAGGGACCCAGACTCAAGTACACTTGTGATGATACGTAGGGAAGAAGTCTTTTTTGCTTAAGTAAAAACACACTGCATGCACTTCATGCTAGGGACGTATATTTATTAGTAGATTGAACTTGACATTCATACTAGTAGGAGCTGAGATCTGAGTGCTCCAATAGAGGAATGCCGCTCAAAGATAGGCCGGTGCAATACTTGCCTTGCCAAGCCTTCCTGCATCTTTGTGCATTGGGTGGCTGTGAGTGTATGACGGGATCTGTATATATCGGTCTCTCAAGATATAGTATTGATACACTGTTCAGCAGAGGACTGAATCTGAGGTGTCTGTTTATGGTGCTGCTGAGGAAGAAATTAAAAAAAAAAAGACGGCACTGTGACTGTTAGGAGAATGCAATATATCTCAAATCAGCCACAGGCACCACCCAGTGGCGGGTGGTGATCCTCAACACTGGAGAGGCGTAGAGGGGGCCAAGAGACAACCCGGTGAGGGCCAAACAGGTAATTTAAAAAAAACGTACTTACCCGTGTTTCCTCTCCTCCGTGTATTCTTCCGCCATCAGCGTGACGGCACCACGCCGAGCCTCAGGCAACCGCCTTCTGCAAATCCTGACGCTGCTCTTATGCTACAGATGAGCAGCATGAGAGCAGCACCAGCATTGGCTGGAGCGAGCTGCCTCAATGTTCCAGCAGGCCAGGAGGTCTGTGCTGTTATGTTTCATATAGGTACCCTAATATAGGCCCAGGTAACATCATACCCCTTCACCTACATTACCTCCCCTACACTACACTGTAACGAGCCTTTTAGGATTGAACCTTTACCTAGTTCTAGTCCTGGGTGCAGAAGGAGGGTTTCTCCTGAACAATAGAGTCCTATAACTGCATCAATAGACTCACACAGTATGAATGAATGTTCATAAGGGTTCTTAGAAACCATGCTGGGGCTACACCACTTTCCTCCCCACATCTACGTACACGGTTCATCCCATACGTCATCCTCAAATCCAACAATGGCTAATACAAGCAACAAGGGACAAAGGAGTCCTAGATACTTTCTGTATAAATATAGCACCTCTTGCTAGAGTTATGCAGAGGGAACCGAGACTTCCAGGCCGACACACTGACCAGAGACGCTGAGGCTCCTGCATGCAGACGCTACAGCTGACAGTGGTCAGAACATTCCTCGCGGGGTGTCCAGCTCGAGACCAAGAGGGGCTCCTACATTCTCACTTCAGGTAATGGGGTTCGACTAAATCCTAGAGGGATTCTTGGCTTTACACCTACTCACATGCTAGGTACATTTAGGTATATCTACATAGGCATCGTAGGAGTATGCGCTTTCTTTTACCAATGCATTTTATATCCATGTATTTATTCATGCGTATTGCAAGATGGTAGAACTGTACTATCCATTTATATTCATAGTACTGCTAATCATATATCTCTGCTACTGTCTAATGGTTGTTACAGCTCATATATTCTACACGAGAATAACAACTGTTCAATAAACCTCTTATTGAAACGCCCAGGCTGTTTATTCTGTGTATCTCTGAGACAAGATAAGTGAGCACGAGTGACTGAGCGAAAAGTAGTACATTGTTTCCACGATCTTGAGGGATCAGGGTTGTCATGTTCTGAGGTTCCCAGAAACTATTCTCTCTCCGATAAGAGGAGACACTAGTGGCACTGTGAGCTAGCTTATGCAAACAGGCTAACATTTTCGGTGGGGGTGCTCAGAATCAGTCTGCCACCAAACCCACAGTTTATGTTATCCGAACGCGCAGGTCCTGTATGGGTAATAAAGGAACTACACGACAGTGCCTGGTTTCCACCCAGCTGCCTGAGACAGCTAGGTGGAGAGGTTTACAATGCACAAGTCAGGCTGGCCGTCGCAAGACAGCCTGCCAAGTGACTTGCGCAGTGTAAACTGGTGGAGTGAGCACCACTCCCCTGCTGCCAGTCAGCAGCAATGCCCCGCCCCCAAACCCTGCTCGGGCTGGGAGCAGTGAAAAATAAAAAAGTAATTCACTATTGCTGTGCTGGCAGCAGGGGGCGACGCTACTCCGCCCTAATGGGGGGCCGTCGCCGGTGCCACCACATCTTGTGATGTAAGGCAGCGTGAACCGTGCCAGCAGCAGCAAATTAAGCTCTCTGTTTGGACCTAATAAAGGGCAATGCGCAGGCACATCGCGCTAGCACAGAAAAGTCTCCCTGCGGCAAAGCGCATTTGCCTGCCTGAATCTGGCTGTTATGCTGCTGGCCATTAGGCAGTGTGTGTGAAATATTCTTGAACATGCACTGCCCTGCAGCAGGTCCGAGGTGTGACTGGGTTCTCTGAGGCATATCGACATCAAGGCGATGACCGCAGCAGCCAATACAGATTACAGGTTTCTTTGCCTATAAAGAGTCCATTTGCCATCAGTCAATACAGAGAAATGTTGGTGGGATCAAGGTTACTTTATTGCAATAGCTTTTATGTAATAGGTTTTCAGTTCACTAGGAAATGTTTTGATTGATTGGGGTAGCAAGCACTATATAAATGCAAACCCTTCCCTCTTCCATCCCTCCACTATCCTTTACAATCCAAATAACAGACTAGCATGTCCACCAATCAAATTAATTTCATATTCCCCCAGACTAATTCACCACTAATCCTTACTTTGTTCCGGAGTAGCATGCTGCTCGCCTAGAAGTGCTTTGATGCCTCATCGGGGGTGGCTAGCGCTATATAAATGCAAACCTTTTGCTCCTGTATCCCTCCACTATCCTTCTCAATTCTAATAACAGACTAACATATCCACTGCTCAAATGAATTTTATATTTCATTATACTAATTTCACCACTAATCCTTTATTGGTTCCGGAGTAACACGCTACTCGCCAAAAAAGCGCTTCAACACCTCGTCAGGGGTAGTAAGCGCTATATAAATGCAATTACAATACAATACAACTGCTGAAGAATGATCGATGATGCCTCTAGCCATGATGGCACCAGAGCTTTTGAGGAGCATGCCCTTGAATACATGAGGACATGAGTCAGCGGTGAATTGGATGAGCAACAGTCTTTTGTGATATTGGTTTAGTCTTCAGATATTTGGGGTTAAAGAGAAGTACTTTTGACCGTGTTTTCTTATGTGAGTCAGAGAGTATGAGGTGTTGGGTGGTTTTCCTTTTGACTCTCAAGATCTATAAATCTAGGTCTTTCGCTTTAGCGATCAGGTGATCAGTCTGAGAACTGCAAACTTCGTGTAAGGGAGTTACTTTTGAGTCAAGGCATCCAGGGTTCTGGGATTCGTTAATAGTTTTATGTAGGTACTTTGATTGGCTAGAGTCTTTGAAGCCATGGCATGAGCAGTAAAAAAAAATCACATTTTTAATTGTGGCCCTGCAGATTCTAGAATAGTGTTAGAGAACCAGTTGTTCAATATTGCTGGAAGACTCTTCCAGAGGCCTACTCTCTGTTTGTGGCGATTTTATTTCGGGTATCAGTCAGCCAGATTTCCTAAGGGATTTGGTGTTGAGTGGAACAAAGTTGTCAGCAAAGTGTCCGTGAGTGGTAGAGCTGTTCAACTGTTATTTTCAGGCTGGTGATAAAGCAAGAATATTGCAAGGAAAAAAGGGAGAATAGGTAATTTTGTTCCACATCCTGACACTTATTAGGTGGCTTATGGAGTTACTATTTTTCGGTTATGATGGAACGGACTGATTGAATATAATCACATGATGGTCAGTCCATGCGACAGGAAAGTTTGCAGTCAGTGAGATGATGTTAGGAGAAACAATTATTCTATCAAGTGTATGCCTGGCTGTTTGAGGGGGCCACAAGCCAGCCGCTGAAAATGAATTGACACTAGGGGCCAGATTACGATGTCGGGAGGACTTGTGTCTGCCCGACACCATCTCGGTTCTGGGACCGACCGACCTCCGGTCGGCGGTCAAAATCAGCTAATTACAATGCGACCGAACACTGGGGGTCATTACAATAGCGGGCGGATCGCCACCGCCCATATGGCGGTGGCGATCCGCCAGCCATATTCCACCGCCCGCATGCCAATTCCCCCCCACCATATTACGATGGCGGGGGGGAGCCCGGCGAACGGAAAGACCGTCCGCCGGTTTTCCGCCGGTCTGACAGGGGACCGGGCAGAAAAGGGCACTAATATGATGGCGGTGTCTGCAAGACACCGCCATCCATATTAGGATGGTGGCGGAGAGCAGCCTTTCCCTGGCAGCAACGCCGCCATGGAAAGGCATACAGTCTTTGCTGTTGGGGCCCGTTGGGGCCCGTTGCGGGCCCCCTAAGATGTTGGGGGGTGGGGGGTGCACATGGCATTTGCGTACAAAAGGTGGCAGGCACCGCGCGGTGCCTGTCACGTTGTGCATGCAAATGCACGACATGCATATATTGCATTGTGGCGGGTGCTGCTTACAGCACCGCCCGCCGCAATTCAATATATGCGGGATGCCACCGTGGCGGTGGCATCCTAATGCCTACAGCGGGACCACCGCTCCTCTGGCGGACGGTCCCATTCACCGTTACGGTGGCGGGCGGACTTTGTCCGCCCGCCATCGTAATGTGCCCCACTGTTCGGTCGGAAAGTAAACCAAGCGGCCGATTACGATGTGGCCAGAAAGTCTCCGACCAACGGGCCGCATCGTAATCGGCCCCTAGGTTGGGTAGCCAGTATTTTGAATGGAGTCAGGCATGTTTATCTATTTATTGAAATCCTCAAGTATGTGCACAATGGGATGCTTTAAGTTAGTGTCTGCAACGAAGCCCAGTAAGGGCTCGGCAAATGCTAGGTTTGGATAGTAGGGGTCTGCATGAGTGAAAATATGCATGTATAGGTTGACAATTAAGGACATTAGACGATTAGAGATTTGCATTCAGGGGCTCTATAGTTTTCATCTGTTCAGCATGAAGGGTGGTTTTGTGAATAGTAGCAAGATCAGACTTTTTGAACACTATCTTTTGAAGTATTTTATATCCTATGGTGTGGTTCCGTTTACATTAGGTGGCACACCATTACATAGCCAGGTTTCTGTGATGAACAATAGGACAGTTCCTGGACCTCACCTTAGTTCATAGATGTTCAGACAGTTCTTACTCCGTGATCTAATGTTAAGGCATATCAGACTCAAGCATGCTCAATAAAGACTTTCCACGACTTGGGAGAAGTGGGGACGGAAGAACGTACGAAGTGGAGTGAGTTACTATGAGGCACAGTGAGTGGGGAGTGGGAGAAGAGAGGAGGAAGGGTTAAAGGCTGGGTGAGGGCATGGAGTAAGTGAATGAGTGGGTCGCTGGGCTGATGGTAAGCCTGGATTTAGAGAAGGTTATGGGTGGGAGTAAGAAGGATGCTTAGGGATATTGTAGGTAGTGTTGTGCAGATGATAGATTTTGGGAGGAGGCTTTGCATTTCAGGATGGGACTAAGGGGTAAGGTATATGCAGAATGCAAAGGAGGCAGGTGGATTGGTTAGAGAAGGGAGTAGTGGGATGAGAAGTATGAGAAGTATGAGAGTAGTTGGTGTGGGCGAGCAAGGCAAGGTTGAGGTGTTGGACCGACTTAAAATCGATGAGAGATAGAGGGTGTAAGTGGGAAAACAAGAGAGGATGTTAGGTGGGTGAGGAAGTGAGGCAGATTGTACTACTGAAAGCACAGGAAAGTGTAGGTTGGAAAGACCCTAGAAGGCAAGTATGCCTTTGTCTGGTTTGTAGAGATACTACTATAGATCAGGCATTTTATGCATCATTAATTGTTATCTGGTTATCCCTTATGCTTGCTTAGCAAGACCTATTATGGGGGGGTGGTGTACATCCCAAAAACTTGCTTAAGCAGCTATGTTTATGTGTGTGTTTGAATCCATTTGTAACAGGAAGGACATCAATAAGTCAGTCCCATGTTTATCTGTGGCTTCCGATAAACTAATAGAGTAGTACAGGTAATCATTTATCAAGATGGTGCCTCGAAAGGCTGGCAGGGCTGCAGCAGAACTGTGTTTTGGGAGCCCTGAATATTTATACTGTGTTGATGGCCGTTAAGGGATCCTCCAGTGACTGTTGTCACAGTAGGTCCCACCCAACCAGACATGATAAAACAAAGGGATGTTCTGTATCCTACAGTTGGTGCTGCACTTTAGGTCAAGAGGAACAGATTTTTTTTCGGGAAGATCCGTTTAAATCACGGGATGGAGCAGAACTCCCTCGCTTCCTAGATCCATGTGTAAGTAACTCATCAAGTTCGGGTTTTTGCCTTGCAGTATGGGACTTTTAGTCCTGTTTATATCAATATAAAATCAGGACTACAAGACCTACCATAATGCAAGGTACAAAGTGTTCCTCCTGAGTTCTTCCTCCACATGTGAAATATTTATAGTAAATTTGATGTAACGTGGGCCATAAGGCACATAGGGCCAGATGTACGACCATTGGAATTTGCGACTCGCAAATTGCGACGAATTGCGAGTCGCAATTTGCGAGTTGCAAAATCCAATGTACAACAGTGTCTGAGACACTGTTTGTGATTCCCAATGGGGTCGCAAATTGCATGCCTCATGCATATTAATGAGGCAGTCGCAATTTGCGAGCCCATTGGGAATGGCTGGCTCTCCCAGGGATGGTGGCCTGCTGGGGTCAGCAGACCACCATGTCTGGGACTGCTTTCAAATAAAGCAGTTTTTTTTTCAAATGCAGCCCATTTTCCTTAAAGGAAAACGGGATGCATTTAAAAAATAAAAATGAAACTTTTCAGTTTCATTTTTTAAGGGCATTAAAAAATAATTGAGCATGCATTCCCAAAGGGGAAGGGGTCCCCTGTGGACCCCTTCCCTTTTGCGAGTGCTTTACCACCCTTCTGAGAAGGGTGGTAAACTGTGAGTGTTTTGCGACCGCAATTGCGGTCGCAAAAAATTCTTACATAGCTTTTGGAGTCGCTATTAGAAAGGGACGCCCTTGAAACGCCCCTTCCTAATAGCGAGTCGCTAACCCTATTTTGCGAGTCGCTAATTGATTAGCGACTCGCAAAATAGGGTTGGTACATGGGCCACGCATTTTTTGCGGTCGCAAACGGACCTAAAACCCCTTTGCGACCGCAAAAAACGGTCGTACATCTGGCCCCTAGTGTAATGCCATTGGATGACTTCATGAAAAGAGTCACTATTCTCTTGTCCAGTTTTCTTTCTACAAATCACTGTAACCTAGAATTTTCATCCATTTGGTAATTTCTATTCAAGTAACTCACTCGCAGAAGGTTCACGTCGAGGCCATTACCGCTACGTCCTACATCCTCGTCCCAGTCATGACCTGTGACTTGATCTCACCTCATCCACAGGACCAAAACCAGGAAGTAGGAGTTGATATGGGTTAGGCCCTCCCCTTTAGGGGGTGTATAAGCCACAGCCAGCCCACAACCCTTCCTGATTTTTTTACTGTGTCATGACTGACACTAGGACATAGGACGTGAGATCCCTGCCAGACTGGATTCTGCAGCTTTGACACGCCGGGCACAGGTCAGGTGAGTTTGTCCTCTGAGGGAGCTTCAGTAGCACACAGAAGGAAAGTAGAGTCCATACTGGTTGCTCATATGAGCAAGTCTATTTTACCCAGAAATTGAGTGTGGGCAAAAAAGAAGGCTTTGTTAAGGTAAGAATTCTTAATACTAATCACAACTAGGAGCCAAGGGGGAGAAAACAGAACAGGTCGCCCCCCACTCACAGACTTCAATGCAATCAAAGACCTGCTCTGTTAATAGTCTGGACTCCTATAGACGTCCACATATATTTTCTCAGGCACAAAATATTGTGTGCCGCAACAGTGGATCAATGTCTCCCATCTGCCATCAAGTGTCTAGAATCACTATTTTTAAACCACATGTGCTGTACTGTATCTACAAATGTAACCCCCACAAACATCACCACGAAGGGAGTGAAAAGTGGGAACAAAGAAGGCAGTGCCTCACGGGAGTAACACCATGGGAGTTTACAGACTGATACTCGCCTGTATCCTCAGGTTCTCATCATTAGCAACTGCCAACTTTTACAACAAAATAAAAGGTGAGGAGAAAAGAAAAAGTGCAAAAACTGTGTATGTTCGTGCACAATGCGTGAACCCTATATAGGAAACCGGGGTCTAACATTAGAACAACCGGTATACCTAAGTCTAAAACCGAGCTAGACAACCATTAGCTGAACTACTTTATTTCTTTGCTGTGTGTCTGCTCCATTAAAACCAACATGTTTCATTGCCCATAGAAATTTGCGGCAACTTCATCAGGGTCGGGTCAGCGTCCTCACTGCACCACTTGCCTCTGTTTGTCAAACCTACAGAGAACAGAGAACGTACAACACATTTCAACAACACATATATCAGCACAGGCATCGAACTAAAAACAAGAGAGAGACTCCTGCAACACATGTAGCACACTAAAACCAAAACGTGTATTTTTGGTGCTACTAGTGGGGAATGTCGACAACACATCTGATATATTTACCAAGAGGTTGCCGATCTTCGGCATACCTGCAACCGCATGAAAATGCTTCTAACCCTGTGTGTGTGTGCTAGTCCACAGACACAGCATCCGGCTCAGTCACTGCTCTCAGTCAGTCTGTGTGGGAGAAAAGATAAAATGTTTCAAGTATTCTCCCGGGTCCTTTAAACACCCATAATGAGCTCAAATGGCGATGGGACAAAACTCTCCCCTCTGTTGCAAACGGGACATATAAATCTGACTCCCTGCTGCCTGCTCTACATGCTAAGACCGCTTTCCTCAATCCCAACAAACCACTCTACTTGCTACCACCCTTTATGCATTTAAGTATGCAGATATGCTAAAAAGTCGGTACCCCTCCTACTAAGTGGCGGTTCTTCACCATTGAGGCTACCACACTCCCGGGGCTTGATGCTACAAAGGAGGAAAACTCCTCCATCAATAGAATTTTCGCAGCTTACCGAGACTCCTCGGGTTACCGGCCACCGCTCAGCACCTCATCGTGTTCCTCTCGCTGCAGTGTATTTCTAGAGCAGCGCGCGCTGCCTCAGGCTGATTGGACCCGCCCTGCTTTCGGTCCTTGCAGATAACTCCTGCTTTTGTCAGTCCAACGCGGCGGCCATTTTAGAATGTCTCTCGCCGGCTGCTATGAACCCAATAAATTCTGATCTGGGTGGTTCACGCATTTCGAAATGTGTATATAACTCATGGGTAGTTGTGAATTACCATGGTATATTCCACAGTCCTTTTGTCGGACATAAATTTTCAAAAATGTTTTTAAAAAATATCTTTAAGAAAATATTTTCAAAAAATTTGATACAACTGCTCAAATCTGTATCACCTCCCCCCTGAGTAAAAAACTGCACTCTTCAACTCTAGTGAGGCCATTGAGGAATTACTGGGGTGTCTGCTCAAATAATACACACCCTCAGCCCTAATGTGTTATATTTCAAATACATTCATTCAGCCATCAACAGTGCAATGTATATTCACAGGCTACCTCCATTTAGAAGGGTACCACTTTGTTCCATTCAATAAAATCATTAAGCCCATTACGATCTGCCCCCTCTTGATATATCCAACGGGCTTCTTTGGAAGCCAATCTGCTCTCCATATTCTGCTGATCACCTAGAACCTTTTCTAGTACCACCCATCGTATGTCCCTATGTTTATGTTTCAGGGTGACATAATGTTGAACCAATTTCGTCGTGAGTTTTCCCGCTTTCAGCGTGCTCACATGCTCCTGAATTCTAACTTTGACCTTACGGGTCGTGAGGCCAATATAGTATAGGTCACATGGACATGTGATTCTGTATATAACATTAGCCGTGTTACAATTACTGAACCTATTCAAATGCCATGTTTTTCCATTTGCGCGTGTGACACTCTTGGTAGCTGTTGTCAATTCACAGACCGAGCAACCCCCACAAGGGTAATGTCCCGGAGATACTGCAGGTTCCCTAGATTCCTGCACAGGACGTGTATGAACAAGGCGGTCACGCAGGTTAGAGGACCGTTTAAATGCGAATCTGGGTGGAGGCATTTTCATAGAGGCAGTGCTGAGTAAATGCCAGTGTCTTCTTATGATCTGTCTGATCTTGGTCGAACAGGGCCCAAACGTAGTGACCACTGGGATACATTCACTGTTGACCTTGTTCGTCCTTTCCAGGAGGGCATCTCTAGGTGTATTTAACGCCCTCTTCCTGGCCTGTTTTATGACTTTTTAGGGTATGCACGATCCTCCAGTCTATTAGACAGTTCTTCAGTTTGTTCTAGATAGCTCTGAGTGGACGTACAATTTCTGCGGTAACGCAGAAATTGCCCCACCGGCAGATTGTCTCGCAGAGCCCTCGGATGATAAGATCTATAATGAAGGAGTGAGTTCTTATCAGTGGGCTTTTGATGTACACAGGTCTGGAGTTTGTTATCATTCGCCTGTATATCTAAATCCAGATATGTGGCTGTGTTTTTATTCACTGTCCAAGTGAATTTAAGACATTCGTCCAGAGTGTTGAGCCAGTTAAGGAACTGCTGCAACTCCTCTTCCGACCCAGCCCAGATACACAAGACATCATCAATAAATCTCTTCCAGAGGACAATGTTCCTCTGGAAGGGATTGATGGAATGATTGATGTAGTTGGATTCAAACTGGCCTACATAAATGCAGGCCAGACTGGGGGCAAAAGTAGCCCCCATTGAAGTCCCGGACGTCTGGAGATATAATTGATCTTTATATGCAAAAAATTGCGTGTTAGTGCTATCTCAATGCATTGTAGCACACATGTCTGAGGTGTATCATAAAACCATTCACATTCCCCCAAGGCGCGAGCTGCCGCCACCAGCGTCGCTTCCTGGGGGATGTTGGTATACAATGACTCAATGTCGATGGTTACCAGAAACTGATGGTCAGGATCATACACCACATTATCTAAATATCTTAAGATATCAGTGGTATCTTGTATGTAAGATGGTTGCGTGATAACACACTCTCTCAGGAAGAAATCCGCAAACTGGGATAACGGTTCAAGCAAAGTTTGAATGCCCGATACAATCGGACGCCCAGGAGGTGGACGCTGGGGCTTATGAATTTTAGGCACGATGTAAAAAGCAGGGATCCTGGGTTTGGTATTGATCAAGAAATCGGCCTCCTTAGTAGTTAGCCATTTCTTCTCCCTAGCTTCAGACACCACCTTGGATATTATACTCTGTAGTTCTTTAGTCGGATCCCTCATCAAGGGTTTGTAATGCTGCCGAACTCCCAATAATCTGGTCACCTCAGCTTCATAATCACACGTGTTCATCACCGCCCCGCCCTTATCGGCCGGTTTAATGGTGATGGACATATTGCTCTGTAGTGATTTCACAGCTTGCCAATCTTTACTGCTCATATTGCTGTGAGCTGTATTTTTCAAGTTAGATTCAAGGTCAATGATATCTTTTATAACCTTTTGTTCAAAGACCTGGACCTCCGGGCCTACTTGATTATTCAGTGGACAAAACTGCGATGGACGTCGCAGATTAGACCCGTATATCGATGGTGGTTCTTGTTCTTTACCCTCGAAGAATTTTTGCAGCTTGATTTTTCTCATCAAGCCATTAAACTCTCCTCTGAGTTTGAAACTATCATGTTTGGGTGTTGGAACATAGCCAAGGCCCTTATTCAGGACCCTGTTCTCATCCTCAGTGAGTATATGATCCGACAAATTGACCACTATATTTTTATCTGCTACAGGGGGGTTCTGCCCCGACTGCGAGTAATTCTTGGAGAGAACATTTGCCATGTTGTGTTCAAATTTTGCCGTGCTCTTCCCCTGCCCCTGCCTCTGTGATTGGCCCCTCTTTGGTCTGTGGGGTGCTGTCCTAAAAAAGCCCGGAATAGAGCTCCTAAATCTTGGTCAGTTCTTTCTTGAGGATTAAATCTCACCCGTGGGTCACTGGTAGTCTGTTGCCCAGAATACTCGTCTTCCTCACTGCTCGTGTTTTCAAATGTCCAATTATTCGGTGTTCTCCTGCCCTGACGTCGCCCACCCCTGGGTGCCTGCTGTGGTTTGACTTGGTCAGGACCTGGTTGGTAGTATTGGTCCTCCACATACGGGAAAGCCCACTCGTGACTAAATCTGTCTAGGTTCCTTTTAACCCCTTAAGTTTCTGATTGACCATATAGGTTTGATATTCCCCAATATCACTTTGAATCTTAGCCAACTGCTCTTTCGTATCCAAAATTGTAGTGTCAGCCTTAATAATTATCTCAAGGTCTAATATCTCTTTCAGAAGTTCTTCACTAAGTCTCTTAGCTGTGTTAATAATGAGGATAAGCCAGTCCCGGGTGCACTTGTTAGCTATATAACTCCAGTCCACCCGGAACCCGGAAGTTGGCAGTTGCTAATGATGAGAACCTGAGGATACAGGCGAGTATCAGTCTGTAAACTCCCATGGTGTTACTCCCGTGAGGCACTGCCTTCTTTGTTCCCACTTTTTCACTCCCCTTCGTGGTGATGTTTGTGGGGGGTTACATTTGTAGATACAGTACAGCACATGTGGTTTAAAAATAGTGATTCTAGACACTTGATGGCAGATGGGAGACATTGATCCACTGTTGCGGCACACAATATTTTGTGCCTGAGAAAATATATGTGGACGTCTATAGGAGTCCAGACTATTAACAGAGCAGGTCTTTGATTGCATTGAAGTCTGTGAGTGGGGGGCGACCTGTTCTGTTTTCTCCCCCTTGGCTCCTAGTTGTGATTAGTATTGAGAACGGCAGAGTAGCCGTGAGAGCCCCATCACAAATATATACAGGGATGTCCTTCTGAATCCCCAGTTTTTAAATTCACATATCTCAGGCGGCACCTTTTTTTATGTGTGGGAATTTCGACATCCAGTTGATATAGGGGTGTTTGATATGGCAAATTTTTGCTTGGCATTTACTGAAGATCATATAGCCTCCATTCTATCGGGGCCACCACTTCTGCCAAATGCACCATTGAGTGGAACAGCTACAGCCCGTGATGAATGGGACAAGCTAACTAGTATTAGGAAACGCCAAATAAGAATAGCGCTGCATGGAGCGTTAATGACCGAATATCTCCGTGCAGGCGCTGCACCAGCTAGTCTCCTAGTTCGATTAGAGCCTAAGATCTTTTTGGAGGATAAGAGGTTCCGGGTGGACTGGAGTTATATAGCTAACAAGTGCACCCGGGACTGGCTTATCCTCATTATTAACACAGCTAAGAGACTTAGTGAAGAACTTCTGAAAGAGATATTAGACCTTGAGATAATTATTAAGGCTGACACTACAATTTTGGATACGAAAGAGCAGTTGGCTAAGATTCAAAGTGATATTGGGGAATATCAAACCTATATGGTCAATCAGAAACTTAAGGGGTTAAAAGGAACCTAGACAGATTTAGTCACGAGTGGGCTTTCCCGTATGTGGAGGACCAATACTACCAACCAGGTCCTGACCAAGTCAAACCACAGCAGGCACCCAGGGGTGGGCGACGTCAGGGCAGGAGAACACCGAATAATTGGACATTTGAAAACACGAGCAGTGAGGAAGACGAGTATTCTGGGCAACAGACTACCAGTGACCCACGGGTGAGATTTAATCCTCAAGAAAGAACTGACCAAGATTTAGGAGCTCTATTCCGGGCTTTTAGGACAGCACCCCACAGACCAAAGAGGGGCCAATCACAGAGGCAGGGGCAGGGGAAGAGCACGGCAAAATTTGAACACAACATGGCAAATGTTCTCTCCAAGAATTACTCGCAGTCGGGCAGAACCCCCTGTAGCAGATAAAAATATAGTGGTCAATTTGTCGGATCATATACTCACTGAGGATGAGAACAGGGTCCTGAATAAGGGCCTTGGCTATGTTCCAACACCCAAACATGATAGTTTCAAACTCAGAGGAGAGTTTAATGGCTTGATGAGAAAAATCAAGCTGCAAAAATTCTTCGAGGGTAAAGAACAAGAACCACCATCGATATACGGGTCTAATCTGCGACGTCCATCGCAGTTTTGTCCACTGAATAATCAAGTAGGCCCGGAGGTCCAGGTCTTTGAACAAAAGGTTATAAAAGATATCATTGACCTTGAATCTAACTTGAAAAATACAGCTCACAGCAATATGAGCAGTAAAGATTGGCAAGCTGTGAAATCACTACAGAGCAATATGTCCATCACCATTAAACCGGCCGATAAGGGCGGGGCGGTGGTGGTGATGAACACGTTTGATTATGAAGCTGAGGTGACCAGATTATTGGGAGTTCGGCAGCATTACAAACCCTTGATGAGGGATCCGACTAAAGAACTACAGAGTATAATATCCAAGGTGGTGTCTGAAGCTAGGGAGAAGAAATGGCTAACTACTAAGGAGGCCGATTTCTTGATCAATACCAAACCCAGGATCCCTGCTTTTTACATCGTGCCTAAAATTCATAAGCCCCAGCGTCCACCTCCTGGGCGTCCGATTGTATCGGGCATTCAATCTTTGCTTGAACCGTTATCCCAGTTTGCGGATTTCTTCCTGAGAGAGTGTGTTATCACGCAACCATCTTACATACAAGATACCACTGATATCTTAAGATATTTAGATAATGTGGTGTATGATCCTGACCATCAGTTTCTGGTAACCATCGACATTGAGTCATTGTATACCAACATCCCCCAGGAAGCGACGCTGGTGGCGGCAGCTCGCGCCTTGGGGGAATGTGAATGGTTTTATGATACACCTCAGACATGTGTGCTACAATGCATTGAGATAGCACTAACACGCAATTTTTTTGCATATAAAGATCAATTATATCTCCAGACGTCCGGGACTTCAATGGGGGCTACTTTTGCCCCCAGTCTGGCCTGTATTTATGTAGGCCAGTTTGAATCCAACTACATCAATCATTCCATCAATCCCTTCCAGAGGAACATTGTCCTCTGGAAGAGATTTATTGATGATGTCTTGTGTATCTGGGCTGGGTCGGAAGAGGAGTTGCAGCAGTTCCTTAACTGGCTCAACACTCTGGACGAATGTCTTAAATTCACTTGGACAGTGAATAAAAACACAGCCACATATCTGGATTTAGATATACAGGCGAATGATAACAAACTCCAGACCTGTGTACATCAAAAGCCCACTGATAAGAACTCACTCCTTCATTATAGATCTTATCATCCGAGGGCTCTGCGAGACAATCTGCCGGTGGGGCAATTTCTGCGTTACCGCAGAAATTGTACGTCCACTCAGAGCTATCTAGAACAAACTGAAGAACTGTCTAATAGACTGGAGGATCGTGCATACCCTAAAAAAGTCATAAAACAGGCCAGGAAGAGGGCGTTAAATACACCTAGAGATGCCCTCCTGGAAAGGACAAACAAGGTCAACAGTGAATGTATCCCAGTGGTCACTACGTTTGGGCCCTGTTCGACCAAGATCAGACAGATCATAAGAAGACACTGGCATTTACTCAGCACTGCCTCTATGAAAATGCCTCCACCCAGATTCGCATTTAAACGGTCCTCTAACCTGCGTGACCGCCTTGTTCATACACGTCCTGTGCAGGAATCTAGGGAACCTGCAGTATCTCCGGGACATTACCCTTGTGGGGGTTGCTCGGTCTGTGAATTGACAACAGCTACCAAGAGTGTCACACGCGCAAATGGAAAAACATGGCATTTGAATAGGTTCAGTAATTGTAACACGGCTAATGTTATATACAGAATCACATGTCCATGTGACCTATACTATATTGGCCTCACGACCCGTAAGGTCAAAGTTAGAATTCAGGAGCATGTGAGCACGCTGAAAGCGGGCAAACTCACGACGAAATTGGTTCAACATTATGTCACCCTGAAACATAAACATAGGGACATACGATGGGTGGTACTAGAAAAGGTTCTAGGTGATCAGCAGAATATGGAGAGCAGATTGGCTTCCAAAGAAGCCCGTTGGATATATCAAGAGGGGGCAGATCGTAATGGGCTTAATGATTTTATTGAATGGAACAAAGTGGTACCCTTCTAAATGGAGGTAGCCTGTGAATATACATTGCACTGTTGATGGCTGAATGAATGTATTTTAAATATAACACATTAGGGCTGAGGGTGTGTATTATTTGAGCAGACACCCCAGTAATTCCTCAATGGCCTCACTAGAGTTGAAGAGTGCAGTTTTTTACTCAGGGGGGAGGTGATACAGATTTGAGCAGTTGTATCAATTTTTTGAAAATATTTTCTTCAAGATATTTTTTTTTTTTTAAATTTGAAAATTTATGTCCGACAAAAGGACTGTGGAATATACCATGGTAATTCACAACTACCCATGAGTTATATACACATTTCGAAATGCGTGAACCACCCAGATCAGAATTTATTGGGTTCATAGCAGCCGGCGAGAGACATTCTAAAATGGCCGCCGCGTTGGACTGACAAAAGCAGGAGTTATCTGCAAGGACCGAAAGCAGGGCGGGTCCAATCAGCCTGCGGCAGCGCGCGCTGCTCTAGAAATACACTGCAGCGAGAGGAACACGATGAGGTGCTGAGCGGTGGCCGGTAACCCGAGGAGTCTCGGTAAGCTGCGAAAATTCTATTGATGGAGGAGTTTTCCTCCTTTGTAGCATCAAGCCCCGGGAGTGTGGTAGCCTCAATGGTGAAGAACCGCCACTTAGTAGGAGGGGTACCGACTTTTTAGCATATCTGCATACTTAAATGCATCAAGGGTGGTAGCAAGTAGAGTGGTTTGCTGGGATTGAGGAAAGCGGTCTTAGCATGTAGAGCAGGCAGCAGGGAGTCAGATTTATATGTCCCGTTTGCTACAGAGGGAGAGTTTTGTCCCATCGCCATTTGAGCTCATTATGGGTGTTTAAAGGACCCGGGAGAATACTTGAAACATTTTATCTTTTCTCCCACACAGACTGACTGAGAGCAGTGACTGAGCCGGATGCTGTGTCTGTGGACTAGCACACACACACAGGGTTAGAAGCATTTTCATGAGGTTGCAGGTATGCCGAAGATCGGCAACCTCTTGGTAAATATATCAGATGTGTTGTCGACATTCCCCACTAGTAGCACCAAAAATACACGTTTTGGTTTTTAGTGTGCTACATGTGTTGCAGGAGTCTCTCTCTTGTTTTTAGTTCGATGCCTGTGCTGATATATGTGTTGTTGAAATGTGTTGTACGTTCTCTGTTCTCTGTAGGTTTGACAAACAGAGGCAAGTGGTGCAGTGAGGACGCTGACCCAACCCTGATGAAGTTGCCGCAAATTTCTATGGGCAATGAAACATGTTGGTTTTAATGGAGCAGACACACAGCAAAGAAATAAAGTAGTTCAGCTAGTGGTTGTCTAGCTCGGTTTTAGACTTAGGTATACCGGTTGTTCTAATGTTAGACCCCGGTTTCCTATATAGGGTTCACGCATTGTGCACGAACATACACAGTTTTTGCACTTTTTCTTTTCTCCTCACCTTTTATTTTGTTGTAAAAGTTGGCAGTTGCTAATGATGAGAACCTGAGGATACAGGCGAGTATCAGTCTGTAAACTCCCATGGTGTTACTCCCGTGAGGCACTGCCTTCTTTGTTCCCACTTTTTCACTCCCCTTCGTGGTGATGTTTGTGGGGGTTACATTTGTAGATACAGTACAGCACATGTGGTTTAAAAATAGTGATTCTAGACACTTGATGGCAGATGGGAGACATTGATCCACTGTTGCGGCACACAATATTTTGTGCCTGAGAAAATATATGTGGACGTCTATAGGAGTCCAGACTATTAACAGAGCAGGTCTTTGATTGCATTGAAGGTAAGAATTCTTACCTGTCTAAAAGAAGGAATGACATCAGTCGCCATTACTGGACAGCAACTTGTACCTTCCTTTTATTCAAGCCGCAAGGCAGCGATAACGAGCATGCACAGTGGGGATCAATGGCTTTGATCAGAGCATGTGCTGAACCATAGGGGCCAGTGTGCATGCTCGTGAATTTTCTTTCTAGTGGGCTTTTGTTGAGGATTTAAGAGCACGCTGGAAGCAGATGTGTTGCTCCATTATGGGGCTAAATTCTGGTTTGCTTTAACAGTCGCTTTGAGCATATGATATTGACAATTTGCCCTAAACAGGTGCAATGGGCAAAAAAAAATTTTTAAACTAGGCATCTAGATCCCTCTTCTTCAAGTGATGCCTCTAGATCCAGATCTCCCAGAAAATGGTCTAGCGATCCAGGGAACCTAAAGGTGATGACTCCTTTGAAGAGAGCGAGTCAAGAAGATTTTGCTGGACACCGTGGTGGGGGTGCAAAATGTCCCTAGAAAAACAGAGTAGAGAAGGATGGAGGTTTCGTCACCCAGGAGTGATGAGGAGGATTAGGGAGAATCTATTCCTGCAGCTGAGTTAAAAGGGAAATGTATTGACAGAGAGGTGCGCTCCAAAACCCTAACCAGAATACGGATAAATACAGGATTCCCAGCGACTGATCTTTCCTCGGCTCTATGGAACCAGTATTGAGACAGTTTATAAAATCACACACGCAGGAGTTACCTATCCACCAGCACATAACAGATGATGTTTTAGGGGAGTGGAAGGACCTGGATAGGATCATTATGCCTCGATTCATGTCTAAGCTCCATCTTTTAGAGAACATAGAGAAGAAGTTTCCTGAATCTGAGCTAGTGCATTCCTTGGTGGCCAGTCATAGGACGCACTTCCATGGCACAAGAAAATATGACCAAAGACCCAACAGACTAAACTACAGATCCAGCTTTGAAGAAAGCATATGCTGGAGCTAATCTAGTAATCGGGGTGGTATTTATGTAGCGAATACCAGTCAATCAATGATGTCTGACTTCTAGGAGCTACTCAGGCTGTTCAAGAAGGAGGAGTATTCATCCCTTATTGAGAGTTTAGAAAAACAAGCAGAATTTATGTCAGACATATAGTTTGACATAGTAAGGGCAGCAGCTTTATCAGAAGGAGCAGCAATATCTGCATGAAGGAATGTGCTCCTGAGTTCCAGAGAATCTGCCATACGGAATATGCTCAGATGAATGCAGCCCTATGCATGCCCTTTGAGGGTAAGAAACTCTTTGCCCCATCATTGGATGCGAAGCTACATAGAATCTTTAAAGAAAACAAATATTCATCATCATTCAGGCAATGCCAGACTTCTGACTCTTCCTCGTCTGGATAAAAATCTAAAAAGTAATTTAGACAACATTCTCATCAACACTGTACTCACAGTGGAAGAAGGCAGAAAGGAAAATCTTTCAAACCGCAATCAGACATCAAGGGTAGATCTTCTCATTTGGAGAAATGGCCAAAAATGGCCTAGATGGGCAGTTGGAGGGAGGATGCAATCCACTTCAGACTCCTGGGTCCTACAAATAGTGGAGAAAGGTTACAGAATATAATTTCTTTCGATTTCTCCAAACAGTGGGACCATTCATACCCAAAATCCATTCTGCAAGAAGAGCAAGTTACTTACCTTTGGTAAACCCTTTCCTGTTTCTGACTATATCTAAAAACAGATTACTCACCTTGTGAATACCCCCAGGCGTCAGACTGGATCTGGAGAATCTAGAGCAATGTCCTCACACGTCAGTAGGTGGCATTATGCGACTCTACGTCGGATCCGTCCCACCCAGATGCAACATCAGGGCCACTAGATCTGTGCCAAGCGCTGACATCAGTTTCTTTCTAATCTCTGTCTACACCGTTGGAAGCTGAGCACACAGAAACCAGAATATGTCAGTGTGCAGATCTCTAGATTGACATTTGATTTTATTAATGGACATTCCACAGAATAGAAAGGAGGGAGGATTGATGAGAAATTTGTAGTTAGAGTCGCTACCAGAAAACGCATTTCTGAAGGTAAGTAACTTGTTTTCTGCTGAACGGACAAGGCGTGGAGTCCACTCACTCACTAGAGCAGAGGTGATTACGATGAGGAGCACTGTTTTTATGGTTAGCAGACATAGGGGAAAGCTGTGGATCGGTTCAAAAGTAGTGCACATTAAGAAGTTGAGAACCAAAATAAGGTCTCACTGCAGCATTACAAATGGCGTTGGTGGGGACATGTGGATCAATCCCTTTAAAAAAAACGCATCACAACTGCTGATTTGAAAAAAGATGGCAGATCAGACACCCGTAGAAAGTCCAAAAGTGCTGAAAGACAACCCTTAACTCTTGCCACAGCACGACCTGGACTAGAGAAAGACAAAACAATAAAATGTCAGACAACTTTACCTGTAAAGACCGAATGGCATGGGAGGAACACCAGACAGCAAACTTCTCCCAGTGTTCTGGATATACATTTTTGTGGAGGGACGCCTGGCTACCAGGACGACACCAACTACTTCAGAGGGAATATTGGAGGCTGTCAAATGTCGCCGTTCAATTACCACACATGGAGATGTAGATTGGGCAGGCTCCGGTGCAGGACCTCGACCCAGTATTGTGACAGGTGGTCCTCCTGAAACAGGCAGCTGAATCAGAGGACATATGCTCATGACCAGACATTCTGGGAACCACACTCTCCTCACACAGTCCTGAGCCACTAGGAATTAGTGTGCCTGGTCTTTCTTGATCTTTTTCAGTACTCTGGGCAGAAGTAGCAGGGGCAGAAAGGCATACAGGAATTCAGACTCCCAAGAATCACCTTGGGAACTCCAATGTGCACAAGCTTGGACACTGCTCGTTCTCTGCGGTGGCAAATAGATTGAGCCAGGGTGTTCCCATTTTTGAAAGACGTCTTCTGCAACCTCCAAGTGTAACTGCCATTCGTGATCCACTAAGGAATGTCGGCTGAGTTTGTCTGCCCTGGCATTTAAAGATCCTGCCAGGTGTTACGCAATCAGGGATTTGCCCTGAGTGTTCAGCCATTTCGATAGACGCAGAGCCTCTTGGCACAAAGGCCAGTGACCCCACGCCCCCACACCACCCTGTTTGTTGCAGTACCTCATGGCAGTCTTTTCTGTGAGAACCTGTACCCGTACCCCCTGATGGATGGAAGGAATGCTTTCAGTGCCAAGTAACTTCAACAAGTTGATGTGGAGGAGAGTCTCCACCAGTAACCAGAGACCTCAGATCTCCACCTCTCCCAGATGACCTTCCCAACCTAGCAACAATGCATACATCACAATTGTTAGCTCTGGGTGGAGTAGGGAGAGGAGTCTTCTGATGATCCAATTGTGGTCGAGCAGCCACAACAACAAGCCACAACAAGATCTTTTGTAGTCTCCTTTGAACCTGATATATAGTCTGAAGGGTTGCCTTGGTGTTGACCCCATTGAGACTTCATATCCCACAGCATAGCCCGCATGTGCCACCTGTCATGGTCCGCAAGTAGGATGCAGGAGGCCAAGAGACCAAGAAGCCTCAGAGTCGTATCACTGAGACCTAGGTCAAGGGTTGAAACTTCAGTATCATAGCCAGAATATTCTGGACTTGTTGAGGCAAAGGGACAGCTAGAAGAAGCACTGTATTCAGGATGGATCCGATGAAGGTAACAGGTGTGATTTAGGCACACTGATGGAGAAACCCAACAATGTTAACAGGTAGGTCGTCGTCTGGAGGTGGTGTACAACTGAGGCGAGCTAGCTTTCTGAAGTCAGTCACCGAGGTATGGGAAGACTGGTATTCCAAACCTCTGCAGACGTAACATGAGAGGTGCATCGGTGAGGCCAAAGGGGAGCACAGTGAACTGAAAGTTCTCTTGGGGTACCTGAAACCGCAGATAATGCTTGTGGGATTGCAGTACAGGGATGTGAAAATAAGCATCTTACAAATCCAATGCCACCATCCAGGATCCTGGGTTCAGGGCAAACAGAACGTGGGTCAGAGTGAGCATTTTGAATTTGCCCTTCCAAAGAAGATGTTTAGAGGGCAGATATCTTGAATGGGGGGGAGGACTCTGTCCTTTTTTGGCACCAGAAAATAACAGCCAGTCCCAATCTCTGATGCCAGCATCCTCTGTACTTCTCCTTTGGCCAAGAGAGTTTGAACTTCTTCAAAGATTATGAACAAGTGGTCCACCGGGAGGTGTTTCTGTCATAGAGTATTCCATCCAGTCTCTCAGGATCGGTTCAATGTTCAATTGGTCCACCTCTCGACTGCCTCAATTCCGTTTGCTATAATAGCACGGACATTTGCGATGATCAAGTGAGGGAAGGGACACACTGGGCAGGAGACCACGAAAGAAATAAACAATGTATAGTGTTGAAATCAGGATAACAAAGTTATTCAAACAATCCATTCTGACATCTTAGCTATCTCTTTCTTTTACTGCACATTGCATCAAACTCATACCCACCAAACAAAAGAAAATGCAGTAAATAGCAATTCTCCTAATTAAATGCTAAGAGAATCTGGATTTCACTATAGACACGGAGGCTAACATTATGCATTATTCCTGTAATGCCACTCCGCGCAGCACTTAGAAGTAATACATCACAAAGAAAAACTATTCCAGAACAGAACTTTCCTGACATATAATAAGCATGCACACAGAACAGTCTGCCTCTTTTAAATGCTGCTCCACGCAGATAAGTATCTCCACTATCTGTTTCTTTCTTTTTAATTCTTATCCTTTATATTTAGAATATTCAATTGGTTTATCTTGGTTTCCAATTTATGGAAACCTGCTCTCTTTAATTGTCATTCTGTGGAAGCGCGACCTCAACCAGGTCTGGACCGCTTCCATGACTTCCTTCGGAGTTTGGAAACAGCAAGTTTGGTGGTGCGGTCCCAAATTGCCATTCGGTTAATTTTTTCACAGCACAAACAAAATTTTGTGTCATGCGTGGTGCCGAAGCCCCACAGGCAGACTTCAAGTGTGTCGTTCACCGATATTTTTCGTTGATAGCCACAACACAGTTGAAATCCTGTAGTTTTGGGTTCATAATTGCACACTGCAAGAATTTTGGTGGAAAAAACAAGCGTTCCTGAGGAAAAGCCCTGTCAAGAGACAGAACTGCTAGCTCTGGATCTGTGTCGGAGGATGCATAAAGAAAGAACTGACGTCAGCGCCCCCAGGTGGTGGTCTTATAGTATCCCGAACATCACCTTTGGAGCAGATGGACCCAATGCGGAGCTGCACAATGCTAATTGTTGACGCACTAGGAAATTGCTTTGAAATTTCTGGATTCAGCCTGGCACCTGAGGGAAATTCACCCGGTGACAAATCTCCAATTAGAAGTCTCTTTCACACGTCCTTCCACTCTGTCAGCTTATTCTAGACATTGGAAACGTTTTCAGAAATGGTGTTTAGAGAAACAGAGTACCTCACTAGATTGTGAGATTGGAATGGTTCAGAAATTTTAGTTTAGCCTTTCCAATAAAAGCTTATCAGTAGCAACATTAAGAGCTTAGTCAGAAGTGATCAGAGCCTTTACAGAACCTTGTGGAGCTTTTCCCGATAATGGAGATCTAGGCTTTAGACTACTCAGAAGTTTCTCCGTTTCTAGAACTGTTGTCTGCTCTTTTTTTCCTCTATGGGATTTTTCTTTGGTCCTTAAGTTTTGCATGGGTTTCTCTTTGAACCATAAGCAATTGTTGAGTCTAAGTGTCTTACTTTGAAAATATGTTTTCTTGTCGCAAATAGGAGAACTGGGTGCTGTGTTAAGTAAATCCCAGGGACTAAGGATTTTGGAGAATGGAATTGTGCTAAGAACTGATCAAGGATTCTTAACTAGAGTTCCTTCCTTATCTCGTGGAGATTAGGCAATGTTTCTCCTCTTTTTTCCTTAACACATCATCTAAGGAAGAAAACTTGCTTCACTCACTGAATGTGAGGAGAGCGATGTTGGTGTATTTAGAGTGTGCTAAGGATTTCAGGAAGACAGATAAGTTGTTTGTTACATTGGCGGAGTTAAACAGGGTAGAAAAGCATCTGGCATTTCCATAGGTAGGAGGATCAGGCAAACTATTTATTTGGCTGGTGAGACTTCTAGGGTTCCTTTTCCTGATAAGATCCAGGCAGATTACCAAGAGGCATACCAGGCGTTTGGGCTGTATTTCAAGGTGTTTCCTTATCAGGGATCTGTCAGGCAGGGACCTGGGCAACTCCTCACCTTTTTAAGGCATTACCAGATTCAGGGTGCATGCACAGTTTTGGTCACAAAGTTTTGGAATCAGTGGATGATGGATGATTTATTCTATTACTTTATTTCCTTTTGAATATTCACTATTAAAAAGTTTATTGGCAGTAATAGTGATTTCTGTTAGTAATTTCTGCTTTCTTCTGCCAGTATAATTTGGTATTCCATACAAATAATGATTGTGATGAAGACATAGGATGTAGGGATAATGCTTCGGTTACTCACTAGTAACCTTCATTATCCTTAGTTTGTAGCATATTCATTAAGGTCATTATGTCCCGCCCTTCCTCCCTAAAGCTTTTGGCCTCAGGGGGCCTGGAGTTTCAGGAAGGGTTGTGGGCTGGCTATGACTTATATCGCTCCTAAGGGGGTAGGTCTAAGTCACATTGTAAGAAAATGCATCATTTTGCATGGTCACCCCCAAAGTTTT
This sequence comes from Calotriton arnoldi, assembly GCA_963921515.1. Lineage (NCBI taxonomy): Eukaryota > Metazoa > Chordata > Amphibia > Caudata > Salamandridae > Calotriton > Calotriton arnoldi. The sequence goes on along the minus strand of CAWUFW010001126.1, from coordinate 2,541,845 downwards.
TGACTGATGCTGCTGGTTTTTCGACTTTGAGAGTGCATTGAGGCCTGCTAACCAGAACTCAGGGGTACTGTTCTAACCCCTTACAAAATGTGTGTTGAATTGGCTACCCCCAATTGGCATAAGCTAATTTACTTATAAGGCCATAGTATATGGTACCAAGGGTACCCAGGGAATGTAAGTTACAGTAACCACCCAGGGCTGCAGCACTGATTGTGCCACCCTGAGTGTGGCAAAGTACAAAATGGCTCCCAGCCTGCCACTGCAGCCAGGAAGGTCAGTTTTAAACTACTAGTTCAACTTTGCCATTTAAACCAATGGCAAAGCCCCCACTTTCCTTATCAATATATATAAGTCTCCCCTAAGGAAGGCCTGTCGATCACTAAGGCAGGGAGCTGTATATTATTAAGTGGCACAAGTACTTTAATATGTTCTAACAGTAACACCTCCAAATTGTCGTTTTTTTTAATAACCAAATTTTATTTGTTTTAACAAGTAGAGGCATCATCCACCAACAATCGATTAACATTACCACAGTGTGTATCGGATACTGGAACATAATATATACATCTGTAAACTTCAACATCATTACACCAGCAGTCCATGATGTTCCACCACCAACCCCATATCCTATCATGCTTTCGGGGGCATCCCTGCCAAATAGTTGATTTTACTGTGGAAAAGCTAGTAGCCCCATTGGCTAGTACAGAGCTGTAGATAGACATCTCAGCCCTGCTAACTTCTGAATGGAACTACTAAAATGGGTACTTCAAGGTATCACATTAATTGTGGCAATAAACCCAACTTTATGCACACGTTGAATTTAATACCACTTTTTTTTTTATACACAATTTTATTGGTTTTATGAACAACAAAGTAAACAGTACAGCACTGTGACATATAAGAGAGTTGAATACATTCTCATAAGTTTCCCCGTGGGGTCATGCAGTAGGTAAGAACAATGTTGCCCCTCGGAGCCTGCTCACCGGAAGCTATGGAACCTCAGTCTATCAATCCCAGCCACTTGCCCCATATGCGTTCATGTTTGGCCGGGCAGCCTCTTGCCTCATATACAGTTTTTTCTTGGATGGCGCACCAATCCACTCCTTTACGCCACTTCGCGATAGATGGAGATGCCGAGCTCTTCCAGGCTGCTGCAATGTCTCTTTTGGCCACCAAGCTGGCTTCCCCCAGGAACAATCTGTCAGAACGAGAACCATCCAACCCCTCCATCACCCCCAGGAGAAGGGCAAGAGGACTAAGGGGGACCACCCAGCCCAGCATGTCGCTTAGTTCAGCCGCAATCGACGCCCAGTAGTTGGAGATGATGATGATGATGCAGGACCAGACCATGTGGTAAAAGTCAGCTGGTTACGCCTCGCACCGCGGGTATTTGGGGGTGGGGAGAAAGCCTGCTTTGTGTAGCCGCACAGGGGTAAGATATGCGCAATGGAGATAGTAAATTTGAATGAGGCGGAGCCTGGCCGATACAGTGAGCACCCTAGGGTCCATCAATGCATCCCTCCAGTCTTCCTCCTCCAGAGGGCCTACCCATTGCTCCCAACGGGTCCTAAGAGAGTCTAATGTGAACGGGGTGTTGTTTATTAGAGATCAACAGATTTGGGATATTCTCCCCTTCCCCAGGTTACCCATGAGGAGCTTAGCTTCTAGTGGACTAAATTCTGGGATGGCTGTGCGGTTAGGGATGTGGAGGGCGAGGGCATGTCGCAATTGGAGGTATTCGTAGAATTGGTTAGAGTGTAGGGAGTATGCTTGTTGCAGCTCTCGGAAAGAGGACAAATGCTCACCCCGCCACACGTCCCCCAAGTGAGTGATACCTATCAAGTCCCATCTCTGGAAGCCCGCCAGTGTCCCAACCTCCCGCAGCAAGGCGCCGTGCCAGAGGGGTGTCTGTAGTGTAATTTTGGCATCCCATTGGGTGTGTCGCAGCGCAGAAAGCCACGCAAGGAGGGCCGTGCGAGTGACTGCCAGTAGAGTGTGAGGAACTGGAGGCCAATAGAGCATGGCCTGGATCCGAGAGAATCCGAGGTGCTCCAGCTCCAGCCGGTAGGCCAGATCCGACCAACCGCCATTAAACCAGTCGTGGATCACTTGGAGACGGGTGGCGAGATAGTACAGGAAGGGGTTCGTCATCCCCATTCCCCCATCGTATGGGGCCCGTTGGCAGCACTTAAGGGCCAGCCGTGGTCTCGAGCCACCCCAGAGGAAGGTCGTGATCACCCCATCCAGTCCCTAGAACCATCTGCAAGGGAGGTGGAGCGGAAGGTTTTGGAGTACATACAGCAGAAGGGGCAGAATCATCATTTTGAAGAGGGCAATCCTACTGAGGGGGTTAAGGGGAAGAGATTGCCAACGACGGAGGTCGTCTTTTGTGCGTTTGAGCAACGGGGTGACATTGAGGGACCAAGTCAGCTCTGGGAGAAGCTCCACCCAAATACCGAGATATTTGAACGAAAGTCATCGCAGGGGGATTGTTGTTTGCCAGTCCACACATTCTCTGGAGGCGTGAACGGGCACCAAGGTGGATTTAGCTGGGTTAAGGTGCAGGCCCTCCGCCCTCTCAAAGGATTAGAGGATCTGGAGGCATCTCGGCCCGGATTGGGCCGGGTCGGCAAGGAAAAGCAGGACATCGTCCGCATATAGGTCGATCCGGTCTTCATGGGAGCCCTGCCAGCGCCACCCCTGTACCCGCTCTTCGGCCCGAATAAGACAAGACAAAGGCTCTATTGCTAGAGCGAAGAGAGGGGCACCCCTGTCGGGTTCCCCTTCTAACAGGGAAGGCTTCCGATAGTGCCCAGTTTATGAGGACCCTGGCAGACGGATGAGCATAAAGAACTCCCACCAGTTTTCAATAATGGGGGCCAAAGCCCGCCCTCTCTAGCACACTCCCCAAATAGTGCCAGTCGACCATATCGAAGGCCTTCTCAAAGTCGAATAGGACCAGAGCTAAGTATGAGGAGAGGAGGTGCCGGTGAGCGAGGGCCACGTGGAGACGCCTCAGACAGTGCCTTGTGCTGCGGTGCTGCATGAAGCCACATTGATCTGGGTGTATAAGGGTGTAGATCACTCGCTTCAGGCGGGTGGCAAGAATCTTTGCATAAATTTTGATCTCAGTATTAATCAGGGAGATGGGGCGGTAGTTAGAACATGAGGCTGAGGGGGGGTCCGTTTTGGGTATAACCACGACTGTGGCTGTGTCTGTGTCGGAGGGAAAGGCGCCACTTTCTAGAACTTCCTCAAACAAGGTGTGGGTTGCGGGATCAAGATTTCCCGAAATGCCGCATAGTATTCTGCGGGGAGACCATCTGGGACAGGAGTCTAACGAGTCACAAGTGAGGAGAGTGCTTCACTGATTTCCTCGATCGTTATGGACTCGTCCATGGTCTTGATGTCCCCCTCCGGGAGCTGCGGGAGGGGGACACCGTGTAGGAAGAGAGAGCTGGTGACGGACATGTGTGAGCAATCTGCTGAGTAAAACGCTGCATAATAGTTCGCGAAGGTCCGCGCGATTTCGGGGGGGTGTGGAAGACTTGTCCTTGTGGGTTTTGAATTTTCAGAACTATCTGGTTGGCCAGGGGATGAGTAGCGAGCCAATGAAGCAACTTGTCATTCTTGCCTCCCCACCCATAAACCCGGGCAACCGAGGAGCGCCATATCAGTTTAGCAGATTCGAGAGATATGGCCTTGATCTCTTCGCGAATTAGTTGGAGCTGCCGGCGCTCCGCCTCTCCGTCTGCTGTGGCCGCAGCCATATTCAGGCGGAGGGCCCTGGCCTCAAGCTGGGAGGGATGGCGATCCTGGGCTTGCCGCCTGTGTTTGAGGAACCCCTTGGCGTGGCTTTACCTGCCTCCCACAGAGTACTATGAAGTTGGACAGTGCCCTCGTTAGTGTGGAAGTACTGCTTCAGTTCTCCCTCGATCCCCCGCTTGTATTCTTGGTCCTGGAGGAACCAGGCATTTAGCCTCCATATAGGGCGCAGAGCTCCCGTGGAGCCCCTTAACTGTAGGAGGAGCGGGGAGTGGTCTGAGACGCCTCGCGCCAGGATTTGGACCTCATCAACTGTCCTAAAGTCCGGGGCAGGCATGAAGACAAGGTCAATTCCGGAGTGAGTATGGTGTGCAGCGGATGTGTGTGTATATTGTAGTGTTCTAGGGTGCCAGGTGCGCCAGACGTCGCAAAGGCCCAACTTGGAGGCCCAATCCCCAAGCCGCTTAGCAGCTAGTCTTCTATGGGAGGATGGTGTGCCTGTGGCGTCTTTGGCAGGCTCTGGGACAGCACTGAAGTCCCCCCCAATCACTGTCAGGCCCTGGGGGAGGGAGGATAGGGTCTCTACCGCGGCCCGGAGAGTGGACTCCAAGTTCGCCGGGGGGGGGGGGCGTATATCAACATCAGACTGATAGTGGTGTCTCCAAGGGTACCCGTCAAGGTGAACAAGCATTGGCATAGCCAATAGGTCTTGCCTTTGGGACCTTATAAGTATTTATTTATGCAGCACAATATCCTTGGTGCAACAACATCAACTGTTGCATGGCTAAACACTTATAAGGTCCCAAAGGCGAGACCTATTGGCTATGCCAATGCTTGTTTACTTTTACCTATTGTAAGTACAAAATGTGATTACCTAGGACCACTGCCTAGTGACCTGCTGTTTTGGTTTATTCCTGCATGTAAAAATGAAATGGACTTACTTAGTCTGAGAGATGTCCAGAAAATCAATTCGGGATACATACAAAAAATCACCAAAACATTTAAAAATCTTCATTGTTATGGAATACATTCAGCACCTCTACATAAAAGTACATGTTCCTGTTATTTACAAAATACGCAAACACAGCCCAATAGTGGCTAATATAAAAAATAAATTCATATTCGTGCATAAGCTGTATGAAACGCTCACTTCTGTTTTGTTCTTGCATGTCAATCCACGGAGAATGCATACATCACACATAATCATACGTTTAGCATCCCCTGTATATTACTCCAATAATTGGTGCCTTTTTTTCAAAATAATTTTGTCAGGACAAACAATGGCGCATTGTTGACAAATGTGCTTTGCTTTTGTTTCCCTAGGCCATCTGTTCTCTCCAATGTGTCGTTTAAGCACCCTGTTGCTGCAGCTATAGCAGTTCACTGGCTCATAAAAGTGGGATGAGCCGGGTGGGCCTCTCTGATTGGATGTTGCTCTGAGGCGAGGGCACGGGCTAAGCTGATCACAATGTCAAGCAGCAATCAAGTCCCGCCCTGTTGCAAGTCTGGCTAACACAGCACAGTGTTAATTAGCAACAAGAACTAGTAAGTGCCTCTGACAGCAAAGAAAACACATTCTAGGTCAAGTGTCAGAAGGGCAACGAGCTGAATCCTTTCCTTGTCTCTTAAGCTGAGTGTATAATTCATGCACGAGTATAGTGTACATCTATATTTTGACAGATATTTCTGGCTTTCCTTTGGTGAAATGCTACGCAGTTTACTACATTCCAAAAGAAATTAATTTTTATGCACGCAAACTAGTTAAATGCAAATACTTAAGGTGTGTTGTGGAACATTTGCACTCTACTCAGCTTAAAAGGGCCCGGGACCTGCCTGTGCTGCACAACTAACCTTGTTCTCTGCAGCCCTCTGTCCCTGCGCAGCTCACACTGTCCTCAGGTGCTGCTGTTGTTGATCCGTGGCACTGATAGGCACCAACAGAAGCACTGCGCAGAGACATAGAGAAGGGACTAAAAGGATAGCTCCATAGAAACAAGAGAGGAGATTGTTGAACAGTCGTCTTCAGAAATAAAAAGAGGACAACAGAAAAAACAAGTCTAGCGTAGCGAAAGTAGGTAGATTGTGACACGCGCAAGGATGTCATTTTTGTACAATATCGGAACTGACCAGAGGGTCTGTCATTGATTTAAATAAAAAAAACATTCAATAATGACGTTTTGTTTAATCACAAAGTATTTTTCCATATTTACTGAAATAATCTCTTCTGGTGGTAAATCAATAAAATGTAGATTTCTCGCACTCACAGTGCCCAATAAGATAATTATTAATGGAGTTGCGTGCAAAGAGCGTGCACGGATGCCCGCGTTCTTCATTGTATTCATCAATGATCCATATGTGGCGCCGGAAACGGTTAGGGATTACAGCGACTGATATACAATATATAAGAATCGCTTTCCGCACACATGTAGGCAGCCAGCCGTCTATAAGATGAGAACTTATCGTTGAGAAGTCTGCAGAAATAATAAACGAACACTGCAAAGATACTGTCCCAAAAGGAAGGCACGCCTTGTGTGCAACACCTATCTAGGCGAGACCTAAAAAACATATGGCCCCTGCGCGCCTGTAGACGCTGAGGGGGGAGGGGTGGGGGGAGTGCGGCCGAGAGCACACACAGCGTTTCCCTTGCGGGAGCGAGCAGGGGCACCATCTGTTTGCAAGTTAATTACAAACAGATGTCGCCAAAGCTCGCTCCCGCAAGGGAATCGCCAAACATGCACGCGTTGCCATTGAAAGCAATGCAATGCGTGCACGTTTTTGGCCTAAAAAGCGAATCGATTCCAAGAGGTCTCCTCCTATGCAGCACATGCGCGCTGCGTAGGCGAGACCTAAAAAGCAGCCCTGGGGTTCGCTAAATGTGTGGATCGGTGTGAAGGGAAGGGAGCGCCGCAGAAGGATCGCCGTTCCTTGAGCCCCTCTTGAGAACCCCGAGTGCTACACTCTGTCAAAACCTTGCCGTGCTTAAAAGGGGCATTGAGTTCCTAACAAGTACGTCTCTTGCAGTAGAAGGACTTATGGGGTGACCCTCCGTGCATGCTTTAAAATCGCTGTTTGTTTAATTTTATCTAAGATTCTGTTGACGTTCCAAAAAAGGACTCTAAGTGGTTCACCCCCGCTATAGGGCCGTGGCATTGTGGTAGAGTGGCGATGTGTGGGGCAGGAGGTCTGACAAGCCTAGGTGCCCTAAATGATAGGGCCCTAGGCGCAGGAGATTGTGGTCAGGTACATTACTTGGACAGCCCGGGGACGCGTCGTGGACTTTGTACACAGTGCTGCAAAGAAACAGAGAAACACAAACAAGAGCAGAGATAACAGCCCCTACCCAACATCCCAACCAACCTCCCTATACTTTCCCAAATGAAGCATCTGTCGCCCGGTAAACAACGACTTAGAGTGAATAGAAACTAACTATTGGGACGTAATAATGTAGGGGGAACGTGTTGGTCCCCTTTGCATTTAAGGATTGACGTTCCTCCAGTTCAGGTTATGAGTGATAGTGGCATTTGGAGTCAGATTTGGGGGCCAGTATCGTCAGAGCTTGGCTTTGGGGAGTCATTGGAGCTCTCTCCGGGTGCCGGGTCCAATCTATCTGAGTTCTCTTGGAGTCTTGGCGGCTCCTGAGACGTTGACGACCCGCTCCTGTCCCAGGGGGAGCCAGCCGTTGAGGCGTGCGCTGCTCCGCGGGCATTGCGCCTTCTTCGGGACCCAGTGCGCCGCCCCCGGGGGGCCACATTCACGTCCATCTACGGCACCTTCTGGGGGTCCGTGAGGAGGCGCCTTTCAGTGGGTGGATTGGGCACTCCTCAGTCGCCCAGGTCCATGTCGCCTCCGGCGTGTCGAAGAAGAAGGATTTGTTGTGGAAGATCACCCTGAGGCGGGCCGGGAAAAGGAGTCTATAGGGCAGATTGAGGGCCCGCAGTTTCTGTTTTACATGGATATATGATCTTCTTTGGGCCTGCACTTCTTTTGTATAGTCTGGGAAGATCATAATTTTGGCTTCTTTGTGGAACAACTCTGGTCGGGAGGGGGCTTCTTGCAGGATGGCGTCGAGGTCCCTGAAATTAGGATCATTGCAATTATTGGTCCGTGGAGGCTCCCGGCGGCGGCCGGGGCGCAAGCGCACGGTGAGCCCGCTCCACGACAAACCATGGCGACAGGGCACTCGGGGGCATCCAGGATTTGATCCAGTCTTCAAGAAAGGTGGTCACTTGTGCCGGTTACGGAAGGGGTGGGAGCACACTGCTTGACCTCCCAGCACAGTTCGCCCCTTAGCATTCTGGTCAATGCAGTTCATGGTACATGCTTACTTCAAATTTCACTGGAGTATTCCACCAAAGTTGGTGCAGGTTAGTGCTGTAAATCTGTAGACACGTGTTTCTGGATATCATCCGTCATCAGTACAGATAAAAACGAATTTAATTTGGGGTTGCTGAGCAGGCTGCCACAATCTTTTCAGGTCTCAGTACCTCTCACAGGCGCACAGGTGCCTTTTCCGTCCCCCAGGCAGGCCCACCAGGCGGAGATTGTTCCAACGTGATCGGTTTTCTGCATCTTCAGCCCGCTTGTGGAGGTCAGTCGTGTGGGATAGAAGTTGTTTGACCTGCGTCTTGAGGGCTGAGACATCATCTTCCACCTCCGAAAGGCGGGACTCCGCTTCTGTGATGCGAGCGGTTGCATTGTGAAGGTCCTGGCGGATGAGGGCCATGTCCACTCGCACCTCCCCGATCCTGGTTTCCATGGATTCCTGACATGTCTTAATGGCCTGCAGGATAGTGGCTAGGTCACCCTCGGGGTGGCTGGTCGCAGGAGGCGCCGTCCCACCGTGGCTGTAACCAGAGACTGCATACTGCTCCATGCGGGTTTGGGTCGAAAGTGGTTTCACCCCTTTTTCTTTCCCCATGACTGCTCAGAGTCCCAGAGGGGTAGGCCTGACCCTGACGTGCGCATCATTGTTAAGTTCCTGGGTCGTTGGGTGGCTTTAAGAAGACAGGCGGCGTTTCCACACAGACCGGTCTAGTAATCCCCATAGGAGCCCTGCAGGAGATTTGTGCCAAGTGAGACCCGGACCATGTCCGGGAGCCGGGGAGGCCCCTGCAGAAATGTCAAGATTGCAGTGGTCCCTTGAGCAGGTCCCTGGTTATAGACGTCGGCCGCCCTTCGCACAAGTAATGGGAGATCTCAGAAGAGACTGACCCGAGGCAGCGGGGCGGTCCGCCCGGACCGCTTCTCAGGAGTATTTGGGTATTTGTGCACCACGGAGCACTGACCAGGGATCAGGGGGTCTATCTGGATCTTCTCAGGGCACCAGATTCTCAGAGCTGTCTCCTTACTATTCTTGCTGAGACCAGAAGGATCAGCTTCTGCCGTGTGGTAGCATCCGTGAGCGATTTTAAGTTAATTCGGTCTTAGCTCGGGACCTACGGCCTGGGCCCCCGGTATGGGTCGCTCTCGCTGCGGTCCCGCCCCCGGCTCGATGTGCACGTCTTGTTGACGGACGTGAGCTCCCGCCGTTCGCGGGCCGAACAGCACTCACTAACTGGGGGCAACAGACTCCCGCGCCCGGTGGCGTCCAGAATCCCACTCGGCACAAGCAGGCAGTTGCGGAGAGCAGTCCCGCCAATCGCGGGCCGGTCAACAAGCGCCGGGGCAGAGACGGCAGGATCTGCTGGCAGACGGTCCATAGCAGACCACCGCCCCCCTGGGTGCCCCACCCACTCAATTCTCGAGGCTCACCATTGCCAGCGGCCTCCAGGGGCATCCCGCCGGCCGTGGGCCGAATGCCCCTACAGACTCGTGGGGCAGGTAGCACCCAGGCGGCAAGGTGGGGGTCGCCGCCATCGCTGGAGGCAGTGCGGCGGCTCCGCTGTATCTCGTGAGTGCCCCCCCTCACCTCGGGCGCTGTTGTGGGATCCGCTTGCCTCTCTTCTTATCCAGTCGCGGCCGCGACCACCGCGGCATCAGCAGGGCCCAACACCAGCGGGGCTGGAGTCGTCCTCTGCAGGCGTAGAGAGTGGTCCCGCCGATCGCAGTACGGGCAACTGGGCAGGCGCGGAGAGCAGTCCCGCCGATCGCAGGCCGGGCAGCGAGCGCTGGGACAGAGAAGGCAGGGTCCACCGTCACTCAGTTTTCAAGGCTCACCTCTGCCAGCGGTCCCGCCGGATTGTAGTATGGTAAGTGTGTAATTGTACTTCTGGTTATAGTGGTATGTTCCTTTAATGTAGAATTTAGAAGTAGAATGTGGAATGTCTGTATGTGCTAGCCTTAGGATTATGTGGTCAGTATTGCTGAGTTGTTAATGCTGGAGGAGGGTACCGGTTTATAGTCCAGCGTCTAATGGTTTAGTGGAAAGAGCAAACAGATTATTGAAAGAAGGTATTCAAACAGCGATTGCCAATAAATTGGATATTGCAGAATATTTGCATTTTAAAGTATGGAATTATAATATAACTCCACAAAGCACTACGGATGTGGCTCCATTTGTTCTGTTGAGGGGTCGGAAACCTATTTCTGCAATTAGTCCCACGTGGTTACTGGATAAAGTTGATTACCACCACAACATAGATTTGCAAAAAGTGCGTAGTCATGTAAAAGAGAAACAGGAGGTATATAAATGTAATTATGATAAAAGAATGCATGTTAAAGAAGGATTGCTGAGTATTGGCGATTGGGTATTGGTAAGAAAGCCCAATAAAGTGTGTAAGGGACAGTCGAAGTTTTCTGAACCAGTGAAAGTCTTAAAGATTACTAATACCGCGGTTTTGTTGCATGGAAAAGGATGGTGGAACAGGAATGCATTGGTGAAAGTTACTAAGGAGCAGGCCAAGATCATTTTACAAAGAATTGGTTCAGGAAATGGGCAGGAGAGACGTGATTGGTATGATTTAGTCACTCTGACACAAGTAAGGGACAACGAAGGAGAACAATGGACTCAGAGTAACTTAAGTGGAGGGGATAGTCTGGATGTGGGCCCAAGGTATAGTGCTGGTGTCATTTCTGGTCCTGGGGGTGATAATGTGACTAGGTCCAGTCCTAGTCTGAGATCATCTTTCACTTCAGAATCAAGAGCCATCTCAGGAGCTAGATGTGACAATGTAACAAGGTCCAGTTCTAGACTGAGGTCAGCTCCCAGTTACTCCAAAGATTATGTATATTATTGATGATGTATAGTGCTAGAATAAGTTGTATTCATACTTTTATCTTTTTACGTATTTATTTGTTTTTTTCTCTTTGTTTTTTATATATAGGAAGGGGGGGTGTAGTATGGTAAGTGTGTAATTGTACTTCTGGTTATAGTGGTATGTTCCTTTAATGTAGAATTTAGAAGTAGAATGTGGAATGTCTGTATGTGCTAGCCTTAGGATTATGTGGTCAGTATTGCTGTGTTGTTAATGCTGGAGGTCGGGGGTCCTTTCTTTGAATAAAACTTCAACTTGGAAGTTACCTTCTGGCCTCGTCTGGATTCATTCTCCAAGGAGTTCACTACACGGATGCCTCTGCACAGTCGTTGGGCAGGCAGCACTCAGGCGGTGGGGGGGGTCGCCACCGACATTGGGGGCAATGCAGCGGCTCCGCTGTACCTCGTGCGTGCCCCCCGCACCCTGGGCGCTGCCGCAAGATGCACCGGCCACTCCTCCACTCCAGCCGCAGCCTCAACCGCTGCGGCACCAGCGGGGCCCAACACCAGTGGGCCGGAGACGTCCCCAGGAGGAGCAAGCCAGGTGTCAGGAACCCCAGAGCAGCCCGCAGTCGGCAGCACCCAATCACTCAGGGCCCGTAACTGCCACCGCACTCCGCAGGCGCTCCCTCCTCCCTTCGGGCGCCGCCACAGGATCTAATGGCCTCTTTATTCGCCGGCCGCCATCTTGGGTATCACGGCACCAGTAATCTCCCGCACCTCACTCGGTATCAGCAGGGCCGGTGTGGATCACCCCAGGAGCCGGGCAGGAGTCGGAGTCCCCGGAGCACCCCACAGAGGTCCGCCGCGGTCCGCGAAGCGCGCCTGGCAAACACCGCAGGCTACATGGCCGCCATTTCCTGCGGCCAGGGTCTCTCTACCGGTCACCGACGGCCACCTCCTCAATCCCAGTCGGCGCCTGTTCTGGGAGCCGGACCGCAGTAGGTACGGGAGCCCCAAGGGTAGAGGGGCCCCCACTGGCTAGTATATGCTGAAGGAGAATAAGGATGTCATCGGATAGCAGAGGGGTCCGGAGCACTCCTAGAGTGCGACCGCCATCTTGGTGTGTCAAGCCACGGCCCCTTTAATATCACTTTTAAGGAAATAAAACCTTTAGAAAGCTGCCACTCTGTTGCCCAGTTTATCCGGTGGCCATTCGCAGTTGCTAGTCACCAGACAGCCTTCTGCCCTCTGGGGAGTCATGTAAACGACTCCCAGGCTCAGGAACAATAGAGAACTGCCGTAGAGGGAGGTGTTACTTCCCCTTTGCAGGAGCCACAAAGGGTGTTGGCCCAAAAGGTGAGCGTCAAAGGAGAAGCCATCTTTTTTGGGCAAATGGCGATCACAGTCAAAGAGGGCTGCCCCTTTGTTACGGTAGACAGCCTGGCAGCGGGAAAAGAGAGGGGAAACAGGTTGACAAACAGTTTTTTCCGTGGGCATGTAGCCAACAGGTGGCCACACCTCTAGCATGGCCTACCAAGCTCCTAACAGCTGAGGAAGGGCTCAGAAATCTTTAAAGTGGGCAAAATAGTGTACTCTGGGATTGCTGGATGCCACACATAGCCAGAAGTCGTCACAGGGAGGGAGGGATCTTGGTAGCCCATTGGCTAGTGACTGCGTCTTCCCACCAGGGCACTTTCTGGGCTTCAATATAGTACCCATGGCACCCTGAACCTCAGATCACATCTAGACTGGAGAAAGGACCAAAGAAGGGCTGCCTTGCTGACCCCTGGACCTGGCAAGGGAGGCTGCAACAACCACTGGACAGCACCTGCTGCTCGTTGGGCTAGGGAAGTGAGGACTGTGCCTGTGGTGCCTGGCTCTTGTAAAAGTCACTTCAGAGCCCAGACAGAAAAGGGGAACTCCAAGGGTCAGACGTCTGACCACCAGGATCATAAAAGAGGACCAAAAAAGCTGGAGTAGTCAGTTTCTGGCTAATCAGTAGACACTCGCAAAGAATCTCAGTTTGCCACCAACATGCAGCCAAGAAGATCACCCCTCAGTGCTCAAAAGTTGCACCCATGTCTGCCGGACCTGGTAGAGTTGCCAGAGTGCAGACTGGTCACCAAAGATGGACACTAGCCCTCACCAAAGGAAAACATTGGACCTGCTGTGAACGGAGATCGGTACTTCAGACGCCACTGGAGTTCTACTGGCTCAAAGAGGACTTCGAAGGACCCTGACTCCTGTGACCAAAGTCACCCCAACTTACCCGTGGACCAAGGAATAACAGCAAGAAGACCCCCATTAACCACACAGCACCAAGAGCATCTATCAGCATCTCAGGATCCTGCATCTCTAGAATCAGTACTGTCATGTAGTTCCTAAAAATACATAGGATCTGCGCGTTTGTAGGTAACATAAACTGAGGGATTGGTGTCTAGACTGATTCCGGACACCCTCAAAGGATATGTCAGCCTGTAGACCAGCCAGCTCACAGTGCCACCATAAGCCTCCTAGCCTTACCAAAGAGCGAATAGTTTCTGGCAAACATTGAACATGACAACCCTTGACCCTTCAGGGATCGTGGAAACAGTACAGTACTTTTCTCTCAGTCAATTGTGCTCACTTAGTCTCAGAGAGATACGCAGAATAAACGTTGGGGACGTTTTCAATAAGCATTTATTGAACCAGCGCCATTCTAGTATAAAACATGTTTGCTGTGACAACCATTAGACAGAAACAAATGTAAAAGATTACAAGGACCAAAAGAGTAAATAGAAGGTAGAATCCTACCATGGTGCTAAAACAGTGAATATATGCAGGCATATAAACATGACAGTAAACAAGTGTACTCCTATGATGCGGACCCTACCTAAGTGTACCTGGCATGTGTGTGGGTGTAAAGCCTAGAATCCCCTAGGAAAGAGTCAACCCCATTACTTGATGGGAGAGAATCAAGGACCCGTCTTGGACACGAGTTGGACACCCCGCAAGGGATGTCAGAGCGCTGGGTGTTGAAGCTTCAGCAGGCCGGGACCCCAGTGTCTTGTGTCAGCGTGGAAGCGTCTCCTCTGTCTATCTAGTAAAGGTATGGTTTTTTTATGCCATAAAGATAGCCTTGGGGGTCCTACTTCAATCGATATGTTGTGAGTACGATTATGTAAATGAACCTAAATCAATACTTGCAATTATGCAAAGTAGTTCTGTCGCCCTAGGATGAAGATGACCATGACTTTTATACAGAGTATGTTAATCCGGTTATGTACGTCATGTGCAGGGGACTTTTCTAAGAATTCTCATGCATAATAAATAAGGCTAGTTTCAAGGAAACCAATCAACATTTATTCAGCTCATAACTGGGTACAAGGTCATAACTGGGTACAAGGTCAGTGCTAGAACCGTTATGCAGAGCAAGGTAGGTCAAATGTAGGTGAAAGCTCATTTCGCTACTTAGGCCTAGGTTGGGGTACATAACAGTACCAGTTCAGGGAAGTCTATGACATCCTTGCTTAAAGTGTGGAACTGGACTCGCCGCTGCTGTGGTGACCTGGTAACTGTTGGTGGCCGATCCATACCTGCTCTCCTCTATGCGGATGACACAGTTTTAATGGCACAAACGCAAATTGGTCTTCAGAGGGTCCTTGACAGTTTTTTTGTCTTCATGAAGGACCTTGGTCTTAGTATTAACATATCAAAGACTTTTGTAATGAGATGTGGCCAAGGGAATCAGAGGTCAAAAGATATATTTGTGGATGGTCAGAAGCTAGCCTCGACTAAGAGCTTCTCATACCTTGGTATATTATTTAACCACAACGATTCATGGGCCAAAACAATATCCACTAAAAAACTGGCGTTCATTCAGTCATCCACTGCTCTTGCAACTTTTTCAAAGAAATTAGGCAGGAAACCCCCAGGGGAGCTCCTACAAATTTATAAAGCCAAGTGCATTACTTCTGCTATGTACGGGGCTGGGGTTTGGGGTTTTGTCAACACTCTTTCGCTACAACTTGTTGAAAACTCCTTTTTAAGGTATATTTCATCCGTTCCACCCAGCACATCTTCCTATGTTTGTCACGAGGAGTTGGGTCTCCCTTTTATTTCTGATCTTATTAAAATGGAACCGATACTATTGTGGCATAGTATCTGGTCAAAGGAGCAGACCCACCTAAACAGGGAGATTTTGCAGGACAGTCTTAAATTGGATGGGGCTTTAAAGATTCCTTGGGTTAGGTTTGTTCGTGACTTTATGAATGACTTAGGTCATTTAGAATATTTTACCGACCCAAGGTCCATGCAGGCGATCCCGAGAAAGGTCCTAAAAAAGGAGGGTCTCCAGTTGTTGGACACAGTAAGATCGTCAGGGGAACTTTTAAAGCCCAGTGTTAATCAACACCAGTTAATATCAACGACCTTAGGAATGGCGCCATATTTGACATTTGTACCTGGCGTTTTTGATAGATTGTTATTAACCAGGCTTAGGCTAAGTATTGTCCATAGACTCGTGACCTTTCCTAAAATGAACGACTGGTCACGATTGCTGCAATTGTGTCCTTGTGACAATCATTCTGCCCAATCCACTATTCATTTAGTTTTTTTCTGTAAATTTTATTCAGAATTAAGGAAAGTGTGGTTAATTCCACTTTTAAAATCTCAGGGGTTGAGGCAATGTCACCCAGCACTAATCAAACTTCAGTTCCTGGAGAATGAACACATAGCATGGAGGCTAGCTATGTTCTTGAAGAGAGTACTCCACTTAAGAAAAAGTTTTATTACTGATGAACTTTAACTGCTTGGGAACTCCCCCTTCTTCTTAGATGGTTTTTATTACAGTTATGTATTTTTATGTTAAATTTCAAATTGTTTCTGTTTATTGTTTTTAACGTATGTAATTTAATGTAAAAATGGTCTATTTTATGTGCTTTTATGATTGTTAAAAAACAGTCGAATAAAGCTTTCCTTGACTTGACTTGACCTGGTAACTGTCAAAAATCGACTTTCTGGCCCTCCTGACCTTCTCCCTGTCAGAACTGGTCGCCCATCTTGGGCCGAACTAGTCAAACACACCTCTTTTAAACCATTCAACTGTTTTCAAACTTTACGGTTACCAATGTTTGTTTGCACTTTGGCCTGAAAAGCTGAGATTTACGTTTTACTTAAAAATCTATATCGCGTAAACCTCCAGTGCATTTTACTCATCTTGGTGTCTAAAAATTTATAAAAATATAATCTAGTTTTAGAAATTGGTGTCAGATTTCTTTTGTGTTGTGTGACTTTCTTATTCTGTTGTTTGGTGCCTCTAAATGCTTTACATTAGTTCCTTTGTTTAAGCCTTGCTGCTCGAAGCCACATCTACTCAGGTTTATCACAGGTGCGATCTCACAACCACACCACAATCCTTACACATATCCATTCCTACTTCCTGGTTTTGGCCCTTTGGATGAGGTGGGATCATGTAACATGTAATAACTGTGACAAAGAAGCTATGGTTTTGGCCCTGTGGATGAAGTGGGATCATGTAACATGTAATAACTGTGACAAAGAAGCTACGGACTAAGGATAATGAAGATTACTATTAAGTAACTAGAGCATTACTTTAGTGCTACCCAAATCTGGGACATGACCCAGGATTTTAACTACCAGAATGTATTTAGTTACAAATAAAATCTCACGACTGCAATATGGTTTCTGGTGACAGTGTGTGTACATTTTCTATTGCATTGTTTTCCTGTGCAAAAATCATGAAATCTGTTAACTGCCATTTTCTAAATTAAGGGACACATGTACTAAGGTTTCTAACCATTTTTCAAATGTACTAAGCCCATTTAATAATTCAAAAAAGGTTTTCCATATTAATGAATAAGTTACTTACCTTCGATAACGCCTTATCTGGTAGAGACAGGATCCAGCCGCAGATTCCTTACCTTTGAATTCTCCCCAGACGCCAGGCTGGATTCAAAAATGTATTTACAACACTACCTCTTTCTGTAGGTATAGGGCGTCGAGCGATTCCATGGCGACGTCATCTACTGGATGTGATGTCGGCCTTCTCCTGACACACTGACGTCAATTTCTTCTGTGACTATTTTCTGCGCTAACTGCCTATGCAAACAGTGTGCCCAAAAAGAGACAACTTTCTGTCAAAATAATTACGAAGTCCTAATAAAAGGCATAGAATGCCCAGAAAGGGATCTTGTAGACAAAAGGAACAACCAGTTCGCAGAACGGGGAGGATGGGACTGTCGGTAAGGAATCTGCGGCTAGATCCTATCTCTACCAAATAAGGCATTACCGAAGGTAAGTAACTTATTCATCTGATAGAGACATCTAGCCACAGATTCCTTACCTTTGAATTAGATACCCAAGCAATACCAACCCAGGAGGAGGGTCTGCAAACTATTCCCACAAAAGATCCCTGAATAGGACTAGCCGGTCTATTATAAGATAGAGAGTCCGGGCTATCTAGGAATGTAGGTGAGGAAAGGAGAAGTCCTACCAGAAGAATTGTGGAAAACTCATAGGCAACTGAAATCCGTAAATCATGGAAAAGCATGGGGAACGACACCCATGGCAGTGGAATAAAGAAGCATTGGAAAAGAACGCTTCATATAAGCATAATACTACATAGGTTCCCCCATGGTATCCGGACTATTAGTGGACGGGGCTGAAGGCCAAGGACAACAGCCAATGCCACTGAGCCAGAGCTCCTTGCCGTAGAAACAAGCATGTGAGCCAAACCTGCCCTGAGAAACACAGGAAAAAAGGAGGGGTGGAATCTCAGAACACATCCATGATGTAGAGAACACCAATCAATGCCTCAAGAGAAGCTTTGCGAAACAATAACAATAAGTATTGGCAAAGACCACTTGTGGTCAGAGAAAACATTTCTAGAGGAAAGTGAGCCCCTCGGACTATCTAACATATAAACCACAGAATAGGAAGGGCTAGCAATTGCATATGCAATGATTAAGTGACGGTCCCACTAGGATACAAGAAAAAGCTCAGCGACGTAAGCATAGACGTACGTCCACTTAAGAAAGACAGCAGCGAAAGACTTGCAATATAAACACATAAATAAATCGATGCATATATATACATCTCACAGAAATACCTATAGAAAGGTACATATAATTATACACAAACATCCGTTACGGATCGAAGATTTGATAAAGGCAGAGTAAAAATTATAGATATATTAGGACCGAGCTGGCAATCAGCAACATGGTACCGTATGGGAGTGGAAGATATTACATACCCCAGAAAAATAATGGCACTCGAACATGAAACAACACTACCGACTGAATGGCTACAATCAGGCTGCTGAAAGATAACTGAAAACGAAAACAGAAGGTGTGGAAAAAACCCTAGAATAGATAAATGAAGACCACTATCTGGGTCTGTAAAAAGATCAAATTGAACAAAGGCCAACACACAGAAAGCTTATAAAGATAACCAGTCTCCATCCCAATTGAAAGAATATCAGACAGAAAAGGGGGGTTTGGCTGAAGCAGCGGATAAAAGACGGATTAAATAGTCATGTAAAGAAAAAGCCCCCCAAAGGTGAGGTCTGAAACCAAAAGATCAGTATGATAAACTGAAGCAACAGATGACATTGCAGTGCATAAAAGTACAAGTGTTGAGGCCATGTAATAAATGTCCTACAGGAGACAGGACCCATAAAATGACCGGAAGGCATAATCTAAGCACAGCAAAAAACCTTTATTATACCACAACTATGGAGGAGAAAAGACCCCACAATCATCCAAAAGAAGAAAAAGGAGAGAGAAAAAATCCAGAAGCAAAGGAATCTCCAAATAAGGAATAAGTGGTACAACGAACCCCCAAGTGTTGGAACCTTACCACGGCCTGCGAGGAATGAGAGAAACTCTTAAGAAAAGAATCTGAAAGAATCACCAAACCTCCTTACAAACCAAACCCAAGAGAGATGGTGGTCAAGAAACACATGTTCGAGAAGAAAATACAGGATGAAAAACAGCCATGATCCCTGATAAAGGGCAGAAAGCGACATCTGAAGAACAACCAGTTAAGTAACTAAATGTTGCGGTTGTTATCTGAACTGTCATAGAAGTGTTTCCTGTAGGAACAAAGGTAAAATGCATTTCCCAAAAGCGAAATGCAAAAAACAGCTTCACGCAGGATAAAAGCAGATTAAAGAGAGCAAAGACAGTTGAACAGGAAAGAAAGGGTTGGAAGAGTAATCCGCCCATACATAGTCAAGATACGGACAAGGTACTCCCACAAGGAACCTTGAAAGAAAGAGAAGTGGCAGGAGCCCTTCTTGCCAATGCATAGTGAGAGCTAGCACAAAAAGAAGTGCCAACGCCCTGCAAAAGAGCCTAAGAGGGACCACTGCCTGGGCCAGGAGCAGACAATGTACCGTAGTCCAAGGACTATGCTCCCCACCCCCCTGCATCTTGCATCTACTAGGGAAGGAAGGAAACCAGATAGAGTGTAAGTAAAATACCCATGGTACGGAGAAATACACTCAAGAAAACGGGGGGCTCGCAGGTGCAAAGCAGAAACCCCCTGCACTATCTTACCAAAAGCACATAATTGGAAGTCCCCTATAGGAAGTACTAAACTGCCAGAAACATATGTAGGAATGCCTAAAAGGCATACAGACGATGTTCTACACAACGAAAATTTTTAAAGGAGGGTCCAAGGGAGAGTTTAAAGACCTGCAAAGGATTTTATCCCCAATTCCATAGTTAGATACAACACACATCGAAATCCTTGAGTCTAAAGAAAAAGGCAAATGGTCAGAGATACTGAGAGAATTACACAGAAAAATCTGTGGAGTGATCCCTTTCAGGACGTAATCCCTCACCCACCATAGGTGGCATGCTTCATCATCTGGGATTCTCCTCTTGGTGGGAAGGCCTAGTCCCACCAAGGGCTACAACCCCCTCTCTGAGAGGGAGGAGCTCAGGGATGTTTTTGTTCTACTCTATAAAGGATATTCTAAATCCACCAGATGAGAGCGATATGAACTGGGGGAGGGCGCAGCGCAACAGAAAAATACTGTGTGGGAAGTGATCTTAAAACTAACTAGTGAAAACAAATTACGTGCTTTATTCATGTGTTCTCACTGTCAGGATTAAAAACAGTGTACCTGCAGTATGGATTTAAATTGCATGTGTCAGACGAAACAGAAGGTCAACATGTTTCAGCCGTGATGACCCACTAGGTGTCGAGGCTTTCGTCAGGACCTGGTTAGATGCTGCTGCGAACAAACAAGTGAATAGTGAACGAATAGTTAACAAAAATGATACTGAAATACAAAACCAGTTGTACTGCTGTTTTCAGTTCAAAACATAGTGAGCGTACCCGTTTTGTGCGGGTAAGATACCTCACCTCTACCTGACGACGGCTCAGGGAAGGGGGCACGCTCTCTCGGTCGGTACCCCAGGCCGTGTTGAGGCCATAACCGGAGTTAAGGATTTCTATGTGTGTTATACAGACGATGTTCCCTGTAGGACAGGGAACAAGGCAACAGTGCAACAGCACAATTCGAGCAAAATATCCTATATACAATCAAGCCTTGGGTAGAAAAAAAACATCTTTAGAAAAGAAGAACACCTTGCATCAACAGGCGTCAAAGTCCAAAAAGGCCACAAAGTAATTTGCGTCCCAGATAACAGGGACCATAACCTGTCATTGACAGTTTAAAAAGTAATAAAAAATACCTGCAGAGGGCAGGAGCACCCACCGGATGCCACCCGTAGGTGGAGATTGAAAAGAAAAAGCAAATGGGCACTGCCCTAGAAGACCTCACATGTGAAAAAAATCAAGAAGACCATTCCCCGTACAAGCCTAGTACGGGAGGAATAAGGGAGGCAGACTGAATAGAAAAACAGAGTTAATATTCTGTTTCACCCGGCCTGTCCCGAAAATGCTGTAAGGTAGAATCGGCAGGAGCACCGAAAAGATGTACACTATTGAAAGGCATGTCCACCAAGGTGGATTGAGCAGCCTCCGAAAAACCAGAGTTACATAGCCAGGCACGACAGCAAAGTGCCACTAAAAAAGCCATTGCTCGCCCGATAGAATCTGTGGTATCCATGCCACATCGAATCAGCAATTTAGCTGCTTGTTGGCCATCATGGAGTATTTGGGTAAGATCCTTCCGGTTCTCATCCAGAAGTGAGGGGAGCAGGGGTGAGACCAAATCCCAAAACGTGTGAGAATACCGGCTCAGAACACAAACCGTATTAAGTGACTGCAAGGCAGAACTGGTGGCAGAAAAAATATGCAGACCAACAGTATCAAGACTCCTGGACTCCCTGTCCAGAGGGTTGTTAGGAAGGGTGCTGATGTCAGGAGAGGCAGTAGCGGCCTGCACCACAAAGCTGCATGGAGTAGGCTGCCGGAGAAGGCAGGCCGGGTCCCCAGGGGCGGGACCACATCTATGTGCTACAGACCGGTTCACTGGGGCCCTCGTAGCGGGTTTATCCCAAGATCCCAACATAATATCATACAGGGCATCACTGTAGGGAAGCACAGACTCAACCCCCATTTGGCCCTGATGAAGCACACCAATTAATGGGTCGATGGCCACCTCCACAGAAGGGAGCTGAAGCTCCAGAACCCTCCGTAGCGAGGTCAGGATGAGAAAAGAGACCCGAGGATGGGGAGGAGTCAAGGCCACTATCTTCACCCTTTTCAGTGAGCCAACTAACCTCCAGAGGAGGCTGGACAGTGTTAGTCATGGGTTGAATAAACCCCATTTCTTCTCCTTCTCCACCAAAAACTTGTTCTCCCAGAGGAAAAACAGTATGGGGCACCTCAGAAGAAGGAGAAAAGATGCTAGAGGCGAACTGCACCACTGGCACTGCCCCAGACACCGTCCAGCATCTATGTAGTGATGCCGTCTGGCGTCGATGTGGCGACGTTTCGGTGTCGTAGAGGACAGATGAAGTAGCGTCAATCGGCGCCGCCGACGTCGTCATCAAAGTTGCCTGATCAGGCACTGGCGTCGCAGGTGGGAACCCCAAAGGGCTGTGCACCGGATCCGACTATGGATCCAGAGGGCCTAACTGAAGCCTAGGGAGACCCCACCGGCATGGATTTAGTCAAGGCTTCTCTGACCTCCTTAGTGCTAAAAAGCGCACCAGAGGGAGGTGGTGTCCCAAAGATGGCATAAAGGGAGGAATAGTATTCCCGCATCTGGTCCATAGTCACACCGGCTCCAGGAAATACTGGGAGGCGCAGGGTAGACTCTCGCCCCGACTCCTCAACTGGAGGACAGGGAGGGGAAACAGAGATGCAGCGCGTACGCGGCAAAGTCAGGGAATGCCACGACTTTGACCGCTAATGTCGCAACTTACATTTGGTTGTCGAAGGACCCTTACAGGAAGGACTTCTGGAGCAGGCTCTTGAGCGTTCCCTGGAACGAGACCGGGAATGACGTGTAGCCTGCGACAACCGCGCTGCCAAGAACTTCATGCACCATTCCCACAAAGCTTTCGGGCGAAGTTGGCACAGGAGTCGCACTCCTCGGAGTCATGGTGCTCGCCGAGACACCACATACAAATATTAAGAGGGTCTGTGGCCGACATCTGACATCCACAGAACCCCAACCCTGAGGACATTAGAAAAAGGCACAGTTCCGTCAACAAAACATCTAAATAGGCCAATAAACGGCCTGAGGAACCGCTCTCAGGATCCGCACTGGAAGTGCGGAACAGAAGAAACTGACGCCAGCGTGTCAGGGGAGGGCTTATATGGTCTCTGCCGATGCCACATCTGGTGGACGACATCAATAAGGAGTCACTCGACACCCTCTACTGACGCGCAGAGGTACTGCTGTATAAAAAATTCCAGATTCAGTCTGGCGCCTGGGGAGAATTCAAAGGTATTTCTCTATCAGATAAATGGGTTGAGGAAACCATACCAAATAGGTATTTGGAAGAGGTGTGTTAAGGGCATCCCCTCCAAATTACGAATATTTCTTATGGTATGTTTTATTGTTTTGTGATCGAAATCTGGTTGCAAAACATTAATATTTTATTGACACCTCGAAGTGGGGGGGGGGTAACTCATTCGCAAACGGGAAGGGTGCACAAGGGGCCCATCCCATTTACGAATGTTGATTAAAGCCTTTTATAGTAGCAGGCATTGGTCCATGAAACCACTGCCTACTGCTAAAAAAGTTTGTAAAATGTTCCTTTTCTTTCTTTAAGGAAAATGGGATGCATTTAAACAAAACAAAGATTGCTTTATTTAAAAGCAATCAGAGACGTGATGGCAGCAAATTGTAGTCATTGAGTCATGAGGCAGGTCAAATTGCGATCCACTACAATTTGCTATTGGTACGTAGGTCGGTTCTAAAAATACCAATGCATTCAGTACAAGTTGATGCGCAAACTGCAACCACTTTTATCAAAAGCATTATTAGTAGATGAGGCCCTTAGTGTTTTGACCGACCATGCACACTGGATGCAGGAATATCCAATGACTCTTTATCATCCGGACCCAGGTTTTTTAGTCCTAGAATTTCATATGAAAGAGAGCTATCTTTAAGCTCTACACTGGAGTGACAGAATATTGTAAGTAGGTCTTTCTATTTATTCGTTGGTATCACATAGAGACACCTAAAAAACCCTTCCACAGCACCAGGTGTAGTCAACGCTAGATAAATACCCGTACAATACATACTCAGTTTACACACAATTATTAGTGACCACAAAATTAAAGTGGACTTAGATCTATTGCCACTCCTCAAACACCCAAAGAAATTCCTTCTAAGAACCTACTGTGGAAGATGACGCTATCAACCCAACTCCCTCCACACCTCCAATCAACTCCTTGCAGCTACACTCCGCCCCAAAATCACTAAGCAACACCCTGAGCAAACAATGGCAACCAACCATCCAGGTGAAAAAAACTGCTTTGGAACACATTGCGACCGAGCCACACACAGGAGTAACTGACCTTTCCCCTGCTTCACCAAACCCTTCTACTCTCCCCTCTCAGTGCACCTTACACTTGATACTGCACCTCCAAAGAGACAGCCATACATACTCAACCTGCATAAATACACAGCACCTAAAACCATCACCTCGTCAAACAGAAACAAGCATTGGCAAAGCCAATAGGTTTTGCCTATGCAAGAGCTATTAGCTTTGGTAATATGTTTAGCCATGATGTACACCAGTGTGGCTGCTGTTCAGTATAGCTAAAAGTTAGTGGCGTAGAGTTGAGCGGAGTGGATTAGGGTGGGGTGGAGTGAGGTAGATTGGAGTGGGGAGATTGGAGTGGGGAGATTAGAGTTGATAGATTGCAGTCGAGTGGAGTGGGGTAGACTGTGGTTGAGTGGAGTGGCGTAGAGTGGGATAGACTGTTGTAGATTTGGGTGGAGTGGGTAGAAAGGAGTGGGGTTAGTTGTAGTGGGGTAGGGTAGATTAGGGTAGAGTGGAGTGGAGTGGAAGGGAGTGGGATAGAGTGGAAGGGGTAGACTGGAGAGGGGAGTGGGGTAGATTGGAGTGAGGTGGATTGGAGTGGGGTGAAGTGGGGTAGATTGGGATGGCTTGGGGTGGAGTGGGGTAGAGTGGATTGGAGTGGGGTAGATTGGGGTAGACTGGAGTGGAATCGGGTAGTCAGGAGTGGGGTAGAGTAGATTGGGCTAGGGTGGGATGGGTTTGAGTGGAGTGGACTGGGGTAGATTGGGATGGCTTGGGGTGGAGTGGGTTAGATTAGAGAGGAGAGGGGTAGATTGAGGTAGACTGAAGTAGACTGGAGTGGGGTAGATTGGGGTAGAGTGGAGTGGAGTAGATTTGAGTGGGGTACATTCGGATAGAGTGGAGTGGGGTAGATTGGCGAGGAGAAGATTGGAATGGAGTGGGGTGGACTGGGGTAGAGTGGAGTTGAGTGGGGTGGATTGGAGTGAACTGGAGTGGTGTAGATTGGAATGGGATGGGGTAGATTGAGGTGCAGTGGGGTAGATTGGAGTAGGGTAGATTGTGGCAGAATAGAGTGGGGCAGATTGGAGTGAAGTGGAGCGGGGTAGATTGGAGTGGAGTAGGCTGGAATGGAGTGGGGTCGATTCGGGTAGATTGAGTGGAGTGGGGTCGATTGAGGTAGATTGGAGTGGGTTATGCGGCGAGCGCAAAGTAAGTGGTTTTATTTATTTATTTAATATAACTTTTACCGTCGTCTGTCGACTTCCACCACCACCCACCCTGCCCTGTCCCACCGCTCTTACCTGTGCGAGCTGCTACTGGTAGATTAGAGTACGGTAGATTGTGGTAGAATGGAGTAAAGTGGAGTGTGGTAGATTGGAGTGGAGTGAGGTGGAGTGGGGAGATTTGAGTGGGGTAGATTGGAGTGGGGTAGGATGGGGTAGAGTGTGCTAAAGTGGTATAGATTGGGGTCGTTTGGAGTGAGGTAGATTGGGGTAAAGTGGAGTAGATAGGAGTGGGGTAGATTTGGGCAGATTGTAGTAGAGTGGGGTAGATTTGGATAGAGTGGGGTAGGCTGAAGTGGAGTGGGGTGGAGTAGGTTGGAGTGGGATGGATTAGAGGGGAATGGGGTGGGGGGGGGGGTAGAGGGTAGTGGGGATCCTGAACACAATGAGGTTTGAGTCAGTGAGAATGGAGGTGAGCTTTGACATATAACTGAAAAGAACAAATTGTTCAGTAATTGTGTTGGACTTTCACCTAGAGGTTACTGCATAAACAATATAATGCACACACCTTAAATGAAAAACATATGCACGTTACACGAATCGTTGCAGTGCAGGAGACACCCTTCTTTCCTTTCAACATGAAGTAATTCTAGGTCGTTATTAACAGTGTATGAACGGTTATTCTTTATCAAAAAGTATGGCAACTATTTTGATAAAAAATGTAAAAAGCTTGCGAATGTCGTTCCCAATAGATCCCGCCCACTTCAACCTCTACCTAAAGCATGATCTATAATAAAGCAAGATAGGGTTAATTCAACTGGAGGTAGTGTAGCCTTAATTCACAAAGTACACATTAAGTGCCAACAAACTACTGTTCCCCATGACCTATCTGTCAAATGCTTACAAGTTAATATTTCTGTTTCCAAAATTAGCTCCTTCACTTCCTGCCTCATTTACCACTCTTCTGGTATCCATGGTGTAATGAACCATGAAACAAACAAACTGCTGAGAACTAAAGATAACGCATTGCTAGGAGAGTTAAATTTCCACTGGAATAACACAGGTCAAGGGAGGCACTATAGACCTCGTCCTTGCAGCCCCCAAATGCATCACAACAAATGACTTTATTCTTGTGGTCTGGTTCAAGCGCCTCACGATTCTCCTTTTTATGTTCTGCTTACGAATAACAAACATGAAACTCAGTTAGAGCTGCGTGAAGCTGCAAAGACCAACTACTTGCAGCTTTGCATGTGTTTTTTAAGAGTTCTCCTGACAGCATTTGCTTTATTCAAATCTGGTTACTTTTTTTAAAGTAGTAAGAAGGCCCTGAGCTTCAGTGGTAAATATTCCACTGCCCTTTACGGTGGGAGGGAGAGCCTCTTACATTGTCAGCCATATTGTAAGCCTTCTCTGCTCTCCAAGAAAGGCAACACCCCATGTGGGGCGTCAGGGATGAAGGAAGTTAACTGGGATCAGTAAACAAAGAAGAAGCTTAGCGTGGTCAAAACAAACACCTCCGGCCTAATGACCCATCTACACTGCAAGGTTTATGGGAATTGCTTCTTACTTCTCTACAAGTGCTAATACTGCTGACACTACACGACCAAGCAACCAGAATGGAGTCATGAACAGAGTGTTTCGAAAGTGTGGATGTCGAGGCTACTCAGTTCATTCCCCTCTAAAGGTTGCCTTACCCCTTGCACTGATAAAGATGTTAAAGGATCCCACACTAGGGGGGAAGGGGGGAAGATGGGAGAAAAATGCACACTCCTCGACAGCTTGCATTTTGACAACCCAGAATGAATTTCAAAGGCATATTTTCTCAGGACCAAGCTTAAGGATATCAAAGTATCCACCTAAGAGTGAGAGAACACACAGGACACAATTACTAAGTGAACTACAACATGGAACATACATTAGACATGGGGTAACAAGGTACAGGACTTACCCAGTGTAAAGAAACGCCTCCTTTTACATGATCCCACACATGTTTTTGGACTAATGCTGCTGGTTTTTGACAGACCTCCGCGCCAGTGCTCTGACCCCTAAAAGGTATTTGTATGATTTGTTCACCCTCAAGTACGTAGTATATGGTACCAGGGGTACCCAGGGCCTATAAGTTAAAGTCTCTCTTGTGGACTACAGCACGTATTGTGCCAACACGATTGTGACAACGCAAAGTGTGACTCCCAGTCCGCCAATGCTGGCTGGCAGAGCAGTTTTAAACTGCTAATTCGACTTTGCCATTAAAAGTAATGGCAAAGCCCAAACCTTCCTTTGTAATATTTATAAGTCACTCCTAAGGCACGCCTGAGCCCTAAAGACTGGGTGCATTATATTAAAAAGTTGGACGTGTAGTTCTTAACTTTATATGCTCTGACAGTAAAAACCCCACATTGTCATTTTTACTGTGGAAAAGCTAGTAGCTCCATTGGAGAGTACAGGGTTACACGTTGACAACTCTGCAGTTCTAACTCCTTATTGGGACCACTGTCAAACGAATCATTGCATTAAACCCAACTTGATGCTCAAGTTGAATTTAAAGTGACTTTTTCACATGTGGCAACTGTAGCAAGTAGCCACTTTGTACCCAAAGCTTTCCAGCTCCTGTTTACGATTGCTGGCTAGGAGACTGCCTTTTGCCCTCCTGGGAAGAGGTGTAAACAACTCTCAGGAAGAAACACAAAGGGCCTGCCATTGGAAGAGGTGTGACCTCTCCCAGGCATGAAGGTTAAACAGGGTATGAGCCCAAAAGGCAAGCTTCAAAAGTGAAGAAGCCTTTAAAGGGCAAATAGTGGACACACACAAGAGGGGTTGCTCTTTTGTTCCAGCAGGCAGGTTTGCATCAGGGACAGAAAAGGGGAAGCTGTTTTTTCTGTGGGCATGCAGTCCCCAGGTGGCCACGCCTCTGGGGAGGGCTGAGGAGCTCCACACACAAAAAACAAGTTACTTACCTGTACACTGTGGTTCTCCAGTATTGATATCTTTTATAGATTCATATGCCTGAATCTTCCCCGTCGTCATGGTGGGAGTCCCACAGTAACAGTAAAATAGCAGTATTAAAGCTTAACATTGAAAAGCCCATAAGAATTCATTAATTTTAGTATCCTGTAACCATCGTAAAAAAACATCCAAACCCCAGCCAATCAGAGCGTAGACCATAGAATCTCCTTCCCCTGCAAAATGTAAATGTAAATCCGTATTTGTAAAGCGCGAACTACTCACCCTTACGGGTCTCAAGGCGCTGGGGGCCGTCGTGGAAATTAAGTGAGCTATTGCCCAGAGTCACATGGTGCTGAGCTGAGCTGCCGCCGGAGCCGGGGATCGAACCGTGAGCCCTGTGCTCCAAAGTCAGCTGCCCTGGCCGCTGCACCACACCTCTCAGATTTCGAGCACGAGTGCCCTAGGTAATGAAGAGGTATGGAAGGTGAACCTGAAAAGGGGAGGAGGGAGGGTCGCATGTGAATCTATAAAATATATCAATACTGGAGAACCACAGTGTACAGGTAAGTAACTTGTTTTTTCTCCAGTATTGTATCTTTTATAGATTCACATGCTTGAATCAGAATAGCAAGCAGTACCAGAAGAAAAAGGCCGAGGCGGCGGGAAGGTGAACCATCCCACCATGCAACCCAAAAAACTAATCATTTAACATGAACTCACAATAATGCATATGAATGCTAAAAGACATATATATATAAAATGGAAAATATTCAAGAACATATGAAATGTTATCATAACAACTGTAAACTTATATAGTAGGGAACAGACTTAAACATCATACCTTATGCGAATAAACGTCTCAAAGTAGCTTGACCAGCTGCCACATCCGCCTTCTGCCAGGCATCCAAGCAGTAATGCTTTGTGAAGGTATGGATGTTTGCCCACGTCGCTGCCCTGCAGATATCAGGCAAGGACACTCCAGCGAACAGGGCGGAGGAAGCTGCCACCTCACGTGTTGAGTGCGCTGTGGCTTTGGCAACCAGAGGGCGGCCAGCCCTCTCATGACAAAAGAGAATAACTGATGAGACCTAGCGAGTGATAGACGCCCACGTCAAAGCCTGACCCTTCCTAGGGGCAGAAAAGGCAACAAGTAACTGAGCAGACTTTCTGAAAGGTTGAGTCCTTTGCAAGTAGAATTTCAGACATCTTTTAATGTCCAGAGAATGGAGTGCCCTCTCAGCTGGTGAAGAGGAGCTGCAAAGAAGGAGGGCAAACCCACTGGCTCATTTAGATGAAATGCAGAAGGCACTATGGGAATGAAAGATGGGTTTGTCCGAAGAATCACTTTGTCTGGAAAGAATTGCAGGTAAGGCTCAGTTGTTGTGAAGGCTTGGATCTCACTAATGCGTCTTGCTGACGTCATAGCCAACAGGAAAGCCACCTTCCAAGAGAGATACTTTAAGTCGCATTTGTGAATAGGTTCAAAAGGTGATTTCATAAGCTGCGACAGGACAGTATTTAACTGCCATTGTACTGGAGGAGGTCTTACTGGAGGATAAACCGTGAAAAGTCCTCTCATGAACTCCTTTATTAGTCTATTAGACCACAGGGACAAAGAACCAGAACGCCATCTGTACTGGAAATTGCCGCCAAATGCACCTTGATGGACGCAATGCGCCAAACCAGCCTTGGCAAGAGATAATAGATAAGGCAAGACGTCATCAGGTGACGAAGAAAGCGGATCAAGAGAGTTCGTGGCACACCATATACAAAATCTTTTCCACTTGGCCAAGTAACATTTTATCGTAGAAGGAGCACAAGCATTCTGTAGTATTGTTTGGCATTCCTCAGAAATCTCTAATCGGCCGAACTCTGTGTGATGAGAAGCCAAGCTGTCAAGTTGAACATGCGAACCTGGGGGTGAACGACTTGACCCTGGTTCATGGAAAGGAGATTTTCTTTTGGTTGCAAGGGAATTGGAGAAAACCTTGATTAGCGAAACAGCTCTGTGAACCAGTATTGTCGCGCCCACGCCGGGGCTATTAGGATGACACGGCAAGGTTCCCGTTTGATCTTTTGGAGAACTTTTGGAATGAGAGGAAACGGAGGGAATGCGTAGGTGAACGCTCCCTCCCAAGAGAAGTGGAAGGCATTTCCCAGAGGGCCTGGTTGAGGGAACCTGCTGGCAAAGGATCTGCATTTTTTGTTGAAAGATGTAGCGAACAGATCTAGGGTTGGAAATCCCCAGCAGTGAAAAACCCTTTGCAACTGCTCGTTGTTTAGATCCCACTCCTGACACTACCTTGTGTCTCTGCTGAGTGAATCTGCCAAATCGTTCTGGACTCCTAGCACATGCTGAACCTGAATCGATATCTCGTTGGCTATCAGCCATTCCCAAATCTGTTGAGCCAGGATTTAGAGAGTCTGAGATCTTGTCCCACCTTGCTTTAACAGATAAAACATGGTGGTGGTGTTGTCCGTACGGATCAGGATCGCTGACCTCCTGATTTTTGGCAGGACTGCTTGAAGGCCCAGAAAGACCGCTTTGAGTTCCAAGAGATTTATGTGACACTGGGCTTCCTGAACAGACCATTTTCCGTGGATCTGCAATCCTTGTAGGTGAGCCCCCCATCCGTCCATGGAAGCATCCGATGTCATGACCAACCTTGGTTTTTTCATGAGGAAAGAGAGACCTTGGGAAAGATTGTCTTTGACCGTCCACCAGGACATTGCTGAGGCCATCCTCGAAGTGATAGATATGACGTCCTCGAATGAGCCTTGAGATTGCCTCCATTGAGCGTCGAGCTCCTCCTGGGGAGGCCTCATCCTTAAACGGCAATTTGGAATCAGCGGGATACAGGATGACATCATCCCTAGCATTGACTTGTATGTCCTTACTGAAACGTACTTTTTTGCGGACAGACCCTTCACTGTCCCTTGCAGTCGTAGGATTCTTTCTTTTGTGGGAAAGGCTTTCGAGAGTGTAGTGTCCAGAGTTGCTCCAAGAAACACTATTGACCTGGAGGGATTCAGGGAGGACTTCTCCCAGTTGATTCTGAGCCCCAGGGAGCGAAAGAGTTGGACACCGGCGTCCGTCGATCTCTTAGCGGCTTGAAGCGATGGGGCCTTGACCAACCAGTCGTCTAGATAGGTAAATACCTGGTGACCGGTTCGCCGTAGAAAGGCCGCCACTGAAGCCAAGCACTTGGTGAAGATTCTTGGGGCCGACTTCAGCCCGAAAGGAAGTACTCGAAATTGGTAATGGCACCCTGCCACCTCGAACCTCAGAAATTGACGATGTTTCGGGTGAATGGGAACATCAAAATATGCGTCCAGAAGATCCAGTGAAGACATATAGGGGTCGATTCCGATTCGGGCCGGAAAAAGCACCGACCGACTCGGAGTCGGAAAAATTACCGACCGACACGTACCAGTGGCGCCCGACACGCCAAGTACGATGCAAGCCGCGATAAATCCGACCGACACGTAAGGAAACCAAGCCGACCGACCGAGCCGCACGGAAAATAGCAATCCGGCCGGAAAAACACGCGAATCCAACCGACCGACACGCACCCGGAACAAATCCGACCGAAACGTACCCGCCAACTCCAAACCGCAAAGTACGATGCAAGGCGCGAAAAACACGACCGAGTCGGACGGAGGACAAGCCGTACGACCGACACGCATACAAAACCGAGCCGAAGCAATACAATACACCGCGACCGATGCGTACGCAGCATAGAAAACTGCACAAACACAGCGTGAACGAAACGGAAAACACCGTACGAGACCAATGCAGGGTCCGACTCGGTCACAAGAACGTTTCCAACATACACAAACAACACAAAGGAAAAATCACCCAAAAAAGGCCAAACAAGCAATTACCAAGCCAATAAATACTGGGGGAGTGCGGACAGAGAACAAAGACACACCCACAACTCCACCTATATAAAGGACACAAATCACTACCATGAGCCTTTGCAAATGCCATTCCACTGCCAGCACCCAAGAGAAAGCAACCACACACCCACAGCTCATCCCTCACACAAGCCACACACCATCAGCACACCAACAAATACCTACCTCACATACACCCAGCAAAACACACACTCACACACCCTCACCTGCACACCAACACACACATCACTCACCATCACCACCCATCACCATGCCCCCAAGAAGAATCACAAGTTCCTAGATTGTGAATTGGAAGTCCTGGTAGACGAGATCCTCAGGGTAGAGCCACAGCTGTTTGGCACATTGGTCCAACAGACCCCCATGTCGCAGAAAACCAAGATGTGGGAGAGGATCATCAACAGGGTGAACGCCCAATCACCATGTCGGCGCACAAAGACCGACATCCAGAACAGGTGGTATGACGTGCGCAGGAGGGTACGGAAACTGCTGAAGCAAGACTACATCAACAGCCAACACACCGGCAGTGGCCCTCCTGCCAAGCCAATATACCTCAGGCCCTGGGAGGAGAAGGTGCGGGCCATCCTACCGCCAGTGAGCATATATGGACTAGAGGACATCCCAGAGCCTGGTGAGTACACAACAAATGTACACAATATACTGCCACAAAACACACACACATCACTGTCAAGGGAGAGTCAAACCATGCACTCATAGCAATCACACAGCAACCAGAACAGAATCATCCCAAAATGTGTATGTCAGTCAGATAAACACAACACATGCCATCAAAAAAGTCACATCCAACTGTGCCAACACATGTACAAACACAACCACAACTACAGCTAGGCAGTGGCACAAATAGAACCAACAAACACATCCACACATGTAGCCACCACAACAACACCAACACACAGTGAAGACCACTCAAAGGAAGGAATTCTGTGTATGCTGGCCAAGTCAGTGTAGCCAATAGCATCATGGGAGTTGCAGTCACACATATTGCCCGCCCCAAAACTGTCCCATCAACACCACCATGAACCATGCGCACATCACAGGGAGTGGAGAAGGACTCACAAGATGGCTGACACTGGCTACTGCTGTGGGGAGCACAAGGCCCTGCTGGCAACTGTGCACCAACAAACAGCAGGACACCACTGACTGACATCCTGAGAGACAACTTCCACTCCCTGCAATGCAAGCACGTTCCATGGTGGGATATCTGGCTGGCTGGGTGGGAAGGAGGACTCACAGCAATGACCATAGTCACCAGCACCTCCCCTCACACCCTCCCCAACACAAACTCCACAGTACCCACCTGGTAGAATGCAATGCCCTCCATCCTAACACAAGATCCCACAAAGCACCACCACCCTGGGTTATGTTGTGTGAAGCACAGAGACACTCTTGGGACTCTTAGCCAAACAACTGCCAGGACAACACTCCCAGCCATCCTGTCAGCACAGCCAGCCCAACCCACAGGGAAGCAGAGTCAAAAGGAAGGAAGCATGGGCATGTTGGAAAGGGGGAGGAGGCAATAGCATGATGGGAGTCGTACTCACAGCCCTACATCCCCCACCACATGGCCCAGCAAGCTCACACTCACGCATGCACATCCCACAGAGAGTGGAAAGGCCCATCAAAGATGTCTGACACTGTTGCTGTGTCGTGGGGAGCACAAGGGCATGCTGGGTACTGCTCAGCAACCAACAGCAGGACACCACTGTCAGCCATCTTGCCATTGCCCTCACACCCACACCCACTGAACTCCACACAAAAGCAAGTAAGTATGGGAATGCTGGCAAGTGGGGTGGAGGCAATGGCATGATGGGAGTCGTAGTCACAGACATAGCTCACCCCCACAACTGTCCCATCAACACCACCCTGAAACCATGCTCACATCACAGGGAGTGGATAAGGACTGACAAGATGGCTGACACTGGCTACTGCTGTGGGGAGCACAAGGCCCTGCTGGCAACTGTGCACCAACAAACAGCAGGACACCACTGACTGACATCCTGAGAGACAACTTACACTCCCTGCAATGCAAGCACGTTCCATGGTGGGATAACTGACTGGCTGGCTGGGTGGGTGGGAAGGAGGTCTGGCTGTCAACCAAACACAAGCAATGCAGACCATGTTCACACCCCAGAGAATACATAGAAATGCCCAAATAATGCAGGACAATGTGCCACACCAATATCAACCCCTGACTGTGACGACTTAGGACAATACAATGTACAGGCCCGCACCCCGAGGCACAGTCACAACTGTCAGGTGTGTCAACCACTGATGCCTGC
Organism: Calotriton arnoldi; assembly: GCA_963921515.1. Classification (NCBI taxonomy): domain Eukaryota; kingdom Metazoa; phylum Chordata; class Amphibia; order Caudata; family Salamandridae; genus Calotriton; species Calotriton arnoldi. The sequence goes on along the minus strand of CAWUFW010001126.1, from coordinate 2,507,644 downwards.
AGAAACATGACATACATTGTTTGTGTCTCCCAAAAACAGGTGATGATGGGGACACAGCAGCAGACGCTGAGGAGTCCCAGTCCCAGGCTCAAGAGGATGCCGAGCTCACTGGCGTCGTACAGCCTCTGTCCTCCTCGGACGATGAACAACCTGGCACATCCGGTGCAAGTCAACATGCTGCACCAGCAGGACCACCAGCTGCAGCACCAGCAGGTCCACCAGCTGCACCCCCTGCACCCACCCCTCCAACGACTGTCACCACGAATACCATCCCTGCCGACATGGACAGAATAAGGAGCAACACCAGCGCAGTGACCCTGGACCAACCTGGGGCCATGGACACCACCACCACCACCAACCCCCAAGGTGGACCAGGGTTATCTGTGCGTGCAACTGCACACACTGCACATGTCAGCAGGGGTGGTGGGAGGGGTGGGAGACAGAGGTCGCTGCTTGCAGACGTTGCTGGTGTGCATGAAGACCCACAACTGGTACGCATAGCTGATGCGTACCAGTCCAGCACCGGAGAGCTCAGCCAGGTAGTGGGGCTCCTCAGAGACATCAAACAGCAGCAGGCTGCCCATCATGCCCGCTTGGACTCCCATATTGTCCCACGTGGAGTCACACATGTCACGTGTGGACTCCCACATGTCCCGCGTGGAGTCCAAGTGGGATGTACTACATGAGATGACGGCGGTGCACAGGGACATTTTACAATGCCTCCGCCAGATGAACAGCAACCAGTCCACACCTCCCTGTGTGCCAACAACATCTGGTACCGAACAAACTGCAACTGCCACAGGGAGGGAGGAGGACTCTGGCGGAGAGTCCCTGCACCGCAGCAGCCTGCACTTGAGGGCCCCCCAAGAAGAGGGGTCGTCCGAGGAGGGGAAAGTGAGAGGCTGATGGCCAAGCGCAACTCCCAGGAAGCCTGAACCTGTTCTGGATTTTCGCCTTTGTGCACAGACTGTTCACCCTGTTGACGGCAACACTACTCCCACACATTGCATGGGGAGTACAAGTTGGAACAATGTGTCAGACAACTGTGGCCCGATACTGGGGATCCTGTCTACCTGGACTTTCAATTCACCTAGGAACTTGGGATTGCAAGATTCATGTACAGCACAACCCATCCTATGCACTATTAACACAGATGTATCACAATAAACACACTAATACACCATACTTGCCTCTGTCGTGATTCCAACGTGGGTGCTGTTATGGGGATGATGAACTGCAAAATTACACTGTGTATGCGAACTGCAACAGCAAGGACAACACAGGCATGTGAGTACAGGCAACGTGACACATATGAGGGAGACACACCACCAGGGGTACACAACACATACACACCTAGGCCATCTGACTCATTGCCTACACTGATGTTGCCAGGGAAGACGGTGCAATGCACAGACACCACACCCATTCCCAGTTGTAGTCAAGTAGCCCACAGGTGCAGTAAGCAAATGGCAGTCAAATGTGTGACCACAGACAACGCACATCACTAAGTGAAGCACAGGTTTATTACACAGTAGCAACATGCCGTAACCACTACAGATGCAAGGTAACCCCACCTGGTAGCGGGCACACAGTCAACAACTGTAGACGGAAGGAAGTCCATGGGTGTGGCGCACATCACCTGTAGGGACACAACAGCTACCAGCCTGGATGTGCAATCACGTCGTCGGTGGACACAGTTGACCAAACGAATCTGAAAGTACCCTGTGAAGGACAGAAATGACACACAGTCAAAAGCAATGCAGTACAGGACAGAACAGCAAAACTCATGCACAATACATGTTACAAGATACCCACCCAGAACCAAGTTAGCATGTCAACACTGTTGGGGAGTACAGCCCACCTGTCACCACACATCGCAACACACATCCTGTCAAGTAGCCCATGGACACACTCCAACAGCACCAGAGCACCACCCACACATCATGCCAACTCACATCATTCACATGACACCTCAGGATACTCACATTCAGCTAAAGAAGTTGGTGATGAGCTGTGTGCGGACATCACCATCATCATCATCATCATCGTCACTGGCATCGTGGTCCAGGCCAGGATCCTCCACAGGTGGCGGATGTTGGTCATCGTCATCCTGGATGAGAGGCAACTCCTTCCGCACTGCCAGGTTGTGTAGCATGCAGCAGACGATGATAATCTTGCACACTTTCGCAGGGGCATATGGGAGGGACCCTCCGGTCTTGTCCAGGCAGCGGAAGCGGCTCTTCAGGAGACCAAAGGTCCGCTCAATCACTCTCCTGGTCCGACCATGTGCCTCATTGTAGCGCATCTGGGCAGGTGTCACAGGGTTCCTGAGGGGTGTCAGCAACCACGGCATGTTGGGGTATCCCGAGTCACCTACGGACAGACAAGTGCACATCAGCTGACTTGGAAAAGTGGGCGGAATACTACAGATCAGATCACACACAATGGCACAAAGTCAGTACACACCGACAAGCCAGGCACGCTGGTTCTGCATCTGTGCCATCATCCTGGGGATGCGACTACTCCTCATCACAAAGGCATCGTGTGCTGAACCAGGGAAACGGGCACACACGTGTGTGATGGTCATGTCTGCAAGACACACCACCAGTGCATTGACCGAGTGGTAGTGCTTGCGGTTACGGTAGGCCTGCTCCTGGGCCTGTGGTGGTACCAAAGCCACATGTGTCCCATCAATGGAGCCAATGACATGCGGCATCCTCCCCAGGGCATAAAAGTCACTCTTCACGTCAGTGAGTCGTCGCAGTCTAGGGAAATAGATGTACCGGTTCAGGAAGAGCAACATTGCCGCCAAAACATCGCGGAGCACACGGCTGAACATGGTCTGTGACATCCCACCAGCAGACGCCACAGTATGTTGGAAGGTACCAGTGGCAAAGAAGTGTAGGGCTGCCATCACCTTCACCTTGGGGGTCAGCGCTGTAGGATACGGCCGGCCAGGCTGCAAATGTGGGGACAACTGCACTGCCAAATCCTCAATCAGCTGCCTGGTGAAGCGGTACCGTCGGATGCTGTCCCGTTCCACCATCGTTGCCAGGTCTGGGAATGGCCGATGGACAGCAGGAGCCCTGCAGTGCAGAGGAGAAGTAAGCAAGATCGTCAGTCACCCCACATATGCGGCATTGAACACACTCAAGATCCCAACATACATCATCATGAGGCACAACTACATGAAGTGTGCAGTACCGGAACGACATGTATGGTACATACATGGCCAACATCTGTCAACACGGTCCTACAGGTGGCATCAATTTGTCCCAGGTTGGCCCATTGGATATCATGATGCTGTGTCACAGTCACCCCCACAGTGACATGTGAGGACAGATGTGCCCCAGGCACCACAGCTCAACGACAGGCACATTCCCAGGGACCCTGTAATGCCACATGGACACTGGCATCACCTGGAGTATCATGTGTACACCACAGCAAAACAAACATGACCCCCACAGGTAGTGGCCACACTTGCCATAGCAGGACAGACATGGACGTCTGTGACACACACGCACAACATCAGAGTCCATGCACACACAACGTGGATGTGGAGACTGTCTCCCATTGTGCACATGAAATCAGAGACATTGTAAACACTACATGCACAAAGACTGTGGAGGGCCATCACTATTGTGCCACTGGGACACCCTGGCTCAAACATACCGTCCCACATGGGACTCACGGGGTATGTGACATGACATACACAAACACCACTGTGAAATGTGACCATGACACATGCACAGATATGAACAGTTGCACATCACAGTGGTCACGTACACGTAACACCCAGGATCCTGTCCCCATGAACACGTGCACAGCCTGGGGGTGGCTGCCCACAGGTGACACCCACAGGACAACATGTACACCAACATACACACAATAGGAAATGCAGCCTTACATGCCTTATGATAAGGTTTGGACAGGCTGTCGTGATGTAGGTGTGCCCCTCACTCCCTGGGAGCTATCTGTGGCTGGCATATGTCCATCTGAGACAGGCATGCTGACCTATGCCAGTCACATGTACAGTGATGCGTTGAACCGCAATGGACCGATCGGTGCCTCCGGCCGGCCCATTGCCTTCAATGTGTGCGGGTGCGCGTTGTACCCCTGTGCGCGTTGAACTGCAATGGACCGATCGGTGCCTCCGGCCGGCCCATTGCTTTCAATGTGTGCGGGTACGCGTTGTACCCCTGTGCGCGTTGTACCGCAATGGACCGATCGGTGCCTCCGGCCGGCCCATTGCCTTCAATGTGTGCGGGTACGCGTTGTACCCCTGTGCGCGTTGAACTGCAATGGACCGATCGGTGCCTCCGGCCGGCCCATTGCTTTCAATGTGTGCGAGTGCAGCGTTGTACCCCTGTGCGCGTTGTACCGCAATGGACCGATCGGTGCCTCCGGCCGGCCCATTGCCTTCAATGTGTCGCGGAGTGCGCGTTGTACCCCTGTCGCGGCGTTGAACTGCAATGGACCGATCGGTGCCTCCGGCCGGCCCATTGCTTTCAATGTGTGCGGGTGCAGCGTTGTTCCCCTGTCGCGTTGAACTGCAATGGACCGATCGGTGCCTCCGGCCGGCCCATTGCCTTCAATGTGTGCGAGTGCGCGTTGTACCCTGTGCGCGTTGAACTGCAATGGACCGATCGGTGCCTCCGGCCGGCCCATTGCTTTCAATGTGTGCGGGTACGCGTTGTTCCCCTGTGCGCGTTGAACTGCAATGGACCGATCGGTGCCTCCGGCCGGCCCATTGCCTTCAATGTGTGCGGGTGCAGCGTTGTACCCCTGTGCGTGTTGAACTGCAATGGACCGATCGGTGCCTCCGGCCGGCCCATTGCTTTCAATGTGTGCGGGTACGCGTTGTACCCCTGTGCGCGTTGTACCGCAATGGACCGATCGGTGCCTCCGGCCGGCCCATTGCCTTCAATGTATGCGAGTGCGCGTTGTACCCCTGTGCGCGTTGAACTGCAATGGACCGATCGGTGCCTCCGGCCGGCCCATTGCTTTCAATGTGTGCGGTGCAGCGTTGTACCCCTGTGCGCGTTGAACTGCAATGGACCGATCGGTGCCTCCGGCCGGCCCATTGCCTTCAATGTGTGCGGAGTACGCGTTGTACCCCTGTGCGCGTTGAACTGCAATGGACCGATCGGTGCCTCCGGCCGGCCCATTGCCTTCAATGTGTGCGAGTACGCGTTGTACCCCTGTGCGTGTTGAACTGCAATGGACCGATCGGTGCCTCCGGCCGGCCCATTGCTTTCAATGTGTGCGGGTACGCGTTGTACCCCTGTGCGTGTTGAACTGCAATGGACCGATCGGTGCCTCCGGCCGGCCCATTGCCTTCAATGTGTGCGGGTGCGCGTTGTACCCCTGTGCGTGTTGAACTGCAATGGACCGATCGGTGCCTCCGGCCGGCCCATTGCCTTCAATGTGTGCGGTGCAGCGTTGTACCCCTGTGCGTGTTGAACTGCAATGGACCGATCGGTGCCTCCGGCCGGCCCATTGCTTTCAATGTGTGCGGGTACGCGTTGTACCCCTGTGCGTGTTGAACTGCAATGGACCGATCGGTGCCTCCGGCCGGCCCATTGCCTTCAATGTGTGCGGGTGCGCGTTGTACCCCTGTGCGTGTTGAACTGCAATGGACCGATCGGTGCCTCCGGCCGGCCCATTGCTTTCAATGTGTGCGGGTGCAGCGTTGTACCCCTGTGCGCGTTGTACCGCAATGGACCGATCGGTGCGCACCCATTGACAATGGGCTTGCCTGGCAACGGACGCGTTTTCGAATTTCGAGCGAGTCGGTTGCTGGAAAATCAGTTGGTCACCCACAACAATGTTGCAAAATCATGTATGTCATGAAGTTGAAGTTTTGAAGGATGCTGTGGGCGTGTTTTGGTGCTGCTATTCCATGGATTGGCCAGATTCAGAAGATGCAAGCGACTTGGACCTATCACTTTGGACACAAGGGACAGTATCTGCCTCTCCAGCACATATATATTGCTGCCTGTTCCCCTGAGAGCCCACTTGCCTGCACTACATGCTCCAGGACGACATCTGCCACTGCACTGCTGCTGTCTCTGCCCCTCTGGACCCTGCAATGGCACGTACTGTGGAGAGAGCCCCAGCCTTCAGCCTTGAGGAGAACCAGGCCCTGCTGGACAGCCTACTTCCACAGTACAGCAAGCTGTATGGGACACCAGGGGAGCAGGTGAGTGTTCTGTGCACCTCCTTTCTGAATGTGCATTTTGTCTGACTAGCAAGGCTGAAAGTCTGCACGCCACTGGCTAGCAGGCTCACTGAGTAGTTGTCACCCCCCATAGTGTGTAGTGACTTGCACTGGACAGGTATGGTGCAGTGACAGTGCTTCTGAACAGGGTTTTACTCCCCATGCAATGATACCATGTAGTGACTTCTGGAAAACTGTCCATGGGCAGCCGTGCACTGCCTGTGTACACCATGTGCCCCTGTGATTGCGACATGTATATGCAACTGTGTCATGCACGGATATGTTGCATGTGTAGTAATGGCCTTATCACTTTGTCATCCTGACAGGCTTCTGCCCATCGGAAGCATGAGATATGGAAGGACATCGTCCGGGCTGTCCGGTCCGTGGGGGTCTACAAGCGCCGGATCCGCAACTGCCAAAAGAGGTGGCAGGACCTTCGGGGCTGGACCCGGAGGATTGCACGGGTCCAGCTGAAGCTGTCGCCTCCTCGCAGGAGGGGCGGAACACGGACCCTGACCCCCACATGCTCAGGATCCTGGCGGTGGTCTTTCCAGACCTGGATGGGCAGCTGAAGGCCAGAGAGCAGCAAGGAGGGGGTGAGTCAAAGACTGCACTGTGTACTCTGTCTAACATGCTATGTGCCCTCCTCGGGCCTGGTTAAACTGCCACAGTACAGCAGTCATGTTGTCCAGGAGCCATGTCCCTCTATTGTGCACTGCCCACTCCTCATCTGATACCCAGGTGTGGCCCTTACATGCAGGAATTCTGTCACTTAGGACTGTGTCCTTGCAGTTTGCTTGACTCAAGGTGGGAGACAGCATCTGTTTCCCTGACTCTGTGGTGGGCATCATGGGTGGGTCCATTGCTTACACAATGCCTGTATTCTGACATGTATTCAGCGTGTTACTTTGATCTGTGGTCCAATTGCTGAGCTGATCCACCACATGTGGCTGGGGTATCTGGCACACACCCATGCTGCGGGTGGGAACAATGTTTGGGCCCCAGGAGTATGTATATGACGTGTGTCACACATACTTAGCCAGCTGCCTACAGTCCAGGGCTCATCCCTCATTCATGTGGGGCTGGACAGTCATGCCTACTCCAGGCCATACAATACACTCTGTACTCCCACTCCCGTGTATCAGCTGACACATTGTGCGCAGTGATTTGACCCCTCAGGTGTCTGCCTCTGTGTCAGTGTGCTGTGGATTAGTCGCCAGGACTGCTGTGGAGTTTCTTGGTAGGGGCTCAGCATGCCACTGGAGATGTGACCATAGGAGACGATACTTGTGTGACACATAGGTGTCTGATCAGCTGCCCATGCAGACTGGGGCATGTGAATGTGAAGTTCAGGCAGCTGTTCCCCATGCACAGCAGAGTGTGAGGGGCTCAGGTTCAGAGGGTAGTGTCACAGGTCTCCCATATGTCCAATAGGTATGACCTGGACAGATGAGGGTTAAGAGGATGTGTTGTGGGGGGATGTACATGTGCACTTGTGCAGCTCCAGGACTTGCATTCCCCATGACCTACTATTGTGACACAGTGCAGAGTGTTGTTGTCTGGCTGCAAAGTCATACATCACTGAGACAGTGATGTATGACTTTGCAGTCATGCCTCCGCCATGGCATGTGTCTACTGATTGGTGAGCCTGCAGGGGAGTGACATGTGCTACATGCACACCATAGTGGCGCTGGCTATCAGGACATGGGTGCATCATGGTGTCTGTCGCTGGTATGCATCACATGCATTTCCTATTTGACTCTGGGCATCCCTTTCATCCGGAAACCTGTACTGACTCAGTGGCAAGAGCTGTGATGTGTCCACACCGTGTCCTCTGCACTGTCCAACTACTGTGTACTTGGTGCATGTGTCAACACTGGGGTGTTGCAATCCAACAGACACCAGACAGATGGGTGCAAGGCCATGTGGGATGTGAGTGCCATGCTTGGCATCAGACTGACAATTGACTTCTCCTGTTCAATTAGGGCACTTTTAGCAATGTACAACTGATGATGCCAGGGCTTGCTCTGTGATGTGCTGTGCTCACAGTGGTGTGTGCGTTATGTGCAGGTGACTGATGTCTGTCTGTATCCCCATTGTTTGCAGATACATCCACGGCCACGGAAGGGGACAGCTCCACGGACCAGGAGGAGCCAGAGAGCCAGACTGGGTCAGCAGCCGAGGAGTGGTCGGAGGGACCCAGTGGCACGGAGGGCGAGGGGAGCCACACCGAGGAGTCCTCAGCAGCATCCACCTCAGCTGAGGACCAGAGCAACTCGGAGGATGACTCCCTTGTGGAGGCGGGTGTCAGCAGCCACCACACCCCAGCTAGTGTTGCTGTCCCCGCCACCACCAGCACCACCACCGCCCTCCCATCGGCTCCCATTCCCCAGGTCCGTGGAGGCTCCCATGTCCGGGAGCGTGTTTCCTTTGGGCCAGGCACCGCACCCCTGCCCCTGTGTCCCCTGCTGCCCTGAGTGAGGAGTCTGTGTACCTCCTTCGCCAGCTCCATGTAGGGCAGACAGCCATGCTGAGTGTCCTCCATGCGCACACCGCGCTGTTGACTCAGCTGGTGTCGTTCATGGAGGGCATCTCATCGGGCATGTCTGACCTACAGAGGGGCAATAGGTCCATGGACTCCTCCCTGACGGCAGCAGTGTCCCTCCTCAAACGGTCCCTCACCCCTCCTGCCTCTGCTCCATCCACACTCCCCAGCACCTTACCCGTCCCAAGCACACACACACCGGCACAGGCACACACCAGCACACACACATCCAGCACACTGACACACACGCCAATGACAAAACGCACACGCACGCACATTCAGGGGACTGAAGCCAGACTCACAGGGGATGGGGCCCTGGAACACACACACGCATCCACATGCACTGCGCAGTCCTCAGTTCCCTCTCCCTCCAAAGCACCCTCCCTTGCCTCACATGCAACCCCAAAGTCACAGCAGCTCTTCCTCTGTGACCTCGGCCTCTTCCCCACCGATGAAGCTGCTCCAGCATCCCGGGGGAAGAGGAAGCCCACCCACACGGAGCAGAGTGCCCCTCGCCCCCGGACACCCTCCCCCAGGCGCAGACGGACTGAGGCCCCCACCCGCAAGTCCCCCGGAGTGGTAAGACAAAGACCCCGCCACCGCCCTGCAGCTCAGGCACAAGGTCTCCGTCCTCCATCCCTCAGGCCCCCACTGCACAGGTGCCCCCACCACACCCTGCCCCAGGTTCCCCCACCCACAGATATACCATCCCCAAGAGGATCAGGCCTTCTCCCCCTGCCACTTGCTCTCCCAGCACCACACCCCCCGCTGCGCTTGTCTGTGCCACTGATGTGGTGAGGGTGTCCTCCCCCTCTGTCCAACCCACCTTGCCTGTTCCCCATTCTCCTCCCCTGGAGGTAGGCACTGCAGTGGAGTCCACTACCGCCCTGTCTGACTTGGGCACTGCAGTGGCGGACCTGTCCACCCCATCTGCAGGGTCCACTGCAGTTGTGCCGGCACCCACGACATCTGAGTCATGCCCCCCAGTTGTGCCGGCACACACCATGTCAGACACCTCCACTGCAGTTGTCAGTGGCTCTCCAGCACCCACCACCCCTTCCCTGACTCCCCCTGGTGAGCCCTGATCCTGTCCCTGCGGTGCCTGGCCTGCCCCCCGGTTGCCCCTCCTAGTGGATTGTCCCTGGTTTTGTGCAGGCATGCGTAGGGTGACATCTGCCAGTGTCACCCTGTTTGAACTTTGACAATGGACTGGCCATTGGCCTTTGCTCTATTTTTTCTGGACGTCGTTATCAAACAACACATATGCTGAATAAAGCAACTTTCTTTTCTCTAGTGCTCATGCTTCAGATGTACATGTTGTTGGTGCTGCTAACCATGCCCTTGCTGCAGTGATGGTGATATCTGGTCTCATGATTATGAAGTGTTACTGTGCAGGAACCCATGTGGTCCAGGGGAATGTGTCCTATCATGTGGTGTATCCATGTCATCAATAGCAGCATCTGAGGGTGTCATGTGTTCAGTATTTGGCAATGGGTTTCCTACTTACATTGGCAATTTCATATCTGTGGCTTCCACCCCTGCACATCTGTTGTGCCTGCCATCGTTGCATTTGTCTACTTCCCTGACCGTGTTGCCATCTCCAGTGGACATGCAGGTTTGGGCATCAATGGGGAAGGACTCATCCGTGTAGTCAGTGCAACATTGCTATACAAGTGTGTTGGATCTGTGCTGATGATTCCGTTGGCACATCCATGACCAGGCTGATGTGATGGGAGCCCTCATTTGGTGCTAATTGTTGATTGTGTGACCAAGTGCTCAGCTGACATGATGGGGCCCTACTGAGGCAACATATGGCACAGCTTTCCTCACACAGGAGTGGAGTCCCCTCATGGCAGTGTGTACACGTGTGACATTGCCTGCGCACAAGGTGTGTGTTGTATGTGCATGTCTGTGTGTTCACTTCCATTCATCTGCGCATGCTGTGATCCCTAGTGTTGTACCTGTTTGTGATGCTTGCTGACTTGAGCTATGTTCCCCCAAAGTCTTCTCCCTGTGTTCTCTGTGATGTGGGTGCATGGCACATTACTGGTCATCAGGGTGTCACCCATAGGTGTGTTTTCGGTCAGGGCTGAGTTTGTGTGCAGACGCAGATGGGTCACAGTCAGGTTTCCCCTTGGCACTTGTTGTTTGCCCCTGTCATGTGATTTCCAGTTTGTGTTATCTTTCAGTGATTGTGACACGTTGTGTGTGTGACTGCTGGCACTCCTCAGGGTCCGGGCTGCAATGTTGGTTGTTGTCTATGTGTGTTCTTTGTGGGTGACCTTGGCTTCTTCATTGGTGTGTGACTGTGGCTGGGATCCCATTGGTCGGTGTGGTATTGCCGTCATGTCCATGTACAGCGTAGTGTGCAGTGTGTCAGACATTCAGGAGTCTTGTTGAGTGTCCATGTGTGATGTGTTTCTACACCTTGGTTCCCACCCACCACCCTGGAATAGTCATGGGTGCATGTGCAATGTCACCAGTGCATGTGTACTTCACTGCTGCACATTGTCAGAGGTCGAGGGTGTGGTGTTGAGTGTGTGCAGATGAGAGTTGTTGCCCGGCTAGGCCCCTGCCTCCATGTTGGCCTTGGCTTACTGGCCATGCTGATTGATTTGTGCTTGTGTAGGTGTGATGGTAGTTTGTTGCTCAGGACACCTGACTGTGGTTCACAGTGTGAACGACATTTAGCTTTGTCATCACAGTGGTATTTTTATTCAGCCCAGGGTCACCACATTGTGGGGGCCCTGGGGGTGGTGCTGTGGTGTGTCTGTGTCTTGCTGTGTCAGTTGTTGTTCCTACGTGCCTGTGTGACATGTGTGTTTTGTGCTCCCTCTCACCTGACAATGCCTGCTTGCCCACATAGGGGATTTGGATCCATGAGTTACCTTAGTGTGGCAGTGTATGCACATCTGTATGATTGGTATTCAGCTCTCCTCATGTGTTGTGTGGTTGCCTGGGGACACTGGCACCCCCACCCCTCACCTGCTGTGTATGATGACAGTGTTGGTCTGCCTGTTTGTGTTTGTGCATCTGCACCACTGCATTGGCATATCTTGGGTGTGCCATTGGCTGTATGTTGTTTGGTGTGTTTCCCCTGCTGTCCCTGGGACTCCTAGGTCATCGGTCAGCACAGTGATCATGGTTTGTGTGTCCCATTGCTGCCATGGTATGGTATCTGTTCACCTCACATCTGCTGTCTCCACAGGATATCTGCATTTGTGTGCCCATTGGTGCAAATATGTGGTTCTGCATTCTGATGGTCACTTCTGTCATTGTGTCATTGATGACTGTTGACGGTCTCAGCCCCCATGGGTGTTGTTTGTCTGCACATGGCCAAAGGAATGTTTCATTTGCACTGCAGTATTTGGCTCCCCCAATTTATGTTGCAATGGGACACATACACTACTTTGCCACAGATGAGTTTTTGGTTCTGTGACCAGGAATGATCCATGCAGTTTGGCAGTTGCAGCTCTTTCTTTGTCAACAATTACCTTTTGGTCACTGTGATGATGAGGGTGTAGACCCCATTGCCACAATGGTCAAAATGTGCTTCAGCTATGGACCCCACACTTGCCTTTTGGTCACTGTGATGATGGGGTTTAGACCCCATTGCCACAATGGTCAAAATGTGCTTCAGCTATGGACCCCACACTTGCCTTTTGGTCACTGTGATGATGGGGGTTTAGGCCCCATTGCCACAATGGTCATGGGCTGCTTGCATTGTGGGTGCCACACACATATATGTGTGGCACATGTGCTAGGGGGTCACATTGTATGTTCAAAGTCATGTTCGGTGTTGTAGGCATTTGACACAGCCTACACACGCTTGTCATGGTGGTGGGGGGATGTCTTAATCTTGCATTCCCTAGGTTGTGGTGTGCTTGTTGTGTCATGCATTGTCCATCCTATGAGTGGGGGTGGTAGTAGTGGTAGGCATCCAGCCCCCCTGGCTGAGGGTGGTAGTAGTGGTGGGCATCCAGCCCCCCTGGCTAAGGGTGGTAGTAGTGGTAGGCATCCTGCCCCCTGGGTGAGGGTGGTAGTAGTGGTAGGCATCCAGCCCCCCTGGGTGAGGGTGGTAGTAGTGGTAGGCATCCTGCCCCCCTGGGTGAGGGTGGTAGTAGTGGTAGGCATCCAGCCCCCCTGGGTGAGGGTGGTAGTAGTGGTAGGCATCCTGCCCCCCTGGGTGAGGGTGGTAGTAGTGGTGGGCATCCTGCCCCCCGTGGGTGAGGGTGGTAGTAGTGGTGGGCATCCTGCCCCCTGGCTAAGGGTGGTAGTAGTGGTAGGCATCCTGCCCCCCTGGGTGAGGGTGGTAGTAGTGGTGGGCATCCTGCCCCCTGGCTAAGGGTGGTAGTAGTGGTAGGCATCCTGCCCCCCTGGGTGAGGGTGGTAGTAGTGGTGGGCATCCTGCCCCCTGGCTAAGGGTGGTAGTAGTGGTAGGCATCCAGCCCCCTGGGTTGGGGTGGTGGTGCGCATTCAGGCCCCTGTGTGCATATGTGGCATTGGTGATGGGCATCCCGCCCCTATGGTGCTGCTGTTGCTGGTGTAAGTATATTCAGATTCCCCGTGTATGTGTGTGATGTGTCGTGTACGTGTTGTATGTGTTTTGTGGTTGGTGTCTGGCTTACCTTCTGCGCCGTACGCGTCCGTGCCTGTTCCGGTAGTAGATGTAGAATATTGGTATGATCGGGACGAAGGGATTCATGGTTGGTTCGTGTCGTTCGTCCTTCTCGTTGCCGCGTCGTCCTCGTCGCTTCGCTTCGTCCTCGTCGCTCGCGTCGTCCTCGTCGGTGCCGTGTTCGTCTCGTAGCCGTGGATTGTGTTGTGGCGCGAATCGGAGCTTATGTGCGCCTCTCCCGGATGCTTTGACGTGCCGTGCATAGCGACGGGTTCGGCGCGGCTGCGGAAGCGCATCGTACTTGTCCGGCCGGACGGGGCTGCATTTTTCCTTCCGTGCGACTCGATTCGGCGTTTCCGGATTCGCCTCGGTCGGAGAACAGGACCTGGTTTGGGTGAGTACGGCTCGGCCGGGAATTTTTGCTGTTGTGCGCATCGTACTTGCTCGTTCGGTGTGCTGTACGGATCGGTCGGGAAACAGGCTTTCGCATGGCTTATTTCCCGGCCGAATAGTATTGGGTGCGCCTCCGACCGAGATCGGAATCGGCCCCATAGTCTCCTGTATCCATTAGAAGCAGAATTTCCTGGAGCGATAACATTCTGAAAGGTTGGGATTTGATGAACTTGTTCAGTGATCTTAAGTCCGTTATCTGCCCCCATTTTCCCGTCTTTCTTTTTATCAAAAAGAAGTGGGAATAGAACCCCCGATTGTGTTGATCGGGCGGCACTTCTTCGATTGCCTGCTTGGTTGAGAGCACCAGGACCTCCTTCTTGAGAATACGGAGATGACAATGAGAAGTCCTTCGTGGAGGCATGTTCGGAGGCTGTTGAACAAATTCCAGGGTGTGACCATGGCGAAATACGTCTAACACCCACTTGTTGGAAGATATAAGCTTCCATTGATTGAAGAATTTGGAGCAAATGAAGCCGAATTGAAGTGGGACTACGGTAGCAGAGGCCTGTGGAACCTCATTGTCTCTTGTCAGAGTGGTGAGCCCTACCTCCTGATGGTTGGCGTCGACGTGCTACTGGTCTAGAGTAGGTCGATGTTGAGGTTTGCCGAAAGGGCTGAGAAAAGTATTGTGTACGAAAACCCTGTTGATGATAGGGCTGGAAATGCTGTTGAAACTGGGGGCGAGAGAGATATTGACCTCTGCCTCTGCCCCGGAAAGATGAAAATCTTTTTTGTTGTAGGTTAGCCAAAGATTTAGCTGTCTCCGTATCCTTTTTAGGTCTCGCCTAGCATTGCAGCGCATGCGCTGCTCGCTTTGCGAGGCATATTGTAGTAGGGACAGATATGGAAGTGGGGTGGAAGCCCCGCCCATCTTTTTCATTGGCTGGCGTCATCCTCCATGCTAAATGCTGGCTTCCGGTTGAAAAGGAGGCTTCTTAGTCCCTCCTTGTTACCGCCCTGTCTCCTTTTGGGACGGCCCATCAGGACTGGATCTTTTACTTGCGGCGTTAGACTTAGACGGTCTCCTTCATTGATGTTTCAATCGTCCCTCCGTGATGGGCCATCATCCAAGCTTTGATCCCGGCGGTGGGTTTGTTTCCCTTTTCCACGGCTAATTGTATAATCGTGTTTGCTTTTGTTCACTTGAAAGTGCCCCGGTTACAAATCCGGAAATCTTCCAATACAGATTCCTTTATTAGTGCGTTTTATTCATCGTGCCCCTTTCAAACTGACGTTTTTTTTGTTATCCTCTGTAAAGATTTAACGCCGCAGCAGCATTTCCATTCACCTCATCTTCGGGAATTAGAACGTAGCGCTAATTGGCCAAACCCCATAGAACATAAAATCAATGGGTATCAATATCAATATATTTCCACCCTCGGCAGCGCTCGATACTCGTGCGCGACAACTTCTACAGAAATGTTGTCCTTGGAGGCAGGGAAACACTGATGCTGCTTCTGCCTTCAATTGCACGAGGGCGCCAAACCTAAATGCAGGGGCGTAACACGGGGCCCCTACAGCCCCTGCGGTGAGGGCTTCAGGGGGGCTCCTCTATTCAGCCTAAAGACTATGAGCATCACTGAGATACGGGTGTCTCAGGGGCCCCTCATTACGTTCTGCGTGGGAGCGGGCGGCGGGGGAGGGATATCATTTTATTTTAGGCTACTGCCCCAGTGGTAATAATGATGTAGCGCACAATACTCCCGTGAACGGCGCCTAGGTGCTTTACAAAAGATAGATACAACTTCTAGTGTTCAGTAGATCTGATCCTTGCGTTAATAACTTCATATGGCTTAAGACTGTGTCAGGCCTGCCGGGACTTGTCCAAAACCTGGAAGTTGCCATAGAACTCTGCAGTAAGTGCATGAACTCACTAAGCTGCCCTACTGGTTTAAGTGATGTTTGTAAGGTAGAATACGTTACAGTTTGATGCTTACTCTGTCCTGAGACAGTACAATCTGAGGGTTACCAATACGTCCAGTATTAGGGTTTGATCCTTGTCACTTGACACTTTTTATGTCACAGCAGTGTGGCGCTTGGCAGAATAAGTTGAAAATCTTTGACTCCCCGTGATTAGCTGCCTTACTACTCTGCATCAAATATCCATGTTGAGACGATGCTTTTTATTACATAACCAACATCAGCCGTTTGCTCACTTGAAATATTCATGCAAAGAAATGTTGAAAAAACAGCAGTAAGTTGTGCTGTTTGCTATAAAAATTTTACATAGCACTTTTTGTGAAGTGACTAACTTTAACAATCATTGGCAAAGCCAATAGGTCTCGCCTATGGCCCTCACTTGAAATATTCATGCAAAGAAATGTTGAAAAAACAGCAGTAAGTTGTGCTGTTTGCTATAAAAATTTTACCTAGCACGTTTTGTGAAGTGACTAACTTTAACAATCATTGGCAAAGCCACTAGGTCTCGCCTATGGCCAAGTTCTTAGTTTTGAAAATAGGGTGCGGGTGGGTACTAAATAGACAAGTATTTCCGAAGCCTGGTCGGACATGGAAATATCTTAACCCATCGTTGGATCCAGTGTGTCACAAGGGTTTTTCGCGGTGCTTCATAAATAAATGAGATATTTAGGACACATCACACCTGCTGTCTTTGCAGGGTTCGTGCAGCTACAAGTCTTTGCCAGCCCACTAGGCACCTACACATCAGATGCAGCCAGGTGCTATGCAGACTGTCTCGCAGTTTTCATCCAACAATGGTTTTCTCTAGGTAGTCTTTGATTTTACCTATGAAGTCCGTCCTCACTTGTCAAGGCCGCGTGCCGATCCCCCATTGACTCAGACAGCTGCTGATAAAAAATGATGCACTAAAATGCATAAGCAACACACTTTTCAGTCTTGGCGGTTGTAATACCCCAGCAAAGCAACCACAAGGAGATGATGGACGGAGCACTGAAACTTTTCAGACACTCACCCCCAGTCACAGATCTGGGTTGAATCCATCATCGTTCTTTAGCTCACTTCGCCACCCCAGTTCAGACACAGCTATATGCAAATCAGTCTTGACCCTGTGCCTCATGGGAACAGTCCAGCCCGAACTGCCAAGCCATGTCTTCCCTGGACCGGAAACAAGCATCCTGGGACCGGTTTCGGGCTAACAGCCCTCATCAGCCAGGCTAGCTTGAATCCAGTGGCAAAGTGAACAAGGGACCCACGTCTGGGCATACCCTGCCAACTTAGGGCGAACAAAGCAAACACAAGGAGATGATGGACGGAGCACTGAAACTTTTCAGACACTCACCCCCAGTCACAGATCTGGGTTGAATCCATCATCGTTCTTTAGCTCACTTCGCCACCCCAGTTCAGACACAGCTATATGCAAATCAGTCTTGATCGACAACATGCTGCCCACAGTGGCTAATTACCAGAATAATGTAACTTCCTCATGACATCTAGCAAGCTGTACATTACCACTGACTTCTACCTGTCATCTTACCAGTAGTTTGACCTACATTGTATTTGAGTGAATACTTGTAATGTTAAACGTTGATGTCTTCTTTAATAACCAAAATGTTTTGTCCTCATCTTTTTCACTTCTTTCCCCATATACTTTATTCTCTCTCCCCTACAACTCAACTGCTCTATCTCACCCAATCAACTTGGTGTCTCTTGGCTCCCCCTTTCTCGTATGGGTATCTATCATATGCCTGACTCACAATCTACTATATAGGATCTTCTGCCACTCTGAACCTTCACCCTTTGACTATCATGTTTTGTCTAAACCAGCCTTGAGAAAGCCCTCGGCCAACTGGCCACCGGGCGAAACACTTGTCGGCTGCTTGGAATAAATCATTAAAAAAGGACACAATCTGTCAACAAAAGAACATGAGTCTTGGAAATTATTATTGTAACGACATCTAATAGGAAGGCACAGACCTCCGTCCTCAACCCTAGCTATAGCATTCCCAATGGCTCTTGGGTGCAACCATTTGTGAGGCGCGTGCCACCAACAATTGTGGGCCCTGACCACTGTAATGTGAAGCCTAGACTAGCCCACCCTTTCCAGTAACCATCATACTGACTTTGTGCTGGAACCTGCGCAGGAGGCGCTACAGTGCTGCTCTTCTGCAGCGTAGGTACTACCCGTAATGCAGGAGTGGTGACTTCCTGAGCGGGAGGAGGAGCAGAATTTGCTTCAGGAAATCTCCTATAGTAGTCATTCA
This sequence comes from Calotriton arnoldi, assembly GCA_963921515.1. Lineage (NCBI taxonomy): Eukaryota > Metazoa > Chordata > Amphibia > Caudata > Salamandridae > Calotriton > Calotriton arnoldi. The sequence goes on along the minus strand of CAWUFW010001126.1, from coordinate 2,489,627 downwards.
GCATTAGCTGAAGATCAGACACCAATGAAATCGGAACATTAATGAAGGGTTCTTGAGTTTGTTCTTCCTGCTCCTCATATGGATAGTGTTCTTGGAAAGCGTCCAAACGTTGAGAAGCAGGACGTTCCCTATCCGAATAAGAATAGTCCCCTTCCAGATAAGTGGATGGATCATCTATCATCTCTTCTTCCTTTGAGTCCTGGCACTTAACTCGGAGTTGCGAAGGACTGTAAGCAGGACCGAAAGGCCCATCATCTTCAGACTCCTGAAAATCTAGAAGGCGGGCAGGAGGTAGAGGAGAAATCTTTGAATAATCCTGCATAAGGGAAGGCGCCGGTTTTAGAAGCAGACCAATCTTCACCCTCGTCGATGGGGTGGTCGACGGGGTTATCGACGGGACCTTCGGTGGGATCGTCAACGGGACAACAGGCTGCGGCGGAAGGATAGCTGTTGACGGTGAACGAACTTGCTGAACTGTCAACGGTGAAACTCTCGTCGACAGAGATGGCCTAACCGCGGTCGACAACGGTGATACCACCACAGCTGTCGTTGACGCGGCCGCCGTCGTAGTCTTGACCGTCGTCGTAGTAGGTTTCGCTGACGAGACCGTCGACGGAACGCCCATTGGAGCAGAGCTGGATGTCGTAGACGGTGTTTTCTTCGTCGACAGGCATTTTGTGTCACCTGAAGAATCCCTGGAAGGAGATAGAGGCGTCGACGGAGGGGCAGAACCTGACCTCTGACGAGACGATGAGGAGGGACCAGGCTGGTCTTTTTTAACTCCTTTCTCCTCAACCCTCTCCTTACTTTGAGACCTGGACTTTTTGGGATCTTTAAGAGATGAAGAAAATCCTTCTTCTTATCTCTTCTTGGAGGAGGTAAGGGGCTTCTCCTCAGCCTCAGAGTCACAGTCCTTTGCTGCTTTTTTCCTTTGCAGCCAGAGAAGCAGCCTACCCTCACGGTCCTGGAGGGTGTTTGAAGAAAAAGTACAACAGTACTTGAATTCTCTGGGCTTGTGCTCTAGGTAAAGACAGTAGAGGCATTCTTTATGTGGGTCCTCAGAATAAAGTCTGGACTTTCCACAAGTCTTACAGGGCCTAAACAACCCTTTTTTAGACTCTGACATAATGAAGAAAAAATGGGTACTCACACTCCTGACTAGTACCTCAGAAGAAAAATGAACGCAGAGATAAACCTTTAGCTGGAGTTCAAAAGGGCAGCAGTAGAAACACTATGACTGAGCAGAGCTCAGGGAGACTCCCTAGCACACGACGTGCGGTTAGAAATCTGAGGGTATGGTGGCCCTGCAGGGGAAGGAGATTCTATGGTCTACGCTCTGATTGGCTGGAGTTTGGATGTTTTATAATGATGGTTACAGGATACTAAAGTTAATGAACTCTTATGGGCTTTTCAATGTTAAGCTTTAATACTGTTATTTTATTGTTACCTTGGGACTCCCACCATGACGATGGGGAAGATTCAAGCATGTGAATCTATAAAAGATACAATACTGGAGAAAGAGAAGGATTCTGCCAACTTGGGAGTGGGCAAAATGATGCATTCTGGGCTAGCTAGATGCGTTGTCACTAAGTGGAAGGGGACCTGGAAGCCCATTGGCTAGTAGTCGCCACATCCCCCAAGGGCACAAACTAGGCATAAAAGTGGCACCCATGGAACCCAGACCTTATATCACATATGTACTTAAGAGTGGACTGAAGAAGGACTGCCCTGTTGTTCCCTGGACCCGACAAAGAGAGGCTGCACTATGACTGGACTGCACCTTGGACTAGCAAAGAGAGGCCTGTGTCTGTGGTGCCCTGCTTGAGGATAAGTCGACCCCAGTCTCAGACAGAAGAAGTGATTCAAGAGTCAGTTGGCTGACTTCCTGTTACAGCTATAGGGCCACAAAAGCTGAAGAAGCCTGCCATGGCGAGTTGGCAGCCAAGAAAGCCTTACTGCCTCTGACCACCAACATGCAGCCCAGGAGACTGAGACCCATCCCTCGAAAGCTGCATCAGAGTCTGTTGGACCAGGGAGAGTCATCGAAGTGCAGTTTGGTCGCCCAAGATGGAAGATATCACCAGTTAAAGGGAACCAGTGGTTTTACCGTAACTGGAGACCAGTAGCAGCTAGTTTTTGGCTGGACTTCAATCGGACATTGAGAACCATCAACCCCTGTGAAAAAAAGTCAGCCCACCATGCCTGTGGACTGAGGAGCAGCCCTAGGAAGACATCCGTTACTGGATCGGCATCCTTTAGCATCTTCAGTATCCTGTATCCCTTACATCAGGACCACTCCATTGAACTCTGTGGAGGTTCACCCATATAGGCTGGAACTGGGTACTGTTGAATCAAGCCTATTTGGCTACTGTGACTCGCTCCCTGCCTGATTTGGTTGCCCAAAGTGGGCTGGAGTAGTAGTTTGCAACTTTGTAAAAGCTTTCCAAAGTTTGACTGCGAGCACAGTCCATTAGAATGATTTATTGCATTGAATGAAAAAGCAGTGATTTATTGTTCCTTTAAAAATTCACATCTCCTGAATCCTTCAGTGGATTTTTTGTCATTGAGGTGTCAATTTGAAGATAAAAATACAATCTATTTTTTATAAATTGGTGTTGGGTTTTTATTGAGTACTGTTTCTTTCTAGTTTAACTGTTTTGGGACTTGTTAACGCTTTACACTTGCTCCTTTGATAAAGCCTAACTGCTCAGAGCCACAGCTACCAAGGGTTGAGCTAAGTTTTTTCAAACAAATCTGACTGGACCCAGTACAGGAAGTGAGTTTATTACACAGTGAGATTTCAACCCCCAACCATATAAACAGCTTTCCTCACAACCGGTGCTAGCAGAGGAGATTCTATAACTCCCCCACAGGCATACCGCAGACCCTGCACAGGAGCCAAAGATGGAAACCCATTCTGCATCGGGAGGCCTAGATAAGGAGACAAACTGGCAAGAAGGTCACGAAGAAAGATACACCATCAAAGGTAAAGTGAACCACAGGAACAAGTGGAACCGAGTAAGGGAGAAAACAACAAAGGTGAAGGATTGGACAAGCTGAGTGTGCACTAAAGCAAAATACGAAGAGTTACAACAACCGCTGTTGCTAGACACAGAAACTCTTCTATAAATGGGGTTTAAATACTTGGTTTACTGCTATTGACCTGAAAGTGTAACAGATAATGCTGGTCATTTAGTGGCTGAGTCGGTGCATGTGAGTCTGGAAATTTAGTCTTTCAAGTGTATATCTTTCACTGTCCTGTTTGCAAGCTCTTCCAAGTTCCCAGTCTTTTGGTGCCCAAATGTGTCTTGGAACTTGACAAACTGCTCCACACTGGCTACCATTTTGGATGAACAAGCACCTCCAGTAGTGTAAAGAACAAAAACCGAAGCAACTACAGGGTGCGCCTCTCCTTGAATAAGCCTGGAGAGATAATCATTTTGCTCCCTAAAACATAAATGGAGAAAACACCAAATGGCTCTTCTGTCCAAGACTCTTAAAAGAGAATATTATATAGAGCAAATGTAATCCTAAATAGTCAGCTAAGAACTTTTCGGAGTATTCAGGGCACAATCTCACTCAGGCTGTATCACGCGTCCTATGATACAGGACCAATGCACTGATCTTGTACAAAATGTGTCTGATGAAATACTAAATATAACAGAAATAGTCACCTCTCTCAAAACTTCTCTCTCGAGTGTGCATGTACTTATGTATATGGTATTTCTATAGCACAAACCTAGCCAAAAGGCAGCGAAGTGCTTTACAAGGTCAAAGACAAGCATAAAGTCAATAAATAATAGGAGAGGAGGCTGGGTTGTTGATGTTAATGCATTGTGATGTAATGTTCTTTAAGTGAAGTAAGTCTTAAACTCTTTCTGATAGTCATACAGAAGATCGTTAGCAATGATGTGACCTTGGAACTGAACATAGACTACTTTTTCAATGATCTTGCTGATGAATGGTAGGTGAGGGATGGGCTGGTAGTTGGCCAAGTCATTAGGGTCTAGTGTAGGTTTCTTCAGGAGTGGAAGGACGAGACGTCTTGAGACCTTACAGGAAGTTGCCTTGAGTGAGGGAGGCATTGGCAGCTAGGGGTAAGAGTCTCAGTAGAGAAAGCTTTGATGAAGGACAATGGGTAAGACATAATTTTCCTAAGAAGTGTCTTTGAGGGTGTTGAGTGTGTCTGTGAGCTTTGAAGGATAACCTTTGTGGGAATCTATGGAAAGGGGTGGGTGTAAGGGATGAAGCAGTCTTGGTTATGTCAGATCTTCAATATTTTTTCACTGAAGAACAGGTTGACAGCATTGCACTTTTCTGTGGACTAAGGAATAGGTAGGACCCGCAGGGGGTTGATGAGTGCTCGATTTTCTCAAATAGCGTTCTGCTTCTGTTGGTGGATTATTGATGGTGTTGGGATAGTACTCTGCTTTGGCTGACGTGATGAGCTATATGTGTGTTGAGGGGAGGGACTTCAATATCAAAAGGTCCTCTGGGTCCTGTTTTTCTTCCATTTTCTTTCCTGTCTATGGACGGATCACTTATTCAGCGTGGTCTTTAGAGCAGAGGTATTCAAACTGTGGAGCACGCCCCCCTGGGGGTCAGGGGCTGCATTCCCAGGTGGGCGCAAATGTCTCAGTAAACACTTGTAAATGAAGATGGCCTGGAAGTGCGTTTTCACGTTTCCAGGCTGCCTTCATTTACATGAAGCGTGTGAAGTGCTGCTTTTGTTTAGACCATTAATTTCACTCTCATGCAGAGGCACCACAAGGTCCCCATTAACAATTCAGGGATTGTGGCTTTCAAAGAAAAAAAGTACAAAAAGTATAGCAACTGTGATTCTGAGAACTGTAGTTTCAGGGTCAAAGACGTGGCTAAAAACAACAAAATATTCTATAAGTATTTTGTTGTTTTTGTTCAACTTCAGGCAACTGCCTATACAATAATGCATAATACATTTTAGATGAAAAATAAATGCCAATTAAACTAATTACTGAGAAGTACACTCTTTTAGGTTATGAAACCTCAATTGGTTGATGCAATCACTGTCAATGTCTGTTTGTGAGACCAGAGAGTCACAGATTTGAATCTTGGTTGGCGCAGTGTGGAATAGTGACTTGAGTATTTCTAGTGCTATGAGGTCCCAGCATGTAACAAAAATAATCATGGATATGTTTGTCATTATTTTAAAACTGTATTACACACAGTATGATAGACTGCAACAAAATTATTTCATGTCTAAGATAAAACAGGAGCTTTCAAAAAATACTTATTAATAATAAGCAGCCAAACAGTACCTGGTGCAAACATTTTTATAAGTCCATATAAAGGACACTTTACAAAACTCGCCACCTTTATATTACCTCTCAAAAATAATAAAACTGCACCATGAATCTTCAAGAGACTCCAAAAATTAAACTGTATATTTTCTCCCAGCCAGTCTTTATATTTTGTGAGTAACCAATTGCACACATTCACATTCCTTTTAGGTAAGTAATGGCCCAATGATTGGGGTACTGTGGGGACACAAGTTTTCATTTATAAATGGACAAAGACAGCTTACTTCGAGAGATGTCCTGAGGAACGCGGCAGGATATTCAGGCTCATTTTTTTAAATTGGCCATCACTACCATTAGTGCAGCAGTTTCAGTGACGCTGGTGTTGTGGTGTGAAGATGCACTACACCCCAATTATGGTTGCGTTACCACAAAAAAAGGGGTGGGAGCCATATTCCTTGCTGCAATTGGGGGCCAGGTGACTCTTGATGTGCTGGGAACAGTTCCCAAGCAACAGGGGGCCAAGATGTGGGGTTTTCCCTCATTTTATAACACAAAGGGGTAGGCCGCCTGTTTTGGGCCTCAGGCCTGGGAGAGATGGCCTATTGAGAAGGGCAGTGAAATACATATCAATGGTGCTGCATGTGCAGTTTAACTGGGGCCCAAGGGTGTGAGGTAACAACTAAATCCCAGTTATGGCTGTTTTACTATCCCTCCTTGCTTGCACTAGGGCCAGTACACCCATCCTGCACCAGTGTTGCTATGGGCCTCGGACCAATGGCCAAAGAGAGGGCACAATTGAAGCAGAGGAAACACCTTAGCTTAGGCCTCAGAGAAATGGCACAGTGGGGATCGGGCAAGATGAAGGACCATTTTTAACAAGCAGTAGAGGAGACTGCCCGCTTCACAGGGTGGTAACTCTCATTATTGAGCAGGTGCAGTGGCACTGGTGTCCAGGATGGGAGGGGTCCACTGCATCACAGTTATAACTGTCTTACTTAACAAAAAAGCATGGAGGCTCATTATCCCTGCTAGCATTAGGGTTGAGGACACCCTTGCTGTAAAGAGGAGGGTAACATGTGGGCGCTCATTTCAAGTCTATTTCGAGATTGGAGTGATGCTCAGGCATGGTGGGGGAGGGGCCAAAGACGCAGAGGAGATAGCTACTCACTGACACAGCTGTCATTACTGCAGCAAGTGTAGTTGCATTGGGGAAGAGGAGTGTGAGGGGATCAAATCACCCAAATTATGGGGAGTAGTGTTTTTTGGTCAATTTCTGTTTTCGTTTGATGTATTTGCTGTTTTCCATTTATTGTTGATTATGAGCTACAAAAAAGCACCCCTGAAAATGATCTAATAAGCCCCGCCCCTTGCCATGAAGTTTTAGCAGGGACCCGACTTCAAAAACATTTTGCTTAAGAGGGGGCTCAGAGGAAAAAAGTTTGAAGCCCACTGCTTTAGAGTAACATAGGATGTTGAACGGTTTGGCTTGCACTTGTGTGTTGTAATTGGGGTGTAGAGGTCCACATACCTTTCTAAAAATGTGTTAAAGTTGTTTAGAAGGGCGGTGGGACACCCTGCAATGTACAAAGAAGGCAGGAAGTGATGTCCCTTCCTGTGGCGATGGATGATGTGAAATGCAGTGATGTAATTTCAAGTGCAGATGAATTATGAAAAATGAAGGGTTTTGTCGGGAAACCAGTGATGTCACTTTTTGTGCAGATGGATGATGGGAAACCCAGTAACATCACTTTCAGTGCAGATGGATGATGGGAAATCCAGTGATGTCACTTCCTGTGTGGATGGATGGTGGGTAATCCAGTTATGTCACTTCCTGTGCAAATGGATGATGGGAAATGCAATGGTGTCAATTTCTGTGCAGATGGTTAATGGGAAATGAAGTGCTATCCTAATCCTAAAATGAAATATGAAAGTTGGAACTCATTCGCAGCACTCATTATTAATGCAACAAATGATGTAGTAACTGATTTTAAAAAACGTAACTTCCAAATCCAAAACAGCTTACACAGCATCTAAATCAACAGTACCATAGCGATTGCCCATGAGCCACAGCTCGAAGCTACATATTGGATGCTACCCCTCTATTTAGCAAACTCTGCCCACTGTTCCCTCCTTGCGCACTGTAATTCCTCAATGAGTCTAGTGAGGTTCATGCATCCTTAGAATTCGTCTTTAGGCAATAAGACAAATTCTAAAGAAACCTAAAGCAGATCGGATAAAAATGTAATTACTGCCCTATCTCCAAACTGCTGTTCCTGGCCAGAAAACCCAGAGTCTTGTGGAGCTCTGCGACTAAACCAATTTCTTAACACCAACTCGCCACTCAACAACTACCAATATGTTTTAGGCTTGGATCCAGTACCAAAACTGCCTTGCTGAATATTGTGTATGATATGATGCTTTCCAGGCGCTGAACAAAGATGAGGAACGCCTTTTAACCTTTTACAGCATTCAACAGTGTTGATCATGAACTCCTGTTGGAAACCTTTTCTGCGAGAAATGGCTTTGCCAGGTTTTAGGGCAGAAACGTCTGGAGAGTATACAGACCTTGCACATGTTGTTTGCCCCATTAAATGCCAGTCGCGTTTTGATATCCACCCCAGTGAGCTGACAGTAATGCCTGGGTCCTCCCTGTTTTATCGACTCAGTCCCCAGGGCTGTGGTTTCAGATGGAGGTGGGTCCCTAATCTCACTCACCCAAGGTTGCACAGATATACCATATGAATGGGTATCATGCGTGCCTGCAGCACTCAATCATACCAATACCCCAATGCACGACAAAACAAATCTAACAGAAAACTAAACCTTAAGCACATGCAACTGAAATACACATTTGTGACAAATATTATCCAGATTACAAAGTCCGCTGATATTAAATATTCATTCTTCATTGGTCCTGTGCCCTCATCCAACGTGTTTCGTCAATGGACGCCTTGCACTACGACTTCATCAGGGCTAAAACAAAAAGCCTCCATTTTACGTAGGCGAAAGGTACGTCCTCAAGAATATTTGATATTCGTATATCGTATTATTCTTGTCTTTTACTCCTGTTCTCCCATATGGATTGTGAATCAAACGTGAGGTTAATTCTTTGTGCACTTTCTTAATTTGTGCATGCAAGTTACTGATGCATGGGTTTCCACCATACCTGGATCATTCGGTTTATGTATACCTTGTCACAGGGTGATTGTATTCTCACGCTAAGGACGTACCTTTGGCCTATGTGAAACAGAGGCTTTTTGTTTTGTTTTAGCCATGATTAAGTTGTGGTGCAAGACGCGGCTGAGGGCACAGGACGAATAAAGAACGAATATTTAGTATCAAAGGACTTTGTAATCTGGATAATACTTGTTACAAATGTGTATTTAATGTGCGTGTGCTTATGGCTTGGTTATCTGTTTATGAAACCCTAGGGTTTTTCATGGGATGCAGGGATGACATCCTCCCTTTTAAGGAAAGCAGGAATAGAGTCACTTCATCAGATATCGTGTGTACTGTGAGTGAGCACCAGTACACCTAAACCACTCTTGCTTACAGCCACAAATCAAAACAGAACACGTAATACCCACCCAACACAGCCTGAAAGAGCCACTAGACAGATATCAAGGCTCCCAAACTCCCCCCTGTACCTTCAGCTAACACACAAACATACAAGCTTATGGGGCAATACACAACGCCAAACATCCCAGGGAGATTATAAGCATTCTGACCTCCAGCCACACCCAACAACTTTACAACTCATCTAATTATCAACAATGAAGCATGAAGTGTTCTTACATTACTTGCTACTTACTACAACTCCCAAACTACTTCAGACTCTGGGTCTGCAAACGAGTTCTCTAAACCAGATTGAGAAGGCAATGAACCTGAATGGTGTTGCGAAGCACGACCAATGGGAGAATGCATGCTTTATAAATATGTATAACATAACAAGCTCTGCAAATGTTATAACACGAAGTGAATTGGTAAACACAAAAAGGACAGACTGGGCGGTGCTGTGTGATTCTAGTTCAGCGTTGTGGTTCTTAGACACTGACTTAGCAGTTGTTTAGTGCTAAGTCACTCCAAAACAAAATAGTCAACTTTGTTTCAGTCTAAATTATTATTGCGCAGACCTTCCTCGGGACTAGGACGGGCATTTTGTCAATTGAAACAAAAGCATGTTATTTTACAGTGAGGGATTGCTAACAAGTTTGAAGAGTTTTAAGACTTTCTGGTGAAAGATATAATCTGCTTTTATGCTTCAACAATAAATAGAACATGGTAATGAATGCCGCTTCATATCCAGCTACAATTCATGTGTTTCTTGAAGACCTGTAACCAGGGCATCCTCTGTGGCATCCTCGATCCACCCCCCCCACCCCTCCCCAATTTACTTTGCTAATCTATGTGATTGCTGTCATTGAGGTGTTGAATCACACCCTGTCCTTTCACTTAAAATTACACTTCTTTCTGGAAAGACAGTTTTTTAGGTCGAACCTGGGCAATGCATGCGCTGCTCTGCAAGGCATGCTGTATTCGAGTATGGACTTGAATCCCCGCCCACTCTCCACCCATATTTGTCATTGGCTTGTGTCACTGTCCTTCGTAAATGCTGGCTTCTGATTCGTTAATAGGCTTGTTGTTAGTCCCTCCTTAGTATGGCCTTGTCTTCATTTGTTACCTCCCACGAGGACTGGACTTTTACTTCTGTTGTTACAGGGTATGTCTTATTTACAGTCTGTGAGCACTATTTTCTTTAATGAGTTTCTCCTACTGCAGGCACGAAATGCTTTCCTGCAACGGCGCCGCTTTCCTTGCACCTTTTCGTCTACCTTATTTTTAGGTCTCGCCTGAGCCAGCGCGCATGCGCTGCTCTGCGAGACTTTAAGTAAGGGCTTTTCAACTCTAAACACACGCTCGTGCGTGTGCTTTTTTTTTTCCACCCGCTATTGGCCTTTGCATGCGTCTTTCTTAGAAAGACAGCACGCAATTGGCCCAAGGCGGGTGCATGTCCCGCCTTCTGTCTACTGTGGCCTAGGGTGCTCGGGAGCGAGCAGTAGCGCCATCTGTTTCCAATTATCGCAATTGGAAACAGATGGCGTCAGTGCTAGTAGCGCTGGTTTTCCCTTGTAGCGCGCGCGCGCATGCACACCACTCTCGGGTAGTTTTCTAGTGCTTGTTGTGCTTCTCAGCCACTAGATGGAGATCTCTTTCTGTGTCCCATTTTACATCCCAGGGAGTGCTTTTTGTTTAATTATTTGAGGAGTGGCATCATCACGCTGGTAAATAAATACATCTATTACATGTTAACTGTAGGTGAACCAAGAAATCTATATAGAAATAATAACAATGTATAGGGTTTACTGTTTTAATGTTGATATCACACGCTTCCCCTGACTTAAGATAACGCGCACTACAAAGACTTCCAGCCGCGGTTGCCCCAGGCCACTCACTGTCCGTGACTCCGTACAGCCGTGCCGGCGTGAGGCCTCTCCCAGTAGGCAGTTTAATGGTACTGACAGCTAGCACGTTGTATATCATGCACTGGCTGTGCTGTCAGGCCGCCTCTTAGCCCGAATGTGTTATGTGGAGAGGTGTGGTGCAGCGGCCAGGGCAGCTGACTTCGGAGCACAGGGTTCACGGTTCGATCCCCGGCTCCGGCGGCAGCTCAGCTCAGCACCATGTGACTCTGGGCAATAGCTCACTTAATTTCCACTCCGGTCCCCAGCGCCTTGAGACCCGTAAGGGTGAGTAGCTGCGCTATATAAAAACGGACTTACATTTTTTTTTATTTTTTATGTCAACTGTGTTCAGACAGGTTTCCTTAAACCCTGCCCATTCCAGGAGTCTGGTAAAAGGCCAGCCCTTTATTTCAAACGCACTCCAGCCTCTCTGCTTCTTTTTTTCTCACTTCGGCTGCCTTTTAACATGTTCGTCCACCCGTATCACATAGGACCAGTTTGATTAGACGCGCCGAATGGATTGTTTTGCTTCGGTAAATCAAAAATCTGGCTAATCGCCAAGCAGAACGGCTGAGGTCCAGATGTTGCCTATTTTAGAAAATGGAAAGGCTGTGTGCCTAAAATGTGTTAGCACAAAGGCGCCCTATGGGAACCGGGCGCCAATGCTGCGTGCCACTGAAGTAATTGCACACCACTAAATTAACTTACTAAGTCTCCGGTAGTGTGATGCTGGAAGTCTTTCCTTCCCTTGGATACCCAACTCCGCTGCTCTCACACCGGTAAAAAGTTACAGCTGTTGTCACCGGGTTGCCTAGCAACCCCTTGAAGCACAGATTGCAGTGCCCTATAGCTGGTCCCGGAAGCGGAAATAGAGTATCCACCAGTCCGGGACGGTCAGCAAGAATTCCTGGGCACGATTTATCTCCCCACGCGTAAACAAATATTTTTGAAGACGGGAGTTCGGAGTGTTAGCCTTGTTATGTTTATCAATGTCGGGAGGCTGATCGGGAAAGATTTTCACGAAGTTTAACACCAAATGTTCCCGAGGTATACAAGCTGGGTGCTGGGTAACTAACGCTTTGTTACATTAAACACCATCTCCCCTGCTTAAGCGTCACAAGCTGTCCCGTGCCACTGCTACGACGGGGGCAGGTGGTGCGTTTCCGGGCAAAATTTCTTCCACCCGGGCGGTTTCCAGTTCCGCTGTTGTTACACCGGTACAAAGTTAGAGCTGTTGATACCCCGGTGCTAAGCAACCACCCTGACGCACAGATTCCAGTTTCACGATGCTGGTACAGTGTGCGGTAAACACCAGAGTGTCGGCAGGTGAACACCCTTTTTAGAATTTCCCTGGATAGTGCGTTATTTGAAAGTGAAGTCAGTTGCCCGTTACTGCACCTGTAACGGACGGCAATTATGGTGAGCACGACTGGTGTTCTGACATCCTTTTTTTCAAGTTAGTAATTCAGGTCATTAATTTTGTGTCTTGTGCAGTGGAAGTTTTATTTATTTATTTTTACCGATCTTCCAAACACATTGCTTCCTCCTACCAGCCCTTACTTTATGAGAATGATTCTCTCTCTGGAGACTGGCAACTTATTTGCAGTCTCAGAACTTCTCTAATATTGGCCCCAGCCCCATTGGTTATAAAAGTGACCTCTTACCTCTGACACCTCCTGTGTGTTTTTGTCTGTCGGTATCTGGAGACAGGTCGCTTCTTAATGCAGCTACCTGTTGACAACTAAATGGTTATGTGATTCCTGTCCCACTTTTCCTGTAGCAAGAGGTTGGAGGCACCTCACGGCCTCCCAGCAGGCCAGTGGCTTGGCTTAGCCGGTGCAGGCAGTTCTTTTATGCTGTGGTTATTCTGGCCTGAAAGTGGCCCTGGTTTACCAGGATGTGCTCCATCCTTTTCTGTCTTCTGCACGAACTCTGGATTAATCTTGCGTGCCACTGAGGTAATTGCACACCACTAAATTAACTTACTAAGTCTCCCGATAACGAAGACAAACAGCAAATAAGCAGTATGTGCAAAAGAAAATGAGGGAAGAGACAAATATAACAAAAAACAAGCATTGGCATAGCCAATAGGTCTCGCCTTTGGGACCTTGTAAATAAAATAAAAAACCTGAAGTATAAGACTTCACGTTTACATTTACTTCGTATTTAGGATGCAGTAAATGTAAACGTGAAGTCTTACACTTCAGTTTTTTTTTTTACGTACAAGGTCCCAAAGGCGAGACCTATTGGCTATGCCAATGCTTGTTTTATTTTGGCAGCACGGCACGCTGTAACTATAGCATTTTTAGGTCTCGCCTAGGCAGCACGCATGCGCTGCACTAGGAGATGACCTTTAGAAATCGGTCATCTCCTTTTCAAGCACACTCGTGCTTGTGGTGGCATCCACCTTGCGGGAGCGAGCAGCGGCGCGCCGACCATATGTTTTTAATTAGCGCGCGCGCTGCTGCTCCCGCTCCCGCTAGGGGCAAGCTAGCACAAGCACGAGTGCTTTAAAACAGCAGCGGCGCGCCGACCATCTTTTTTAGGTCTCGCCATAGATTCATACTTGCAGCAGTCTGTGGTTGCCAAAGATGAATATTTGCCCCAGTCGTTCGTGTGCTGGCCCTGTGGCTGTCGGTGCAGCCTCTGCCCGTTTGCCACCGCACAGAGAACAGCGATAGGCTTCTAAATCTTACAGGCATTTTACTTTGCTTGCAGCCCACGCGCAGCTGATGAAATGAAGGCGTCCCCCTGAAGCATGTCACGGATCCCGCTGCTGCTTGAAATGGAGACGCGTGTTTGCAGGCAGGCACAGAATACAGAAAGGCCCTGGCTGCATATGTGCAGCAATTATCGTTATCATCATTACATTTGTATGGGAGAAAGCAAATGTCATCACGGTGCTCACACTTCACTGATATTGCCGTGAATCTGCTTCCATTTTAAAAAGCCATTACCGTCAGCTCCGGTTCAGATTGTGCATGAATCCAGCCCAGGTTTTCCTGACGACGTGCAGTGATCTTTAATTCAGCATATCAATAGAGCTAACACATTACAGCAGTATCACACGCAGGGGAGCAGCAAGCAAGAGCATCGCCAATCCTGCCCTAAAGAATGTCGATCGAAGAGGGACTCTCTGTCATGAATTTTCGCGGAGTAATATTTTTATGTTTGGTTTCCTGTAAAGGTTTTGTGAAATCTTGTCATCAGTTTGAAAACAGAATACAGTGTTACACAGTTTTGTGCCAGTTGCATGATCTTTGTTTTTATTTTCCAGGCAGACCAAGGATCGCGTAACATACCAACAATCTGAACGACCCTGTGATGGGTAAAATGAGGGACTCATTCAGGCATGACAAAAGTGATGTAATGCCCCCTACCTGTCATTAGGTTTGCTGAAATACATTTTCAAAATAAGTTATGTGCACACCATGATTAAAACCTTACCCCCCCCACACCACCCCCCAACAGTCTTATCAACTATAACCATTCCATTGATGACTGGAATTCAATAAAGTGGATTTTTTAGATAACTTAAACGTTCGCACTGGTAATCCTAGGGAAGCAGTGAACTGGCGCCCTCTTCCAGAGAGAGCTGTTGATGGTTGGTCAGTGACTTGAGCAAGGGAGTCTCATCAGATTGATTTTTTTCCTGTAGTTACCAAAATGGGGGGAAAAAGGCAGAATTTCAGGATCGCTCGAGCACAGCCACTATAAGGGAAAAGAAACGGAGCGAGGTGGACATTTATGGCGCCTTATCAACAGGCAAAGTTGTGCACATCCGCTTGCACCAGCAGCGGTGGTGCTGGCATGCAGCTCACTAAACAAGCATTGGCATACCAATAGGTCTCGCTTTTGGGACCTTATAAGTATTTAGTTATGCAGCACAATATCCTTGGTACAACAACACCAACCGTTGCATGGCTAAACACTTATAAGGTCCCAAAGGCGAGACCTATTGGCTATGCCAATGCTTGTTTTAGTTTTCTTGTTTCCCTCATCAAGGAAGTACCAAATTTGACTCACACGGTCTAAGGTGAAAGGTGCACTCGGATGTTTAATCTCCAGTGGTTCTTTCTGAGAGACGCTGCTGGCTACTTAGGAGAGGCTCCTGGGTTTCCCTGAATTCGCTCTTTAAACAAACAAACGCGGCTGATGGCACTCTGGTGCCCCGCCCCAATGGTGCTACAGACGGCAGTGACGCAGGGGATGACTCGCAGGCTTCTCTTCAAAATCCCCTACGGTTACAATTGCGGCACGCCCCGCTTTAACTATAAACAACTTAACCTAAAGCGCGGGTGCAGCTTCAAAAGTAAATAATTAGAAAAATAAATACGGTTGCGTGCCTTTTTTTTCTTTTCTTGTTTTCCTCGTCAACTTCAAGGAAGTACCCTGTTTGACTCACACGGTCTGAAGTGAAAGGCGCGATCGGATATTTAATCTCCAGGACGCTGCTTAGAAGAGGCTCCTGGGTTTCCTTGATATGTTTTCCTGTCCGGTTCTGGGCTAGGACCTTTCTACAGTCTCCAACCTTAAGTCTGTTTCCACCCGTTTTCTCTGCCCACTGCATAAAGGCTGATTCTCTCCAGTGAGGCAGGCGTGTCAGATGGGGCTTATTTACACCTGCTTCTTCTGTTTGCTCCAAGGTCATGTATTCCCTTCTCTTTTGCTGCCCATTGCAACGCCATCTCTTGCTTCGCTTGCAACGCCCTCTCTTGCTTTCGTTTGCAACGCCTGCTCTTGCATTTCCCTACTTTGGTCCAGTTTCTAGCCTGACCCAAATCTGTAACCCCACTCACTTCGCACCCACCTTTTATGATTCGCATTGTTTTCCATTCCACTTGCCTTTCTGGCTGTTCACCTCGCGTGTTCACTCCTGCTTCCTGAGTTGGTTTATCCTCAGTGGGGAATTCTGCCAAAGACTTGCTGCGAATCTTGCTACCGTCTGAGGTGACAAGTGTGCCCTAGTGCAAAGAATGCAGCATGTTTTGTGCAAGTGCAAAGTGTCATTAAGGTTCAAATAAGTGATTAAACTGGAATGTTTCTGTAAAGTCCTCCTCCAGCACTTAAGATTTTAGGCACTTTCCATTCTGGTTCTAATTCAGAGTCCATCACTGTATTTCCTAGTGGTCCATGCTCCTGACTGTGGCTTGTCCCTTTCACAAATTCCTGCACTATAGTCTCTGTTCCAATTACTCAGGGCCAAGGGAAACAAATAACGTGGGGCTCGACATCTTTAAGAAAAAAGAATATACATTTGCTGCATTTTCCACAAAAAAAATAGTTACTACCTTAAACGGATCAAATGTTATTAAAGGTTCCTCACACGAAATGCAGTGCCTACCCCCAGACACTTCGTGGATGTAAACTGCTCGCCTTCAGCCATTGCTTGCTGAAACTGCCATTTAAAAAGTTAGTGTGGCTCAGCACATGTAAGCTTCCCCATTTGATGGACCTAGAAAGGACTTTTTTTTGTCTGCAGCAGGAAACAATAACAAGTAGTACTTAAAAGTAATCCAAACAAGGTGGGTAGAATGATTCCCTTGTCACGATTTTTTTAATTTGCTCTTTTATCTTGAAATCAAAGACACTCATCTCAAAACTGCAGTTATTTTAACATAGACACTCAGACTTTAGACAAATAATATGCTTTATATGTTTCATCTTTTTCTATTCTCTCAAATCCTTAATTACTTTAGCGAGACGCGTAAATAATAAATGTGAAACGTAATATACTGCTTTGCTGAGCTGCTTTTAAAAGAAAGAGGAACCAGATTATTGCTGCATAATTTGCATTCCGTTGCCTCATAATTTAGTCACCCTGCCGCATAATTTCAGCCTCCAGTTCTGCATAATTCCAGTGGCCCTCCTCTTACTTCGCTAGGCCATTCTCTGCCTGCGCCCACTCGTAACATCTCTGTCGACTGCTTCTCTCTGCTGTTGCATCACTTACAGTTCTAAAACACAGGCCTCAGTCAAATGTAGCATTCTAGCCCCCCCTGCATGTTTCCCACTACATTGAGTGTTCCTATTTGATGACCCTAGAAGATTATATGTTCTGCCTATCCCCACTTACTTCAGTTTGCTCCCAATTCTCTTTCTCTTCCCAGTCACTCACCACACACTATATACACCTCTCCAACTTCTTTTTCCCCAACTCCCCAACTTCTTTACTTGTGTTAGTTTACTCTCTCACTTCATAAAATGCGTTTCTTCCTTTACTGCACCTTTTCCTCTCTCTCACATGGTCTACACTTTCTCCTTCAGGGCTCATTTGTTCCCCCTGACTTCCTTTCACAAATTACTCCTGTTTACACTCTCACCACACTTAGTGCCTATATAGGCAACACTCCCCACCCAATGCGAAATAGCATGCATGATGGAATAAATAAATACACAACACAATTTTTTGTTTGGGAAAATATTGCTGCAGGTTTATTCCATACAAAAGTATGCAGCATGGTGGGTTATCTTACGGGCGAGCCAAGGGCAGGCAGCGGTGACTAACCTACGCTGCCCTGCCCACCTGATGAGCCAAATTGCACTGTGGCCAACCCAATCAGTGCTACCAATTATGGTGTGATCCCCCTCCCTAGGATCACGTGGACCACTAGACCACCATCTTACTCACGCCCCTTTCAGGGTGGAGCATTGCAAGGCAAGCCCCCGGTTGTTCAGGCTTACAACCGCCCTCAGGACTAGCGGGGCGCCGACGATTTTCTTCCAGGGACCTGCCGTGAGGACTCCTGGGATTTGGCACTGGCACCCCTATTGTGCTCCTGAAGAGGTACCCTTCTGTACCCTTCTGCCTCCAGATCGCCCTGTAACTCCGCCTGCAACACAAAAAAGAACATTACAAGATCCTACCTAGCCTTGCTCCCCCTCCACACGCCGGGTAAGCGGTAGGGCGGGAGACGGCGTGTCCGGTGCAAAGAGAGAGCCAGAAAGGCAGGGGGAGGTATAAGTACCTTCCCCCAACCCTCTATGCGCCGGAAATGATGCGGCCCGCGCGCCAGGCTGAGGGACTCCTCCCCGGGTCCCCCGACTAGAAGGGGTGCTGGTGTGCCTAATTGGCACTAAGGGGGCCGCCCTTTTAGGTGGCCCACTGCGTGAGCCGCGGGCAGCCACATAGTGCCTATATAGGCAACACTCCCCACCCAATGCGAAATAGCATGCATGATGAAATAAATAAATACACAACACAATTTTTTGTTTGGGAAAATATTGCTGCAGGTTTATTCCATACAAAAGTATGCAACATGGTGAGTTATCTTACAGGCGATCCAAGGGCAGGCAGCGGTGACTAACCTACGCTGCCCTGCCCGCCTGATGAGCCAAATTGCACTGTGGCCAACCCAATCAGTGCTACCAATTATGGTGTGATCCCCCTCCCTAGGATCACGTGGACCACTGGACCACCAACTTACTCACGCCCCTTTCAGGACGGAGCGTTGCAAGGCAAGCCCCCGGTTGTTCAGGCTTACAACCGCCCTCAGGACTAGCGGGCGCCGACTATTTTCTTCCAGGGACCTGCCATGAGGACTCCTGGGATTTGGCACTGGCACCCCTATTGTGCTCCTGAAGAGGTACCCTTCTGTACTCTTCTGCCTCCAGATCGCCCTGTAACTCTGCCACAGCTCTGGGGGCGGCCCCCGCCGCCAACAGAGCCCCCCACCAACACTGCTACTTTCCTCACCTGCAACCCGCTATTTCCAGGGCCTCCTTCATGTCCAGTAGGAACAGCTCCATGCCCACTTGTGACAAGTGCATCCCATCTTTGGCAAAATAACCTTTGGTGTTAGCCTGGATTAGCCCGTGCCTGATGAAGCCAAAGCCCCTTTGGTCTGTGAACTTGCGCATGGCGCTGTTTATCCTTCTCCTGGAATGTACAACTGCCTCACAAGACTTGTAGGAATATGATGGCCTCCCAGGAGGGAGCTCTACTCTTAACCACAGATATACTACCCTTCAAGCTAATGTAGGCTCCAACCTCCTGGAACCTGTAGTTGCAATCCTTCTAGCACTTTATGTGCCTTAACACCTGTTTTCCCAATTTATGGGACCGCAGCACACTTGTTAGATGACCGCTTTCACAACCAGCCTATCTACTATGGCTATCGGGGCGGGGAATTTTATGCTTAACTGAAGCAACCCGTAACCTGCCCTGGGAGCAGAGTGCACATATTGGTTGAAGTTGACCAGACCTTTTTGATTGCTAAACCATGGCGAACAGGAATGTTCGTATTGCGCACACTATTGCAGTCACAGCACCCTTCTGGAGTGACAACTTACGCCACCTACCAGGCTTGCTTAACTAAAGCTGGATCACCGATACACACATACCTGGTAACCAGCTGTGGCCCTTGGTGCTCACTCCAGCTATAGACCTAGTTCACTTTGATATCGCTGGAATGGTTGCCCTCCACAAAATAAAAGCTGCATTCAGCTTACCTTCTAGTCACCTTGTAATTCAGGCTGGAACATTCATACCCCGCATAACCAGAGAGTCGTGCGTATTATAAAACAATGATACATTCGGAATCAAGAATCCCCCGTTTCATGCTTTACCGCAGTCCCCTTTTGTGTGTCTGCTGGGACCACCCTGCCTACTGCAAGTAACCTCACTACCTCGTGCAGCTCCCTGAATGCACTTGCCTGTCACTGAGAGACACCAGGCAACACTTGGGCACTGCTGCTTGGAGAAGATGGTTAATGAGCCAGACGTGCCCCCATTCAGTGTTTTCTGCCTTCTTCCCCTTAAAAGAGGCTCCAATTCGATGAGGCCTGCGGTCCTATAAGGAACTCCTACAATTCTGCTCTGTTTCATGTCCTTATTGCCTGCAAAAACCCCTCTCCTCAAATGGCTTTTTCCCTGTCACCTGCCCACTGCACTCTCCTCGGTAGCCCGTCCTCACTGCATTATTTCCTTTCTGTTCCTTGCAACCCTTTCCTCGCTCTCAGTTTATACCTACATTCTCTCTTCCCGCTCCCTTCCTGAGTTATTTTTTTGTATTTCCCTCCCGCAATACACTCTCGCTTTCTCCCATCCTCACTGCACTATCTATTCAATCTTACTGGCTCACAGCCCTTTCCCCCTCTTGCACTCTCACACCCTATTAACACTCTATCGCTTTCTTCTAACCTCCTTAAAACAGTCTTTCTCTTATACCCAGTGCTTGAAATGGAAAAATAAAAGTGCAGGTACTCTGTAGCAGAGTACCTGCTTGTTTCTGAGAAGTGCCGGTACTCTCCAATTAAAAGTATAGCATTTCTCTTGAGAAGTGCCGGTACTATCCCTTCCAAAATAAAAAAGTGCTGGTATAACGTACCGGACAGTACCGGCCCATTTAAAGCACTGCTTATACCTTCCCCTTCCTCATCCACTTTTCCCTACTTTATCACAGCTAAAGTATAGCGCTAAATGCTGATTTTCTATTTCACAACACTTTGCATAATTTTTTTTAAATTACCATGTTAAAAGCTAAAGTGCATTTGCTACAAGGTCTCGCATTTGCGAGAGTTTGAGCTATTGGCATTGTAAATGACAATGCCTTTTATTTATGTGTTTACAAAACCTGCAAGTGGTGCTTACATAGCGCTTGCAGGTTTTCTAAACACATAAATAAAAGGCCTTGTCATTTACAATGCCAATAGCTCCCACTCTCGCAAATGCGAGACCTATTGCATTGCAAATGCTTGTCTACGCTTGGCATCGGAATGATTGGATGTCATATTTGTATTGAACACAGTATGAACAATATCCTGTGCACACGTGGTTGGGATAATAGTTCAAAGAAAAGTCACAAAGGTTGCCCAATTTAAGATCGACATCAGTTGTGTGATTCAGGATTATTTAATGATGAACACAGACAAACGACCAGCCGACACGTGTTTCGTCACAATGGGGAAAAGTCCCGTAACTCTTCAGGGCCGAACGGGTAATGGCAACCAAGGCACAGGCGAAGTGATGGACGTCTCAGTGATGAGGGAGTAAAGACTGGGAGTCCTGCCCAGACGCGGGTGGCCAGGGAAAATTATCCCGGTGCTGCCGGATACGTATCCGGCAGTCATTTGTTAGACGGACGTCGTTTCATCTCCAACGTGTCTTCACTGGGCCCTGCCCACTGGCAGCACCGGGATAATTTTCCCTGGCCACCCGCGTCTGGGCAGGACTCCCAGTCTTTACTCCCTCATCACTGAGACGTCCATCACTTCGCCTGTGCCTTGGTTGCCATTACCCGTTCGGCCCTGAAGAGTCACGGGACTTTTCCCCATTGTGACGAAACACGTGTCGGCTGGTCGTTTGTCTGTGTTCATCATTAAATAATCCTGAATCACACAACTGATGTCGATCTTAAATTGGGCAACCTTTGTGACTTTTCTTTGAACTATTATCCCAACCACGTGTGCACAGGATATTGTTCATATTACCAGTGTGGGTTGTTGACTCACACTAATTACGGGGGTTATTGGGTACTTCCCCCGACCTGGCAGCACCGTACACATACAATAGCTATTGTTACATAGACGCGTACGAGTCTGAGCGCCTATTCCCTGATGTACAAAAAACCCTTGTATTGAACACAGTGTTGAGCTCGAGAAAGAAGTTAACACTTAGCTGTTAAAGGGGAGATCGGCGGAGAGGTATCAGTCCAGAGGCAGATTGCACAATGTGGCTAGGAAACCACGGGCACGAGTCCCAGTTTTCTCACGAGACCAAAGTATGTGTGGTCTTAGGCAAATCATTTAACATCACAGTGCCTCATTTTCTCAGAACGACTAGTTTAAGAACACTGTGAAACTGATTGTTTTTGAACGAGTGCTATACAATAACGCCACAACTGCACGGTGTAATAAGTAATACGAGTGCTTCGGGTATAACAATACCATTAACCTTATATAGCGCACACGACAAAAGGATAACTTCAAAGGCCGCCTGATGAGAATGTCGACAGCGCAAAGAGGTATACAGCAATGCTTCTAAGCGTAGCAAAGATTATTTTCAAATAACATCACTCCATTCACTAATAGAATCTAACATACTCGATTTTAAACAATTACGTACGTGGAAGAAATTCAAGTTTTCTTTATTTAATTTTTTTATATATTTTTACACGATGTTTGTGAAGTGATTTACAAGCCACGCCTTGCGAGGACTCGGCTCGTCCTTTGGCTCTTAGGGTCGATCCTTTACTCGCTGGCTCGCCCACAGGCTTAAATGCGAAAAGTCGCTAATAGTAGTGCAGAGTCAGTTATGTGCCGGACTCAACTCTTAAAGGCGGGAGGGCTGGTGCAAGGACGGTCAGTTGCATGACTAGACTGTTTATTTTAGCGAGACCTCCGAGCTCTTCCGTCTCTGCCATTCCATGTTCATTCCGCATTCACTGTTTTTGCTGAAGCATGGCGCCTCTTCTTGTGTTTGTGTTGACACGTCGGCTGGTTCTGCTTACTCAGAAGTCAGGATTTTGGTTTTCGTCGAGTCAAGGTATGGGTTTTGTATTTTCTGACTAGGCACAAACATTGGCTGGTTTTACACAGTCACAAGTCAGATTTCGTTTTTCGCTGAGTCACGCTACAACGCGAGTCTGCACAAACAAACATCGGCTGGTTTTGCTCTGATTTCGCTGAGTCACGAAACCTTCTGATTTCCCAGTGAGTCATGCTTCCCGAAACTGCCCACCACCCCAAACCGGATTCTTGCCGAGTCATGGTGGGCTAAATTGGGGAGGTGAATTTACCTGCACTATACATACCAACCTTTTAGAAGATGAAAGTGGAAGTTTAAAAAAAAAAAAATAATCGGAGAATGTACTTCCCCCATGAACTTCTATTGAAGCAGATGCGATTTTAGGAGGAAGACAGCCACAAGAAAGCAATTTTGGGCTTAAACAATCCTGAGTCTCCCGTCTGAATCAGGTCCAGTGGCATGTATGCAGTGCACCACAATTTATTTTATTTATTTGCAAAGTTTTATATAGCGCTGGCTAGACCCGGAGGTATCAGAGCGCTTTACATGAGGATCAGCGATTTACATGTTACATGATTACATCAATTATAGGAGCCAAGTATAGACATAGGAGAAAAACATGAGATTACACAATAGTAAGGGTAATTAGCGCGTAGTATAGCCAAGACACACGTCTTATGGGGAATGGAAGGTAAAGGGGGAATGGTAAACGGGTAAGGAATGCAGATAGAGTCAGACGGACCGGCAAGGGGGAAGAGTAATTCAGGGGGAACAAAGCAGTCAAGGCAGTCAAAGTGAAAGACAGACAAAAAAAAAAAAAAAAGACAGCGGGGAGACGAGGAAAACAATGTACTGGCCCCATAAAAAAGGTTTCTTATCCAGGTAATTTATATACATTTAATACACTAGCGTGTCTGAAGCTCGAGTACTTTGTACATATGATATGTTATTTCCCTGAAATATGCAGTTTTTGCATCAACAGTCTCTGGTTATCGTATTCTGTCTCAGGTCTGTCTCATTCTCTCCCTCCGAGGTCTATCTATTTAGCTCCCTCTCTGGTCTATCTTGTTCTCTCTCGGGTATGTCTTATTCCCTCTATAACGTCGGTCTCCTTCTCTAGCAGTTCTGTCTCAGCCTTCCAGGCGTGGCTCGTTCAGCCACCAAGGTCGCTCTCATTACTATCGCCTTCCCTCTCTATATATAAAGTCTGTCTCATTCTCTTAGGGCTCCCTCATTGTTTCTCTCAAACCGGTCTCCCTCACATTAGGTCTGCCATTTTCATCAGGTCTGTTTCATTCCTCCCGCATATCTCTCTCTCTCTCTGTCTCTGTCTCTCTGGTCTGTGTCTACGAGGCCGGGCTCCTTCTTCCCACACCTGTCTCTTCTCTTTGAGGTCTGTGTCTGAGGCCGGGCTTCTTCTTCCTACACATGTCTCTTTCTTTCTCAGGTCTGTGTCTGAGGCCGGGCTTCTTCTTCCTTCACATGTCGCCTTTACTCTCAGGTCTGTGTCTGAGACCAGGCATCTTCTTCCCACACCTGTCTCCTTCTCTCTCAGGTCTGTGTCTAGGATGCCGGGCTCCTCCTTCCCACACTTCTCTCCTCTCTAAGGTCTGTGTCTAAGCCAGGCAGGCTCTTCCCACACCTGTCTCCTTCTCTCTCAGTTCTGTGTCTGAGGCCGGGCTTCTTCTTCCTACACATGTCTCCTTCTCTCTCAGGTCTGTGTCTAGGAGGCCTTGCTCCTTCTTCCTACAGGTCTCCTTCTCTCTCAGGTCTGTGTCTAGGAGGCCTGGCTCCTTGTTCCTACATGTCTCCTCTCTCAGGTCTGTGTCTGTGAGGCCAGGCGCCTTCTTCCTTCACATGTCTCCTTCTCTCTCAGGTCTGTGTCTGAGACCAGGCACCTTCTTCCCACACCTGTCTCCTCTCTCAGGTCTGTGTCTATGAGGCCAGGCACCTTCTTCCCGCATCTGTCTCCTTCTCACTCAGGTCTGTGTCTAGGAGGCCTGGCTCCTTCTTAATACACATCTCCTTCTCTCTCAGGTCTGTGTCTAGGAGGCCTGGCTCCTTCTTTCTTCACATGTCTCCTTCTCTCTCAGGTCTGTGTCTATGAGGCCAGGCACCTTCTTCCCACACCTGTCTCCATCTCTCCCTCAGGTCTGTGTATATGAGGCCAGGCACCTTCTTCCTTCACATGTCTCCTTCTCTCTCAGGTCTGTGTCTATGAGGCCAGGCTCCTCCTTCCCACACCTGTCTTCTCTCTCAGGCCTGTGTCTATGAGGCCAGCCTCCTCCTTCCCACACTTGTCTCCTCTCTCAGGTCTGTGTCTAAGCCAGGCAGGCTCTCCCCACACCCGTCTCCTTCTTTCTCAGGTCTGTGTGAGACCAGGCTCCTTCTTCCCACACCCATCTCCTTCTCTCTCAGGTCTGTGCCTAGGAGGCCTGGCTCCTTCTTAATACACATCTCCTTCTCTCTCAGGTCTGTGTCTAGGAGGCCTGGCTCCTTCTTCCTACACGTCTCCTTCTCTCTCAGGTCTGGGTTTATGAGCCCAGGCGCCTTCTTCCCGCACCTGTCTCCATCTCTCCCTCAGGTCTGTGTCTATGAGGCCAACTCCGTCCTCCTGCACCGGTCTCCTCTCAGGTCTGTGTCTATGAGACCAGGCACCTTCTTCCCACACCTGTCTCCTCTCTCAGGTCTGTGTCTATGAGGCCAGGCACCTTCTTCCCACACCTGTCTCCTTCTCTCTCAGGTCTGTGTCTAGGAGGCCTGGCTCCTTGTTCCTACATGTCTCCTCTCTCAGGTCTGTGTCTGTGAGGCCAGGCGCCTTCTTCCTTCACATGTCGCCTTCTCTCTCAGGTCTGTGTCTGAGACCAGGCACCTTCTTCCCACACCTGTCTCCTTCTCTCTCAGGTCTGTGTCTAGGATGCCAGGCTCCTCCTTCCCACACTTGTCTCCTCTCTAAGGTCTGTGTCTATGAGGCCAGCCTCCTCCTTCCCACACTTGTCTCCTCTCTCAGGTCTGTGTCTAAGCCAGGCAGGCTCTTCCCACACCCGTCTCCTTCTCTCTCAGATCTGTGTCTAAGCCAGGCAGGGTCTTCCCACACCAGTCTCCTTCTCTCTCAGGTCTGTGTCTAGGAGGCCTGGCTCCTTCTTCCTACACGTCTCCTTCTCTCTCAGGTCAGGGTTTATGAGACCAGGTGCCTTCTTCCCGCACCTGTCTCCATCTCTCCCTCAGGTCTGTGTCTATGAGGCCGACTCCTTCCTCCCGCACCGGTCTCCTCTCTCAGGTCTGTGTCTATGAGACCAGGCACCTTCTTCCCACAACCAGTCTCCTCTCTCAGACCTGTGTCTATGAGGCCAGGCACCTTCTTCCCACACCGGTCTCCTCTCTCAGGTCTGTGTCTATGAGGCCAGGCACCTTCTTCCCACACCGGTCTCCTCTCTCAGGTCTGTGTCTATGAGGCCAGGCACCTTCTTCCCGCACCGGTCTCCTTCTCTCTCAGGTCTGTGTCTAGGAGGCCTGGCTCCTTCTTCCTACACGTCTCCTTCTCTCTCAGGTCTGTCTAGGAGGCCTGGCTCCTTGTTCCTACATGTCTCCTCTCTCAGGTCTGTGTCTGTGAGGCCAGACGCCTTCTTCCTTCACATGTCGCCTTTACTCTCAGGTCTGTGTCTGAGACCAGGCACCTTCTTCCCACACCTGTCTCCTTCTCTCTCAGGTCTGTATCTAGGAGGCCTGGCTCCTTCTTCCCACACCGGTCTCCTCTCTCAGGTCTGTGTCTATGAGGCCAGGCACCTTCTTCCCACACCTGTCTCCATCTCTCCCTCAGGTCTGTGTCTATGAGGCCAGGCACCTTCTTCCTTCACATGTCTCCTTCTCTCTCAGGTCTGTGTCTATGAGGCTAGGCTCCTCCTTCCCACACTTGTCTCCTCTCTCAGGTCTGTGTCTGTGAGGCCTGGCTCCTTCTTCCTACACATCTCCTTCTCTCTCAGGTCTGTGTCTAGGAGGCCTGGCTCCTTCTTCCTACACATCTCCTTCTCTCTCAGGTCTGTGTCTGTGAGGCCAGGCACCTTCTTCCTACACATCTCCTTCTCTCTCAGGTCTGTGTCTAGGAGGCCTGGCTCCTTCTTCCTACACATCTCCTTCTCTCTCAGGTCTGTGTCTAGGAGGCCTGGCTCCTTCTTCCTACACATCTCCTTCTCTCTCAGGTCTGTGTCTAGGAGGCCTGGCTCCTTCTTCCTACACATCTCCTTCTCTCTCAGGTCTGTGTCTATGAGGCCAGGCACCTTCTTCCCACACCTGTCTCCATCTCTCCCTCAGGTCTGTGTCTATGAGGCCAGGCACCTTCTTCCTTCACATGTCTCCTTCTCTCTCAGGTCTGTGTCTATGAGGCCAGGCTCCTCCTTCCCACACTTGTCTCCTCTCTCAGGTCTGTGTCTGTGAGGCCAGGCGCCTTCTTCCCACACCTGTCTCCTCTCTCAGGTCTGTGTCTATGAGGCTAGGCTCCTCCTTCCCACACCTGTCCTCTCTCATGCCTGTGTCTATGAGGCCAGCCTCCTCCTTCCCACACTTGTCTCTTCTCTCAGGTCTGTGTCTAAGCCAGGCAGGCGCTTCCCACACCAGTCTCCTTCTCTCTCAGGTCTGTGTCTAGGAGGCCTGGCTCTTTCTTCCTACACGTCTCCTTTTCTCTCAGGTCTATGTCTATGAGACCAGGCGCCTTCTTCCCGCACCTGTCTCCTTCTCTCTCAGGTCTGTTTCTATAAGGCCAGGCACCTTCTTCCTACACGTCTCCTTTTCTCTCAGGTCTGTGTCTATGAGACCAGGCGCCTTCTTCCCGCACCTGTCTCCTTCTCTCTCAGGTCTGTGTCTAGGAGGCCTGGCTCCTTCTTCCTACACGTCTCCTTCTCTCTCAGGTCTGTGTCTGTGAGGCCAGGCACCTTCTTCCCACACCTGTCTCCATCTCTCCCTCAGGTCTGTGTCTATGAGGCCGACTCCTTCCTCCCGCACCGGTCTCCTCTCTCAGGTCTGTGTCTATGAGACCAGGCACCTTCTTCCCACACCTGTCTCCTCTCTCAGGTCTGTTTCTATAAGGCCAGGCACCTTCTTCCCACACCTGTCTCCTCTCTCAGGTCTGTGTCTATGAGGCCAGGCACCTTCTTCCCGCACCTGTCTTTTTCTCTCTCAGGTCTGTGTCTAGGAGGCCTGGCTCCTTCTTCCTACACGTCTCCTTCTCTCTCAGGTCTGTGTCTGTGAGGCCAGGCACCTTCTTCCCACACCTGTCTCCATCTCTCCCTCAGGTCTGTGTCTATGAGGCCAGGCACCTTCTTCCTTCACATGTCTCCTTCTCTCTCAGGTCTGTGTCTATGAGGCCAGGCTCCTTCTTCCTACACGTCTCCTTCTCTCTCAGGTCTGTGTCTAGGAGGCCTGGCTCTTTCTTCCTTCACGTCTCCTTCTCTCTCAGATCTGTGTCTATGAGGCCAGGCACCTTCTTCCCACACCTGTCTCCTCTCTCAGGTCTGTGTCTATGAGGCCAGGCACCTTCTTCCCACACCTGTCTCCTCTCTCAGGTCTGTGTCTATGAGGCCAGCCTCCTCCTTCCCACACCCATCTCCTCTCTCAGGTCTGTGTCTGAGGCCCGGCACCTTCTTCCTACACCGGTCTCCTCTCTCAGGTCTGTCTATGAGGCCAGGCACCTTCTTCCTTCACATGTCTCCTTCTCTCTCAGGTCTGTGTCTAGGAGGCCTGCCTCCTTCTTCCTTCACATGTCTCCTCCTCGCTCAGGTCTGTATCTATGAGGCCAGGCGCCTTCTTCCCGCACCTGTCTCCTTCTCTTTCAGGTATGTGTCTGAGGCCAGGCTCCTCCTTACTGCACCTGTCTCCTTCTCTCTCAGATCCGTGTCTGAGGCCAGACTTCTTCTTCCTACACCTATCTCATCTCTTGCTCAGGTCTGTGTCTAGGAGGCCTGGTTCCTTCTTACCACACCCATCTCCTTCTCTCTCAGGTCTGTGTCTGAGGCCAGGTTCCTTCTTCACGCACCGGTCTCCTTCTCTCTCAGGTCTGTGTCTGAGGCCGGGCTCCTTCTTCCTACACCTGTCTCATCTCTCGCTCAGGTCTGTGTCTAGGAGGCCAGGCTCCTTCTTTCCACACCTATCTCCTCGCTCAGGTCTGTGTCTATGAGGCTGAGCTTCTTCTTCCTACACCGGTCTCATCTCTCACTCAGGTCTGTGTGTAGGAGGCCTGGCTCCTTCTTCCCATACCTGTCTCCTCTCTCAGGTCTGTGTCTAGGAGGCCGGGCTCCTTCTTACCATACTTGTCTCCTCTCTCAGGTCTGTGTCTAGGATGCCTGGCTCATTCTTCCTACACCTGTCTCCTCTCTCAGGTCTGTGTCTACGAAGCCGGGCTCCTTCTTACCACACCAGTCTCCTTCTCTCTCAGATCTGTGTCTGAGACCAGGCTCCTCCCTCCCACACCAGTCTCCTTCTCTCTCAGGTCTGTGTCTAGGAGGCCTGGCTCCTTCTTCCTACATGTCTCCTTCTCTCTCAGGTCTGTGTCTAGGAGGCCTGGCTCCTTCTTCCTTCACATGTCTCCTTCCCTCTCAGGTCTGTGTCTATGAGGCCAGGCACCTTCTTCCCGTACCCGTCTCCTTCTCTCTCAGATCTGTGTCTGAGACCAGGCTCCTTCTTCCCACACCTTTCTCCTTCTCTCTCAGGTCTGTGTCTAGGAGGCCTGGCTCCTTCTTCCTACACCTGTCTCCTCTCTCAGGTCTGTGTCTAGGAGGCCGGGCTCCTTCTTACCACACCCGCCTCCTTCTCTCTCAGATCTGTGTCTGAGACAAGGCTCCTTCTTCTCACACCTGTCTCCTTCTCTCTCAGGTCTGTGTCTAGCAGGCCTGGCTCCTTCTTCCTACACGTCTCCTTCTCTCTCAGGTCTGGGTTTATGAGACCAGGCGCCTTCTTCCCGCACCTGTCTCCTTCTCTCTCAGTTCTGTGTCTAGGAGGCCTGGCTCCTTCTTTCCACACCCGTCTCCTCTCTCAGGTCTGTGTCTAGAAGGACAGGATCCTTCTTCCCACACCCGTCTCCTCTCTCAGGTCTGTGTCTAGAAGGACAGGATCCTTCTTCCCACACCTGTCTCCTTCTCTCTCAGGTCTGGGTCTACGAGGCCAGGCACCTTCTTCCCACACCGGTCTCCTCCTCACTTAGGTCTGTGTCTATGAAGCCGGGCTCCTTCTTTCAATACCCATCTTCCTCTCCCGCTCATGTCCATATCTATGAGGCTTGGCTCCTTCTTCCCACATCTGGCTCCTTCTTCCACTCAGGTCTGTGTCTGAGGCTAGGCTCATTCATTCCACACCTGTCTCATTTAGGTCTGTTTAACGGTCCCTCAAATCTGTTTCGTCCCTCTCTCAGGCCTGCCTTGTCCATCTCAGATTTGTCTAATTATTTCTCAAGTCTCTCTCGATTTCACAGACAGCCGATTCATTATGTACAGATTGATTTATACCTTCATTGTACCTCAGGATCCTTTGTTGTTACATAGTCCAGTATGACTTTAAACATGGTGCTCCGACATCTCTAGTCACTTTGAGATGGCGATTATTTTATTTTATTCCATTTCATTCTATTTTATAAAAGTCCTGCTTAGAGTAGAGGTGAGATGTTTCCATCGTGGTTTAGATATTTTAGTTTGCGGAGTTCCCATCTAGCCTGTTGATCCAGAAAGTGTGGCAGATTTCTTGTAGTGAAGTGTCAGTGGTTGCCAATGGCCTAGACCGCATCATACCACAAAACCATTAAAATGACGGAAAGTAGACAAGTTGAACTAGCAACTTGTGCCAGTCCCTACTAATTGAAGACAAGTTTAGTTTTCCTCCCTTTATTTCAATTGTGTGCTTGTTTACACTTGCCATCACGCAGAGTATACCGCCTAGTATCACTTGTATGTGACACACATATGAGGGCCTCTTTATTATTTTGTTATCGTTCCTACAAATGCTTGCTAGCACATTCTCCTTAGCCAAGAGCGATTTATTGGTTACTAAATTCACAATCACAAGAGCACAACTCAAATGTCCATGTGAACATGGGTATAAAGTTTATAGCTTAAGACAAGTGTTCACATGGAACTCATTCTCTAAAAGGCAATATGGTAATACAGGAAATCCTGGATAGACTTAATCTCACAAAAAACATTTGTATTTTTACAGAAAAGAAGTAAATTATGTTCTGATTTAATCTTAAAAGAAAAACCAACCAGTATTCAGAATAAATTTGATTCAGTCTAATCTAACTTTATTTTTTCAATATCAAAGTTAAATCCTGAATCACAAAAAATACAAAATATAACAGTCAAGTGAATAGTGAAGAGATGTTCTACAAGAACCCCAAGTGACCAGAACCAAAAACATAAAGGAAGAAGTGACAATATAGGTGAGCATAAATGATGTATTGGTTACTTTCATGTAAGACAGCCAAATTACATTACAACTTTATCCCGAAGTGGTCTCTGATCAGGAGTCTGTCACCTTTATCCCAACTGTTACCCAATTACTGAGTATGGCGCACTGAAATACCCTCCAGTGCACTATTCACCCTTCAGATGCTCTCCCATCCACTCTTGAGTTACAGGGTCTAGTACGAGTCACTGGCCACTATACCCACGCTGTATTTCGAGCAGTGGCTTTATACAAAACAATACTCTTCAGAGTTATGTACCGACTTAACAAGTGTACATCAGAATTGAGCCTTCTTGCTATTCACTTACACCATTCTGAGGTCATCCCCTGGTTTTGGAGCCGGACCTGCTGGTATGGCCAATTCCATTGGTTCCTTTATTCCTCCCTTACACCACCACACCTCAGGTTCATCCTTGTTCTGATGAGACCCTGACATCCACAAAGGGTCGAAACACCGTCGACACCAACAAAGACATACCACATTATTTTTGTATAAATAAACACTGGGACTCTACCCTCTAAGTTTGATAAAGTTGTAATGTAATTTGGCTGTCTTACATGAAAGTAACAAATATACCATTTATGCTCACCTATATTCTCACTTCTTTTATGGTTTTGGTTCTTGTCACTTGGGATTCTTGTAGAACATCTCTACACTATTCACTTGACTGTTATATTTTAAATTTTTTGATTCAGGATTTAACTTTGATATTGATGAAAAAATACATTTCGATTCAGTTGAATCTAATTTATTCCGAATACTGGTTGGTTTTTCTTTTAGGACTGAATCAGAACTGTAATTCTTTTCTGTGAAAATACTAATGTTTTTTTGTGAGATTAAGTCTATCCAGGATTTCCTGTATTACCATATTGCCTTTTAGAGATCGAGTTACATGTGAATACTTATTGGTTACTAAAGCACACTGCAGCTCTATACAATAATGAATACACCACAGTTCCATTTTTTGATATGCGAACCACGTGACTTTTTGTTTCAGATGGTTTTTAGCGCACTTGATCTTAGCATCGAAAAATTTATCGTGGTTATATAATTTGACTTGATAATGTACAGGGAATGCTTAGTACACAGGAGACGTCGTTTTTTAATTTTAGATGTTTGTGTTTTTCACTCTTCACGATTTATAGAAATAAGACAGTTGAATGTTGGATGTGGGCTAATGGCTAGTTTTTCCTTTAAATCCATCTATGACATGCAATGTATCAGAAGCTCTATGGACATGTAATATTTTATGAGACAAGTTGTTGCTTTGTATATGATTACACCTTGACAATGTTTGCTTTGTATCGACCTTTTTGTTTGTATTGACAATAGCTGAATTTTTTTTTTTTTATTCATCCCTGATGAAGGGCCCTTTGCGGCCCGAAATGCATTGTGATTGATCTACCTGTTATTGATGGGATAGATTTAACATATCGTGATCCAATTATAAGCAATAAAGAACATACTAAATTAATTGGGGACTCACCACTTTCATTGAAAGGATAAAACAGTTTTGTTCAAGAGTTTGATGACTTCAGGAGAAGTTTGAATGATAACCATTATGTGATATATTTTTAGTTCAACCACAGAGGAGTCCCTTTCAGGGGAGACACAGTTGGCAACAAGGAGACACTGCTCCCAAAAAGGAATAGTTTAGTTTCCATACGTTCTTTTACACCTACGATCAGGAGCGGATACCTGTCTGCACATGTAAGCTTAACAAAGAATTGGATTACTTATTGTGAACAATGACTGCACTTTCTTATACATTTTTCCGTACCGTCCAGGCCAGTCTAATTCGGCCTCAGAAATGTCTTTTTCTCGCTCTCAGATCTGACTCATACTTTCTCATGTCTCATCTCTTCAAGGTCTGTCTCATTCTCTCACATATTTCTCAATCGCTCTCGGGTTTGTTTCTTCTCTCCTTAGCTTTACCTCCTTCATTCCCTTACATCTACCTCCTCTCTCATGTTTGGCTCATTCTCTCTCTCCAGCCTTTCATTCTACTTGAGGTTTGTCTCATTCTTTCTGCGGTCTATATTCCTTTCGTTCAGGTCAGTTTAATTCTTCCTCTAATCTGTTGCCTTCAATGGCGTAACACAAAATGGTGGGGCCCCCTTGCAAAGTGTGAAGAGGGGCAGAGGAGTCTCTCATATGTCACAGATATCCATTGGCTGTGGGCTGAATGGGGGGCCCTGAGCTGCAGAGGCCCGTGTTAGGCCCCTGGCCGCCTTCTTTCTTCATCTCTCTTAGTCCCCCTCAGGTCTGTCTTATTCTCCCATTAGATGTCTTCTTGTTCTATCACACCCTCTTTTTTGTAGGATATGTCTCATTCATACTCCAATCGGTGCCCTTTGTTTCAGGTCTGTCTGATTCTCCCTCGGATCTGTCTCTTCTCTCTTAGATCTGCCTCATTCTCCCTCAGTCCTTATTCCTCTCTCTCCCAGATCTGTCTCATTTTCGCTGAGATCTGTCTTGTCTCTCGGGTCTGTCTCATTCTCTCTTATATCTGTGTCCTTTCTCAACGCTATCTCATTCTGCCTCAGATCAGACTCTTCTCTTCGAGGTCTGCCTCATAAAGTCTCTGGTGTAACTCACTCACTCACATCTGTCTCACTTGCTCTTAATGTGTGTTTCTTTCCCCCTTAGCGCGTCATCATTCTCTCTCCATGTTTGGCTCATTCTGCTTCTCATTCAGATCTGTCTCATGCTTCCTGGTGTCCTGTTTCCTTTCTAATTCTTCAGCAAATCGTTCCCTTCTCTTTTTCATGGCTCTCTTATTCTCCCTTAAGTCGTCTAATTCTCCCTGAGGCGTGTTTCCTTTTCTCTTCTGTCAGTCTAATGCTTCCTTATTCTCCCTCAGTTCGAACTCGGGTCTCAGTCATACTCACTCGCTCTCTGTCCTGACCCTGAGGCTCTATACCGCCCTCCCTCCCCCCGTTTCCGGGAGTTCGGCGCGTGCTTCCTGTTTTCAGTGCTGTGTCAGTCTGTCTGACCCCACTCCCCTCCCCACCTTGTGAACACTCGGCTCTGGAGCAATCTCAAGCTTAAAGGCAGCTATCAGCAACTTTTGTTCAAGCGTCACGTGACAGCCGGGGAAGGTATAAAATCACAGCAGAGGACTGAGTGAGCAGAGACAGGCTGCAGCGGGGAGCTTTGAGAGAGAAGCATCCTACAGTGAGAGCAGTGACCAGGAAACACTGTAGTGTGAACACTGGCCAAGGAAGTCGGTAGTTGGCAGCCTGCAGTGACCAGAACGGTCTGCGGCGAGAGAAGAGAACCGACCAGAGCGCACGTGAATTGGTGATCGCGACCTCCCAGAGAGTTTGCCGAGGGATCACTGGAGAGAAAGAGACTACTGTTGACATGACCTCCACACAGAGCCCCCGCTCTCACAGGTGAGTGACAATGAGCGAAAGCCAAGACTACACTCACTCTTCACTCTAAATCGGCCCTCCTTGTCCCCCCCTTCCTTCTCTTTCTAACGCTTTATTTTGTTTTTTTATTATTACGATTCTTTATTAAATTTTTTCAAAAGTACATAAACATTGAATAACTTACTATCATAATCACTGTTTCACACCTTGATAAAGTGAATATAACGCTTTATTTTGAACTATATATTCCTGATGTGCTGGTGTCTGTACAAATCGAAAGTATGTGTTTATGGATATTATTTCATCTCCCTGGACCTCGCACACCCTCCTCTACAAAGGGGGCGCTTCCAAACATTTCGAGTACTGATAATAGGCAGGACCACTCGAATTATGCAGTTTAGGAGAACCAAATTATGCGGCACGGTTGGCTAAATCATGCAGCAAAGAAAGGCAATTTATGCGGCATTTTGCGGTACATTTTGTGATATTATTACTGCATTATTTTGTCATTTTTACACAAGGTAACACCGACTGGGAAAACATTTCAGCTTATCAGTACCATTTGATACCCAAAGCAGGGACAACCAATTTAAGGATGACCAGTCAACCTTTCGAAAGGACCTTCCGCTGCACAGGAACATGTGTCACCATGTTTTTAGTAACCTTTGATGTGTTTGAGTTAGAATTTTTTGTTTTGTTGTTAAGATCTGCAGATTATGCAGCAGATGATGGCTTATGTGGCAAATGCGGCTTGCCCGTAACTATGCCATAAAAGGCTGCAGCCGCATTAGTGCATAATTCCAGTGGGCATGTTAATAGGTGCTGTATGAAAGCAGACGGGTTTGTTCTAATGTCAAAAGCGATTGTGTTGAGAGCAAAGACGTATTGTGTGTTTGCAAGGTTCCGTGTCTTCAGGGTTGATGAAAGGGCGATGGATATAAAAGATAAAGTAAGTACCCCTTGCCATACATTATTAGGATATTGGAAGTCATCTAGGTATTCTGTGACCTTGTAGAAGAAGGAGACCAAAGGCAGAGTTCCCTTATATGGTCATATAACTCTGAGGTGCCTTACAATATCCTTAACATATGGCAGAAGATACTTTATTCCTCATAATAGGTGGTCACACCGTCACCATTCTCACAGAAAGCTTAAATCCTTGTGCCTTGCTCATTCATGTGAAAGAGTTACTAAGCTCGCAGACATTAAGAATAAAAGCTGAATCTGTGGTGCAAAATTAAGCACACCAAAAAGCGGTTAGCA
Source organism: Calotriton arnoldi (assembly GCA_963921515.1). Classification (NCBI taxonomy): domain Eukaryota; kingdom Metazoa; phylum Chordata; class Amphibia; order Caudata; family Salamandridae; genus Calotriton; species Calotriton arnoldi. The sequence goes on along the minus strand of CAWUFW010001126.1, from coordinate 2,454,333 downwards.
ATTTGTTGCAAAATCATAATAGATTTGAAACAAAAGACTTAAGCTCAGAATGAGGCTTAACAAGCAGAGTTTTTCTATCATGTAGTGAGCTATGGTGCTGTAAACAATTAAACACTTTGCCATGAATATCTTCTTTCTGCTGATCACCGTTCATTTTAGAAAAACAGATTATAAAAAGGATAGGCCAGTTCTCCTTTTTGTTGTTTAAAAGGAAGCTATAATAATGGCCCCTGACCTGCCTTTCACACGGGCTGCTAGCAGTAGGCATTATGATGTCACAAATAAACTGTAAGATGGGGTTTCCTTGTCATATGCTTGTTTTAAGTGCTTGCTGTAGTCAGATCCAGTGCAAGGAATATCCGAGCTTCAGGTAAAATTATATTGTGCCATTGGGGCACTCAATTTTCCCTCGAAACGATGTCAATTGTTGGATTCTAGCGCTCTGTTGTGGTCATCAGTGGTGGCGCCAAAAGCAAACTGACAAAAGTCGTGGTACTGTTAATGTAGCATCAGACCGGGCTGAGTGACAATGTTTTTAGGTTCTTTAATAAAGTTCTTGCTTGAGGAGACGGGTCTAGAAGTCCTCTCTAAACAGAAAGAGTGATAGCACAGGTATGAATGAAGATGAGGTTTCAATGTCTTAGGGGTACAGGCTGAGACTGCCTGCCATCGAGTTTTTTTTGCAATTTTTGATATCCAGTGTGGCAAGGGGGTCTCTCTTGTCTTGTATAATCTGCTGCGAAAGGCGAGCCTCTGCCAAATATGCCAAAAGGCTGCTCCAGTGCAAGGATTTATTAGAGGACAAGGGGAAATGACATTTTGCCATTTGGGTGCTGCCTTAATAACAAGGCTTTTTATGACATTTCTTGAGCCTGGCACACTCTTCTGGCCGTTTGTGGTGTAACCCTGTTACGGCTGCCTGCAATAATCGTATAGTAGAGACGCCCTTACCTGGTAAGTGCCCTGACCTCGCAGTAGGGCACACATAGCTTTTGCCCTAGCTCTGGTCTATACAATGCATGATGAGGGGCAGTTGTTACTGGGCTGTCTGTGGTATATTGTCAATCTGTGATTGAAGGAGATGCGATAGTCGATGTAGAACCCGAGTTACTTCGTAAAATGGCGTCAGCAAAGGGGTACATCCTTCCTGGTCGGTCGGAGACTGCCGTGTATGCATGTGGGCGGTAGTGTCGTATCTCGTGCAGCGTTAAGATGTAGACGCACTAGAAGTACTTGAAACAACGCATTGGAAGTGCATGCGGGGGGTGGGGGCTTAGTATCACAAGCAGCCTCGCAGAGCACGTGCACTAGGGACAGTGTAACACCACATGCTCCCTCACAGTGTTCACGCTCCAGAGGAGAGTATCATTTCAGACGGGGCCTCACACTTCACGCACCAAAGCACAGCGTGGTATCACAAGCTGCCTCCCAGGCAACAGCACTAAAGGACAGTGAAATATCATATGCACGTTCAAAACAAGCATTTGCAATGCAATCGGTCTCGCCTTTGGGACCTTGTATGTATTTAGCTATGCAGCACATTAGCCTGGGTGCTGGAACATCTACTGTTCTTTAACATGGAGGGAAAGTAAGCACCAAACTGCCTGACACGCCAGGTATGGGAACACATGGGAGAGAAATATTGCCTTTCAGCCGAAAATGGTATAGTCCAAAGCTCTGTTTTTAATATAAAATCAGGGCCTTCGGTGGTCATATCACTGAAAATACAAGATTTGGAAAAAATATTATTGTCTACGGGTGCTCGTGGAAGACAATTTCTATGGACTGGAATCTAGAGAATGCTAAAGTGATTTTGGTATTTTATTGACCTCTGCTAGTCGTTTTCTATCAAAGTTAAATAGAGGCAGTTGCCAGAGAAATTAAAAAAAGAAAGTCTCTCAGCAGAAAGCAATTCTGGTATTTTACTGACCTCTGCTGGTCGTTTTCTTTCAAGACAGTTAAATAGAGGCAGTTGAACAGAAAAAAAAGTCCCTAAGCAGACAAGTCCTAGGGCTGATCTCCAGAGCCCACATAGTACATACACATATAAGTATATAATAATAAGTATATACTAAAGTATATACAAGAGGTCTCGAATGCTCGACCTAAAAATGTATGTAAATGTGTCAAAGGACAGTGTAGTGTCACGTGCTGTCTCGCAGCATACGTGCACCAGAGGCAGTGAAACATCACCATCATGCAGCCTTCACAGTGTCCATGCACCGGAGGAGTGTAACCTCAGTGTGTATGCACCAGAGGCCAGTGTAATACCACAAACATGCTCGCAGTACAGTTTCACCAGGGGGCAGTGTAATATCGCCATCACGCAGCCTCACAGTGTCCATGCACCGGAGGGGTGTAACCTCAGTGTGTATGCACCAGAGGCCAGTCTAATACCACAAACATGCTCGCAGTACAGTTTCACCATGGCGCAGTGTAATATCGCCATCACGCAGCCTCACAGTGTCCATGCACCGGAGGGGTGTAACCTCAGTGTGTATGCACCAGAGGCCAGTCTAATACCACAAACATGCTTGCAGTATAGTTTCACCAGGGGGCAGTGTCATATCGCCATCACGCAGCCTCAGTGTCCACGCACCGGAGGAGTGTAACCTCAGTGTGTATGCACCAGAGGCCAGTCTAACTCCACAAACATGCTCGCAGTACAGTTTCACCAGGGGGCAGTGTAATATCGCCATCACGCAGCCTCACAGTGTCCATGCACCGGAGGGGTGTAACCTCAGTGTGTATGCACCAGAGGCCAGTCTAATACCACAAACATGCTTGCAGTATAGTTTCACCAGGGGGCAGTGTCATATCGCCATCACGCAGCCTCAGTGTCCTCGCACCGGAGGAGTGTAACCTCAGTGTGTATGCACCAGAGGCCAGTCTAATACCACAAACATGCTCGCAGTACAGTTTCACCAGGGGGCAGTGTAATATCGCCATCACGCAGCCTCACAGTGTCCATGCACCAGAGGGGTGTAACCTCAGTGTGTATGCACCAGAGGCCAGTCTAATACCACAAACATGCTTGCAGTATAGTTTCACCAGGGGGCAGTGTAATATCGCCATCACGCAGCCTCAGTGTCCACGCACCGGAGGAGTGTAACCTCACTGTGTATGCACCAGAGGCCAGTGTAATACCACAAACATGCTCGCAGTACAGTTTCACCAGGGGGCAGTGTAATATCGCCATCACGCAGCCTCACAGTGTCCATGCACCGGAGGGGTGTAACCTCACTGTATATGCACCAGAGGCCAGTGTAATACCACAAACATGCTCGCAGTACAGTTTCACCAGGGGGCAGTGTAATATCGCCATCACGCAGCCTCCGTGTCCACGCACAGGAGGAGTGTAACCTCAGTGTGTATGCACCAGAGGCCAGTCTAATACCACAAACATGCTCGCAGTATAGTTTCACCAGGGGGCAGTGTCCTATCCCCATCACGCAGCCTCACAGTGTCCATGCACCGGAGGGGTGTAACCTCACTGTGTATGCACCAGCGGCCCGTCTAATACCACAAACATGCTCGCAGTATAGTTTCACCAGGGGGCAGTGTCCTATTGCCATCACGCAGCCTCAGTGTCCACGCACCGGAGGAGTGTAACCTCAGTGTGTATGCACCAGAGGCCAGTCTAATACCACAAACATGCTCGCAGTACAGTTTCACCAGGGGGCAGTGTAATATCGCCATCACGCAGCCTCACAGTGTCCACGCACCGGAGGGGTGTAACCTCACTGTGTATGCACCAGAGGCCAGTGTAATACCACAAACATGCTCGCAGTACAGTTTCACCAGGGGGCAGTGTAATATCGCCATCACGCAGCCTCACAGTGTCCATGCACCGGAGGGGTGTAACCTCAGTGTGTCTGCACCAGAGGCCAGTGTAATACCACAAACATGCTCGCAGTACAGTTTCACCAGGGGCCAGTGTCATATCGCCATCACGCAGCCTCACAGTGTCCATGCACCGGAGGGGTGTAACCTCAGTGTGTATGCACCAGAGGCCAGTCTAATACCACAAACATGCTCGCAGTACAGTTTCACCAGGGGGCAGTGTAATATCGCCATCACGCAGCCTCAGTGTCCATGCACCAGAGGGGTGTAACCTCAGTGTGTATGCACCAGAGGCCAGTCTAATACCACAAACATGCTTGCAGTATAGTTTCACCAGGGGGCAGTGTAATATCGCCATCACGCAGCCTCAGTGTCCACGCACCGGAGGAGTGTAACCTCACTGTGTATGCACCAGAGGCCAGTGTAATACCACAAACATGCTCGCAGTACAGTTTCACCAGGGGGCAGTGTAATATCGCCATCACGCAGCCTCACAGTGTCCATGCACCGGAGGGGTGTAACCTCACTGTGTATGCACCAGAGGCCAGTGTAATACCACAAACATGCTCGCAGTACAGTTTCACCAGGGGGCAGTGTAATATCGCCATCACGCAGCCTCCGTGTCCACGCACAGGAGGAGTGTAACCTCAGTGTGTATGCACCAGAGGCCAGTCTAATACCACAAACATGCTCGCAGTATAGTTTCACCAGGGGGCAGTGTCCTATCCCCATCACGCAGCCTCACAGTGTCCATGCACCGGAGGGGTGTAACCTCACTGTGTATGCACCAGCGGCCCGTCTAATACCACAAACATGCTCGCAGTATAGTTTCACCAGGGGGCAGTGTCCTATTGCCATCACGCAGCCTCAGTGTCCACGCACCGGAGGAGTGTAACCTCAGTGTGTATGCACCAGAGGCCAGTCTAATACCACAAACATGCTCGCAGTACAGTTTCACCAGGGGGCAGTGTAATATCGCCATCACGCAGCCTCACAGTGTCCACGCACCGGAGGGGTGTAACCTCACTGTGTATGCACCAGAGGCCAGTGTAATACCACAAACATGCTCGCAGTACAGTTTCACCAGGGGGCAGTGTAATATCGCCATCACGCAGCCTTACAGTGTCCATGCACCGGAGGGGTGTAACCTCAGTGTGTCTGCACCAGAGGCCAGTGTAATACCACAAACATGCTCGCAGTACAGTTTCACCAGGGGCCAGTGTCATATCGCCATCACGCAGCCTCACAGTGTCCATGCACCGGAGGGGTGTAACCTCAGTGTGTATGCACCAGCGGCCCGTCTAATACCACAAACATGCTCGCAGTATAGTTTCACCAGGGGGCAGTGTCCTATTGCCATCACGCAGCCTCAGTGTCCACGCACCGGAGGAGTGTAACCTCAGTGTGTATGCACCAGAGGCCAGTCTAATACCACAAACATGCTCGCAGTACAGTTTCACCAGGGGGCAGTGTAATATCGCCATCACGCAGCCTCACAGTGTCCATGCACCGGAGGGGTGTAACCTCAGTGTGTATGCACCAGAGGCCAGTCTAATACCACAAACATGCTCGCAGTACAGTTTCACCAGGGGGCAGTGTAATATCGCCATCACGCAGCCTCACAGTGTCCATGCACCGGAGGGGTGTAACCTCAGTGTGTATGCACCAGAGGCCAGTCTAATACCACAAACATGCTCGCAGTACAGTTTCACCAGGGGGCAGTGTCCTATCCCCATCACGCAGCCTCACAGTGTCCATGCACCGGAGGGGTGTAACCTCACTGTGTATGCACCAGAGGACGGTCTAATACCACAAACATGCTCGCAGTACAGTTTCACCAGGGGGCAGTGTAATATCGCCATCACGCAGCCTCACAGTGTCCATGCACCGGAGGAGTGTAACCTCAGTGTGTATGCACCAGAGGACGGTCTAATACCACAAACATGCTCGCAGTACAGTTTCACCAGGGGGCAGTGTAATATCGCCATCACGCAGCCTCACAGTGTCCATGCACCGGAGGGGTGTAACCTCAGTGTGTATGCACCAGAGGCCAGTGTAATACCACAAACATGCTCGCAGTACAGTTTCACCAGGGGGCAGTGTAATATCGCCATCACGCAGCCTCACAGTGTCCATGCACCGGAGGGGTGTAACCTCAGTGTGTATGCACCAGAGGCCAGTCTAATACCACAAACATGCTTGCAGTATAGTTTCACCAGGGGGCAGTGTCATATCGCCATCACGCAGCCTCAGTGTCCACGCACCGGAGGAGTGTAACCTCAGTGTGTATGCACCAGAGGCCAGTCTAATACCACAAACATGCTCGCAGTACAGTTTCACCAGGGGGCAGTGTAATATCGCCATCACGCAGCCTCACAGTGTCCACGCACCGGAGGGGTGTAACCTCACTATGTATGCACCAGAGGCCAGTGTAATACCACAAACATGCTCGCAGTACAGTTTCACCAGGGGGCAGTGTAATATCGCCATCACGCAGCCTCCGTGTCCACGCACAGGAGGAGTGTAACCTCAGTGTGTATGCACCAGAGGCCAGTCTAATACCACAAACATGCTCGCAGTACAGTTTCACCAGGGGGCAGTGTAATATCGCCATCACGCAGCCTCACAGTGTCCATGCACCGGAGGGGTGTAACCTCAGTGTGTATGCACCAGAGGCCAGTGGAATATCCCACGCAGACTTGCAGTGTATGTACATACACCAGAAGCAGTATAGCATCACATGCTACCTCAGTGTATACATGCACTAGGGACCTTGTAATATAACACACAGGCTCACGTGGCTTGTGCAACACCACATTCAGCTTCACAATGCATATGCACCAGGGAGCGGTGTAAAATAACGCAACTGGTGCTCATGTAAAGCGCTCCGATACCTCCGGGTCCAGTTTGCGCTATATAAAACTCCGCAACAAAAAAAACCATCACATGCACCCTCACAGCGTTTACTCTTCTCTCTCCTCAGTGCCCTGCCTGACCTGTCCGAAGCCCTAAAAGTGGCGACGAAGGAAGTGCACCAGCAAGCAGAGGACACCGAGTTCATGAGAAACTTCCAGAAAGGACAGGTCTCGCTCGATGAATTTAAGGTACGTTATACGAGGAAGTGAGTGGAACCAGATCTAAGATGAAGGCACTAAATGGGACTATGGTGCCGTTTTGTGGATATAAACCCAGCTCTCATATTTCAAGTTTCATGAGGAGTTCACCCAAGTCATGCTTTATCTTTGCTTCTGGTACTCGTGGTCCTAGTTATCCCATCTTAACTTCAGTACTATATACTTTCTGTATATTTGTTTTTAAAAGTAAGGGCAATAGGTTTGACTATTGTTTTTTTCTCTGAATGTATGGTCTAAAGCTATCTGTACAGACCCAAAGAGATCTATAAACGTAATACCAAAGATTCTGCAAAGATAATGCATGCTACAGTGAAAGGCAGTGATGACACAGAAGAGTCTCTGCATACCACTATGAACCACCCACCAAAAACTTTAGATTGCCATTCGCAGGTCTTTACTACCTACGGCGCTATTTCTATCAACATTTTATGCTATTGAACGTAAAGAAAATTTTGTAGGAGGTAGTTGTTGGAGGTGTGCAAAACAGCATAGTTCTATTATTTTTAAATTATGTGAAATGTTTGGAAAGTTACGCAAAGTTATCAATGGGTTTAGAAAAATATACAGCGAGTGAAAACTGAACGTGAGGGCATTCCTCACGTTCAAAGTCACACTAGACAATAGAAAGGGAACTGGTTTAAGGTGGAAATGTCTCCAGCAAGTCATTTTCTGCTGGAGCCAGAACCTGCATCAAAATCACTGTGCCAAATTGGGCTTTTGCAAAGTTTTCGCCATTTTTTGTAAAATGAAATACCTCAAATTACATAAGTGTAATTGAAGTTTTGCATGGCCCCAAGTTACACTTTGCGAAGTCAGTGGAGGGCTGACTGGTTTCATAGTTAATATGCATGAAGTGCATTTGTAGAACTACCTGTATCCTAAAACCAAAACATGTTAGATATGTTGTTCATGGCGTTAACAATGATAGTGGGGTGCTTAGTTGGATTTGATGGCATTGTTGGTAATAATTACACTGTGTTAGCAAAAGATTAACAAAAATGAATTGAAATTCAACAATCACTACCCCAATGTAATTGCTAAACATTTGAATAATACATGGTAATTAACTGTAATTAATAGTAAACAATTAAATATTCTAAATAAGCAAATCCATTACAAAACCAGATAAATATGTGCCTTTAGCCAGGATATTTTGGCAATAACAATCTCAATTACGTTGTAAACAAAATGACTTATCATTGACTGTTTCACAGTGAAAAGGTCATTTTGGGCCCCATACACGTCTGCCTGATTGTATACTTCCATATGCAGGTCATTCGCAATGAAATACCAGGGTGACATCATTCTGATATTTGCACTCTCTCTTTGGTCGGCAGTACTAGTCATTATTCTCTGCACACAGTGCAGAACATTAAAAGAACGGCATAGCGAGAGGTTTGATTTCAAGCAAGAAATATGTATTGTATTGTATCATTTATATATAGCTTCATACTCATGACGTGCTCCGGTCTGCATGAAGGTTCTGGGCGCATTTTGAAGCGCCTGTCTGAAAGGTGGGTGTTTGTGGCAGATTGACCTTTGTGGGTTATTTTGTGTGTGGTGCGTAGGTTTGGAGAGGTCCTCTAAACTTGGGCGGGGGGGGCATCTTTACTCTCAAGGGTAAGTGTTCTAGAGAGGTAGAATTGACACATTTATCCAAGTAGCCACCATTAAGGAAATATGAATCATACAGTATGAGCAGGACCACTGAAAATATGCTATTCTGCTGCCTCGGCATTTTCCATATAGTTTTGGAGTTACCTCACTTGCCACATAATCTACTATCTTCTACCCAATTTGCAGATTTCAACACAAACTAATTTTGTTTCTAGCTAAAAAATAAACATTTTTTTTAAAAAGCGGCACACGTACTGCAACATAGTGGCAGATCCTTTGCAAATGTTAGCTGGTCACCTTTTAGTTGGTGAATGCTATAGTTCACATTTGACCAAACAAAAAACAGCGCACTATACGCCAATCACATAATTTAGCACGCATATTTCAGAGCTAAGCTTCAGGGACTTTCCACCCTCCTTGCCCGGAGAGACACTGGTAGCTACATGGATCTGTTGCACAATCACTTTCTTCCTGGACACTGCTTTCTCTCCAGTCAGACAGGACTCCATAACTCAGTTAAAGCTTAGGCCAAGATCTTGAAGGTGATTTTGTATGTCATGATAAATAAGAAATGAATATTGTCCCACATACCACTTGTTGGCTTGCTGCTTTTTTGCTGCTCTCAGAGAACGCACAGTGGGAGCACTATAGTGAACTATTACAGGGCAGAAAGTCCTACCTTTGTCTCATTACTCATGGGACAGTGGCTGCCATTTTGGTATGGGCCAAATCTTGAGTTGGGTACTAAACCCATGGAGTGCTGTTGCCATTTTGATAGGAGTGAGATTTGCATATTTACCTCACAGTTGTGAAAGTGGAAAAAAAGGATACACATAATAAGCAGCTGGCCAAGAAGATCCACGCTGGCCCCATCTTTAGCATAAAGAACAAAATGGCGCCAGCATGAAAGCACAACCTATCCACTTCACAACCCCTCCACTAATATAACAAGCTCCTCTTGACACACGGTGTGCATAAGAATGTGCATTTACAACACATCTTAATGGAGTGACTAGTTAAACTCCCCAACAGAATCACTGTATTGTGAATGTGCATGATTTATCGGGCACACATATGGGAACAAGCCAAAAATCAAAAGTTTCCCCATCCAATTTGACTCAGTGTTTATGGTTATGCACAAACACCACAAAGTCTCCACGGGGCACTTCTGTGCAGGATACCCGTTATTGAACACAAAGACAATAGGGAGCTCATTTGCCTCTCTGTACTGCCAATTCCTGATGCACACTTAGATGTGAGTAGGCTGAGTACCGTCATTCGCTATGCCTGAACACCACAAAAACTGAAAAACAGATGGCCGGACTTCAAGGGTGGCCATTTGAAATGTCAAAAAAACTGCAGCTTTTGTTCTTGATCTCACAAGACTTCAGGTGGCTCTGTTGGGGTCAGGCTATCCCAAGATGCATAGGTTAACACAATACGGCAGACATCTGAAGATCAGGCTCGCACTCCAGTGCTGACAAAAGTATTAAAAAAAAAAAATAGTCGGGGGGGGGATAAAAAAATAAATCCTTTTTATATACAGTGCATGTACTAGATAAGAATTGAATGTGTGATGATTGACGGTGGAATAGTCTCTCATGTACTGCAGAGTAGCCACATCCTAGGAGGTGAAATGCTATACTAGGGCTCAAGTCCTAAAAAAAAGAAGTGAGGGGACTCACCAAGGTGGGCAGAATGGTGGGACATCACAGCGCATGACATCACAATGTGTGACATCACAGGAAGTTACATCACCATATGTGCATTCAAAGGAAGTGACATCACAGTGCAAGACATCACATGTGGCATCACAGGAACTGGCATTATAACCCATGACCTCACAGGAAGTGACATCAGATCCTAATACCTCACATATGTTTAGCAGGTCTATCATGAGTACATTTGAGTGCATTACAATGTTTAACAAATTAGATTTTGCATTGGGGATGTGCCAAAATATTGATGCAACCCGACGCAAAATCTGGGCCTCAACTTATACATTTATTTTTTTGAAACTCTGCCACAACGAAACTGGCAACAAGGAGAAACATGGCAGTAAATCTGTTCTCCTTAATTGGTTGCAATGTCTGTATTTTAAAATATCTTATGGGGTTAAGGCACCTTTTGTTACTTGCAGTTCATAAAATGTAATCCTTGTAATACAGCACAGTGAGGTATGAAGGACATGTGGCTCATACACCTTGTAACCCCCGCTCTCTTGTGCAACACATCCTTTATATGGATGTATACACGATTTATTGTCAATATATAATCTTTACATGTGATGTAAAGCGCTCTGATGCCCTGCAATGGGATGAGTAGTGCCTCTACTCATCCCAGTGCAGGGCATCAGAGCGCTTTACATCACAGGTACACAAATAATTTAAATACTCCTGTTTTGTTTTATTTCTTTTATAGCGCTTTAGCACCACTGTAGGGCTAAAGGGCTATAAAAGGGAAAAAAATAGTGGTATTTCAATTATTTGTGTAAATACTGGGGCGACCAACACTTCTGACATTCTTACAGAGTATGCATATCTCTTATAAACAGGGACTGAACAAAGTCAAAAGCACTTTTCTCTTAAGTACCTGTGAAGTGATAAGAAATGAAATGAAATGAAAGCTTTGTTTCCCCTCCACTGCTTGATAGCTCCCAGCCAGGATACTCCAACAAAAAAATACCTAATGGCCTCAACTCCGGCTTTTGTTATGGGCAAAGCTGGAATCTGATAATCCCCTTCCCTTTCTGCACGTTTGCTGCTCGGAACAAAAGCATACAACGTGCAGGCGCTGTTGAAAGTGTCCTGGTGTTTGACAGTTACACCAGTACAAGTTCAGCATATTTCTGTGAATTTAGAAAAGGAACGTGGCACCTCGCTGAAAGCGGCCAGCTTTGCAGCAGGGTAGACGGTGTCTACCCTCTGAAAATAGGGGTAGACGGCGTCTACCCTCGACTCGAGCTAAACTAAAATGTCAGGAGCATGATGTGGGACATGTACTCTCCTCTGTCTGAGCTGTCCCAGCATGAGATGGGCACGTCCCAAACCATTGGCTGAAGTGGGCTGATCCAAGCAAGGTCTGATCCAAATCCCTGTATATTGAAACTAATATGTCTTGCCCATAGCTGCACTGTCAAGCCAAACCTAAAAGGTGCACACTGTATATTCTTTACCTGCTAAAAATGATTAAAATGCTTTGAAGCAGAGTTCTGTTTATAATGCTATATATATATATATATATATATATATATATATATAGTGAACCACACATCCCTATATGCGCAAGATAATATTTAGCAAAAACTGAAATTGTAGCTATAACTAATGAAACGTTGATATTGTTGTTGCCTTTTACTTATTCATCCATTTGTTATTTATACATTTAAAGTGTTTTCAGTTAATGAAAGTTATTTTATAGAGTCCAATCCAACAGATATTGTGTCCTGTTTTAGAATAGCTGCCTCGTTGCACAAATAAACTTGTTTAGGTTGTTTTAAGAAATTGTTTGTTTATTGATTGTTTGATAAAACAATATTTCCATGTGCTGGATTGAACATTTTACAAGTAGGGGAAGTGGTAGTAGAACATTTAAACCGGGTTGTGCAATGCTTTTAAATCAGAAACATGCTTAGTATGTATAACCAAAGCAACCATGCTTTGGACTGTGTATTGTTTATATTATGCAACCATTTTAAATTCTTAATTCAATTTCATTAGTGCAATTGGGTGACTATTTTGGAATCAAGGGCTCGCCAGTCTTGCCTGTACAATCAAGGTCCCAAGACTCGTATTTAATGTCCGTTTGGGGAAACTTCTTCTTTATCAACTTGCTCGGATACAATCTTTTATGCGAGTCTGAACAGAAATCGCATTCATAGTGCCACCTGGGGAAAATAGCTTCGTCACGATTCACAAAAGCATTTGCTGTATTTCAACATTTCAAACATTACTAGCTATTTGCTGTCCAAATAAACCCTCTTAGCACTCCCTAGAGCTTTTTGACTCTCAGGTAGTGTTTATAAGATTTTGCTACAGGTGGATATTGTGTACAATCATTTAATGTTCTCAACTGTACTTGTGATGTAGTTGCGCATAGTCTGCTGCTTCTCTTTGTATCTGATTGCTTGACCTCCACCTTACATCTCCTGATCTCACTTCCTGCTGTTGTCCATATATAGGAAATGCTGCTCTTTGTTGTATCTTATAGTTTAGCAACTATCTTTCATCTCCACTGCAGCTCGTGATGTCGTCCTTGTATTTCGTCTACGATGCTTTGGAGGAGGAGATTGAGCGTAACAAGAATCACCCGGGTTATGCTCCTGTCTTCTTCCCTGCCGAATTGCATCGCAAAGCAGCGCTGGAGCTTGACCTGGAATACTTCTATGGGCCACAGTGGAAGCAAGAGATCCCCTGCCCCAAGGCCACCAGGAAGTATGTGGACAGACTCCATCATGTAGGCCAGCACGAGCCCGAGCTTCTGGTAGCCCATGCCTACACCCGCTACTTGGGGGACTTGTCCGGGGGGCAGGTGCTCAAAAAGATTGCTCAGAAAGCCCTGCAGCTGCCTACTTCCGGCGAGGGATTGGCCTTCTTCACATTTGATGGGGTTTCGAGTGCCACAAAGTTCAAGCAACTGTATCGTGCTCGCATGGATGCCATTGAAATGGACGACAGCACCAAGGGAAAGGTGCTAGAGGAAGCCAAGAAGGCGTTCCTGCTTAACGTGGGGGTGAGTGATGAGTATTGTGAATACTGTGGTAGGGGGTGTGAACATGGGCCACCTTCATTGACTAGCGTGGCTGCTCCATTACTACAGCTTCATTGGTCCAGCACTCACTGACACCAAGCTGAGCTCTCCCAACGTTATTGCCTCCTAGGCCAGATTCACTCCCACTAAGCTGGGTCTCCCAACACTCATGCCATTCAATCACATGTATCCCTACTCACTGACACAGCCGAGTACTACACCCTCGGCTGCAACACTCAAAGATACCAAGCTCAGTTGTACCATATTACTGCCTCCTGGATCCCCACACTCGCTGACACCAAGCTGAGTTATCCCAGTACTACAGCCACACAGGCCCAACACTTGCTGACAATCTTTAGCTCTCCCAGTACTACATCTTCACGGATCCCTACTCCCTGATACCAAGCTGGGCTCCTCCAGTTCCGCAATCTCACAAGTCCTACCCTTGCTGACACCTGTTAGCTCTCTTAGTACTACCCTCTCAGGAGCTCACGCTCACCAACAACTAGCTGAGCTGTCCTGGTCCTTCAAATTCAAGGGTTCCTAACCCACCGATACCAAGCAGAGCTTCCCCAAGACTAAGGGCCTGAGAGCTCCACACTCACTGACACAAACCTGAGCTCACTCCGCACCTCAGCATCCTAGGCCTCATACTCGCTGACATCAAGCGAAGCGTCCATTACTACAGCTTAGAGGGCCCTCCACCCACTGATCTCAATACAAACGGTCTCAGAGACCGACCCTCACTGACACCAAGCTGATCTCTCCAGTCACTGCAACCTCCCAGGCCCCACTTCTCTGACACCAAGTTGAGCTCTTCAAGTACTACAGCCCTAGGGGCCATCTCTTGCTGACACCTGTCTGAGCTTCCTCAGTGCTGCAGTCCAAGGGGCTTGTGCTCAGGCTCACAATTACTAACAGCTAGCGATCTCTCGCTGTATTAGAGCCTCATGGACCATTACCTAGACACCAAGCTGAGCTCAGCCGTGTACTAGAGTCTTATGATCCCTACTCACGGACATCAACCTTCGCTCTACAGCGTCAGGGTCCCCACTCTCGCAGACACCTGTCTGAGCTCTCTCAGTACTACACTCTCAGGCAGTCACGCTAACTACCACCTACCTGATCTCTCGTGGTGCTGCCCTGAGCCTTCCTCACTTACTGCACACTTCAGTTTGATGACCTCACATTAATTGGTAATATTTAGAGCTTTGTAGACTTTCCCTGCCCCTAATCATGCTATCCTCTTCTGATCATGCATTGACATTTTAATAAGGGATAAGTTTGGTGGAGCAGACCCTCCCCTTGTCTCTGGCCCCCAGTTTCACTCCCTCGTTTCCCTCCTCGCTTCCAGGTCTTTGAAGAGCTCCAGGAAATGGTTTCTAATTCAGCAAATAAAAATGGCCTTCTCATCCAGGAAGAGCCCGAACTGCACAAGAGAATTCCCTCTGGCATCTCTAACGGTAAGGCCCTTGTAGCAGACCTCTAGCCAACGGGTAGACATACACAAACATAGCTGCTTACACATGTAGGTGAATTTCTCAATTTGCGCCTTCCATGCAGCTGAAGGGATGGCGCCCATCAACCACAAGAGAGCTCCATGGACATATACAGACTACGTGAACACGCTGGCTGGCAACTGAGCACACACTAACAAACCTGCCCAGAGGCAGTAATGTTTAAAGGTTGGGTTGGTAGACAGAAAAGCAGCTGCTTAGTAGTTATTTTTGAATTTGCCATACTAGTGGAGTTGAAAGACAGATACAAGCAGACAGAGTTAGATTTTCAGATAGGCAAGTATGTGCATGATTTGGAGCTGCGGGAATCCAGCTCAGGAGTGCCGTATCCGTGCCAGATTATCATACTAAATATGGACTATGTAAATGTGTACCATTTAATAAATTCATTGTTTATAAATATGTCTTATCTGCTATCCTAAAAATCTGCCATGGTTTGGCCTTTTTGAGCCCCTGCACTCCTGATGTTGAGAGGAGTACTTTGTTGTCTCAGCTGCTGAGCAGTTTAGAAGGACTGCAGACTGGCCCTTTTGACTGTTCCTGTTCGCCGACATTATAGAGCATTTGTTTGCCAGGTGTTTTATGGGGGTTTCCGTTGCATCACTAACACTTTCCGGCAAAAACCCAAACATCATGCGCGATTTAAAACATGGGAAAAAAGTCCCATTTCATAATGAAAACCAACCTGCAATGATAAATGTCTGTGGGAAGACAATGCTTATGACTATCATTCAAGTGAATTACAGAATTTCTAGAGGAAGGAGCGTTAGTGCCCAGTAAGTGACTAATTCGTACACTGGATTATTTGTGTAGTACTTTTACTCCACCCTAAGACTGTCTGAAAGCGAAAAGAAGGGGCTGGAAATATAGCAGTGGCGGCTCCTCCATTGGGGCGTGGCCCCACTGCTTTCTCGCAGTGCGAGAAGCAGAAACATGAAATGGTAAAACTACCATTTCATGTTTCTGCTTCTGGCACGGGGAGAAAGCAGAAGTGCCTGGAGTGCCTGGTTGGGGGCGGGCGGGTGGGCGTTCCTGCTCGAGTGCAGGGGAGGCGTGGCTAGCCCACTGTCTTGGGTGCTGACTGTTTGTTCGGCCCCAGGGCCGACCAAACCAGTCATGCGCAGTTGCGCACTCTCTTTTTAGGTCTCGCCTAGCAGCGCGCATGCGCTGCGAGACTTATTGTAAGGGGGCTTCCAAAAGCTGACCACACGCTCATGCGTGTGTGGCCTATTGCTTGCGGTTACCCGCACACGCACCATCTGTTTTGAATTATCGTGCCCAGACGCATGCGCGATAATTCAAACAGATGTTGTTGCGCGCGCACCACTCGCGTGCTTGTTGTCCCAATGTTGACGCCCACGGCCTAAGGCTTGCGTTTACGCGCACGGGCCACATCTGTTTTCAATTATCGTGCCCAGACGTGGGAGCGATAATTGAAAACAGATGGGCTGCTCGCTCTCCCAAGCGCGCGCGCACCACTCGCGGGCTTTGCTCATCCGTTGCCGCCGTCGCCACCCCCGACCCCTTTGCTTGTTTTGTTTTG
Organism: Calotriton arnoldi; assembly: GCA_963921515.1. Lineage (NCBI taxonomy): Eukaryota > Metazoa > Chordata > Amphibia > Caudata > Salamandridae > Calotriton > Calotriton arnoldi. The sequence goes on along the minus strand of CAWUFW010001126.1, from coordinate 2,437,930 downwards.
TCATAGTTTTTATGTCCCCTTCTGTCGCTGCACCTCTCCCATTTGCTTGCTATTTTTTATGAAATTTTTCACCGTTTAAATAGCATTTGCTTTTTTTAAGCAAGGCTCAGTGATTTAAGCAGTGAGGGCTGACACCTGCTTGTGAACTGTAAAAAGGGCCACTTCAGTCTTTTATTCTTCCCAGGTCGACACTTTGAGGCCATTAAATTGGGTAATAGTCATAGCAGTTTTTATAGCACATTGAAACAACAAAACCTGTGGTACTGAGTTCCATATAAAACAAGTTAATTTAGGATGGCATCTTCTTTTCTTTCTTGGCACTGCCTCTGTGTCCTTTCCGACACAGGCTTTGCCCCTTTCTTCTCTCCCATCTTGCACAATCTCACTTTTCACTGACCAAGCTTTCATTTTCACTTTCACTGCTCATCCCACTCATCTCGTCACCGCCCCTCTTTCTCCTGCCCTCAGACCCATCGGCTCCTTCTCCCACTCACCGGACTCTGACCTGCGAGTTTCTTTTCTCCCTCTCTACACGCACTCACCTTCCACTCTCGGCTTTGCTACGTATTTCGTGGTTTTGGTTTGAAAAAACACGGCTCTAATGTTTTGCAACATTTACATAGCGCTTAGTACCCCATGTGGGGCGCCGGAGCGCTTCCCTACATGGGTAGCACGCTGCACCGTGCAGTTTGAATTTTGTTCTGTACTGCCGTAGAAGAGCCAGGCAGTAACACCTCATAACCGCCCCTCAATTCTGATCCACGGAACCCCGCCCCCAGTTAACCCACTGTAACAGATTGTCTGCGTCTCTGCGAAGCCCGAAGGGGCAGGCCCCTGGCTCCACCCTTTAATTGAAGAACACTAATTACAGCACACGAGTCGCATTAAAAGCCCTGGAAGTGATGTTTTCCCCACAAGCGGCGGTTTAGTTGAGTTGTGCACCGCATACATAACCGCATCAATTTATTTCCAGAAGCGGTTCTTTTCTCTGACCCAGAATTTGCTCTGGGTCAGAGCGTCCTGAACCAGGTGCCTAGAGACATCCTCCCGCAGCGCTATCCTGACTGCATCACACCCGAGTTCTTTTTGCCTCTCACTCCCCTGTGTCCCTTTCTTCCCTTTGAAGATAGTTACTTTCAGCTCAGTGATGCCTTGCTGGCACCGAGTGATGGAACATAATATGCTTTTGTACCTGGTGAATTCAGGCACTGTATAGACTTTCGGACCGTCCTAAACGTGGCGGGTGTCTGTTCGTGCTGGGTGGGGCGTAGCTACTATTGCTGCAGCAGGTGCATTGGCACCAAGGCTTTTTGAACCCTGATAATTGCTGTATTTTACTACCCCAGCAGTAGTCAAAGGAGGCGTTTTTCTTGCCTGCACCAAGGCCCATGGCATCCTTGCAACTCTACTGCTGGGTTTCGTATGATATTGATTACCTGGCAGTGTGTAATTGTAAGTGCATTTATATAGCGCTTACTACCCCAGACGAGGCGTCAAAGCACTCTTTGGCGAGTAGCACGCTACTCCGGAACCCAAAAAGGATTAGTGGTGAAGTAGTATAGTTAGAAATTACATTAATTTGAGCAGTGTGTTGGTCTCTTTTTCGCTAGTAGTGTTCCTTATGTCTGATTGTATGTCAGATACTATGTGGTGGTTCAGGTCTGGTTGTTTTGTAGTATAGTAGGATCCATTCGTTCCTAGCTATGTGGACCCTCATTATGAGTCGGGTGGAGCGGACATACCTCCTGGAATTCAAGATCTGATTCCAAGTGGGTCGGTTTTTCAATTATTTATGTTTTGGTTTATAAAATGTAAATAAAAGGCATTGTCATTTACAATGCCAATAGCTTATACTCGCGTAAATGCGAGACCTATTGCATTGCAAATGCTTGTTCTCTATGTAGGCTGCAGCCTACATAGAGAAAATGGCTCCCTGGCCTACAGGCGCCCGGCTGGGCGCCGTCTGCTGCGCCGCACCAATGCAGCGTTGTGATTGGCTTAGGGGAGCGGGAGGGAGTCTGCCTAGTAAACGCGGCCCGGCCGGGAGCAGCAGGAGCTGAGGCGGTGGCGCCGTGACCGGAGGAAGCAGTGGGAAGAAGGTAAGTTTTTAAATTTTATTTTAATTACTGGCCCGCACCCCCACACCAAAGCTGCCCCCCTCCCCTCCACCCGTCTTGCCGGCCGCGACTGCAGTAATCGGCACAAGTACTCCATGTCCACACTGCTTTCCCCCTTATGTGCCCCAACTAATCATAGGTAGAATTCCATGTGGAGTTCCAGGCTATTAAAGCAGTAAGGTAGGCAGAGTGTCAGAGGCCCTAGTGCAACAAAGGAAATGGGTCCTCTGACTGCTGTCTGAATTATGACATACACCAATAAGGGTTCAGTGGGCCCCTCAGGCCTCTGGGCCCCGGTGGCTGACCTGCTGCACCAATGGAATCTACGCCCCCCTGTATTAAAGGTAATTCCAGCAGCTTGGAATCGCTGCCTGTAATTCCGCATAACTTCTAACCAGCGCCTTTGTAGTAAGGAAAGGAATTGCCCATTTGATGGCCTCGACTCGTGCGTGTCACCAGATAAGCAGCAGCCGTGACCTTTTTTAGGTCTGCATAGGAAAAAGACCTTTTGTAATCAACAGCTTTGCAGGCAAAAACGTGCACGCGTTGCATTGCTTTCAATGGCAACGCGTGCACGTTTGGCGATTCCCTTGCGGGAGCGAGCTTTGGCGCCATATGGTAGCAATTATCGCTCCTGGCGCTGCTCGCTCCCGCAAGGGAAACGCTTTCACTTTTGCCGATTTATTTATTTATTTATTTTTTAAACTTTTAGCGCGATGCGTGCGCGCTTGTTTATCTGTTGTTTTGGAGAACTTCTTTTAAAAGGTTGCTTTCCGTCATCACTGCTTCCGCCCTCCCGCCTCCTCCCACCTCAAACACAGCGTTTCTCTTAATCAGATGGCAAATAAACACGGATGGAGGGAGCCGCGTTTCATGGGGAGTCCCTTGTTACAACTTATTAAAAGAAAATTCCTCCCTCGTGCAGGTTTGTGCGCGTAGTTGCTCTCCGTCATCGCTGCTTCTGCCCTCTCCCCACCCTCCCAGCTCAAACGCACCATTTCCGTTAATCAGATGGCGAATGAGCCCAGAGGGAGGTAGCTGCGTTTCATGGGGGAGTCCCAGGTTACAACTTGTTGAAAGAAAATTCCTCCCTCGTGGAGGTTCATGCGCGCACTGAACACATAACTTGTGTCAGGTAAAACATGTTTTTTATAGATCACTTCACTTGCTATTGTCAGTTTTTTTAGGATGTCCGCAGTGGAACACAGTTGTTTGTTTCTGTCACTAAAGCATATTGCATTTTCACTGAGAGGATAGCTAGCTGCTTTCATGATAAACATTTAAACACAGTAACCACAGCTGTAATTTTAACCTTGTTGCTCTGAGATCTTGGCCAAAACAATGCCACCTGCCTATTCCCAGCGCATCTCACCGGACATCAAAGTTGCCCCGCACCTCCACGCAAATATTTTCACAAAACTTAATACAGTACCGCTCGCGATGTAAATCGTCGGTAGCCATGTTTCATGTACAGTTTGGGGAATCCCATGTTACAATTTATTAAGAAAATTCCTCCCTCGTGCAGGTTTGTGCACGCACTGAACACGGAACTTGCGTTAAGTAAAAGCTGTTTTTTTATTGATCACGTAACATGCTATTGACAGGTTTTTTGTACAAATTATCCTCCTTTTGTGACCCTGAATGTAAAATTCATTCCGATCAACAGATCCAGAGCATATTTTAATGAAATCGTGGCAAGCGTACTCCCCAGTATCATGCACAAAATACACTATATTTACACAGTGGCAACTCGAATGCGGTACACTGCATCAATTTTGATTCTAGAGTATGCTTACAGCACATGACCCCCTACCCTGGTCTTTGTGTAACGTAAACTGGTGCTCATTTAAAGCACTCCAATACCTTTGAGTCGACTTTGCGCTATATAAAACTGCAAAAAAACAACAAAAAAATGCCACCCGCCTATTCCCAGCGCATATCACCAGACACCACAGTAGCCGTGTCCCTTCAATTCACGCTTTCACAAAACTTAATACAATAGCTCTCACGATGTAATTTTAATCTCCTCCCTAATAGTTTCCAGTTTTAGGAATGTGTGTGTGTAAGTAGCTTCTTGTCCTGTGCTTACAGAAATGTCCGCAGGGGAAGACACTTTGTTTGGAGCATATGGCACTTTCACTGTGTGGGTAGCTAGCTGCTTTCCTGATCAGCTTTTAAACACAGTAACCACAACTGTGAACTGTGTAATGTCAGCCTCGTTGCTCTAAGTGAAATCCTCCCGTTTTACATGCAAGACCTATTGCATTTTCAAAGCTTGTTTCTGAATTGCTGTTTGCACAATACTTTAATCACTATCTCACATTTGAAGGTGAGTTGAGTCACGGATGCCCTTTCCTCAAAGCAGAATAGCTCCATCAAGCTTGGGTGTGTCTGAATCTTGCTGACTATTGCAAGATATTTCTAAACGTCTCAATCGCAACTGATCTGAACCTGCTAAACGTCCTTGGTGTCATTTATTTTGTAATGCTTGTAGTAGTGACCTGCAACTCCAATTTTCTTTTAAGGCCTGTAGTCTTCATAGGTGTGCCTCATTTACAACCGTTGCTTAATTATTGGCATTTACGAGTATTGTATGACAATATGTTTTATAATTATCATGAGTCTTGATAGTTTTCATATTGATATACTTTTATATTGGACAGTGTTGTGGTATAAGTATGGAGAAAGAATTCTCATAAATTTTCTGTCTCTTTACCTAAAATGACTCCTTGTGATTTTTAAAAAAAAATTTTTTTTAACTCAAATGCACAGACCAAGAACATCCTGGGTTCTCAAAAATATAAACTGTCCTCGAAGGCATCTTTGCCTTCAGTGTTCAGGCGTGTGAGGATTATTATGCACCTCTCACAATGGCAAATCTTTCATTGCAAATCCCCATTAGGCAGTATTTAATAAGCAGGCAATTATATGTATTAATATTTACTCGTTTTCGCTGGTCCTTCGCTTTGCTTTCCGCTGACTTCAAATGAAGCCTTATGAATGTGTGCTTCATACTTTTGCGTGTACTCAATTAGGTCAAAGGGTGACGGGAACCCACTCTCTTTAAACCCTGTGTTACACACCAAAACATTACTTTTGTGTTCCAAATGCAAACTTTCCCTGGCTGGGTAAGATTGGCAGAGAATGGTGGGACACTACCTGTCTGTTTGGCGCACTTCCAATGGTAAGTTGAACTACCTGTGCTTACCTTTGCAGCACACGAGGAGACTGTGCTCTAAATGCGCTTTAATTTCTTTGTATTCAGGAGGTTCTGGCTCCCAGCCTAATGATCCACCATATCGGATGAGTAATTCCCATCTGTTTTACTGACTTTATGCTTTTACTTCCTCATTATTAATTTTATATTTTATGCCCGAGTTACCAGTAGATATTAACTGCAGGGGAGCCTGCAACTAATTACAGGGGTTGCTGGACCCCGGTTCCATCTTTATTTTGCCCATCCATTTTTAACTCTTACCTGCTGATCGCTCCAGCCCTGCTTGAGTGCATTGGCCACACCATTGCCACGCCCCTGACATGACGGGCTATACTAACAGCATCAAAGCGCGTCCCGCGTAGCTTTGCAGCACACGAGGAGACTGTGCTCTAACTGCGCTTTAATTTCCTTGTATTTGGGAGGTGTCTGTCTCCCAGCCTAATGATCCACCATATCATAAGGGTAATTCCCTTTAATTTTACTGATGTTATGCTTTTACTTCCTCATTATTATTTTATGCCTGAGTTACCAGTAGATATTAGCTTCATTCAGGGGTTGATGGATCCACGATTCTGTCTTATTTTGCCCATCCATTTTTAGGTCTCGCCTAGGCAGCGCATGCGCTGTCTCGTCGAGAGATGCTGTATACAGTATAGCGGGGAAGCTCCGCCCACTTTCCTCCTAGCTTTACCTGTCTTTTTGATTGGCCGAAATCTTAAATGCTGCATTGTAATTGGTTTTCGGCAAGTTAGTCCCGCCTCCTGCCGACCATGTCGTAATTTTTCTCCTTCCATGGCTATCAGCCCCTTTACTTTCAAAACTCTTTTGTTCCCCTGCCTCCCCCCGTTCCCTCCCGCAGTCCGTGACTTCTCTGCCCCCCCCCCCCACTCCCGTTCCTGCCTTCTTGGACACCCGCATTTTTGTTTACAATGCAATAGGACTCGCGTAAATACGAGTCCTATTGCATTTGTAAATGCTTGTTTTATCGTATGATTGGCTGCCTGCATTCGCACTCTATTTTGCCAGACCTGTCCAGACTCTCGCATGCGCGCAATGCTTTACATCGTGCGCATGCGCGCCAAAAGTCTGCCTCTGCCTCTTGTTTAGGTCTCGCCTTTGGGACCTTATAAGTATTTAGTTATGCAGCACAATTTCCTTGGTGCAACAACATCAACTGTTGCATGGCTAAACACTTATAAGGTCCCAAAGGTGAGACCTATTGGCTATGCCAATGCTTGTTCAATCGAGCCTCTGTCATGGCCGCCATATGCAGCGGCCGTGGGTCTTGGCGCTCATAGCCACCGAGGCCCCTCCTCAGCTCCTCAGAATGCAGCGCACATTCGCAGTACTTAAAGCGTCATCTCAGGATTTCATTTCCCTCCTAATGAGATACAGCAGTTACAGGCAGCGCCGATCACCTCTCCTCTCCCAGTAGCTCACCTCGCCTCCACACAGAGGCTATTCAAAAGGTAAGGGGGTTTTCATTCTCCAGAAAGTATTTTTCTTTTTCCTCAGCTTTATTGCTTTTCGTGTTTTATGTTCACCCCGGTCATGTCACCCAGATTCGTGAGACTGTGGTGAAAATTCTGCACACTCCCAAACTCACAATGGCGAGATAGCACAGCAGGTTGAAGTCACAGCTTCATATAGATCTGCGCAGGCTGCATGTTTGGAATCCCAGCGCTTTCTTGGGCGACAGTGACACCTGTTAGTCAGAACAAGGTGAAAATCCAGCATTTTAGCAGTAAATGCTGTGTAGAAAGGACTCACTAACTTGAAACTTCACAACCAGTTACCCATATCTAAGAGGTACAAAGCGCGTGCTGCGGACATCTGTGTAAAACTTGCAAGTCACAGGTTCCTATCTCAGGCTTTCATCCTTCCTAGGTCGAACATATTGGTCCCAATGAGTTGCTAATTACAATACATGATATTTTTTAGCGCTGTCACAGTACAGTAGCGTGGCAACAAGCGCCTAACTCTCCCCTGCCATAAAATAATCCTTTCTACAAAGCCAGTGTTAGCTCAGTGAGTTAATGCACTTAAAATATGCGTGCAACTTACTAGTCACGGGTCTTTGCTAATTCGCTCAAGCTTTCGGCCTTCGGATGTCATTAAATGCTAGGTAATTAAATGCCAACTATCGCACTGGGTAAGGATGGCACTTGTTATTTTATTTTTTTGAGTTTAAAGAGCTTTATTGAAAAAATTAGAAACATAGGTACAATATATAGCTAGGCTTATAGAAAGAATAGCATTAGATTAGCAAACTGAATAAATGATTGGATGGAATAAATGGCGAATAAAAATCTATCCAAAGTATACAAATATTCAAAAAGGAAAGCAGTAATAACACTGGCGTAGCAAGGGGGGGCGGCGGCCGCAAAAACCATCGCCAGCACCCCCCCCCCCCCGCCACCCCCCCTCAGCACGGCGGCAAAAGGCAGGGACCGCCACGGGCGGCAGAGTGCCTAGCTACGCCACTGAGTAATAAAAGGATTGTACCTGAAGACAAAATAGCATTTTACATTTTTTGAATTTTGGGTAAAAGAGGGGAAGAACTAGAGAAGAGGGGAAGAAAGAAAAGAGGAAAGAGAAAAAGAGAACTGGGAAGGGGGAAAGAAAAGCGAAAGAAGAGAGAAAAGTTGGCACTTGTTATTAACAGCGCTTCGAAACGACATGGGTGTGTTGCAGCGTTATATTAAATCTGGCATACTTTTGAGAAAGTTGCATTTATTAATATTAGGATTAAGTGGTAAATATAGCAGATTTATCACGAGGAACTATGACGTCCAATCTGGTTCATGTGTTAATGTTTATAAAAACAAATTTGTCCTGCTCAGCGCTGTACTCGGCACTTCATAGCACTGCTTACTACTGGCGCTTTTGAGGTTATTTGCCTCAGATTCTGTCCATGTGCGTTGGATTCCAGCAGAGAGGGAACCCCACTGTTGGAAAATAGTTTAAATTAATTTAAATTAATAATACCACAGCCTTTAAGTAAAATTGTCAGCAGCGATGCTCGCAGCGTCCCCTGCGTCTTGTAATGTAATAACTTTATTAATGTAGGGCGCTCTGCCACAGGCTTGTGGCTTCGCGGGGCTGTACAGAACAGGTGCTATTAATTAGCAAATTGTTGGGACACCTTTTATCCACACTGGAAGGATGAAATGCTGGGGCTGAAGTTGAGATTTTCAGGATGCTCGCAGAGTTACTAACACGCTTTCAGTTTTAAGACATCTCTCCAAATATTTAACTTTCAGAAAGGGGGAGGGAGGGTTGCATGCCCCTCTTCAAAAAGAAAAGTTCCCGTTGTGCCTGACAGTGAGATCACTGACTCTCAGTCTAATTAGACACAGTTGTCAAACACAGGACTACGTGTGAGTTGAGGTAATCCAAAGCATGCGATGGATTCGGGATGCCTCTGTCCACTGATATGTAACCAATTGCTGTGGTGCCCCAGTGAACTGCACACTACCACTTTGGTGTCTCATTAACCTGGACTGTAACCAATCACCAGGCCCCAGTAGCCTCTAACCCATTGCATTGGTACCAGAGTAATCTGTAATCAGTCACTTGGGTGTTTCATGATACTGCAATCGACCACCTTTGCTGTCCCAGTAATCTGTAACCTGTTACTCTGGTACGATAATCTGTAATCTAACCCTCTAGTTGCCAGTTAATCAGCAGTGGGCCACATTGAATCCCACTGCAATCTACAATCCATGACTTTCTACAATGTTGACTTTAGTGCCACAATAACCATCAATTAACTTGGTGCCACAATAACCTGTCATCTATTACTTTGGTGGTTCACTAATGTATGATGCTGGTACCCCAGAAATCTGTAATCTTTCAATTTTAGCGGTTGTTATAGTTGTTATTTTCATACTTCGGTGCTTCAGAAAAGTGTAATCCATTACTTTCAGCTAGATAGGTGCCGTTGTATTCTTTAATGCATTTGTTTGCATCCTTTAAAGATACAGTCTACCTTTTCTTCCGGTGCGTTTCTGGCAAATAAGGCACGTTGGGAATGTGCATTGTATTTAAAAGTCTCGACGCGGCATATGTTTTGTGTTTCTTTGTGTCCTCGCCCTGGTCGCTGTCAGCTATGCTCTGTTGTGCGTTTAGATGGCATCGTCGCTTCGGTTGATATATTGTTAAGTTATCCCTCAGTCTACAGTAGTCGTTGTCAAACTGCAGGGTTGTTCATTTATGGAAAATGTATTTTCTCTAAGTGCTCCCATTGTTTCCATATCTCGATACTAGACCACAGAAAACTGGCCCAGGGTCACAAACTTGTCACGAGTGGGTTGCTGGGATTACGATTTAGATCTTTTGATTCTGCAGCCCACAATTTGTCCATTATTTTGCGTCTTCTTTATTATTGGGTTAACTTTGATTAATTACAAAGTGAACCGGTTGGCCCATATATTGGTAACCCCTCCCCCCCAGAACTTGTTATTGCTGTTGATTTGAGTGTGTCTGTAATATATATTTTTTTCCACGTCACAGTGACGTTCTATTCAATATTTTTGAAAATGTTTTCTTCATTTGGCACTGAGTTGTAAAATGATGTTGCAGAGGTGTAATTCCAGTGTGCTCTATTATGTGGGAAAGATCCTGTTTAAGTGAAAATAAAATCCTGTTGTGCTTTTTGAAATGATTTGAGTGAGTTTCATAGCCCTGCTTGGAGAATTGTGTGGACTTTGTGCATGGTTGAAAGGGTTGGCAGTGCGTGCACCCGCCCTTTTTGTGCCGTAAATCACTGGGGCATGTTTCAATGTGTGCATGATTATATTCAGGCACAAACCTAACCTTACACCCAATAGTATATTGGTTTCTTTTTGCGCGCCTAGGATGTCAGCAGAACAAGCGATAGACAGTTTTGCCAGTCACTGTCTTTATTAGAACAGATTCACAATTGCTTTATTAACCTAACTGCTTTCTCAAATTTGCTTGAAAATGCACCATTTGCCCACTCTTTTTTTCAAAATTTTCTCAGGGGTAGAACCCCCCCCCAAACCCCCCGTAGGTGGTTCGGGCTCACTTGCTACGCTCGCTCGCTACAGTGCTGTTCAACAATTGTTTTACGCCTCAACACTTTCAAATGTCACCAGCCGCCACTGAAATACAGATAAGAGTGGCCAAAAAAGTGAGGGAACAAGATATAGGGAATTTTGGCGGAAGCCTTGAGGAGAGAACGATCTAGCCTAAAACTCTAGCAACTCGCTTGATGGAACCATAGGAGATTGTGAGTAGTTGCTCTTCGGAGTTGCTTTTGCACCTTTCAGAGGAATGGGAAGAGATCTTTCGAAGAATTTACTGCCTGTTCGCCTCCTCTGTGACAGTCTTGGATTCAAAACTGATCTGGGAAGATCAAACCAGCTTAAGCAAGCATAACTCCTGATCGTAACAGTCACCCCGCCCATAATCGCCACCTAGATCCAAACAATTGATTGTGAAATCCTGTACTGTGAATTACCCTGGCAAGACAATGCATTTTAAGAGCAGCGAAGTAACCAGTCAGTTGGCATTGTCAACCTATTGCCTTGCCTAGAATACCAGTCAACATATATTTTAATTCAACTAGATCCACTCTTCCACAAGTGTAAACCGTCGTAATTAATCCTGTAAAACCAACACTTAATAAACCAATAAAAATGTAAAATGTGATACTGCGATCACCCAAAAAATCTATTAACTAATCAACTTTTTGCCTTTATTTGCCTTAGGGTCTAGACCAGCAGCATACAGAAATGAGAAGATTGGGATGTCGTCTCATGAGTCCACCTCTGACACTTCTCCGCTACACTGGGGTGTCTTGGCTGCCATTTTGCTTGTGGTAGCAGCTGTCTGCATGTACGCCATCTGAGCCTGCTAATCCACCTGCCTGCCCGACCGACCTGGAGGTGCAGGGCCAGTTTGGGCAGATCTTTCTTGGGCTAGAGGGTATGAAAGGGAGAGAAACATGCTCAGATTGAGCACCAAGACCACGTGACTGTTACAAAGCCAGGGCCCTGGAGGGATCAGCAGCCCTGGGATTTGAACAACAGATCCCCCAATGCACATGGACTGAACATTTTCGTCATTCCAGAAGGATACTCCACGTTATTGTACATACATAAATATATATATATATTGGTATTTAATATTCATTGTTTGATCATTTTTTTTTTTTTTGTCTTTCTAACCAAATCATGTATAATGTAACCTGTCTACGGTCTCTGACCTAGGTGATTTTTTTTACTGTTTTATAACAATTAAAAATACAAGATGAAAACCTTTTTTAATAAACCCAATCCTTGTACTGCTTTTGGTCTGTCTGTGAAATGTAACGGTTTACTCACATTTACAAATATCGAACTTTGTTGCCCAATAAACTTCCTTTATTTTTACTCCTGTATACGAACATTTGAAGTTTCTAAATATTTGTCTAAACTGTTGATTCTTTGTACTGGTCGGCATACTCTTTATCCTGCAGACATCTTGATAAATCACCCAAGAGTTCTCTGGATGATGGTGGGGGGTGGCTTAGAGTATACCCACATGTCCATTTGTGGTCGTTCACGGTGAGGTACCATTAATTGTGTACCTTCATGCAAGTTCGTTTGCACCCTCACCAGAAACGTGTAATACTAAAATGATTGATGGTTTATTATGTGGTCTAAAGCACTTGAAGGTCCCAGTGGGTTTACCAGATTACTTGATAAAATGTACCGCAGTTGGGAGGTGAGGTTTCTCAGCCCACGTTATAACCAGTCTGGTGCTACTGACTGAGGGCATGGGAGACTAATAGTATTATAAAAAGCCCACGTTTTGATCCATAGGCTCCTCCCACATATCCTTATGGGTGTATGCAAAGACCTTGGCCAAAAAGTTGACTGAGCGCAGAGGAAAAGGATTAAAATTAACACCTTAAATACCTGTATCTTCAGCTGTGTTTTTATTATGTAATCTTTTCATGCCTTGACCAGGAGTCTCCAAGGCTGGAAAATTCTCTGCTCTGTTGCAGCTTATTGAACATCACGGCAGCTTTTTGACAAGACTGATCAAGTAACCCCTTTGGACACAATATAAGGCTTTCGACATTAATAGCACCCTTCTACAGCCAATATGAATTTTACTTTTACTTATGGTGTCAAATAAAAAATTCACTTGATTGGATCCTGACACTGCATGTTTACTTAAAAGGGCATGTCTAGAGGGCACCCTAGCCCCCCTTTTATTAGGTCTCACCTAGGCAGCACTTGCGCGGTCTCTTCAAGACATGCTGTAGTCAAGATATGGACATTAAGCTCCTCCCATTTTCAAGGACTGCCCCCGTTACGTGTTGTTACTCAGACAGTTTGTGAGCACTATTTTCTTCTTTGAGCTGGAGCACTCGAGACCAGTGCTCGTGGTTTATTGTATTGTAATTGCATTTGTATAGCGCTTACTACCCCTGACGAGGCGCCGAAGCGCTTTTTCGGCGAGTAGCACGCTACTCCGGGACCCATAGAGGATTAGTGTTGAATTAGTATAGTGAAACATGCAAGTACATTTTTAAGTGGTGGATAGGTTAGTCAGTTATTTGGATTCGGAAGGATAGCAGAATGATAGAAGAGGAAAAAAGGTTTGTATTTATATAGCGCTTGTTACCCCTGATGGGGTGTTAAAGCACGCTACTCCGGAAACCCATAAAGGATTAGTGGTGAATTAGTATGGTGAAATATGAAAGTAATTTGAGTGGTGGATATTAGTCAGTTATTTGGAGTGAGAAGGATAGCGGAGGGATAGAAGGGGAAGAAAGGTTTGCATTCATATAGCACCTGTTACCCCTGATGGGTGTTGAAGCGCTTTTCTGGCGAGTAGCACGCTACTCCAGAACCCATAAAGGATTAGTGTTGAAAATTAGTATAGTGAAATATGAAGTAATTTGAGTGGTGGATATGTTATTCAGTTATTTGGATAGAGAAGGGTAGGTGGAGGGAAAGAAGAGGGAAAGAGGTTTGTATTTATATAGCGCTTGCTACCCCTGATGGGATTTTGAAGCGCTTTTTTGGCGAGTAGCACGCTACTCTGGAACCCATAAGGATTAGTGTTGAATTAGTATGGTGAAACATGAAATTAATTTGAGTGGTGGATGTTAGTCAGTTATTTGGATTGAGAAGGGTTGGGGAGGGGTAGAAAAGGGAAAAAGGTTTGCATTTATATAGCGCTTGTAACCCTGATGGGGTGTTGAAACGCTTTATTGGCGAGTAGCACGCTACTCTGGAACCCATAAAGGATTAGTGGTGAATTAGTATAGTGGAATATGGAATTTGAGAAGTGAACATGTTAGTCTGTTATTTTGATTGAAAAGGATAGTGGAGGGATTTTTTTCTTTTAGGTCATAGCAGTAGGAGGAGGCTTTTGGATGAGTAAAAAGGGTTTTTGGCGGGGAAGAGTCAGAGGGAAGAGTTTAGAAAGGTTTGTTTTGGGGATCGGTATAGTAAAAGAGGTGTCAGATGATGCAAGGAGGGGTAGAGTAGGAGAGAGTCTAGAAAGGGTTATTTTGGGGATCGTAGTAGTGGTATGGGGTTTGGGATAAAAGAGAGTGGATGTAGAGGATATATTGATAGATGTATAGGGTGAGATAGGGTAGTGCATTGGAAAGAGTAGTAGAAAAGTCTGAGATGAGTCAGAAAGTTGGGCTAGAAGATATATTGAGAGAAGTATAGGCTGAGAAATAGGGTAGTGCATTTGAAATGCTAAATTAGAAGAAAGTGATAAATATATAGATCCATAAGTACATTGAAAGTATATAGATGCATAAAGGAGGTAAGTATATGTAGATTAAAGATATTGATAGAGGTACAGGATGAGAAATAGGGTAGTGCATTGGATATGCTTTTTCAGGAGAAAAGTAACAGAACACAGATCTAAGTACATGGAGGTACATAGATGCACAATGGAAGCAAGTAAATGTAGACCAAAGATGATTTAAAAAAAAAAAAAATGGTTTGTTTGTTTTTGTTTTATTTATACAACATAATTATTCTACATGTTTATACAAAGCAATACACAAAGATAGGTACATATCTATAGTGAAAATAAATGCTTATATACAGAGGGATATGCTGTAAATTTCTGTTTGCGTATGGTGCTTATGTGGGGAAGAGCCAATTCTTGAGTAGTTTTCTGAAGATAAGGTGGTTGTCTGTGGATCTTATGTTGGGGGGGTAAAGAGTTCCATAGTTTGGCTGCTTGAACAGAAGGATGTGCCACACATGTTTTTTTTCTTGTATCATGGGATTTTGAGGCGAGATGCCCCTTTAGAGCGGAGGTTCCTTTGTTGAATGTGTTTGGTGATTTTATTCCTGATGAAGAGCGGTCCCATTCCATGTATTGCTTTGTGGGTGATACAAAGTAGCTTGAATGTGGATCTTCTGGCAACCGGTAACCAATGCAGGGCTTTCAAGGCAGGTGAGATGTGGTCTCGTGGTTTTATATGCAAGAGTAGTCTGGCAGCCGAGTTTTGAATCCGTTGTAGTCTTTTCATGGCCGTTAAAGGTGATCCGTGGTAGAGGCTATTGGCGTAATCGAGTTTGGACAGAACAAGGGAGATGGTAGCTTGGACTTTGTGTGGAAATCCCAAATGAGGGAAAATTCGTTGCAGAGTTTTTATAGTGACAAAGCTTGATCTTGCTAGTTTGTCCACTTGGGCATTCATCGACAGCTTGGAGTCCATGGTCATTCCGAGGTTTCTTAATTCCTTCGATGCTTTAGGCGGTGATCCCAGTTCATCAGGCCAGGCGGCAAGCGGGTCATAATGTTTCCAATCGCCACACGTGAGTATTTCCGTTTTGTAAGCATTCAATTTGAGATGGCTCCAAGTCATCCACTGATCCACGGCTCTGAGACAACTGAAAATTGGGGATTTTCCAATGTCTTTGGGGCATTCCAGTTGAAGGAGTATTTGCATGTCATCTGCATAGTTATAGCACGTGAGGTGAAATTGATTGATCAGTTCCGGTAATGACTTCATGTAGATGTTAAAAAGCATGGGCGAGATGATAGAGCCTTGAGAGACCCCTGCTTTTGTGGAGTATGGTTTGGACGAGAAAGGTGAGGTATGGATGACATTAGTTCTGTTTCGAAGGTAGGACGCGATCCAGTCTAGAGCAGTTCCCTCTATGCCGGCTTCATAGAGTTTTTGTTTCAGAGTGTCATGGTCAACCATGTCAAAGGCAGCCGAGAGGTCCAAGGGGAGTAGCACAGCAACCCCGTTGTGGTCTACTGAATTCTTCAGGTCATCCCAGATGGCAAGGAGGGCAGATTCAGTGCCTCTTCCCGGACGGAATCCTGTTTGGAAGTCAAAGTATGTCATTCTCTTCAATGAATTGTGACATCTGGGCGAACGCTGCTCTTTCTATCAGTTTGCCCAGGAAAGGTCCATTTGTAATGGGTCTGTAGTTCTCAGGGTTCAGCGGGTCCAAGTTTGTTTTCTTCAGTAAAGGGCGTATGTGTGACTTTTTGAGTTCTTATGGAAATATTCCGGTAGTTAAGGAATCGTTGCTGATTCTTCTTACTGGAGTGGCAGCAGAGGTTGTTAAAAGAATTGTCTTGAAAGTTTGTGGTGGACAGGGGTCAGAAGGGCTGCCGGCAGGCCTGCTTGCTTTGACCAGGTCCATAAATTCATCGTGTGAGATGTGTTGGAAGGGACGGAGAGGCTGGGTTAGAGTATTCTTGGATTGTTGTTTTGTACAAGGGTTAGTGCTGGTGCTTTGTTTCTGTTTTAAGTACGAGTCCAATGTGTCTGCTTTGTCCATGTAATGATTTGCCAGTTGGTCTGTGAAATCTTGAGTAACAGGATGAGTTCCTTCTAGGCAATTTGGTTTGCGAAATTCATTGAGTATTTTATAGAATTCTTTATTTGCACATTTAGCATTTTGAATTCTGTATGAATAGTACCTTTTCTTAGCTTTTTTGATAGCTGACTTGTATAATCTGTTAATTTTCTGTAGGTGAAGTTTGTCTTGTTTGGCGTTTGTTTTGAGCCAGGTACGTTGCAGCTTTCTAATTTGTTGTTTTATGTCTTTTATTTCTATGTTTCTCCAAGGCGCTTTTTTTCTTTTGTTCTGTTGTGTGGTTTTGAGTGTTATCAGGATGTCAAAAGCTTCCTGTAGCCACTCATAGTTTTCGAACAGAATTTATTGTTTCCAGATTTGTACTGAATGTTAGTTGTGTTTCTAAGTGTTCCAAATTGAGTTTGTTCCACGGCTGATAAGTGGATGGATGTAAGGTAGTTTTTGGTGAGTCGCTTAGTGTCGTTTTATGTTGGAAACTGGAGTTATAGTTTGAAAGGTAACTAGTTCAGTATTAGCAAAAATGACATCTAGGATATGTCCAGCGATGTGTGTGGGTTTGTGTACAATCCTATGCAGGTTCAGTGCGTCTAGGTCAGTGATTATTGTTTTTGGATGGGTCATATTGGGTTTGTCAAACCAAATGTTGAGGTCACCCAGAACGCATTGGTTGGAGTGTATTGTTATCAGGTTTGAAACTGTGTCTAGAAGTGCGTCTGGGAATGTCGCCTTGCTAAGTGGAGGTCTGTAAAGGAGCAGGAAGTTAAAGGAGGAAGACGGTGTAGGATTGCATCTTGTTAGAAGAGCCTCTCAATTCTTTATGGAGATGTCGTCAACTTTAGTGATATGTAATGTTTGCCTGAACACAACAGCTAGACCACCTCCTTTTTTGCCTATACGATTTTGGGTGATCGTTTGATAGCCTAGAGGAACGGCTTCATGCAGGACTGGAGCCATATCATCTCCCAACCATGATTCAGTTATGAATAGTATGTCTGGTTTTGCATCTGTGAGAAGGTGGTAGATGTGATGTTTGTTTTTAGAGAGGGATCGAGCATTTATTAGTAGACAGTTTAGAGAATGGCCTTTGGTGATAGTGAGACTTTGTTTTGTAGAAGAGTGATCAGTATTGTGTGGGTTTGTAGCAGGTGTGTTTTTAGTGCTGGCATTAGCTGTATTAGGATAGCAATTGTGTAGCTGTTCTGTATCATGTTCCTCATCCAGCATGCTAAGAAGGCATTTTGATGGGTCTGTGTGTGTGTGTGTGTGTGTGTGTGTATGTGGTGGAGATGGTGTCTGAGAGTTGGTGTGCTGTGTTGTTTTCGTGGTGTAACATTGTTGTGCAGTAGACATGGGGAAGCAAAGTTGTGAGGTGTGGCACGTTGCTTATATTGTTTGCGTGTGTTTATGGCAGAAGGTGTATGAGTCAGGGGTGGTGGTGCAGCATGTGGGTCATGTAGTAAGGTTCTAAATTGTCCAATGGATGAGAGGCGGTTAGAAGAGAGTTGCTGTGTTGCTGTATCTGTGTTAGGTGTGGTGGAAGAGAGAAAGCTTGGCATTGGAGTTTGTTCCTTTGTGTGGTTTGAAAGGTGGGTGTATGTTTGTATTTTGTGATGGTAAGTATTATGAGGTGTTGCGCTTTGAAGCTCTTGTTGTGCTGGTGTGTGTGATATGTTTTGTTTTTGAGGAGTAGTGAAATGGGGTGCTGGTGTATTTGTTTCATGCAATGGATTTGGTTGTATAGTATTGTTTGTGAGAGGAGGTTGCAAGGTAGAGGGGATGGTGATGTGTTTATGAGTAGAGTGTATGTTGTGTGTAGGAGGGAATGAAGTAGAGGTAAGAGTGTTTGTCTTAGACTGGTTTGTTGCAAGAGTTAAAAAGTGTGGTGGTGGGCAGTGTATGTGTTGTGCATTAGTGTTATTATGGTAGAGGGAAGAGGAGGGTGTTGGTTGGACAAATGATGGAAGGCTGATTATATGTTTGTTAGTGATAAAAGGTGGTCTGTTAGCAGTAATTAGAGCAGGGAGCATGTGTCTGGATGGGATGTAGTTATGTATGGTGTTGAATGGCGTTGTTAGTGATGAGTGGATTGGTTAGTGGTATAGGATAGAGTTGTGTACTGTTTGTAGGTGATGGTGGGTATGTGTGGTAGTTGGGATAGAAGGGTGTATAGATGTGGTTTGGTTGGTTTTGTAGTATATGCTGGTACATTGGTTTGTGCATAGGGTTGTGTGTGGTGTACATTTGGTGTGAGTGTGTTACTATGTTTGTGGATGGTGTGGGGTGGGTATTACTGAATGGGAACATGGGCAGCATTTCTGGCCCTGGTCCCGACCAGTCTCAAACAGGCTCAAACAGGCAACTGCCCTCGTCCTCTCTGCCCTTAACAAGCTCAAACAGGCAACTGCCCTTGTCCTAACTGCCCTTAACAGGCTCAAACAGGCAACTGCCCTTGTCCTAACTGCCCTGGCTGAGACGCCCTAAGCCTTGGCCTTTTATAGCCCAAGTAATCAGGTGACCCCTTCAGCCAAGGGGAACCCTAGCCCTAACACTATCCAATCACAACACTAGCACTAAAATCTAGAACCAATAGGAGACCAGGACCTTACAGCCAATACTTGCCCTAGTCCAAGCACCCAATCAGTTTCAAAAACCCGGATCTCTACGTCCAATAGAGGCCCTAGCCCTACCAGTAGTCCCAACCCAAGTCCAAGCAACCAATGGCACAGGAAGCCCTAGTCCCTACTTCCAATAGAAAGCCTAACCCTACTCTTAGTCCCACACCTAGTCCAGCAACCAATCACACCAGAAGCCCTAATCGCTACTTCCAATTAAAGGCCTAACCCTAGCCCCAACAACCAATAACACAGAAAGCCCTAGTCCCTACTTCCAATAGAAATCCTAACCCTAGCCCTGGTCCCAACCCTACATTGATTGTGTCACAGACCCAGAAACCAATTCGAACCCTCAAATACCCAACCAATGAGGACACTAACCCAATAGAAACACCAGATACAACCACCAATCAGTGTACACATGTACCAAACAATAGCAGACTATATAAGGTCCCAGCTACCTCAGACCAGGTTTGCTGGCCAGGGAGTTGGAAGCTGCTCCTCTATTCAGAAATCTCCTAGGAGACAGACAGGCTCAATCCACACTTTGGACTTCTGCAGGTAAGGGCCTAACAAACTTGTCCTCTAATAATACTGTTTGTATAAAACTTTACTCCCTCTCCTGGCCAAAAAACCAAGTGCACAGTCCCTATTAAACACAGTTTAAACAGCTCACAGGAGATTACTGCTGTCTCAGAGCACCCTCTGATGTAGAATATCCCTGTTGCGGGGAGGGGGGGGGGCTGGTTTCACTGACTTGTTAACACAAAATGGTGGCTGGGGGTGCACTGCTTAACATACAGGTCTTAGCACAGAGCAAAGGAGAAATTTGGAGGGAAAAACTGATAGTCACGGGGTATGAGAGGGAAAAACTACAGAGTTTGGACTGCAAATCCCACAATTCAACAGGTTAAATGGAAGCAGTCGGGGGCAGGAAAAACCACAAGTTTAAACACAAAAACAGGTGATAAATTATGCAATCACGGGCAGGTTAAAACTACAATTTTAAACTGTAACAACCACAGGCAAAGACAGTTGAAGAATTATTTTTTTTAAATCGCTTTTAACTTTTTAGGAAAGAGACAGCACTAGTCTGCCTCCTTACCACTTCCTGGACTCTGCTCGCTGCAATCTGGGGCACAGGTAGGCTGCAACTCACAAGATGGAGGAGAATGATTTGGGGTGCACCCAGCAAAGCCTTAAGGGGCCAGGTGTGAGAGGAGGGCTCAGATTTACTTGGAGCTGGCGAAACCAATCAGCAGTCCTAGGTCTGCTGGCCTGGGGCTGGGACTGGGGAGCTGCTCCTCTATTCAGAAATCGCCTAGGAGACAGACAGGCTCAATCCATAGAGCTCTGTTGTAAATAGGGCTGTAAATCTTGTTCTTTTCTTGCCACATTTGCTGTGCATTCAAAGACCGAGATTTGCTTTTTTTTTTTCCCCCTTGTTTCTTGAAGTTGCTTTTGCAACAGTTTCACCACCCTACGAGTCACATCATTTATCTTGTTGTCCTTGATAAATCAACACAGTCAGCTCCCTTCCAGCACAGCAGTGCTTCCAAGTCCTTATCTTGGCCTCCACCTCCACGCTTTCCATTCGTGAGCGCGCCAGGGTATCCGGCTGCCTATTCCTCGATCAGCTCTAAATGCATGCTGCCAACTGCAAATAACAAAACAAACCAAACAAGCATTGGCATAGCCAATTGGTCTCGCTGTTCGGACATTATAAGTATTTAACTATGCAACAGTTAATGTTGTTGCAGCAAGGATGTAGCGCTGCATAAGTAAATACTTATAAAGTCCCAAAAGCGAGACAAGAAGTGCGTCGTTGCAGCGCGGCATCCGCGCTTTACTTTTAACATTAAAAGTGAAGCGCGGGTGCCGCGATTATAACAAAAGTAAAGAAATAGAAAACAAAAAAGAAGCTGAGGAGGTGTACAGCAAACAAATTAAGCTGACGAGGAGGGAGTGGGAGGGGGTAGGGTAGGGGATTGTGCACGTCGCGCGCACTAAAAGCCAGATGGCAGCTGCTGTGAACGTCGTGCGTGCTTGTGCGCGTAACCGCACGCTGGTGGCCCCTTTGGGAGCACTTTCAAAAGCCCCTTACTAAATGTCTCGCAGAGCAGCGCATGCGCGCTGGCTCAGCGAGACCTAAAACAAGCATTTGCAATGCAATCGGTCTCGCAATTGTGAAAGTTAGAACTATTAGCGTTGTAAATGGCAATGTTTTTTTAAACTTTCTTTTGCAGTGGCAGACTAGAATTTCTTCTTTGCCTACTCAAGCAGAACTTTTTTTTCTTTCTAATTCAGAACGAGAAAAGAGACTACCATTTCTACATTTTCCAAATGCCACCACAATGTCGACATTGATGTGTGTGTAATCTGCATGCGTGCGTTAAATGTTTTTTCCATGGTGCTAATGTAGGAAACAAGGTAGGCGGGAAGAACTGTTCCAACAGGAGTTGCTAAATTGTGAAGCACAATTTTTAGTTGGGTATGTCTAAAACTGCCAACAGGCCAAGAAAACATGAAACTGTCTGTGTACCCTTCACCTCAGGTGACAAATGGTTATTTTACACACAGCTTTGAAAACTGGACAGTAGTTAGAGGGAATTTCAACTGGAGGGGTCATAAGACCCACAACTAAAGGTCACAAATCAGCTGAACATCACTGGGGCAGAGGAAATGGGACTAAAACAGTTCAGAAGCTTTAAACCCAATACGCGAGAGTCTAACTTAGAAAGGCCCTAGAAGAAAGAAGAAGCATCTCCGTGGTTTTCTAAGGGGAGGGCATATGTCATGCATTGTAAAATCTGGTAACATTACAATCAAGTATTTGTATTGTGGTGTGCACTCAATTTCAAATAGTGACTGATGAGCCTGCATTGGCCTTCTACCCCAGGAAATAGGGTAACGACTTGCACAGCGTTTTTGCACAGTCCATATTTTGATGACGACGCCAAATGGCCGTTATTACTGTTTACCGGACTGCTTTTAATTCGCTGAACGGCAATACTCCCTTAATGTGCGCTTTTGCCCCGAAATTTTAGCGAAAGGACCGGAGCCTGAAGAACCAAAGAGCCCTTAAATCAATCAGATAGGGCTTGAACGGAAACTTATCAAGTCTAAAACAAAACATTAGGATACGAGTGAGATTCAATAGTCCGTATATAATAAAAATAGTAAAAAGAAAAAAAATAGACTGTAGGCAAAACTCAAGTAAACAGCTAAATGGTTTCTTTACAGCAGTTGATTTTAAAAGTGAGCCTAAAGGTCTAAAAGTGGTCATGTGGATAGATTCAAGCAGCTGAGGATTAAACCTTTGGTTAAACGTATTGTCCAGAACTTATAAGAAAAATAATTAAACTGCCAGAAGAACAGAAAAATACAAGCATTATTCAGAAATTCGCACCTGGACACTGGAGAGCAAATGTTATCCTGCAGCAGAGTCACGTTGGAAATATGGATGAAGTAAGGGATCCGGATGCAGAGACTCCTGCGCTACAGAGTGAATAATCAATATATGCACAAAATACAGAGAAGCATTGTAGCGGAACCGCCGAAGGAGGGTCGTGAGCGCCTAGATGATTTAGCGTCAACCGAGCAGGAATGTTCCTTTCATGTGACGTAACCAAACTATAGCATTATGGGAACTGTAGTCTTGGTTTATCTGGATTAAATAAGACTGAACAAAATAATTAGCAGAAAGGTTGCACCCGAGAAATTGTAAGGAATTAACAAGCAGCGATCAGGAAGGGGCGGGAGAGGTGAGGGGGATGGTGGGTGACGGGTCAGGGAGATGCGAAAGAAGCACACATTTTGCTTCTTACCAATTTAGCAGTGCCAGCAAAGAAGTGATAGCAGGTGCAATGAACATCAAAGAATATATTTGCATGTTTGTTTTTTCAAATACATTCTTTTTGATGGAATGTAACCACGTTGTTCCTTGCTCCCCCTACAATGTTTTTGCTGGCACTGCTATTTTTTAGCAAACGCCATGTTCAAGATGTCGCCGTTGTTACTGCTGCTTGCGTGCCCGGCTTGTGGCGACTAATTACACTCCTGGCGAAGAGATCAAGACCTAACAAGCGAGTAACAGAGTTGGCTAGAAGAACAAATACACATATAGGGCCAGTGCGTGCTTGGGCATCGGGTCTGTGAAATTCTGTGGAGCAAGACCAC
This sequence comes from Calotriton arnoldi, assembly GCA_963921515.1. NCBI lineage: Eukaryota > Metazoa > Chordata > Amphibia > Caudata > Salamandridae > Calotriton > Calotriton arnoldi. Next base: position 2,414,973 of record CAWUFW010001126.1, on the reverse strand, counting down.
AAAGGTCGGTGCAGAGCCTTAAACTAAAGTGCGGCAGGAGAGGGCTGTGGTCAGCGGCTGCCCTGTACGCCCATATTATTGTAACAGCGGGTGCCATGCTGAAACCTAAAGCGCGGAGGCGGGAGGGGGCTGTGGGCAGCAGGGGCCATTGTTAAGTGGGCGCAATGTTGTTAATTTAAGTACAAAACAATGTTTAGGTGCACAACAGAGAAAGGCGCAAGTGCGCCATATTAAAGTAAATGCATGATGTGAAAGCGGGAAAAAAAATATATAAAAGTGTGCCCCGTGCTGCCTTACAGAAAAGCATATTGTGCGTGGAAGAGAACAAATCATTAAAAAACAAGTGTGGAAATACAGCGGCCGGCCGCGCGGCCGCAAAAGTGATCGCGGGGAGGGAATTGAAAGTGATCGCGGGGAGGGGGAAAAAGTGACGCGGCCATGAAAGTGGCCAGGAGCACCAGCAGCCAGCGGGAGGAGCTGGACGCGCTCTGTGGAGGGGGAGGGGCGTGCGTTGAGGCATGGGAGAGCGAGAGGAATGCCAGATGGCAGCTGCACGTAACCGCACGCTGGTGGCCGGCAAAAGTAGCACTTTCAAAAGCCCCTTACTAAATGTCTCGCAGAGCAGCGCATGCGCTGGCTCAGCGAGACCTAAAAAGCATTTGAAATGCAATAGGTCTCGTTTCTTTCGATTTTGCGTATGTCCACTGGAATTTCTTTCCATGTATTTATATTTAACAAACTATAAAAATTGAATTTGTACGTTAGCTTAGCTTTTCCGTAGATTTTTCAAATAGCTTTGAAAAGGATTCTTTTTTGCGGATACTGAACGCGTGATCGTTTCGTTTTATGGGACTTTTATTTATTTTAGGTTCTCGTCCACAATTTGTTAAATGTGCATCAGCACTCTCCGGTCCCCATCTAAGACTTTGCCACGCATGAATCTACTCCGGACCGGAAGGTTTAATTAATCTGCAAGCTTTTTAAAGCCAGAGACATTTCTGGGAATGGAGATGTGCGCGTTGCGCTTATGAAGCAAAGGTTGCAGGCAAGGGGTGCCTTTTGAGAGATTTTAATCTTCTCGGGCATAGTGGCGTTGTTTGGTCGTCAGTCAAGCACAATCAAGTTTAAAGGGCTGGTACCACAACAAGCAACGTACATCAGTAGCGTGTAAAAACAGGCTGCGAAAATAAACAAGCATTTACCATGCAAAAGGTCTCACATTACTAAAAGTTTGAGCTATTGGCGTTGCATTAATATTTGCAACGCCAATAGCTCAAACTTTCAGTAATGCGAGACCTATTGCATTGCATATGCTTGTTTTGTGTGTGGTTGGTAGGCTTACCAGAAGCTCACATTTGAGCAACACTGCTTTATGCAGCTGAAGTGGTTATCTGTGACGACACTATACTATGCCTACCATAGCTGTTAGATTCAGTCAGTGCATTAAATCACCCTGACAGACTACTAAGACTGAGATATCAACTCCCAGGGTGGGTATTATAGTGCCCACCTCACTTCTTGTCATTACGGACATTGTATCCAGTCCTGAACTTTTCAGGAGTTGTAGTTTTGCTTTGCTTCCATTGAACTATTTAGAGTAGACTAAAAGACTCAGAGTGCATTATGTGATCACAAGGATGTTTTGAACTGAAAAATGACATGAACGGAGGCGGTCACCCTAGTGGGTTTCTACATAGAATGCATGGATAAATATGGGAGTTAGACAGCACCATAGACATTCGTTCTCTATAGATACTGTTCAAGGCAAACATGAGATGGAAGCTACATCCTAGAGCCCAGAAGGAGAAGACCATGAGTGCTACTAATGCTTGTGGGCTGATGACATTTAATATATTATACAGGATTTACAAGGTATCATGCGTATTTTATTGTTGTTAGTCTTACCATATCAGTACAATACATAACATTTTTATCTTGAATTAAAGTCATTACCTACTGCACTTGAGCGTTTAGAGGTCAAAATGTTAGCACAGCTTGGTCAGCGAAATAACAGTCCCAACTTTTGCGATAGGTTAACAAAAACAATTATTTCTTGTTTGGTGAGGAGCGACAATCTAGCTGCAAATTATTTTTATATACTACACAATGGATATGTTCTCAAATATACTTCATGACCACATGATGGGTTTCAAGGTTTCAGGACATCCTAAATAAAATAACCAACCTGAAAAAATCTCTTGCTAGCTCATCATTTTTCTTATTTAAGGCGGTCAAGAAATATACTTGTTTCTGACTGAAAGGTAAAACCTCTTGACCATTTAAATGGTTCATTAAAGTTTTGTTAAAATTGGGGGATGTTTACATTGAAATTAAAGGAACCATACTTTTGTCATCTCATTCAATTTCTTTAGTGCATAATGAATCAGAAAAGATAAGACACAATCATCAATCAAGTGTAAAATAAATATCAGAGACCTGGCGATGATAGGTTTTTACTTCTTGTTTCTTCGCATTAGAGAACAAACAGCCAACACATGTTTCGGCCAGTCGTGACACACAGGCCTGAGGCTATTTGAGGGCTGGAAAATACTGTTAATACAAAAATAAAACAAATAATTGCAAAGTCGGCACAAAAGAGCACAAGTTTGTATATAAACGATCGCTTCATTAAGTGTGGTAAGTTCAGTATGTTGTTGACGAAGTATAAGGAAGTTCACATTGTAAAACTGTAGCATATGCACATCTTATTGGATGAAAACACAAACTAGTATATCCATTCCTTCCATCCTTAACCTATGTAATGCAGGTTGAATATTCGTATTCGGAAAATACTCCCCATCGTGGTAATTCAAAGGAGCAAGTGACTGATATAATTCCAATACTAATATGTAAAAGGACTTATCATACAGGATTCAAGTATTCCTTCAAAGAATTAGATGAGCACAAACACCATAGCGATAGTTTATCATGCTATGGGTGCCGGAGCATGGTTGACCTTATTAGTGATGGGCATGAATTACATGAGGTTAGTTATATTTCCTCAATACAGTGGTACACTGGTTCCTATTAGCCATCATGGTAATCATGGGTAATCACGATCTGACATTTCATACTGATTACAAGATCTATGTAGACAATGAATTCTAATCCGGCATCATGTAGTGCGATTCATACTAGAGTGACAATGAAATAATGAACAGTAGACATACCAAAAACCGATTGTTATCGCAGGTGAAATGAGTGCGTCCCCGTGCATTATGTCTCAAGCATGTTACATGAGCCTCAAAAAGAAATCATAAGGGGGCCCCATGAGATATGTGAAAGGAAGAACAGACAAGGGGGTATTTGGGACCTAGAATGTACAGTCTGGAGGAAGACCATAAAATGGTTTATCCAAAGAAATAATTGATGGTGCAAAAATGTACACACTAAGATTTTTAGAAAGAGTACCTAATCCCCAGGTCAGTATGGGCAGAAACACCTGAGTTTAAGAGTCCTCTATATGGATGATGTCAAATGTCAGTGTATTTGAGCCAGACATGTAATGCAACATCTTTGTTCCAGACTGTATAGAGTTGCAGTATATACCTGCTCTCCCTTTGTCTCACTCAGAGTTCTCGATTGCTTCCCCATGAGTGTGAATGAATTAATGAATGAAACGATTTTATAAAGCGCGCATTACCCGAGGGTGTCTTAGCGCTGAGCAGATTCAGACCGGAAAGAGGGAGTCATAGGTTTAGGAGGGGGGAGGAGAAGAAAAAAAAAACAGGTGACCTCACTAATTTACTGTGGAAACAGCCAAGTCTTCAGCTGCTTCCTAAAGACCTGCAGCGCCGGCTGTGCGTGGAGAACCCGGGGGAGAGAGTTCCATAGTTTTCCCCCCTGATAGGCTAGCGTTCTGCCACCCCAGTTGGCTCGTTTGACTCTTGGGACCGTAACCATAAATGCAGAGCTAGATCTAAGACTCCTGCTGGGCACGTACCAGGTGAACCGTTCTTGAAAATATGACGGGCCAGTCTTGTAAAGCGCCTTGCGCATAAGGCACAGTGCCTTAAAGGACACCCTCTTCTCCACAGGCAGCCAGTGTAGATCATGCAATAAATGGGATACAGGTTTGAATTTTGGAATTTTCATAAGTGTCCGTGCTACAGCATTCTGAAGAGACTGCAATTTTTTTAGCAGATATTTGGAAGCCCCTAGATAAAGGGAGTTGCAATAGTCCATTTTGGATGTGATGAGGGCCATCATCACCGTCTTTTGCAGGTCAAAGGGAATGTACGGGAGGACTTTTTGGAGTACACGCAGCATGAAAAAACCTCCCGACATTACTGCATTAATTTGAGCAGAAAAACACAGTTTCGTATCAAACAAGACTCCCAGGTTTTTTGCCTTCTGCACGGGCTTTGTCCACCAGGACGCATTCCAGAAGGAGGTCTCTCTCCCAAAGAGTAGTACCTCCGTTTTGTCAGAGTTTAATTTAAGGCAGTTGGTCCGCATCCAACTCGCCACTGCCGTCATACAGCTGCAAAAGTTTTCAGCGTCTTTCTCAACCTGAGATGAGATGGATACCACTATCTGTGTATCATCGGCATATGACAGTACCGTCAGACCAAAACTGAGGATCAGCCGTACCAGGGGGGTCACATACACATTAAAAAGAGTGGGACTAAGTGCCGAGCCCTGCGGCACCCCACAGGGGAGCGAGAAAGGATTTGATTTTGCGTCTCCCATCTCCACCCACTGAGTTCTATCTGCCAGAAAGGACCTCAGCAGCGCTAGTGCAGATTTCCTGAAACCCAAAGCAGACAGACGCTTTATGAGTAAAGCATGGTGGACCGTATCAAAGGCGGCAGAGAGATCCAAGAGGATTAGAGCCGCTCAGCCGCCTTTGTCCACCCTTATTCTTACCTCCTCTGCTGCAGCCACCAGAGCTGATTCTGTGCAATGGTGAGCTCTAAACCCATATTGGGCCGCATCTAGCAGCTGATGCGTGTCCAGAAATGCTAGAATTTCTTAGTTCATAGCCTTTTCTAGCAGTTTAGCCGAGAAGGGAAGTCGAGAGATAGGCCTGTAGCTTTCCACAAGCTTTGGGTCCAGGGAGGGTTTCTTCACCAGGGGGAAGAATAGAGGCTTCTTTCCAGCAACTTGGGTAGTGCCCAGAGCTGAGCACCTCATTCAATAGGACTCTAAGTGGTCCAACCACCATGCTGGCCACTTTGTTAAAAATCAGGGGGGGACAAGGGTCCGAAGGGGCACCAGATTTAATGGAGCTCATAAGGCTGATAATTCTCTTCCGTGAGAGAGGAGAGAACTCCGCAAATAGCGGAGGAGCTCCGTCCCCTAAGGATGTCACTGAGGTAATAGCCTCAGTCTGATGAGGGGAAAGGTCAGATCTACATGAGTTTAAGGAGAACGCTTGAAAGATAGTGTTGACCTTATGTTGAAAGTGTGGAGGGATATGTTCCAACCAGAAGAATGTAAAGTGAGAATCGTATTTGTGAAACTTGATATAATATTCAGTTAATGGGGGTCCCGAGTTTGTTTTATGTATATTTCTGTAATGTTCTTGTGTCCTGATTTTCAATGTCAGGATAGAGCTATCCATATAGATTTTGGAGCATTGGTAAAGCATTTATGCACGCTACATATGTGCTATTGCTATCCACTGGTTGATTGGTATCCTAAGTGTTCTATCCATGTAAAGACCTTTAGTTTGTTAAGTTCAGATTTATACATGGAGCAGTGGCGACAGGTGTAGAAATCTATTGATTTCGCAATGAAGGATGTAGTCTGTTTTCTCTTGGCCTCAAATTCAGTTTGGCAGAGTATTTGTTTGAGATTAGTGTCTCTTCGGAGCCCCATCTGGGGTTGTGCAGAAATGTTGTAATTGATAGATGGGTTGCCAGTTAAAGGATGCTATTGTTTCTGTTGAACTCTTTGAATTTGGTGATGTACTTGAAAAATTGTGTTATGTTCCTTCTCTGCGGTGCTTTTAGATTGTTTATCATCAGTCAGTAAGGTATTGCATGGGGGTTGTGCAATTTCTGTGACAATTCGGTTGAGTTGTTGCAGTCCATAGCCCCTTTGTTGTAGTATGTCGAGCAATTCTGTTGACTTCTCTTTGAAGGTGTCATTTTTTTATTTTTTTTACGGAGTTTTATATAGGGCGAACTTGACCCGGATCGGGTATCAGAGCGCCTTACATAGCACCAGTTGCGTTACATGAGGACACATTTTGTTAACCGCTCCTGTGCATTCACTATTTCTCCATCTGGGATGTTTCAAATGATAGCAGGTGGATGGCAGCGGTCAGCCTGTAAGATAGAATTAGCAGCTGTACCTTTACAAAATAGTGTTATTTGGCGTCTGGTTTTCTCTACATAAATTGTGAGGTCCAGGAAGTTAATTTTGGTGGCTGAAACTTCTGAGGTCATTTTATTGTCCCATTCATTTTTGTTGATTAGCTTCAAATATGTTTCAATTGTGTCTTGCTTATCTTGCCACAGGCACAAAATGTTCTCAATGTAAAGTCCCCAGTATATGATGTGGTGTATAGTCCTTATCCAGAAATGTTTCCACCTTGCCCTTGAAGATGCAGGCATGTGATGCAAAATTGGCCCCCATCGCAGGCCCCTATGTCTTTAGGTAGTATTCCCCACTGAAGCTGAAAAGGTTAATGTGACACAGAAATGTAGCATCTCAGAATCATATTACATGGGTTCAGATAAGGTCCTGATAAGAGTAGATAATGCCTTATTTACTGCTGCAATACCTTGTTCATGTTTAATGGAGGTGTATAGACTGACCACATCTTATAGTGACTAGGATGCAGTCAGTTTGCCAATCTATGTTGCCCAATTTACTCAGAATATCTTATGTGTCCCTGATGTATAGTATGTTCTTTATATAAGGTTGAAGGTGGTTATCAATATATCCCCCCCCAAGCCTGAGCAGATGAAATGGATACCAGCTATGATTGGACGTCTCGGTGTGAACCATGTTTGTGAATTTTGGGTAGTAGATAAGAAGTTGCCATTGTTTTGTGTTCGATGTACAATTAAATCTTGTCTTCAAAGGTCAAAAGTTGTTGATGTACCATTCCTCCAATTTGTTTTTGAGTTCTGAATTGATTTCTTTTGTGGTTTTTTTTTAACATGTCTTTATTAAGTTTTCATTTTGCAGTCTTCACATAAAAGGATATTCACTGGACCATATTATTTTACATTGTACCAATTAAAACAAGTAAACCATTTGCAAACTGTGTAATTGTAATAGATCATGTTATCCCTCCCTCCGAAGCTTCCATATAAAGAATGATTCAAGATTCCAGTGCTTTATGAAAGTGGGTAAACTGGGGCTCCACCGTGAGACTGCACTTAGCCCGTGTTGTCAAACTGGAGTGGGACTCTCAGATCACACACTTTAAAGCCCCCCCATCTCAACCCAAATCCTCTATCTGATCAGGCGCGGAGCAGTGGGGACCAGTTGGATCCAGCAAGTCTTGCATCATCACTCCGCATGCAAGCAGCACCTCTGGCAACTTATCCCTTCTTGTCTTTCTTATGTGTTCCTCCTTTGCTCCGGCCCACTACCCTAGGTCCCTTTCCAACTTCTCTCTAGTTGGGGGCCTATCACTCATCCAGTGGATCGCTATGCACTGTTTTGCCATCGTTAGGCCAGTACTGTAAATAGTCTACTTAATTTTTGCTTTGGGTCGTCAGGAGGTAGGCCCAGTAAGCATAGATTAATCGTCTTTGGTACATCCCACCCTGTTGCCCACTTAAGCTGTGCCAATATTTCTCTCCCCCCCCCCCCCCCCCTCCGAAGGCGGCTACAGGCAAGTAGGGCAAGCCATGTGTAAAAAAAATCAACCTCAGTAGCCTTGCATCTCGGACAGCAGGATTCTCTCATCAGGTAGATAGCATGCAGGCGCTTGGGGGACAGGTAGGTCATGTGGATTATATTACATTGAATCTGTTTAAACCGGACGATCACTGATACTTTTCGAACTCCTGCATGTATTTTGGACCAATCCTTGAGAGAAAGGGGTTCATCACTAAGGGATTGCCTTTTCTCCTCCACCGTCAGTGGTTTGAGCCGCTTGTCCATACGCAGTCCTCGATAAAGGTATGTTACAAGTCGGTGGCCCCCAGCCATACAAAACATAGTAACCAGCGTGAGGGTGGGTTTGGGAGCCTCTGGAAAGGTCGGCCATAATTGGCATGCTATGGCAGCTATCTTCGCATATTATAGGAATTGTCCCGGATCCAGAGCAAATGTGTCCGTGGCATCCTGCAATGTTATAAACCTACCCCCTGGGTATAGGTTGGCCAGAACCAGGCGACCTCCCTTTTTTGTCCATCTTTCCGTGGATATCAGCTGGGCCATCTGGCCAAAAGGGCGTATGATCCAAAAGTCCAGATCCGGCGCGTAAGGTTCTCGCTTTATTATTCTTTGGGCTGTCCTTTCCCACAGCCTAGCCATCAGACGGATCAGACAGGAGAAAGTCTGGTGTATATGTCTGCCGCGCATTAGCAGCGACCCCAACTGGCAGCTGCCATACGTACCAGCCAAGAGGGATCTCTCCAGTGCCTCACCAGGACTGATTAATCCAGTTGTCTCAAGTATACCATAGCTTCATCAGCATACAATAAATTGATATGCTCAATCGTGCCTGACCGCACTCCCCAACCTTTAAAGACTTGTTTTATATGGCTCCATTGCTATGGCAAAGATCAGAGGGGAGAGAGGACATCCTCTGCCCTGTGGGCAAGTTATGAGTTAGGATAGCTGGAAAGTGCCGATAAAATTTGTCTGGAAGGCCGTCAGCACCCAGTGATTAAGCACAGTTTAGGGGCTTTACGGCACACAACAGTTCCTGTTTGGTCACCGGGACGCCCTAAGCATCACAATCCTCCGTAGTGAGGCACGGGAACGAAAGGCCTGCTAATTAGGCGTCCATCTCCTGGGGCTCTAGCACCTGCTATGGTTCAAATTACACCTTCTGCAGGTGTTCTGAGAATGCAGCATTTATCAATTGCTTTGTATAAACCAGTTCACCCCCCTGATACTGCACCGCCAGGACTGGTTGCATTAAGTTCTCTGAAAGAATCAGAGGCGCCAGTAAGCGCCCAGACTTCGCTCCCTCCAGATACCAGCGTTTACGACCAGTACTCTCAACATACTTGTCTAGTTGATTCCATAACTGCCCAACATTTTATCGTTAGTTATTCCGGTCTGTGACCTATGCTCTGTCCGTGGAAATCTTTTGTGGGGTTTATGAGTTTCAAGTACCAAGAGGTATCCTCCAATTGCCTTTCGGCTTCTTTGCTGTAGTTGTCAACGTTTAGAATCACTACATTTCCCCTTTTATCGGCTTTCTTATTCATAATTTCTGAGTTAGAATCACTACATTTCCCCTTTTATTGGCTTTCTTATTCATAATTTCTGAGTTAGTTTGTAAACCTCGTAGGGCTTGTTCCTTCATGGATATATTTCTGGGTAGGAATTATCATTTTACGGTATAGGTGGTACTCCTTTTCTAGATCCCATTTAGTGGCCATATAGAAAACGTCAATGGAGTTAACTGCTGGAAACGGGGGGTAGGGAGGTTTGGGGGTACAGGGAACAAGGATTTGTTCTCTATATTGCTGGTTACACTGTATGACGTATTAGTTCCTAGGTCATCTGCAATTTGGCAGAAAGAAATAATAATTGGTATTTTTATTGGCTAACACTGATACTAAGTGAATATCTTCTGGTTCATGTAAAGTAAGAGGGCTCATAAGTATGGCTGTGGAGGACCCTGTATCATGTCTTGATTTAGGCGGTCTTTCGACGAAAGGGGATTTAAATTCGAGTTTCCTAGCAAATTTCAACAAGTCTATGCATGTATCCACCATATTCCAGTATGCTCTAGGGCAGAATGTTTACGCCTCTCTTCACAATCCAAGTCTTGAGGTACTTGCTTTCACCTCACTCCCAGGTGATTCTATGTCTGAACTGAACAGTGGTTGTGAGGAAGGGGGTGGTAGAATTGTTGTTGATGTTCCCAATGGTAAGTTGTCATGTTTCATGGCATGATAAACTATCTCCATAGTGATTGTGCTTATCCAAGTCTTTCAAGAAATACTTGAATCTTGAATGTTAAACTGACCTTTCACATATTGGACTAGGATTATATCAATGTCGCCTGCTTCTCTGAATTACCACGATGATGGGGGGGGGGGGATATTATCCGAATAAGATAATCAACCTGCATTACAAATGTTAATAACGGCTATGGAGAGGGCTCTGGAGAAAACTGCGGGCGGCGGGAAAGAAGTCAGTGTGTGCGGGGATGGAGACGCTGGATTGGCCCCGCCCGCAGCAGCAACACTGAGGCAATCCGGCCAGGGTCAGACTGAGCATCAGGCATCGGCGGAGGCAGCCGAACGGACACTCGGCGAGCAAGAAGAAACGGGAGAGCAGGAGACCATCGATCGCCCTGAGGTGAGCATGGCGAATGAAATAGTAAAAGGAGAAGGCAATATGCAAGTGACTGCCCAATTTAGCGAATTGTTGAGTGAAATGGATATAACTCGCACGCATGGCCAAGAGATAACGAATGCACAGACTATGTGTATAAAGGAGTCAGATATGTGTGCGGCGAAAGCGAGTACCGCTGGTTTGGGGCCAAACCCTGCGCAATTGAAAACGTTATTAGGTTCCCCTGAAGGGGATACGTTTTTCTCATTGAATGACGATACGGATTTATCACTCAGCAGTGGAGGGAACTCCGTGGATGGCACAGACTCAGATTCGGGTGACTCACTTACATTTCAAGGGGATCTCCGCCCTAAGGCCCTTCTGCCCAAACGTAGATCTAAAAGAGGTACCCCTCGAATGACACAGAGACAGCACGCAAACTGGTCTGGGATTATTCAGGCTACAAGCCAGACCTACCAAGATGAGGCTGGGGGTGCACTGGGGGCTCTACCGGTACTATTGGGGATACGCCTACACCTACACCTTCATTAGAGCTTGTATATGCCACCTTGAAGCAGATGCAAGGGAAGCTAGAACAGAGAGCCGTCGGGCCCAGGTGGCTACAAAAAAATGCAAGGGTGTCTACGGAGAATGAACAAGCTACACTCAGAGATGGTGGAAAGAGTAGTTCATGTCGAGCAAAGGACAGAAGCTCTTGAGGAGGATGTGGGAGGCTTCAATGCTTTAAGGTGGCGCACGAGAAGATGTCTGAAGACATAATGTGGAAGATGGAGGACTTCGAAAATCGGCAGCGCCGCAATAATGTGAGGTTGCTGGGTATTGCCGAAAAGGGCGAAGGGGAGAACATTATGTCTTTTGTAGTTGCTCTGTTAAAGAGTGCGTTCCCGGACTTGGCACAGTGGAACTGGGAGGCTGAAATCCAGAGAGCGCATCGCTTCCCCTTTACCCAGAAGAAGAACAGGGGTGCCGGGCAAGACGGGCGACCAAGAGCCATTCTGATTTACGTGGGCAACTTTCTTCTCAGACAGGCGCTCATAGACAAGGCAAGCCCGGATTCCAAGAGGACGTACGATGGACATACTTTCTTTACTAGGCCGGACTTTTGCCATACTACTGTTGAGAGGAGGTGGCGACTCCGACAATTAATAGCGCCCTTTCAAGAGGCCGGTTGTGAAGCATATTTGCTGTTCCCCTCGCGGCTCAAGGTTATAAGGAATGGGAGGGCTAGAATGTTTTTTCCCGAAGTCAACGCGCAAGAATATTTGGGGGAGTTAAAGGAAGCTAAAGGGAAGGTTTGAGGGGGATAGGCTAAGGCTGATGGAAATTCCTTAAAATGCATACCGATTTTGCACTGATGGATATTGCTTTCCCGCGGCTTCCTTGCTGTTCTCTTTATTTAACTCTATAACATGTCTCTCACAGCTAGTAGTTATCACAATACACCAAGTAGAATTTAGTGGGAATTATCACGAAAGACGGGTCGCGGGGGGGGGGGGAGAGTCAGGGACTACTCGAGGTGTTAGATGCGGCTTCCACACATAGGTCCGCCTGACCTATTTGCCTGTGTGGGATGGTGGGAGGGGTGGGGGTGGTTGGGGGGGGCACAGGGGGATGGGGAGGGGGGAGGGGGTGCTGGGAAGGTGGGGGTAAGAGCAATGCACAGCTTGGTATGAAACAAAAAATGGGGGCAGACCCAACAAACAATATTGCGCAAAGGAAAGTTCAAGGAAAGCTTAAAAGAAATCAAAAGTTGAATTGGGACGGCAAAATGAATATAGTAAACAAAAATAACACTTGATGAATTTGCGTGTTGCATCTCTGAATATATGTGGATTAAATTACCTAACCAAGAGACAGAGAGCCGCTATAATCTTGAAAGCACTGCACATCAATGTGCTTTGCCTTCAGGAAACCCATATAGAAGGCAGCCGCGGTAAGGTTTTGGAACAGCTAGGTTTTGAGCTAGTTGTTAATACCAACCAGGGCACCAAAACAAGAGTGGTGGCTATTATGTCCCGGGGGCAAGGTGTTGTGTTCCGAAGGAAAGCGGCGGATAAGTGGGGTTGGTGGGCTTTGGCTGAAGGTTGGATGAATGGGGATGCCTTCACAATATGCTCTGTCTATGGTTCAACAGGAGATGATCCCGAATTACTAGAATGTTTGGATGTGGAGTTACCCTCCTGGCCCGCCCCGGTGATTATGTGCAGAGATTACAATATTAATGGCATGGGTGGTCTTTGGGGGGAAAATGGGGGAGGTTATGGGGGCAGAAAGAAGAGGGTATATAAGGCACTTACTAATCTGGTGCAGAATAACGCACTTAAGGATGTATGGGTATGCCAGCATCCTAAAGACCCGGGTAGTACATACTTTTCAGGCGCCTCATCGGGTATTGGTGAGACTGGATTATTTTTTGTCACATACTCTTTAATACCTGGGTGTAAAATTGAGAAATACCCCCGACTACTCTCGGATCATAACCCGCTAGTGCTTACTGTTAACCTGGGGGGGAAACCTAAGCAAGAGCGGCCGTGGACATTTGAGAGAGGTTTATTAAAGGATCCTGAATATATTAGGCATATAAGCGAATGGATTAAGACATTCTGGGAGATTAATAGGGGGAGCGCTAGCCCTGGGGTAGTATGGGACACCTTTAAGGCTGGAGTTAGGGGTGAAACAATGAGTTATAGCCTATTTAGACGAAAGAGGGAAACCCAGAGAGAGAAAGCGTTGAATGACAGATTGAAGGAGCTAGAGGAGGATCTGGCTGTGGGGGTTAGTAGGAATGACTCTCTGGACGGGATACTGTCCAACTTAGCTTTGACTAAAGCTGAATTGGGAGATTTAGCTACGGCTAAAGCGGCAGAAAGGTTTCTAACTAGAAGGGAGCATTGCTATGAGTATAATGAAAGAATTGGGCATACCCTGGCAGTGCGACTGAGGCAAAAGAGCCTAGCGGCTGAGATTAGAGGGGTTTCAGATGCTAATGGGAGAGTAGTAGAAGACCCGCAGGAGATTCGGGAGGTGTTTCGCCTCTACTATGAAAAACTTTACTCCGAGGATAAGAATAAAGAACTGGCTCCCAATCAGGCTCTCAGCCAGAATTATCTAAGTACGGCAGGTTTGCAAGGCGCAGATGTTAACGATAGAGATGCGCTGGGGAGATCACTAACCCTAGAAGAGACATTTGAGGAACTGCGAAGTCTTCCCTCGGGAAGATTCCGGTAGAGTTTTATAAAACCTTTGCTGAAGTAATAGGGCTGGATCTACTGGAAACGATGTGTCAGGCTCAGCAGGGGAGCTCAATTCCTGACTCCTGGGGAGGGGCAGATATTATTGTATTTTTAAAAAAGGGGAAACCCCCGGAGGAACCTGGCTCTTACCGGCCGATAACACTTATGAATAGTGATGCCAAAATCTATTCCAAGGCATTGGCAACCCGGCTAAATAAAATAGGGAACTTATTTCTTTCGAATCAGCATGGCTTCATACCTGGCCGGGGGACAACGGAACACATCCGCAAGGTCATTACATTGTTTGACGCAGCCGAGATCTCAGGAGACCCAATGGCACTGATTTTATTAGATGCCAAAAAAGCATTCGATAGGGTCTCCTGGGACTACCTCTGGGAGGCACTGAATAAGTATGGCTTGGGCACCGGCTTCATTAAGGCAGTGCAGGCCTTGTATAAAGCTCCGATGGCTCGGCTGAGAGTCAATGGGGGATATATGCTACCTATGAGAATTAATTGTGGTACACGGCAAGGGTGTCCATGCTCGCCCCTTTTGTTTGCCTTATATATTGACCCCCTGATCAGGAAATTAGAGATTAACAACAGTATTAGACCAATTAGATTTCATGAGTTGGATGCAAAGATAATGACATATGCAGATGATGTCGCCGTGGTTACTCCAGATCCAGCTGCAGCTTTAGTTAGTATAGAGCGTGAAGCAGAAGCTTTCGGCTCAGTAGCCGGATACGCTTTAAATAGGGCTAAGACCCAAATAGTCTTAAATAAGGGGGTTCAACTTGACGATCCACGGGTGGTTGATTCAGCAATATATTTAGGCATTAATAGAATGCCTGATCTGGGGAAATTAGGGGGAAAACATCGACCCAATTATTACCAAGGCTAAGAAAGACTTTGATCGAATAAATAATTTGCATATGTCGATTGTGGGGACGCTGCAACGTAGTTAAGATGGTATTTTTGCCTAGAATACTGAATTTGTTTAGAGCAATACTGCTAGAATTCGAGAAACACTGGTTTAGGGTCCTGGAGCATATGGTGAACAGGTTTATTTGGGCGCACGGCAAAACCAGAAGGGCCCTGAGATTTATGTCCTTGCCGCGAGATAGAGGGGCTGGGCGGTCCCTGATTTCAGAATGTATTATTGGGCTGTGGCTTTGCAATATATGATTAACTTGGTGGGTGGAAGTAAGGTAGATTGCTGGACTAAAACAGAGCCCCCGGATCCATATCAATATCTGATAGGAAAAGAAGCCAAGAATTGCTTCATGAAA